>CM061042.1:43574612-44174612 GCA_030762985.1 Adelphocoris suturalis | reverse complement strand
TTACGTTTCAAAGTGCGTAAAATCCAAATTTGCAATGTCCGTCCGCCGTTCGGGCCATAAAAGGCCTTAGAATTGACTTAAGAAATCCGTTCCTTCGCACACAGACTCCACTTGGGGTCTAGTTGGTCCTAACTTCTCACCAGCTCGATCGCTCCACACCCATGGGTGCTATGAGCCAAAAATATGTGAAAAAGTGTCTTTTTCGAGTGATATGATAGTGTAAGCGTAATAGGGTGCTGAACCTCCGGTTGTGAGGTAACGAGACCTAGGGAGTACCTCCAGGGTGGCTTGGAAAACTTCCTACACTTGTATTGCTTTCGAATTTCATGTTCCTTCGAGGCATGAATAGGTATATGTTTTTTTCTAGGTCATATTTTTGTGTTAATACCAATGCTTTGCCATATCCTCTCGACTTTTCGTACGTACTTAGATAATGATATTATTAAGGCAATAATTATTTGAATAGATAGGAGCTCAAATCGAGAAACATAAACATGCGTATACAATTATAGAAGTATAGGTTGTGGCAACTCGAAATAGGACACGCTGAGGAGTCTGGACGGGCCTTATGACGTACCCAAGCCAACTAAAACTACGATCATACTGAATTGGAAAAATAATAAACCTTTGTGAAATAATTTGCAGCGTTTTAGTTTAAGTTAGTAACCAGTTTTGGGACAGTTCTGATGTTCTCCAAAATCGCGGGGTCGGATACCGCTGGCCAGATGGCCAACGAGACAGAGCAGGTCCCCATGACGGGGTCTTGTTTTCAAGCTACCTCGGATTTGCATAGATCGGCGCATCTTGCGTTTTCGTTGAAATTCAGCATAGGGACCTGTTATTCTTATCACATTATCATCTCACTTTATCTTTCTGTTAGTTCAGCTACCGGTTTTTGTGTATCTACCAAAACATTTTTTTTTTTTTGGCTGCAATCTCGAATGTGTGATAGTGATTGGAAATGGGGAAATATTCTATGAGTACCGCTTTTGGTCTACCAGAAGTTTTCCCGAGCCAGCCAGAAGTTACACATTGTTTTACATAGTCCTTCTACCATAAGAAACAACATTAAAAAACTACACTACAATTTGTACGGCAAAATCCTAGTTTGTCAAGAAAAATGCCGCCGCTTTGGCCTCTGCTTTACACTGTGAATAAATAGTGTACGCTATTATTATACTAAGCCATAAGTGACTGGAAAGATCTGATAAACTATTCAAAATAATCCATTATTTACAAACAGCGACTTATATCTCAACTGTTCCATTATTCAAACTATTTTTCTTTATATTAGTGGTAAAGTTTGCAAAACCAATGGAGTCTTTGCATGCACCCCTCTCCTCAGGGATCCCTGTTCAATTCGATCTTCGAAGAATCATAGAAATATGAGCAGAAATTGTAATGAAGAGGTGTTTGGTGTCAAAATGTAGACCGTAGATACGAATTTCATTTAAACATTTGTATCAACACAAGGATCATCTATTTGTATGGTGATAAAATTTGTAAATAAAAAGTATATATATATATATATATATATATATATATATATATATATATATATATATGTATATATATATGTATATATATATATATAAGTTAAGGGTTGATCTTCGAGAAACCACTTTTTAAAAAGAACTTATTTATTGTTACACACAAAATATGAGAGTAAAATAGAGCAACAGGCCGAACTACTCGCTACGGGAACTAACGACGAACTGCTCGTGAAGCGAGCGTTGAAGGGAACCTCCGATGAGAGTGGGGCATGGGTTCTGTCGAGTACGCATAAAATGTGCATGGTGTCAGCATAATATGCGTACGTAACTCCTCCATCCCCAGAGGAAACTTTCGGGCAAGTTTTGAGAAAATTTTAAATTTGAAAAATTGAAAGTTTAAAGTTAAAAGTTTAAAATTTAAAGTTGAAAGTTTAGTTAAAATTGATCGAAAGTTTCCTTTACAATTATTATACAATCTGAAATATCATACGAGAAATACGTGTTGTTTTAATTAATAACATTGTGTCAATAGTCCGTAGGAGAACCTAACAACAAACAAGGGTTATTATACAATAATGTGTGTATTAAATATAATACATAAGTAAGAACCTGGTTATAGTAATCATAATAAAATACAATACACATAATATCATAGGGTAGCAATAGGGAATATACCTAATAAAAGGTGTGCTGCACATTTCCTATGCAGGGAAAGCGGGCTAAATTCAGGCGTTTTGAGTATCCGGATGGAGCCTTATACTTCGTCTAATTTTGAATATACGATAAACATTGTAACCAATGCAAGTCATTATGAGAACGTATAGCAACACGGTCCATAGGCTGGGGGTTGCGATAGTTCCTAATTCGATATGAGGTATGGGTATGGTTGCATGGGGTTGGATAAGGTGAAGGTCAAGATCCTGGAGTTGGATTTCGAATTCAGGTTTTTGATTAGGGTCTAATTTGAAATTCAGATTTTCCATGATTAAGGGTTGACCAACAATTTCTTTCTGCGCCGCGAATAGGGTATGATTTTTGAATTTTATGTGGCTTTTGCTAGGGCTTATTAAGTAAATACCTTTCAGTCGGCGAATCTCTGTTCCGGTCGGGTCAATTATTTCTATTTGATCTCCTTCAGGAAAAACAAGAAGGTACTGATTTAATTCAGTCAAGAGGGACACGTAGTTTTCTGGGATATTTAATTTAAGGTATTTGCAAAATTGAACAGTACCAGTAGACAGGATACCCATTTCACATTGGGTTTTAGCTTCTGCTCTCAGGTGATTAGGACAAAGGTAAATATGGTTTAATTTACATGTTTCTCTAAGCGGAATTATTTCTGAGTCTTGTTTGGATTTCAAAAAATATTTAACTGAGGGGATGATCGTGACGTATTCGGAATCTACTCGAGTAGGTACCGGTTCCAAATGATAGAAGTCGTAATCCTTTCCGTTCACTAAGGGTATGTCTAAGAAATAAATAATTTCTTCGGTACTAATGAAACACTGTACCCTGATAAACGACTGGATTTCAAAAATATTTTCACCCTGAAAATTTAAAAATCTATTTTGATAAAAGACTGTTAGTTTATTCAGTTCTTCTATCAATGACGGAGAATCGATTATACTGGGATGAAGTTCACCTCTCTTACAGAATGTGATCGAATTTTCTATATCTTGTATAGTATTAATGACTAAATTCAGAAGGATTTGGTAGTGTTCGAGGATATCGTTGGCGGGTCCAACTTGCGCTTGATCATATTTTATTGACCTAAAGCGGGCAAATTCCCTCATAATTTGTTTATTGTTGAATGCAATTGTTTCTATGGTTTTATTAAAATTTTCCATTATGGCGCGGTTGATTGAATACTGGGATTTTATCTGGAGTTGTAGCTCTTCCTGATTGCTTTGCAAATGGTGCGTTATCCTATCGTACTTCGCTCGGTCCTCAGAATCTAGATTTCCTGTTATGAATTTTATTATTGAACCTAAGCCATTCACTAAGCCTCTTTTGGTTCGAGATTGGGGGTTTCTAATAATAATGTTGTTTAGCTTTCGGTTGATCAATTCAAGAGTGTAATTAATGGATCTGGTGAGCATCTCGGTTCGTCCGTATAGTACTGATTCTGTCGAGTTTCGTAATGTTTTAATAGTTGTTTCATAGTCAGTTTGTATTTTTCTTACATGGTCCACAACTTTAGACAGGTCGTAATAGTGGGTCAACGTATGGTAGCCTTCGACCAGCTTGGCGGGTTTTAATTTAATCGGGAGCAGTCCAGGGTTCGACGTCAAGTTTCGTATTTCAAGTGCGTCCGTTCCGATCGTCAGGAGGACGATGAGGGTCCTGGAACAGGAGAAACGTCCGTTTGTCGATTTTTATCAGTCTCGTCGTTATCTTTGTCAGGTGTTTTAGGCCTTTTACGTGGGCGCTTAATGTTCGACACGTGGATCTTATCCTGGGTGTTATGATGTCTGGGGATTATTTTAGCGGTCTTCCGGTCTCTGTCAATCGTGGCTACTTCCTCTTTGTTGTATTTATTTTTTGTTTTCCTCTGAAATTGTTTGTTTTTGACATAAACTTCTGAAGGGATTTCAGGAATTTCTTCGCGGTTTTGATTTCGTTGAGTTATCACATTTTCTTTAACGCGCGAACTCCTATCATGAATTTCCGAGTATAGAACATTCATCTTGTCCTTGTGTCGTTCAACATAATCGTTAATTACTCTCTCTTCAAGATTAAGTTTAAGGAGAGTATCACTATCAATGTGGCCGTATACAATTTCAAAAGGGGTAAACTTCGTTACGGAATGAATGGAATTATTGTAGGCGATTAGGGCGTAATCGACTTTGGTTTTTACTGAATCTGTGGAAAATTCCTCTCTGTTATTAAGTAGTCTGAGGTGTTCCACAAGCGTGGAATGGAACCTTTCGATTGGTCCATTAGAATTCGGATGTTGGGAGCTAATGAAGTGGATATCGATTTTATGTAAGGCTAGCCATTCCTTGACTAGGTTTGAATTAAATTCCGCTGCGTTGTCAAACGTGATCATTTTAGGTGTGCCGTGATGTGCGAAGAATTTAACTAGGGTTTTAACGACTTCCAGGGTATTTCCTGAGGACAGTAGGTATGCTTGAGCATACTTCGAGAAGGTGTCTATAATGGTCAGGAATTTCCCTCCATCTAAAGTAATTTTGTCAACATGTAACAATTCGAAAGGTCTGGTGGGAGTAGGAGTGAGATTATATGTGGGTTTAATGGGTGCTCTGTCATATTTACAAGTTAGGCACGTCTCACACTGATTAATGAATTCTTGAATGGTTTGTTTCTGGTTTGGCCAAAAGTAGAATCTTTTTATTTTTTCATATGTTTCGTTAATTCCTCTATGGTTGCATTTGCCTAAATGGTAGTCGCTAATGATTTCGCGTATCCTAACGTCGTCTTCGACGTCTTCTAGTAATTTTGAATATTTTGTAAATTTAATTTCGGATTCTTTGAAATTTTTCATCATAGCGTTTGAGAACTTTTTGTAAATGTCAAAATTATTGTCTTCAAAGAATAGAGCATATTTGACATTGGGTTGGATGAATTCTTTGACGAAATTAATGATGTCTCCTTCAAAATTATTAATTGAAAGTTCAACATGGAATCTCTTTTTAGAGTCAAAGACTTTAACTATTTTTACGGGTTTTGGGTTATTCTTTACCTGTTTTATTATTATTTGATTAGTGCTATGGTTGACTGGGCCATCATTAATCGGTATGGTCAAACATACGTTGCCTTCTGCATTTGAGTGTACTGTCGCGTTCGAGTCAATTTCGGGGAGTTCTGGTCTGGTAGACTGTCCTGGGTTTACATTAAGGGAATTGTTGTCGTCCGTCGGTTCAGTTTGGGGTACTACCGGATCTAAAGCGGATGCGTGGTGCCTATAAGCTGCTTGGAACAGGTCATTGACTATCTCATCCGAGTCATCTTGTGCTAATGGAGGCGACGTATCGTTTGCATTAAGTTCGATCCTGGAAAGCGCATCAGCAACATGATTGCTTTTTCCGGGTTTATACTTAATATCGAACTGGAATTCCTGTAATTTGATGCGCCACCTGAAGAGTTTCGATGTTGGCTCTTTCAGAGTGTATAGCCATTGTAACGGTTTGTGGTCCGTATACAAGGTGAACCTTTTACCGTATAGGTAGGGTCTGAAGGTTTTAGTGGCAAACAAAATCGCTAGGAGTTCCTTTTCAATAGTCGCGAGTCTTTTTTCAGATTAGCATAGCGTCCTGGATGAATAGGCCACCGGTAATTCTTGGCCGTCTCTATTCTGACTCAGAACAGCTCCTAATGCTATGTCGCTAGCGTCACAAGTTACTATGAAGGGTTGAGAAAAGTCGGGGTATATCAGAATTGGTTCGTTCGTTAGCAAATGTTTACAAATCTCGAAACATTCCAGGTATTTAGGGTCTTGTTTATTTATTGTTGCACCCTTTTTTAGGCATTGCGTGAAAGGTTTTGTGATTTTCGCAAAGTCCTTGATGAATTTTCTATAGTATCCCAGTAGACCTAAGAAACCTTTGATCTCTTTAGTTGTCCCGGGGAGGGGGTATTCTAGGATGGCTCTAATTTTTTCTTTATTTGGTTTGACGCCTTTATCCGTAAGGACGTGTCCTAGGTAGCCGACCTCTTTTCGCAAGAATTCCGTCTTGTCCAACTGAATCTTGAGGTTTGCTTGTCTGAGGCGGTCAAAAACTTTCCTCAAATTGACAAGGTGTTCCTCTAAGCTCGAACTATAGACCAAGACATCGTCTAGGTAAACTAGACAACATTCGTTATTTATTCCTCGCAGAACGTTCTGCATTAGGCGGGAGAAGGTAGCAGGGCTGTTCTTCAAACCCATGGCCATTCTACGAAATTCGAACAAGCCATAAGAGCCTGCTGAGAAAGCTGTTTTTGGTATGCTTTCTTCATCCATCTCCACTTGGTGAAAACCCGAGGAAAGGTCTATGGTGGTGAAATAAGAGCTTCTCCCTAGTTTGTCTAGTAGGTCGGTGATGTTGGGCATGGGAAACTTGTCATCTATAGTTTTTTCATTTAGTTTGCGGTAATCCACTACCAATCGGAGTTTACGTTTCCCGGAAGCATCCATTTTCTTTGGCACAAGCCATAGGGGTGCATTCCAAGGTGAATGACTTGGTTGGATTATGCCTTGTTCTAACATGGAATCGATTTGTCTCTTCATTTCGTCTTGAAAAACTTGCGGATAGCGATAAGGTTTAGAGTAAACGGGAATTTCATCCGTTGTTCGGATATGGTGTTTGATTTGATGCGTAAAGGTAAGGGGTTCGCCTTCGTGGTGGATTACATCCGAATATTCTTTCAACAGATTTATTATAGAATTCTTTTCCTCAGAGTTCAGATGGTTCAATCTTAATTTTGAAAGATCTAACTTTGGTTTATTCAAGGGTTTACTAGTATCAAAGTTATTGAAGTCGGGTGAATTTTGAATTTCTTCCTCTATGTTATAAATTTCAACTTCAGCGGGTTTTGATTGATTAATTTTGACTGGAGCCTCTGTGGGGTTACTAACAAGAATATGGGCGAATGAGTCCTTTACCTTTACCAAACATTGGGGAACTTCCACAAAATTTCCGTTATCGTCATTAACCTTAAAACAGGGGATTATTCCTTCGCCATCTCGCATATTGCCAACTCGAATTTTTATCTGACTAATCGTTCTAGGTTCGATGGTGGATATCTCGGGATGTTTATTTTCGGAGTATAGCAGAGGAACAGTTACATTGGGAGCTCTTATTAAGTCGAAATCTAGGTCAATCATTGCGCCTATCATCTTTAAATTGTCCACTCCTAAGAGGAGATCGAACTTCTCGTGAAACTGGAAAATATGGAAGGGTAGCCGAAGGTCGGGGGACTGAAAAATGTCTCCACAGGGGATCAAGGCTACAAAGTCTATTCGAGAGTTTCCATGAACAGTATGCACGAGGAATGGATCTACTTGGAATTTTGATTTGAAATATTTGTCATTAATTTTGGGGTTGATAAAACTGGTTGTACTTCCCGTATCTATTAGGATTTTTAAATTTAATTTTGGCATTAAAATGTACGGGAGTCCAATGAGTCTTTCGTACGTGTTCATGAGGTCGCATCTTTTGGGAGGCTCGGGCTCTCTAAAAAAGAACCTGGTTGAGGAGCTGACGGCTTTCCTTCGCAATTACCCAACTTTGGGGGCGCGACCTGCGGGTTGTCGGCGGGTTGATCGGGATACATGTTCATAGTCTCAAATTGATCGGTCATGTTATTAATATCGGTTTCCGGGTAGTATTCGGGGAAGTTCTGACAATTTCCGTAATAATCTGCCTCTACATAATTATTTTCTCCGTAATCATAGTCGTAGTAGTCGTACGCGATCGGTTCCTCAGGGGCGTATTCTCCGTAATTAAAGTTGGAGAGGTTGGCACTCGTTTTAGTGGTGCTGATGGACATTGGCACTGGGTAGTTCCGTGTCACATTAGTATTATTTTGCGTGGGCCGTTGGTTATTCTGAAAATTATTGGGTCGGTAATTGTTCTGATACGGGGGCCGATAGTTGGGAGTAGGTTTGTACGAGTAATTTTGTTGAGGGTTCGGGCCCTGATATCTCGTCTGACCTTGCGTGGGCGGACGAGGTGCAGTGGCCACCTGCTGACCTGGTCGTGGCGGATAATTTTGATAAGGAGGACGGTACGGGAAATGTTGATGCGGCGGCCGTGGTTGGAATGTTTGTCCTTGCGACGCAGTAACACGTCTAAGTATGCCCATTAAGTCTTGGAACGTATCTTGCGGGCGCGGAGGAGGCCTTTGGTTGGGGTTTTGAATTTGTCTCGTCACAGAATTAGTTTGACGTTGAAGATTGAAATCATTGGTGATCATCACCATTGCCGCGTCTAACGTTCGCGGAGATTTCGTCCGCAAAAGGCTGCCTAATGGTTCGTGCAGCCCTGAAAGGAAGGTACGAAGCGCCAGGGTTTGCACAAAGGGTGTTAAATAAGGAGATAAATTTGCCATTTGGTTCTGTAAATAGGCAATCTGGCAATTTAACATTTCTATTACGCGGTCGTAATATTTGAATACATCTTCCCCTGGTTTTTGTGTCATATAGCAAAGTTCTTGGACTAGCCTATAAATATCTCGTTTGTCCGAGTACGACGCCAAAAGGGCTCTTCTCAACTGTGGGTAGGAAGTAATGTTGTTGGCAAAAATCCTATTTGCTGCCTCACCCTTGATTTTCGCCGTTATCGAATTTAGGAAGAATGTATTTTGGAAGCAATTGGGGTTATTCTGATCGTGAAATTGGTTGTAAATACTATCGCAATTTTTGATAAAGGTGTTTAGCAGTAATTTTTCGCCATTGAAGTCTGGTATCATTTTTAAATATTCGGGTCGGAGGATATTGTAATCATTGTCTCTTCTAGGTCCTGGTACAGGATTCGGATTTGGGTTTGGTGGATTAGGTTGTGGCGAATTAGGGAATAATGGAGCTGGATTCGGTTGTAATGGATTTTGGTGGTCATTGAAATTTGGATCGGGGTTTTGGGGAAACTGCGGGTTCCCATACCCCTGGTTATTTCATCGCCTTCTGGAACCGATTCTAGTGCTCTCTGCAGCATTTCGGCTACAGGGTGTCGGTCCATTCTGGGTCTTAGGTTGTAACGGAATACACTCCCTAAAGACGGCGATTTGTTAGGTTTTGACTTGGGAATTTTGGGAGATTTGGTTACAACGTTTACAGTTTACAATTGGGGTCGAGTAGGAGAGTGTGTGTTGTGAAGTATGTAAATTTGTGTACAATGCTTACTCTAACGTGCACAAAACAAAAAGAAATTAATACGTACAGTGAAATAAAATGAGTATTCAAATTTTAATTATAACAGCAAACTTGATTTATGTTGGATCTTTCTTTTGAAGTTTTTGAGGCTTCGTTACGAAATTTTAAGACAGATACAATAGTATTTAATATTCTTATTTTCAATAGCTTTTAATTCAGTTTTCAATTCAATATTTCTTATTTTCAATACTTTTATTTAATTCGATATTTCTTTTATTCAGTGTATCTTTATTCAATTCAATATTTCTTTCAGTTAATATACTTTCATTCGATTCAATAAAATTCTTGTTTCAATATTTCTTATTTCTTGTTTCAATTCTTATTTCAATTTCTTACGGCTACAGGCCTAAGGGGTTGCCTGATCTTAAGTCACGAGAGGATGATGAGTTTTACTCACAATACCAGAGCCATGAGTGATCCTGAGCTGGAACTGGTTCAGGTAGAGATCCTCCCGGAGTTGTCTAGTTCCCGGAGCTTCACTTAGCGGCAGGTCTCGGCTGCGATATGCCCTCGCAGAGTTGCAGCTTCGTGATGTCGATTTCTTGATCGGCTGTGATCACAATATGCCCTTGCGATCTCAGACCTCTAGCGAAATCGGTGTGCTCTTTGCGATATGCCCTCGCGGTGCGGTGAACGGTCTTCTTGTTGCTTTGAAGTTCAAAAATGTGGTTCTCTTCCTGAGGTCCTTTTTCCGTCCGCTTCTGGAGTACTTCAGAAACTCTGTCAGGAAAACGTCCAGTACCGACTAAGCCAGTTAAGGGTTGATCTTCGAGAAACCACTTTTTAAAAAGAACTTATTTATTGTTACACACAAAATATGAGAGTAAAATAGAGCAACAGGCCGAACTACTCGCTACGGGAACTAACGACGAACTGCTCGTGAAGCGAGCGTTGAAGAGAACCTCCGATGAGAGTGGGGCATGGGTTCTGTCGAGTACGCATAAAATGTGCATGGTGTCAGCATAATATGCGTACGTAACTATATATATATATATATATATATATATATATATATATATATATATAAAATAAATAATGAATTAAAAATAAAATAAATAAATAGTAATAATAATAATAATTTTGCTCATCCTATGTTTGGAAGGAGGACTGGCTGTTGAAGTTTGAAGAAGCCAAAAAAGCTAAAGTTGCTGACGTGGCAAAAAAAGCTATCAAAAAACAAATCTCTGAAGTTGATAAGCAGCTGCCGGGACGAACTGATTCTATAGATTCTGGATCGAATCGTGAGTACCTCGTTCTTAATTTTTCTTGTAGAATAAAAGTCTAGCTTTGTGCTGCAGTAAGTCCGATCCAAGTTTCCTCAACTCAATGATTTTAGCATGGAACATGCTTTAACCTTGGGCTAACTAGCGAAAAACGTTACGCGGATGTGTCACGAAATTTTAGCATGGAATATGCTTTTGCCTTCTACTAACTAGCGAAAAACGTTACGTGGATGTGTTACGAAACCTTGGACTAACTAGCGAAACACGTTACGCGAATGTGTCAGGAAATTTTTTAGCATGGGACTAACTAGCGAAAAACGTTACGCGGATGTGTTACGAAATTTTAGCATGGAACATGCTTTAGCCTTGGACTAACTAGCGAAAAACGTTACCCGGATGTGTCACGAAATTTTAGCATGGAACATGCTTTAGCCTTGGACTAACTAGCGAAAAACGTTACCCGGATGTGTCACGAAATTTTAGCATGGAACATGCTTAGCCTTGGACTAACTAGCGAAAAACGTTACGGGGATGTGTTACAAAACCTTGGACTAACTAGGGAAACACGTTACGCGGATGTGTCACGAAATTTTTTAGCATGGAACATGCTTTAGCAATGGACTAACTAGCGAAAAACGTTACGCGGATGTGTCACGTACAACCAAGCCGTTGCTGGGGAAATGAAACTTCTTTATTTTTCACCGGACAAAAATCGTTCTCCACACATTGGAATGCTCTCGATTTATCACGCATTTCTTTCGTACTTGTTCTTCTATTCATGTCGTAGTTTTATATTTATTTATGTTTTAAATGGATATAGTAAACAATGCCGCTTGTTTCGTTGTCACTTGGTTGGGAAATTAATCTTAGTTATAGTAATTGTAGATGTGCACTATAACAGAAAATTGCCTATCTGGGTACTTCCTTCTAATTTCGATTGTATTTGTCGAATGGAGCTCCTGAAAAATTTGGTTTTTGTTACTTGGTCACTTCTGCCTGGCATGTTCCATGACTTTTAGCCACGGGCTCCAAGTAATAACAACCGGGGGTCCGGGGATCGCCCCATTGGGGTCCGAAGGGCCAAGTTTTTTTAAACAATATAGATAATGATAAATTTTCTTTGGTTATTATATGACAGGTCTAGATTCCTGTTCATTTTCTCTCTGTTTGGACAGTTAACATAGCCAAAATGTTAAAACTAAAAAAACGTCTGCCAAGTTGGGTGTGGCACATGGCTTCCCCGTTTACCTATCATGAATGTATAAATCATTGAAAAATTTTTGAATGATCTTGAAAAATTTTATAGCGGAAAAGTGTAATTCAAGAAGTAGCGTGAAATGTCATAATTGGTCAATTGAGAAACGGAAAAATGATATTCAATGTAATTTGTGCCAGCAACGTTTGTGCCAGTGCAGAATGATCTGATGCGTTGAAAACTATGAAATAGGTACGGGACCATCTACAACCTAAACCGTCCATTCACCGACAATTTCATCAAAATCGGATGAAACCTAAGATCATTTAAAGTATTTCACATTTTCGCATGCGCAGTAGCTATAAATGATACAATCGTGTTGAAATTGATTTGCGGTAATCAAGTCATCTTCTTCCAACTATCATCCAAATTTAAGCGAAATCGAACGACTAGAGTGTGAAAATATGGAGCATGATGGAATTAACGTTTGCGCATGCGCAGAATGTAGTATTGATTCGGCAACAAAGAAACTTGTTGGGCACTATCTACAATCTAACCCGCGCATTCTCTGACAATTTCATCGAAATCGGATGAAAACTGTGGAAAATAAGCTTGTTACAAGGATTTTATATTGGCGCATGCATAGTAGCTATTAATAATACAATCATGTTGAAATTGATATAAGATTATCAAATTGTCATACCCCAACTATCGTCCAAATTGGAGGAGAGACCGGACGACTAGGGCGTAAAAAAATGGAGCATAATCGTGCAGAGTTTTACTTTTTATTAATGCATTTCAGTTATTTTTCTGCTTTTCTCATCAAATAACTTTGGTGAATTAGCTTCCGAAATTGGCTGAGAAATTTACTACTTCCATGATATGAAGATGAAAAGTGCAACACATTATGCGTTTTGGAATCTTCCTGAATGATTAGGTACTATGTGCCGCCCATTGCTTTGTTTTTAGCTTTCATGTGGGATGAAGACCAAACCAGTTTGGACTCTAAACTTCACCAGGAAGGACCCGATTGGTTGGTTGAGTGTTCAGATGACCTGGAGGTCCTCATTGCTCAGAGGCACTTTGAAGACGCTCACAGCTTGATACAAAAAGCAAACAGCTACTTGCAGGATCATCCTATTCCAGATATCAAGTGAGCCTCTGTTTTGTTTGTTGATTTTTTTAAATGGTTTAAGCCGCACCTCATAGTTCAGAAATATAATAGCTTTGTTCCATCCACCTAACCGCGGTCGACCGTGGTCGACCGACTCATGCGCAGTAACGTCAACCGCTGTTCCATCCCAACAATCAGCTCAACACAGCGGTTGAACCGCTGTTCCATCATAGCAGCGTGGTCGACCACAGTCGAACCAAAACCGACCGCCCGATGGAGTGCGGTTCATTCCGGTTGTTATAGGAAACCTCACGCAATTGAAACCTACTCATAACCTTCCTCATTTGAAATTCTAGCTCGGTGGGTGGACACCTCAACCTGCTTGTGGAAAATGGCTTCAAGATTGAAAAATAAAGATTTATTTGAATCCCAAACAGTATTGATTTATATTTTTCCCTGGTTTCTTCCCAAAATAATTATTTCATATGTTTTTCTTCTAAGATAAAACACTTGCGAATTTACCGTCAATGCGTGTAGGTCTATTCTGGGAAATTCTTTATTCTCTATTTTATTCTGAGAAATTCATTTCTCTATTCTCTATTCATTCTCTTTATTCTCTATTTTATTCTGAGAAATTCATTTCTCTATTCATTTCTTTATTCTCTATTCTCTATTTTATTCTGAGAAATTCATTTAGGTAAGAGTCTGTTTCATTGTTTCAGTTCTATTCGTTAATTTTCTTGCTTTTGTTCGTGGAACGTTTTGTTTTCCTATCACTTTTCTTCGGACAGTTCCTGATATTAAATACTACTCGTTGTACGTCGTGTGCCTAGTTCGTTCGCCTTGTACTCTGTGTTCGTGTGTGAACTCCTTAGTTCTGAGTCGAACTCATCAACCATTTTTTGTGACAAAAAAACGGTTGCCCTCGAGAGTTTTATCCAAATCCTGTAACTTTGGACTTTATACCGGCCAGAAATAGAAAATGAGAATATAAAATCACTACAGAGTTGTTGAAAATGAGAATAAAAAATCACTACAACGAGTTGTTGTTTACAGTCGACTGTTGTCAAGGCGATGAAAATGTTTCCAATGGAGTGGAGTCACACGAAATGACTGGTGTAACGCTATTTTACCTCACTTGCGGTTGAGCGTTCCATCCATGGTTGGATCGTGGTTACGGTCGTCCAACCACGATCATAGAGGCTGGGGACCGCGTGCTGACCGTGGGTTAACCGCGGTGAGGTGGATGGAACAAACCTAATACAGACTGTGGGGATAAAGATGTATAATGATCTGCCGGATGCTCTGAATTCGATGAGCCCTGCCGTATTTCAGAGGGAAATAAATGATAGTCTTATTGCCTTGGCACCGTACAGCACTGATGAAGTTTCTTGTGGGAGCTGGTGTTCTCCAGTTGAGAAATATTGACAATTTATCATCTATTTTTATGCAATTTTTGCTTGTTTTTTTTTTCTCCTGTTGACCTTTGTTAGATACCGTCTGTTGTATGGTGACAATAAAGTATTTCTATTCTATTCTATTCTATTCAACCAGAAGGGTCATTAGGGGCATGAACAAGGCGAATTAAAATGAATGAATGAAAAATTCTGTATCGATAAGGCAATGTGCTATGTATTCAATGCATGGGACCATGCCCATTTTACAAAATCATAATTAATAGCAGGTACTTCATTACTACAAGCACGAGTATGGTCACCTTCTTTAGTAAGAATTGAGAGATGCACCCGACTGACAAACAATTAAACGGTAATTTGGCTAGAAATTAACAATGATTTATTACTTTATATTTGAAAAAATAAATAAATAAAATTACTTGTCTTGTAACTTCTCTATGTATCAAAACCAGCCTCTTCTAAAATCCAACTTTAATTAAATCTCCCCACTACTTCTGCCCGATAAGAAAATTTTTATTACATGCTACTCCCAACCTATTACCGGCTGCTCAACCTTCTGAAACCAAAAAACTTAAGCCGGTGATGACATAATTCTGGGCAAAAACATAAAACATGCAATGGAGTTTCTTCTTTTCCTGTGTTACACAAAACACACGCTTTCTCCTGATCAATTTCATAGTTTTCCCCCCCCCCCCCCCCCCCCTAATCCATCCTCTTATAGTTCTTGAATTGGCCAATCTGAGCTGCGCAAAAATCCGTTTATCCAACACAGGCGCATCTGAGTTTAGGTAACCCTCTGGATCGTTGTAGGTAAACTTTAAATATTTGTACAATGTGTTATAAGAAGACATTCTCCCTAAATCCTCATAAAATAGTTTCCTTCTATAACAGCTAACCGTATAACTCCGCTTTTCTTGCAACTCCCTGTAGTCTAGTCTATCCCAGACACCCCCGAACCCAATGCAGCACATCATTTCTTTAATCTGCGCCGCCCAGTTAAACTTATATAGGTATGCTCCCCTTTTTACTGATGCAACTAGCTGGTCCAAACAAATACGCAAATATACCTGTTTGAGTTCGTTTTCAACAAGCTTAAAAGCCACCCCAGTACCCAATCGAAAATCATTACACACAACCTATCACGACCAGTCTCCAACCTCAGCAAATAACCAGGTGTACTCCTCGGCAGCATTAATGAGCTCTTAACATAATTGGTCTGCACTTTTTCAATTTCTCTAAAATATCTAAGGCTCCGAATTTCTGCATTATAAAATAACACGGATTCTCCACCAATGCTTCCTCGATTCCTGAACAAGGTGTCCTAAGGGAAACTACAAGTGGCACGATTCCAAGAGGGGCCATGCTGCCCTCCGTCACCAATTTTTATTATTCAGTCCCATAGGTAACGCCCATTGTTCCTGAACTTGGAAAGAGTGTTGTGATTACGTCTCTATAATATGTTGGTTTTCGCTTTTGCAGGTCTAAAGTCGATGTAAGAACTCAGACACTGATCGATGTTTTGCTTGGCGAGCTCTCGGTGGATGGGGACAAATCACTTCAGGGTGGTCTGAGGGCTACTAGAAGATCAGTCAGACTTCTTAACCACTTGAATAAGTCAGCTCTGGTACATACACACGTATTATAATTATTCAGTAAACTACTTACTAATTTAATCTGCTGTCAATCTGAAGAAGCATTATGATGGTCCCTGAACGACTGTGGAGTGCTGTTTGGGAATGTCAACAGCATAGACCAAAACTTCGGAATCGGAATCAGGTTCTCAACAAACCAGCTACAAGTTTCACTGGTAAAATCGTGGGATCTGTATTTAAATAATCACATTCATGAGTCAGAATATGAAGGTCTCCACGTCATGCTACGATACGATTCCCCCATCATCAGACATTCCCCCTCCTCCATTCATTTTTTTTGTGCACATAAATTGTCCTCTCATCAAAATCCGTGGGAACCATAGGATTATTTGCAAACTATAGCTCGGTATCTAGAAAAGAGGTAAACCTAGTGGCAGCAGTCCCACGAGGTAAAGTGAAGGCAGAGGGTATCTACGAAAGGTAATTAGGGCAGGGTTAGGACAGCTGCCCCTGGTATTAGTAACCAGTTTTACCTTCTCCAGATGAAAATTTCGTAATTGGCAGACAGAATACTAATTGGGAGGGTGGCAAGGCTCACTGTTTTCAGATTGTGGTGGTTTCCAATGACATGGCAGTAGAGAAGGTAGCAGGTTGTGAGGGAGAGATATAGACTTCTCTTGTGTCGTATTTATTTCTACTAGCTAAGTACTTTCGCCAATATTTGGCCAGCAATTGTTTCTCGAAAACAATGAGCTCCGCGTACCTAAATTCCTATTTTTCTCAATTTAGCAGAAAATTGATCACTCCTAACAACCAAATAGAACTGTTTGCTACTAGAACAATATCCCTTTAAATCTAAAACTAACTACATACACACCAAACTAAAGCTCTGATGAGGCCACATATTGACGAAAGTACTCAGCTACAAATGAACTTCAAAATAAAGCTTCATGATGAGAAGCTTATAGATCTCTCCCTCAAATCCTACTACCTTATTCAGGATTATGGCGCACCACCATAAAAAAGCAGTAGAGATGGGTTAACCCCATTCATTTCAGGTGGTCGCCCACTCACTCAGTCTGCTCTCTCTTGGTATCTCACCAGCTCTCCAATCTCTCGCTTTTTTAGGGTAGCTTCATATTGAAGCACCATAGATGATTGCACTCTGAGGGTCACAGCAATGTGAAACAAATGAGTGAGTGATGTTGGAGCATTCATAGTGACTCACCGTCACCGTGACGCTATGATCGCACCTTCGCAGTCAACCATTGCTGCTTTCGAGAAATGTCAAACTATTTGAGTTTTCATCGTGGTCAGTAGGGAAGCAGCGATGTGGGCTCTTTCGTCACTGGTGGAGGCCTCTCTCCCCACACCTTTTGAGTGAATCACATTTTTGGAGCCTGTACAACCCTCAGTTTGTTTGATTATACAGGGTTTCTACACCGAGGATGGGCAAGTGAGTAATGCAGGAGCATTCATAGTACACAGTATGTAGTAGTACACCTTCACCACGATGCTATGATTGCACCTTCGCAGTCAACCATCGCTGCTTTCAGAAATGTCAAACTATTTGAGTTTTCATCGTGGTCAGAAGGAAAGCAGCGATGTGGGCTCTTTCGTCACTGGTGGAGGCCTCTCTCCCCACACGTTTTGGGTAAATCACATTTTTGAAGCCTGTGCAATAGACTGACAACGAAAAAAACGAAAGTTCGAATTTTTGAGGTGCTCAAAGCTCAGATGATTGCATCAGATGCGAGGAACAACTCCTGAAAATTTCAGTCCGAACCGATAACCCCTTGAGGTCTCCTAAACCCGTTTTTTGATAATTTAATTATCGATGCCGCCATTATTGCAAGCGCAGAAGCTGCATTTCTTTTGATATTCAAGAAATCAGTCCAAATAAGTGATGGAAAAAAGGCATTTTTTGCCGTTTTTACCTAGTTTTGACTGGGAAAAAAATTGTTTGCGGGTCTTTTCTGCTTCGGTCCTTGTTTCCTGGCTTGTTCCGAATGTAACAAGACCAATTTCGTCCTATAATATATTATCCTTCTGAAAATATCTGCTCAAGAGCCGAGTTAGCTTATTTTATAGTAACCGTTCTATACTTACCAGTGGCTAGAAAAATTAAAATTTCATGTGGCGGAACCCTTTGTTTTCTATTGTCTCGTGGTTTCGGGATTGCTGATCATATTGCTTCTAATATCCTAGCCGTATAACCCGTATTTGACTTGATATTCCCGCGATGAGTGTCTAAAATCGATAAATACAGTGGATTTTTCTGATTCTTTGCCTGATGTTTCTCGAGAATCACCCACTTAACACTTTTTACGGGGAGTAAAGATGGCGTCAGATTTCTCCAATGTCATTACATACCAAGAAGATCAGAACCAATTTTTGTTAAATGGAGTGAACGTCCATAGGAAGACTTTTCCATCGTTTAATAAGAAGGACACTATAGAAAGCTTGGACAAAACGCAAAATTCTGAGTGAAAGTGTTGCTGTATAATAGTTTTATAATTTGATCTTCCAATCGTTGTCAAATAGACTCAACACTGCATATTATACTTTGTTTCTATTTACACTGGTTTTCTGGAATTTATTTTGCACACCCGTATTTCACTTATTTAAAATATTCTCACTGAACTTTTGATCTATGACCGACGTCAGTGAAAGGCAGTAGTATTCTATACTCAAATTGGTTATGTTTCATTAGAGTGAATTAAGAAACTAATCTGCGCCGGGGGAAACAAATTTGAGAAATCAATTTCACCTTGGGCAAAAAATCCGACACGAAAAATGAGACAAATCCACTCTATTCACCGATTTTTGACACCTAGCTTGATTATTAACCAAAATACGAGCCCTACGCCTCCACTACTAGCACGTAATGTTCAGCGAGCCCAAAAACATGAAATAATGGGATAAAAAGGGCTTCAGGGCGTTAAATTTTTATTTCGTAGCTACTGGTAGGTAAGTATAGAACTCGGCTCTTGAGCAGATATTTTCAGAAGGATAATATATTATAGGACGAAATTGGTCTTGTTGCATTCGAAACAAGCCAGGAAACAAGGTTCGAAGCAGATAAGACCCGCAAACAATTTTTTTCCAGTCAAAACTAGGTAAAAACGGCAAAAAATGCCTTTTTCCATCACTTATTTGGACTGATTTCTTGAATATCAAAAGAAATACAGCTTCTGCGCTTGCAATAATGGCGGCATCGTGTTCCGCGACACCGAAAACAGGAATAGAGTATAAAAAGTGTCCAGATTCTTGGATCTTTCATGTCCTAACCGTCTTTTTGTCCTAAGCGTCTAGTGTTCTAAAATCGATAATTAAATTATCAAAAAACGGGTTTAGGAGACCTCAAGGGGTTATCGGTTCGGACTGAAATTTTCAGGAGTTGTTCCTCGCATCTGATGCAATCATCTGAGCTTTGAGCACCTCAAAAATTCGAACTTTCGTTTTTTTCGTTGTCAGTCTACTGTGCAACCCTCAGTTTGTTTGATTATATAGAGTTTCTACACTGAGGATGGGCAAGTGAGTAATGCAGTAGCGTACACAGTATGTAGTACATAGTACACCTTCACCACGATGCTATGATCGCACCTTCGCAGTCAACCATCGCTGCTTTCGGGAATGTCAAGTTGTTTGAGTTTTTATCGCATTCTGAAGGGAGGCAGCGATGTGGGCTCTTTCGTAAATGGTGGAGGCCTCTCTCCCCCACACCTTTTGAGTGAATCACATTTTTGGAGCCTAGTTTTAACACTCAGTTTGTTTTTATCACCTGAGTATATGTTACGGCCCAAAAATATTTGTTACCTCTGACAGAGTTTGAACTCGTGTCCTTACTACTAAGAGGAAAATTTCCCTCTAGCTGCAACACTCCAATGGGTTGAGCTATGAGGCCGATTAATCAAACCTCTTCGACTTCGGGTTATTTTCTTTGGTCATAAAATTTCCCCAGAGTCAAATAACAGTCGTCTCGGAGTCACTTGCCCCGGAAACCCACTTGCCCCACCTCACCCTACCTATAATTTCTACATTTTTCCATCGATTAAATTATTCACTTCTAAATATTATCTATGTAATGTTTGCTCCTAAACAGTATCGGTAGTTAGGTACTTGTTGACTTGAATTGTGAAATTCGTTGAGTATAAAACCAGGCACATTTCTCTTTTCAGGCTTGTGAATTGTATTTGAAAGTTTGTTCCAACGTTCTAAAAGCTCAGACAAAACGAGTCAAGAGAGAAGGCACAACTCTGGCTTACGTCAAGCGGATTTCAGAAGTGAGTTCCTATGTGCACTTATTTGTTACCTACTACATATTTGGATGGATGGAATAGGTACACCTTACTTCACAATAGGTACACCTTATTTCACATGGAAATTCACACCTTACTTGTCAAATTTTAGTCCAATAACTGGTCAGCGTGTGTTTCAATCACTAAACGAAACTGGGCAATTTTCGTAATGTAAAACATCGACAAAATATCAATTCAAAAGAAAATTCATATAAAGTTCCAGTCATGCAGCATAATCGCATGAGCGAATTTTTGTAAACTATTGTAGTATAATGTGTTACATTGTTTTGAAATTTAAGCACTTCGAGTGATAGTAAATTGTTGACTTCCAATTTATGGCAAAAAACTCTTTTTAAATAATATTTTGCAAATTAAAAAAAATATGGGGGATTTTTCCCTTTTTTGGCAGTTCTTATCGATTTTTGTGCAAATATTAATGAAATTTCAGTGTATTTTTCAGCATAATTTTGTGTAATACATTTTTTAATGTTCTAATTCATTGTTGATAAACTATTTTTACAAAAATTCAGCCAAAAACTAGGTATAAATTTATCAGTTTTTAGCCATTTTTAGTGATTTGTTTAGCAGTTTTTATAATTTTAATTTGGCCAATTTAATGTACTCTTAAAGTGGTGGCCAACGAACTCATCTTTTCATTTGAAATGCTTGTTTTTTGGCGCAAGAACGGGATTTTTACCTTAATCCTAAGGAGTGTTATCCTCTGGAATGACCCATATATACAATTATATACATATATATATATATATGAAAAAGCGTTAAACTCAAGGATTATTTCAGAATGCCTCAAAACGGATTTCAATGAAGAAAATAGTCGGAAGTTTTGATTAAAACATTTTTGGAGCCATTGCAATTGTTTCATATTTTATAAAAATTCGCTAATAAAAAGAAACTAATATCTTTGAATTATGTATTCAAAAATTGCAATAGAAAACCCCATTTCACGATGTTGACTTTAGGTTAATTTTCAGTGCAGAGATTTCTTAAGCTACCTTGAGTTACTATTGGTTTTCCATCTACTCGTATTTAACTTCTTCTGTTAATTTTCTTGGCTTGATAATCGATAACTGCCTGTCTTGGGTTAACCATGTTGAACAGCTTCTATCAAAATGGGTCTCTGTGAATTTTATGCTTTACCATGTCTGTTTCATTTGCGGTACTAAAATCTGTATATTTCGCTTGTTTCATGAGTAGAGTTGCCTATTGTATTATCCTTTGGGGAAATTCTGGCCGTTCTGATTTGATATTTAGGGCACAAAAGACGAACGATTTTTAACCTAGGTTTCAGACAAAGCTGTAGAGGCCTTTTTGTCAAACTCGGCATGCTTACTGTCCCTAGCCTTTACTCCTGAATTGTCTCTTGTACGTCAAAGAAAATCTGGGCCCTTTACTAAAGGATCTGACGTACATAGCCATTTCACAAGAACTAGAGATAAAATATGCCCGCTAACTGTTCGTCTGACTCAGTCGCTACTTGGTAGCCCTGATCAAGTGGGGCCTCGCCTGTTTGAGCACTTGCCGGCTTCTATGAAATCACTTCCAAGTAAGGCCTTCAAGAAGAATGTCAAGAATCTACGGGAACCTGACGGTTTTTAAATAGTAGTACACATTTGTTTTTCAACATAAAAAATTTATTTTTTCATATTCTTACAGCCAGGACTATGCCATTTAAGAAATCAAACCTTAAAAATAACATCTGTCATGTGGTGACCATCTTGCTTGTAACATGTTGCAAATCTGTTCATAAACTCTTGGTGAACGCGCTCCACTAAGTGTGTGACAATCGGTGGACTTGTGCTCGAATCGCTTCCTTCAGCTCGCCTAACGTTCTCGGTTTGTTTTCGTAGACACGAGATTTGAGGAAACCCCACAGCAAAACTTCACAGGTTGTCAAATTAGGTGACCTCAGAGGCCAGGGCATGTCCCCAAATCGTGAGATCAAGCGCTCTGGGAACATTTGGCGCAATTTGTCCATCGTTACTTTAGCTGTGTGAGGGGTTGCCCCATCTTGCTGGAACCAAATGCTTTCAGCAGGAAGTCGTTGTCTGCGTAACTCTGGTCTCAGGAAGATGTTTATCATCTCAACATAACGGGCTGCAGTCACAGTCACTGTGTTGGCGTTTTCCTCGTAAAAATATGGACCAATCACACATTTGGACGATACTGCACACCAAACCATCACTTTTGGACTGTGTAAGGGCCATTCATGAAGTTGCTGAGGGTTTTCACTGGCATAATAACGACAATTTTGCCGATTGACAAAACCGTTCAAATGGAAATGAGCTTCATCACTCATAAACTGTACAGCATCTTTGTTAACTTCAAGCATTGAGAGCATAGACAAACAAAAATCATAGCGTTGTGGAAAGTCAGTTGGTTTCAGCTGCTGGACAATTGCCAATTTGTATGGGTGGAATCTGAGGTCATGTTTGACAATACGGCGAACGTGGAACGACTTACTCTTAATGCTTGAGCTTGTTTTCGCACTGAGCGGCCTGTACTTGTTAGCAACGCCTGCCTCGCCCTCTCCACACTTTCAGGGGTCCGTGCCGTGCGAGTAGGTCCTGGTGGCTTCTTTTTCATCACATTTCCAGTTGTTCGAAGGTCGTTGACCCACTTCAGAATCGGGTTACGGCTTGGGACAGCTCCATGACGGTCAGTATTAAATTCACGCCAAAACAGTCTCTGCGTCGCCACCACTGATTCACCATTTTTGATAAAAGCTTCGAACATGAACATGTGAGCCTCACACCCCATGGTTCGAACGGGACCCTTCCGGTGACCCCACTCCACCTACCTGCCGGGAATGAGCTTGTGGGCCAGCAGGCTCAAACACCCACCCATAGGACGGCTCGGCCAGGGCGCTCCTGCCGAGCCCGGACCCAACCCACCATGGCGGCCTCCTGAGGGTGCCCACCCATTGCTAGGTGAGCACCCCTAGATACGACCAAGTAATCAAATCATGAGGAAACCCCAGGCGAGACCGCCCCCAGACCAACTGGGACCCCCAGGCCGAAATTAATTGAAAAACGTGTACCAGCCAGCCAATCTATAAATTACACGCACACAAAACATTCATCCATACAATTAACAACAAAACATCTGACGCACAAAAATAAAAATAAGATGAATAATATATCTAATGGTTAACAATAATATCATCAACAATTCTATCACAGAAAAATTATATAAAAAGCTAGCACGAGTACTTTTATACTAGATATTGCCTTAAAAGGGCATTCGGAAAACGTCAGGTTCCCGTGGACCACCCTGCATTACTTCGAGCTGAGCTTTATTGTGTGAACGACTTTTTTAAATGTCCTTTTAAGGCAATAAAAGTAAAATTATTAAATTAAATTAAGGGTATAAAATTACTCGTGCTAGCTTTTGGTTTATTATTTCCAATAATAAGCCTATGTGATCGTGTAGCAAAAAATTTTTACAACCCCCCCTCAAACCTCGTCACTTTACGTTTCAAGGTGCGTAGAATCCAAATTTGAAATGGCCGTTCGCCGTCCGCCGTCCGGGCCATAAAAGGCCTAAGAATTGACTTAAAAACCCGTTCTTTCGCACATAGACTCCATTTGGGGTCTAGTTGGTCCTAACGTTTAATCATCCCGATCGCTTTACTCGCATAGATGCTATGGGCCAAAAACGGGCAAAAAAAGTGTCTTTTTCGACGCGCGCACGCCTGGCACGCTTGGCAGGGGGTCACGGTGGGTGGAGAGGGGGGGTGAGTGGGGGGTGGAGTGAGAGGAGGCGCCGGCGCCGCGGCACCTTGTGGTGGGTACGGCGCCGGCGTTCCTTCGAGGCATGAATATGTTTTTTTCAAGGTCATATTTGTGTGTTAATACCAAAGCTTTTCCTACGCATATTTAATAACATATCCTCTCGAGTTTTTTCGTACGTACTTAGATAGGTAATGATATTATTAAGGCAATAACTATTTGAATAGATAGGAGCTCAAATCGTGAAATATAAACATGCGTATATAATTATAGAAGTATAGGTTGTGGCAACTCGAAGTAGGACACGCCGAGGAGTCTGGACGGGCCTTATGACGTACGCTAGCCAACTAAAACTACGATCATACTCAATTGAAAAAATAATAAACCTTTGTGAAATAATTTGCAGCGTTTTTATATAATTTTTCTGTGATAGAATTGTTGATGATATTATTGTTAACCATTAGATATATTATTCATCTTACTTTTATTTTTGTGCGTTAGATATTTTGTTGTTAATTGTATGGATGAATGTCTTGTGTGCGTGTAATTTATAAATTGACTGGTTATAAATTGACTGGCTGGTATACGTTTTTCAATTAATTTCGGCCTGGGGTTCCTGGTTGGCCTAGGGGCGGTCTCGCCTGGGGGAGGTCTCATCTGTGGTTTCCTCATGATTCGATTACTTGGTCGAATCTAGGGGTGCTCACCTAGCAATGGGTGGGCACCCTCGGGAGGTTGCCAAGGTGGGCCGAACCGCCCTGTGGGCGGGTGTTTGAGTCTGCTGGCCCTCAAACTCATCCTATCGCTTGTTGGCTGCAGGAGAAACTTTATGTTTGATCTATGGACAAGTTTATCATAATCATGTTTGACTGCATCTCCAATTGACAATTGTCACACATGAGTATTATGTTTTTGACAAATAAATAAATAAACTGTTTATCATACCTGTCCACCATATTTTACATTTTAGTTACAAATTATTTATTGAACCGTTCCTGGATGTTTGCCCAGTTATTTTCTGGACACCCAGTATATTACTCAATACAGAATGTAACCCAATTTATAGTTGTTATGCATATTTATTGTGCGTTTGGTATTAATTCTAATAGCGCTATGTACTTGAATTTGCAGGTGTTCTTTTCTAGTTTGGCTGGCATTACTGGTGAATTCCAGTATAGAGCGTTTCCATCTCAACCTTCCTGCAGTTCAGGTTAGTATTTCTGTATTTTATGACCCATTTAGGAAATTTATTTCTATTTTGAATTTAAGTGTCGCCTTAACCTTTCAACTAATACTGTGCCTGTCTTTTCTTTTAATTGAGAAACGAACGATGTTTTGAAGTTCATTTAGCGAATTTTCATAGAAAATGAAGCTATTGCAATGGCTCCAAAAATTTTAAAACCAAAATTGTCGAAAATTTTCTTCATTCAAAACCGTTTTGAGACATTCTGAAACGAATCCTCGAGTTTAACGCTTTGTATATATTTTATATTCCGTTCTTGCGCCACAAAATCTAGCTTCCCAAACGAAAGGACGAGTTCGTTGGCCAGCATTTTTTGAGCACATTAAATTGGTCAAATTTCAGCTAAAAATTGTTAAATTTATATTTCTTAGCAGAATACTGCTCAATAGAACATTAAAAATGTATGTGCAAAATTATGCTGAAAATGTACTTAAATTTCATTAAAATATGCTAAAAAATGTATATAAACTCCAAAAAAGTTAAGTTAAAGTTAGTTGAAAATCCAAAATCTCTTTTTCAATCGTAAAATATTATTTAGAACGAGTTTTTTGCCATAAAATTGGAAGTTAACAATTTCTTTTCCTTCAAGGTCATGTACATATTAACAAACAATGTACATAACATAATATAGTGCGATAATTTACGAAATTTTGCTCATAAGATCATGCTGCATGACTGGAACTTTTTACTTTCCAGACATCCTCTAAATGTTGGCTGAATAAATTGTTTTATTTCACAAGAGCTAATTTTTCCATAATGTTCACAGCATTTGTCGTTTGGGCGTCGATGGAGGTCTCTCATTTTATGAGTCACTTCGTCAAGCAAGTCTTCGTCCCTCAAACATCGCTGAACACGCTTGCTGAGTCAGTCCAGATTGTCAGGAAAGCTGCTCAGCAGGTAAATACAACGAATGTATTCCGAACATTTGAATTAGGCCGATGATGATTATTCTATTATGCTCAGGAGATTATCCTACTGTGGGTCTATAAATTGATGTGATTTGATGCTTTGGTTTGCCTATTTATTGAGAATACGTTTTGCCTCAGATGTGTGAGATGGGCCTGGATTTGGAGTACCACCTTGAGGGGCATCTCATTACGCCTGTGACGAAAGCTTTGGCAGAAACCAGGGAAAAATTGTTGGACGCCGTTCGACTAAGATGCGCTGAAGATATATGGCGCCCGGCTAAAGCTCCAAGAAGCTCACTAGCTTCTCTCGCTCCATCTACAGGTATTCAATTTATTAATATGGCTGCCACCCAAAAGCACATTGTTGAAATACTTCCCAAAAATGCTTACTTATCATTTGGAAAGCTTGATTTTTTGGCACAAGAACGGAATTTCTTTTCTCAGCCCTAAGGAGAGTTATCGTCTGGTATGCAAACACACATATATGTGTATATACAGGGTGAACACACTTAAGGTGGGACAAACGAGTAGAGGCTTTGTTTCCGAATTATTCACGATTTAAGACTTTTTTCGTGTTTTCGAGCCTACATCACTAAAATAGCCACATCTCCCCTAATTTACAATGTAATCTTGAAAATAAACACGTCGTTGGAAAGAAAGGTAAATTTCCTATCTTAGAATGTTCAGTTAGAAAAAAGAGGGAAGTTAAGAGCTTGGAGAACCATGAATTTTCACGAATACCACACATTTGTACCATACATGTCATACTGCTATTTGTTACACAAACACTTGTTGCTTGCCCACAGTTCAATTATTCTCAATATTTGTTATCAGTGAGTTAAAGCTGATTTACTATTGTCTATAATGTATGGTTTTGACATGGGTATGTCTTTGTACAGAGGAGGGAGCACACGATTTGACTCTCAATTCCCTGGCTTTCATCAAACTCTACACCTCGCTCCTGGACGATTGTCTGACGATCGCCTGGCCGGACTTGGAACACTCCATGTCCAAAGTTCTGTACGACGTTTTCGACGCTCAGCTGAAGCACATCGCTGCTTCCAGAGACAACAATAAGTTCCAAGCACAGGTACGCCTGAATGATATTGATGTAGGGCTACAAGGGGCTCACAAACATTGCATTACCCAATTTTTCGAAGGGGGAAAAACACCCCCTGCACCACTGGTTAATTGTACTTGAGCCCTACATGGAACATGCTTTAGATTTAAACTGAAAAGAATTTATGTTGGGGTTCCCCCCCCCCCCCCTTTGTACCCAAACTTACACTAGATAAAATGCGATCCAATATGTAGTAATTAACACTTTCCTTGCTTAAAATGGTTGTCAACATATTTTTTTAACCCCACATTATATTTAAAAGTTCAGGTCATTGCCACATTATTGTATTTACTTGATTGACCCTGAAATGCAACCCTATTTTTTTCTCGCTTATTGCAACTCATTCGTCGTTACAACGAACACCACTAAAAAATCGTGATAAACGGAGCAAAATAATATGTATTTTTTGGTGTTTGGGAAATGGAATGATTGAATGACACATCCATGAGAGCTATTTTTTTACTCAAAGAAAAAAGTTCAGAAATTATCACAGTTTCGGTCCTTAGAAACGCAAACTTGATTTTTCATAAAATTAGTAAAAAACTCCACACATTTTTTGGTATCATAAAAATTCCTGGACCATCGAGTAAATTTTTTAGGGCTGAGAAATTTTTATCTCTAACAGTACACGAGTATAGGAATGTAATGAGCAGTCTTGGGATCGAATAGTACTGAAATAGGAGTTCAGGGGAATTTAGTAAATAACAATGTCTATAATTCACTATTTTCTTTACTTTCCTGGATAACATAACATCCACTACCAAGTTAAAACACTTAAAACGTTAAAAAATATCTAGTTTCATCAACATGTGAATTTACTGTTGAATCCAAGAATCACAAGTATTTCACGAACTTCCTAATAACTTGATCGTATAAAAAATAATCATGAAAATCGGTTGAGAATAGTGGAGAATCTTGATTTTACAATATTTTCACCACCCTCCCCTCCACCCCATACATCGTTCTTCCATAACGTCTTAAAATTTGAAAATCATAAGAATCCTTGTTCAATTAAATGTAAAAAAAAAAAAAACGAATTAGAAAAAAATAATCAAAATTGGAAGAGAATTGGGGGAATGTCGCAAATTCACGATATTTACCCTCTACATTTCTTTCATGCCATCACGAAATTTCACAATTCCGACGTTCGTTGAACTAAACCTCAAACTGAGTTGAAAAGAAAAAATATTCATCAAATGAGTTGTGAATGGTGGGAATACACAAAAATATATATTATAACTACTCCTTTCCCCCTCCTTCCACAGTAGCTTAGTACCTACGTACCTATAATTCAGGTTGTATAGCTCATCCAGCAAAACATGACTGGATGCTTTCTTCGAACAAAAATGTATTCTATTGCTTATTGCATCTTATTCGTCTCTATGACGAACATGAAATTAATTTGTCGGTTTGCAACTACTAATTAAAAAAACAATTAAAAATACAATTCAACAACAACACCCAGTTATGGAATTTAACTCGCGATCCATGACTATGTCCTATACTTTGACACTATAGAAGATCCTTGAGTAAGTTGCCTACCTATGGACTTGATAAATTGTAGTAGTTGTTGTTATTATTTTATTTTATGTTGGCCTGATATTTATATTTTCTTTGAGATCATCTCGTGCTATTGTTTTTGTTTTATTATTGTTTCTGTGCTGAGCCTGAAAGTTTCTGTTCTGATTGTTATACGCCCTGATGATGGCTTTATATAAACCGAAAGCTCGGCAATAAGGACTTCTATTCATTTATTGGAAATTGATACATTTTTGTTCATCTGAGGATTTCGTGTATTGATTTCAGAAATCATTGATTATGAAGAACTCGCGATACCTTCTCGTTGACTTTTTGGGTGGCTGCCGGACCAAGTACAAAATGAAGATGCTACACGACTGTAAGGCTTTTGAGCGGCTCCAACGAACGCATGCGCTCCTTCTGAAGGACACGACCGGCGTTGCTACAGTCATCGGCTACGTGTAACATCAAGTAAACGGCACTAGCAAACCTATGTAATCCACACAAACTAAGCGTGCCTGAAAAGGCAACCAAATCTGGCAAAATGGGATCCCACAATCTTATAGATCTTGTTTAGTCTAGTTGTACCTTGCGACAATATTGGATGAATTAACAGGTTGCAGCCAGTTTCATTTGGTTTGAACACGTTTTGATGTATATCCTTGCTTTTCATATTTCGCCCCTTGCTCTCAATTTCTTTTTTTGTACGTTTTCAGTAGGTGTAGATTTCTGTACAATTAAGTACTAAGAATCATCATCAGCAATTAATAATTACATTGTATAAACAAATGAGCACTTATATTTTACGAAACTCCTTTTACATTTTGGTTTTATGGGGTCCAAATGGCTATTCCACCATTCTCATGTTTGCTTTTGGCGTACTTACCATCAGCCTTATTGAAATGACCCGATAGATGTCAAGTTGAATTCAGCTTGGACCACCTTTTTGAAAAATGGAGTGCTTATTTTTTGAGCTGAGTTGTTTCATGTTTTGTACGTGGTGCCTTCAGGCAGGAAATGCAGAGTGGTGTAATGATCCTTGCAGATCCTGTGCTTGTTATCGTAGTTAGCATGGCTCCCATGCCAAGAAGATGGCTGTCCAAGTCCATAGTGGCGTAATAGACTGTAAGAGCCACGACTGTACGGCTTTTGAGCCACTCCAAGGAACGCTCCTGAGGGACACACCCATATTTCCTACCTACGTTCAACGTCAAGTAAACGGCACATTACTCCTGAAACGTGAATTAGTAAATTCACACAAACAGCGTATCTGAAAAGGCAACCAAATCTGGTAAAATGGGATCCCACAATTTTATAGATTGTGTTTGGTGTAGTTGTATCTTGCGAAAATATTGGATGAATGAACAGATATCAGGTTCACTTGGTTAGAATGCATCGGACGGTATATCCTTGCTTATCATATTTCGCCCCTTCCTCTCAACTTCTTTTTTTGCACGTGTTCAGTCGGTGTACATTTCTGTACAATTACGAACTAAGAATCATCATCAGCAATTAATAATGACATTGTATAAACAAATGAGCACTTATATTTTACGAAACTCACAAAGGTTATAGAATATTACTTAGTATTTCAACCACTATGTCTCCTTCAGCACAAAATAACGTAAAAAAACGAATTTTGCTATGAAGTATTGCCTACTCCTGCTTATAATAAGTTTGTATTACCTCATATGTGAAAGTATTATTTGTCAAGCAACGTCATAAATGTTGTTCATAAAGTTGTTTACTTTACAACTTTCTTACTCCTATAATTTTGCTCAAACCCCCTTATTGAAAACGTTCAAATGCTTTATCAAGTTTAGGTCCGGTGTATATACTATTACATGTACTTATGTATTGTTTAACTTGAAATTTAATTAGCACTGGCATGTTTATTGTTTATCATGAGCCTACCAAATGAAATTATTTTTATTTTTCATTATTAAACAAGAATATATTTATATATTATATTCCTGATTGTTTGTCATGTTACTTCAAACCACCCATCCCCTAGCCTCCAACCTCCATCTACCCGCTCAACCCTGAAAAGTCGGATGAAGACTGGAAATTAAGGTTGTTACAAGGATTTGCGGAACGACAGACACAAACACACAGACAGGGAACCAAAGTTATTCAGAATGGTCCTGAAAGTAAAGTGCGAGTGGAAATCTTGATTTTGGAGACAAACAATACATTTTTATTCCCCCAAAAGTAAAAATAATGCTTCCGCTACCTAAAGTTTGTTTTCACTTTCAGGACAAAAAATATTTTTGGTCTCCAAAATCAAAATTTTCACTCTCATTTTACGTTTTAGACAATAAATTCTGAAAAACTTTGGTTCCACGGTCGTGTGTTCGCAAATCCTTGTAACAAGCTTATTTTCCACAGTTTTCACATCCGATTTGGATGCAATTTTCAGGGGATGGGTGGGATAGGGTGTAGACGGTCAGTCTCATCGTTCCTGACTCAATAATTCACTCTGCGCATGCGCAAACGTAAATTCTATCAAGCATAATTTTCTCACGCCTTAGTCGTCCGATGTTGCTTAAATTTGGATGATGGTTGGAAGAAGATGACTTGATTACCTCATATCAATTTCAACACGATTGTATCATTAATAGCTAATTTTCACAGTTTTTATCCGATTTGGATGAAATTGTCAGTGAATGCTGAATGATTGTCATAGGTTGTAGATGGTCCCGTACCTATTTCATTGTTCTCAACTCATCAGTTCATTCTGCGCATGCGCAGAAATTAATTGAGTATAATTTCCGTTTCAGACTATTCTGAATCATATTCTTAAGTTTAACGCATTTTTTTATGTATGTATGTATTATGTATGTATGCTATGTATATATGTATGTATATATGTATGTGTCATTCCAGACGATAACTGTCCGTAGAATTGTGCTAGAAACTTCAAACAAATTTTAAAATGTTAAGGACACAAAACGAAAGTTCAAGTTCGTTGGCCAGCATGATCGGATTACATCTTCGGGTTGAAATTTTCAAAAATGTAGTCAAAAATTTCAAAATAGCCTGTTTTTTGCGATTTGTTGTGCAAAATAATTTTTTCAGCATACTAACATGTGGTATATTCGGAATCAGCGTAAAATTTCCTATAAGAATATGTATCAAGTTTTCAAAAATTTCAAAGTTGAAAAATCAGTCAAAAATCGAAATAATGCCGTTCGCTAGTTGTAAAAATCGGTAATATTTGCATGAAACATTGTCCAAATTCAGATTGAACTACTCTTATGGATTTTTCTTTTCTTAATTGACCAATCATGACGTTTCACGCTACTCCTTGATTTACTGTTTTCAGCTATGCAATTTTTCAAGATCATTTAAAACGTTTCAATGATCATGAAAACTCGCTTTCACTCACTTTTCATGATAAGAAAATTAATTTATACAAATTATACAGTATCATGAAATGTTTAAGAATATCTTATAAATATTAAAGACTGATGATTTAACTGACAGCTAAGGAAATCAAGGATACAAATGCTACTAACCCCGAAGAGCAAAACTCGTGCTGGGGTTAGGAATCTCAGACGTTATAGCTATCCATAGATAAAATTAAATTCAAACATGTGCTTAAGTTGGCACATCAGTTGAACATTCTATAGGTACATAATTATTATGGAAGTTTCTTATACAATGTTTTACTTGTTATATAATTATTGTCCATCTTTTATCCACATGTATTAAATTCTCTCTATCGTCAGTTATAAGTAGGTGTAAACATCGCTTACTGAGTTTGGATGTTGGTTTTTATTTGCGGTATAATAAATTTGAGTTGAACAGTTTGAACTTTTTTTTTTTTTTTTTTTTTTTGTAATGTCGGAGCCAGTTTTAATTCTTCTGGAAGTTTATTAAAGAGTGTTATTCCTAAGTATCGGTGTGATCTTAGAGCAAGAGTTGTGTTAGTATATTCATGTGATTTCAGTTGAATCCCCACATCTGCAAGTGGATCGCGAGGATGTGCGGTCGTGTTCGTTTAATCGCGAGCAATTATTCACGGCAGGTTGGAAGGGCGATGGCGTGCGGACAGTACGGGAGAGATTACGGACATTTAGCGGAAGGTCGGTGGATAATGAAAATGCCCTGGGCACCATTTGTGACTAATCGCTACCTACTTCAAAGCTCCAGTCAAGCAGCATGACCATATGAGCAAATTGTCGTATTACTACATTATCTGGAGATTTGAGCGCTTTGATGTCAAAGAAATCGTTAACCACCAATTTTATGACAAAAAACGTTTGCTATCCTACGAAATCAGCAGTGACTTCCGGAGGAGGTACCTACATCTTTTAATTGGCAATCGACGCAAGATAGCTATCTAAAACTCAAAAATCATTTGAGTGTTGTCCCTTTCATTTTGAGAAAGAACTTTCTCCTATCTCTTCTGTTAGCCATCACTTGTACATTCTCTCTTTCAGTTTTAGATTAGGCTTAATAATCTTGAAATATCGGAGATAATCTTAAGTTGATAGTTCAAGACGTAGGTGATATCGATATTTTAGTCGCAAAATTCCCAGTTACCAGGTATTTATTGATTCTCATGTTTCCTGACTACCTAGTATATTAATTACATAAATCTTATTTTATAGAAGTTATTGAAATACCTACACTAATTAGTTTTTTGGAAAACCAAAAAATATTTTGAGTTTTTGATTGTTTAATTAAGCACTAACGTAAATTATTAATCAAAGAAATTAATAATTTAATTTAAGCACAAATTTAACCTTAAGTTCATCTAGCTTTACGTAGCTATAAAGGGTAAAATCTCTAATCCATTAAAGGTGTGCGCCTTTAGTGGTATCCAGATGACGGATATCAATTACAACGTAATCAGTAATTATTATTCAATCTTCTATGTGATAAGTTCAATATTCTCTAAGAATGAATGAAGGTACCAGCTGGTCGGTAATTATCGGTGAACAAAAATGTATTAGAAAAATGACATAATTATAACTCAGACAAAACTTACATAAAGTGAAGAAAATATTATTGATTTATTGGATTGATATGATAGAAAATTCATGTAAGAAATGCATATCATTAACTATGCGTGGAATTAATTTCTGCATACTTTTTAACGAGTTTTAGCGAATTCTCGTAGAACATGAACTATTGCAATGGCTCGGAAAATTTTAAAATACCAATTTTTGGAAAATTTCTTCGTTGAAATCCGTTTTGATCCATTCTGAGACGAATCCTATAGTTTAACGCTTTTTCATATGTATGCATGCATGTATATATATATATATATATATATATATATATATATATATATATATATATATATATATGTATGTATATATATATATTTGTGTGTGTGTGTGTGTGTCATTCCAGACGATAGCTCTCCTTATGATTGAGATAAAAATTCCATTCTTGCGCCAAAAAATCAAGCTTTTCAAACGAAAGGATGAGCTCGTTTGCCAGCACTTATTGAGCACATTAAATTGGTAAAATTTCAAAAAATGTACTTGAAAAAAAAAAAAAAGCTAAAAATCATTAAATTTATATTTTTGGCAGAATATAGCTAAAATAATGTTTATTAACTATAAAATAGAACATTCAAAAATGTATGTACAAAATTATGCTGAAAAATGTACATGAAATGCATTAAATTTGCTAAAAAATCGATAAAAACTGCAAAAAATCTAAAAAATTTTAACCACTATTATTTATTTTGATTAAGGTTTAAGCCGCAACTCAACCAGAAGGGTCATTAGCGGCATTGAACAAGGTGTCTAAAGGGACAGTGGAAGTGGCACTATTCTAAGGGGAGCCATGTTGCCATCCTTGACTAAAAAGGAGCGCCATCATGGACTCCACTAGCAACTCGGAGGGGACAAAACCACTATTTGAATAGATTATTATTCAGAATAAGTTTTTTTGCCATGAAATTAATAGTTGACAATTTCATTGTGCTCAAAAAGCTCAACTTTCAAAACAATTTAACATTATACAATACGATAATTTACGAAAATTCGCTCATACGATCATGCTGCGTGACTGGGACTTTTTTAAAATAAGCTTTCCAACTTTGTCCGGGTTTTTTCCCCCTCACAGGCAACCCTGACTCTACGGGGAACCTCAAGGCCTTTCGATCAAGGCTGATATCCACTGAGCAACCATCTGGCAAACCCCGTAATCCGCTAAATCCACATAAATAAGCGATGCAGGCCAACCGTGGACAGCCCGCCCCATCAATTACCCCATTACATCACTCAAACAACCACTGTCATTCCGGCACACACTGTCATTCCACACAAAAGATTCTGGGAAAGAACTATATGGGAAACCACCCATTCTTTCTATATACGAGGAAGTGCCTACCTACCTACACAAGTGTTGGATATGGCGGTAATGGCGAAGCTTTGGGTTAACTGGGGACGGACTGCGAAATTACACCTTTCCTCTAAACGGCAGTCCTGCATTGTTCTTTTAATTCGTTAAGGTTGAAATGTAAAGTGACGCCAACTCGTTCCGAACTCCTCAGCCATTTCCGTCGTTTTCCAACAGTGTATCCGGTATACATTCATCTCAACGATTAAAACCAACCTGGTTTTCAGTTCCGCTAATCGGGTTTAGAATAATGAAATGTTGAGCTTCATGGACATTAACCACATGGCAGGGTCCTATTAATTATCATACATTGTACTCACTAAAAAATCGCGTTCTTCCCCCATAAAACCTCTATTCCGTTGACTGAATCTGCACATAGGCACTTTATTTTAATATACTAGATCAAAATCAAAACGTCTGCCTAGTTGGGTGTGGCACATAGCTTCCTCGTTTACCTATCATCCAAATTTAAGCGAACTCGAACGACTAGAGAGTGAAAATATGGAACACGATGGAATTTACGTTTGCGCTTGCGCAGAATGAAGTATTGATTTGGCAACACTGAAACTGATAGGGGACCATCTTCAAACTAACCAGCGCATTTTCTAAAAATTTCATCGAAGTCGTACGAAAATAGTGAAAATTAAGGTCGTTAGGTACATGGATTTCACAAAGGCGCATGCGCAGTAGCTATTAATGATACAACAATGTTGAAATTGATATGGGCTGATCAAATCTTCATCCCCCAACTATCATCCGAATTTGAGCGAGATCGGACGACTAGGGCGTGAAAAAATGGAGCATAACGGAATTTACTTTTCCACATGCGCAGAGAGGAGAATTGATTTCGCAACAATGAAATTGATAGGGGGCTGTCTACACCCTAGCCCACACATTCCTTGAAAATTTCATCCAAATCGGATGAAAACTGGAAAATAAGCTTGTTACAAGGATTTGCGGACACTCGACAGACACGGAACCAAAGTTGTTCAGAATGGTCAAAACGTAAAATGCGAGTGGAAATTTTGATTTTCAAGACCAAAATTTTTTTTCACCCGAAAGTGAAAACAATGCTTCCGCTACATTTAGCTAGATTCAGAAGCAATAATATAAGCCGACATTTTAGAAGAAATCACACAACACCGTCAAAAAGAATGATTAAAGAGAGAATGCCACACTGATCTACTTTGTATAACTACCTCAAAACGTTGCCCCTACAATGACCTTTATAGTCATAAGTGTTTGCCTGACTTATCAATGAATTACGGTTAATTTACACAAGGGAGAGAGTCACTGGACCTACGCTATTCTTCACAATTTTTTGCGTAGAATTCAAAATGACAAAATTGCGCACGTGCGCAATTGATATCAACTTCCTTATTTTAGAACACAAACCTCATTTTTTATTGCATTTTTGAATTCTGCGTGAAATTTTATGAAGAAATGACTTCGCCGTTTATAGGAAACCCTTCCTATGTTAGAAAAACCTATTTTCACCTACATATACCTAAACAGACCTCGAATGAAATGATGGTACTTAAATTTATATAAAATTTATTTATATAATTTTTTTACTCTTCCCTCTCAATTTCTTTTCTCTGCTTTGTACTCTTTCTTCTTTTATCTTAAGATGTTCCTCAAATGACGACATTTAGGGATACCTACTCTAGCTGCAATACCTAACAAACTTTGTTTCTTGTTTGTTAGGTACAATGTCAAATCCGTTTTGAAATGCCTGATGACGAGTTAAGCAAAATTAGACTCGAAATGCATAGCAAGACAGGAGAAAAAAAAGGAGTAAATCTTCATTCTTCCCGCATCACCAACACTCAACCTTAAGACCACCAAGGCTTAAGGCAGTGTCCTACGTGGCTCCGCCGCGAGCGTCAAGCCGTGCGTTAAAAACGAGCGTTGGCGCGTTGCCGCGTCACGCCGCGCGGGAGAAAAAAATGGTGTCCTACGTGGAAACGCAAAAACGCTTCGTAGTTTAACTAGTTAACCTGTTCTGTTCTCATCACCTGTGTTTTCATCTTCATTTTTTCAATTTGATTTTGCATTCATGCTCGATCAACAACTTTGAGCTGCTGACCAGCTCAACGGCTCTTTCGTATTATTTAGCTGTAAATAATAAAAAAAAGGAGACCGGCCGAGGAAATACTTGAAAGCCGGAGCGAGTTCGGTGAATTTCATCACTTACACTCCAATAATCTTAGAAGAGTTTCTGAAGATTTTGTGTGATAATCTTCCATAATGAGGTTTTATCATACATATAAAAAAGACCTTTCAATTATCACTAATTTCAGTGATTAATTTAGATCAGTGATAATTTAAAGGTCTTTTTGTATGCTAAAACCTACTTATACTCCAAATGGAGGGAATGTGAATAACACTTTAAATCATATGCAAGAATGACAGTAAAAACCTTCGATTACATCGTCAACAAAATTAAGCAAGAATTTTACCATTTATATTCAACAAGAATTTTAATTCGTTACAATGATTTTAAAAAAAGATAACAACAAATATTTGGTAGAATCCAAAAGTTTATTTGTATGGCAGAATAATAGGAACTACAAGAACGATTTCCAGAAAAATTGCTCAAATTTCAAAACAATCAAACATAAATATACTCTGAACAATCAATAAAATTTACTCACATGAGCATGACTCAAACCTTCGTATTTTGTTTTTACCATTGTCTTGAAACACTAGACAATATATTGTAATTTTCTTCGAAACTGGGCATCTCCCGATAAAGGTGTATTAATAAATGTAATAAATGTAGAACTGGCCGTTTCTGTATCAGCTAACTCCATTATCACAGAAGAAAACGTTCGGAAAAAGTATGAAAACAAGTTCAAAATGTTGAAAGAGGTTAGAAAAACATCATATAAACGCGTTTGACGCGCGGCGAATGCGATAAAAATCAAACTTGTTTGAAAATCAAACCGAAGCGTTCAACGCCGTCGCGTCGCCGCGCGGGCAGGGTCATGTGACAACTTTCGCAAATTTCATTGGTCCGCGTGAACGCATGAACGCGTGCGGCAAATCCACATGGGACACTGCGTATGGAACCTCCAAGCTGGTACCAACCTAGAACATTTTTTTACATATAATTTTTTTGCACCCAGCTTCTAGAAACCTACAAGAACTATGAGATAAGTAGTTCAATTTACTCCAGCAGAATTCGCCCTTAGAATGCAAACCATCTCTGGTCGACCTATAGAGACTTCCTCAGGGTGGCCCCCAAATAGAATTTGAAATTTCCCTAACCAAACTTCAGATTCCCCTGACAGATATTTCAAAATCAGATACTGTTTTTTTGTCATTTTTACGAATTGTAAAAGAAAAATTTAGCTATTTAGATGGCTTCAAAATTTAAAAACTGGGAGGAAGGGGGCGGGGACCCCCTACATATCCATTTCGTACATCAAAGAATACAATCCTAGATTTTAACGTCGTAAATATATAGGGTGTATTCCCAAAAACTCTCTTAAAACACGGCTTAAAAAATTCGTTCCTTCTTGGCAAAAGACAGGTCGAGTTCGTTGGTCAATTCAAATTTGCAATTTCAAAAAATTCTAAAAAATAATTTTTTTGACAGTAGGACATGTCGAATCGAAGTATTTTCAGCGCTGAGTCGATTATGACCACTCTCAGGTTTCTAAGATTCACAAAGTTCTAGGTTATGTATACCAACTAGTTGTTGGGACTCTCAATGGGATCAGTCCACTACTCTGCTTGGTATGCTCCCTAGTTCAATACTCAGCTGATTTTTCCCACACATGGTTAACCACTAAGTTTAGATCGGTGAAGCATGGAACACCGAAAATGGAACAAAACGCCGCTAAACGCACTTTTCTATTCCATTCCGTTGCCGAAATATGATTTTTCATTTTTTTTTTTTCTTCACGAGAAAATCACGTTTTTTGATATAAAACCCAATATTTCTCCCTTTTAAATCAACTTTTCTCTACATTTGAGCACATTTTCGCGGAATCAGTGTTGATTTTTCTTTTATTTTAATATTTATTTAACACATATTAGACTCATTTATTAAAAAACAATCAATTCTTTTGGAACTTAGGAAATTTTAAGTAGGTACTATGTTAAAAAATAGCTACTGCCTCAAAATTATTCTTAGAGACAGTCAACTTTCTCAAAAACTGCTTAATGTAATAGGTAAGTACTCTTTCCAACAGCATAGTCAATTTTTCTCCAACTTTGCTAAATAGAGGATAAAATTATGTTTTAATGGTGAGAAACGAGTTTTTCCCATAATGAAAGTGGGCGACAGTCAACTTTCTCAAAAACTGCTTGATGTAATAGGTAAGTACTCTTTCCAACAGCATAGTCAATTTTTCTCCAACTTTGCTAAATAGAGGATAAAAGTGGGCGTGTTTTTGCCACAATGAAAGTGGGCTATCTTGAACAATGACCCGCAATGAGCAGAAATAATACATCGCAATGCTGGCTTCACCATCGTGTTCAGCACTAAAAATCATTGAAATTAGGCGTCACTCGGCAAAAAATGGAATAAATAATTTTCTACGTATCCAATAAACCCCCTCCCCATTGGGCAGTCCAAAAACAAAAAAAAAAAATTATGATTTGTTTCTGATTTGTCTTTGCTTAAAACTTAGTATCAGGCACCCCATAAACGCTCTCCAAGTTTCACTTCAACCTCAAAAATTAGGGGGGAGGAGGGGGGGGGGGGGGGGGGGTTGCTTCTTTTGAGAAAAATGCTCAGATTTCATTCTGTTTTGGCTCAGGTCCTAGCTTGATATCGCTGGTCTATATCAAGTTTACCACTCTTGATAATTATTTCTGACATTCGGATAACCCACCTAAGAAATAATCTGTAGTATGATAAAGTAGACTGTTGAAGTTCGATTGTTTAGGAGTTAGAATATACCTAAGAACGCTGCGAATTATTACACAAAGTTTTCACTAAAAAAATTCCCTGACATTTGGTGGTTTTTGCAAAATTCCCTGACATTTGACTGACTTTTCCCGACGCTAAGAATTCCCTGACGATGCCAGGTTTTCCCTGACTTTTCCAATCGGGAGCCTCCCTGCGTCCATGTTCAATAAGATTCAATGATGTATGTAGGATCTCTTTTTAAATAATTCAACACAGACTATTCCAATAACATAGTGTTTTACTCAACGACACAAAAACGGTTTAATACTGGAAAATTACCCTTATTAGTCTTATTGGGAATAAAAACAAAATTACCTAGTTGTCTTCCGACTGTCTACAATAATGAACAAGTTGCCACTGGTTAAACGGAACCTTGGCGGAATCGTAACAAGTTAATATTGGTTAACACAATATTTATATTCAATATCGAACATGAATACATAATACATCGCTTACTTTCACGAATGGTAAGAAACGAAAATCGAAATATATAAAATAATCACGGCATTTTTAAATAACAAACAGTCAAATAGGTACCTACAAGGTGTACAAGTGACGGATTTCATTCTTTAATCACAAATCGAGGATTATATTTATTATACAAACACCTTGTTTACATTTCGTGTATAACATCAAACACCTGAGTAGGCACTGCATATGTAAGTAACGAAAACATAATGGACCCGAACCACCATGAAGTGATATAATTACCATCATGCCATTGACCTCCACGAAATGTAGTTACCTTCGACATTTCTTTTACGACTCGAGCTTAAATGTATGGTCAAACCGGCGTCTGAGACTTCGTAAATATTGTAAGATGAAGTATGAATGGACACAGTGTGAAGTTTGTTTCCGGTTTCCATGTCAAAGAGATCGAAAACGTCTAACCTAACCTGCGCGGGGGACAGGAATATGAATTTGGAGCAGATAACCTTGAAGAAATCTTTGCCCGGACGGAGGTACTTGGATCCTAGAAGAGGCACGCTCCATTTCATCTCGCCACATGACGGGTGACAACTCAAGAAAAACTTACCGCGTCCATTCACGCAAAATACGGTGTCGCGAAACAAAGCCAATTTGTAAACTTCAAGTCTTTTTGTGCTGTTGCTGTTGAGAACAGTCTTCTTTCTTGTAGAGAGATTCACATACGCTGCAACCGGGTCGTCAAAGTCTGGCGATTCGAGAAAAGCTGCGCCACAGTTTGAGATGACCAGTCCGGTGTAGAAGGATTCATCGTGGATGGAAAACTCCATGGTGCCGTTGTGACGAAACAGATCAATGGAGCCTGGACGGAGGATCGCTACCCATCTTTGGTTATGTTTCACGTCAGTGATGTGTGTAACCTATTGAGAAACACATATATATGAATACATTGGGTTTTACTGGATGTATAATATGCACAATGAACACTACGTACAATATATGGTTTTTTGCTACCTTGTATTAGAAGGATTTTACGAATAATAATGATCCCTGGGCTGGATTGGGAAATATATTTGTACAAGATTACAAATGATGCGTAAGGAAATGTTACAGGTCGAATCTGGACGAAAACTGTTGGAGAAATTTTCCGGTGAAATACACCAGACCTCTATCTCGCATTTCTGCACGACAAACGAGAAGTCTATATACTTCAGCGGGGCAGAAATCCAGGTCTCGATTCTACAAGTAATTTGCAACAAAAAGTGCCTCTTAGACTTTCTTTTTAGAGGCTTCGTTTCCGAATTATTCTTTTTAGAGATTTTTGTACGTGTTTTCGACCTTACGTCACAAAAACGGCTCTAACTCCCCAATTTTTGGAGTTTTCTCAAATTTGAGGATACCGTTGGAAACAGCGTTAAATTTTCTATCTTTCTGATGTAATTTCCAATTTTTTTATTAGTTCTAGTTAGTGAAAAAATTGCCAAAGTTCAGAATTTGAAAAAAATGTAAACATTGTCGATTTTTCTTCGTTTTTCTGCTTTCAGTATGGAAGTTTTTCGGTGGGCGCTTTTCGGGAAAAACTTCCTCAAACTGTCAGCTTTCTAACGGTCTACTAAAAAAAAAAAATTTTTTATAGGGAAGTTTTGGGAGAAAATATCTTTTGAATGACAAAAAACGTGATTTTGTTGGTCAAAATCGACGTTTTCATTTTTTTTTTAAATATATATATTTCATTATGCACAGCTGTATTTAATAATAAACCAAAAAAATAATAGTGTCTCTACCTAACTCATCTTCCACCTGCCTCATCTACTTGAGCAAAATTAGATAGTTATCAGAGGGGCAGTCGGGAAAATACGATAATACGATCGGCTACCTCAGTCAATTGTGTTTCAGAATTATTCCTCGGATACTTATCTTTCATTTGAGAAGGTACCTAATAATAAGGGGTGAACACTTGTGTTATAAACAAAATAATAATTACTTCTTTTAAAAAAAATCAAAGCAGGTTCTCAAAGTGCCTCCCACCTTTCTGTATGCAGAATGCGCACACGGTCCGTCCGGTCAGGGTTGTTTGTTCCATAGACAAAAATTTAAGTAGGTACCTACTTAACCAACTTTTTTTGTCCCACAAATTTGCGTAACTGCAAAACTCGCGTAACAACTGCACTGACAATGCCCATCTTTCAGCGTGCGTCTTTACGAACTCTAACCTTCAGAAGAATGAATTTCAAGGTTTTTTCCTTACAGCTGGTTATAATTCATGTTGCACATTTCTTGATTAGATATTCGACAAACTTGTAGATAAGCAGTTGAAATTCGTTGGCAGAGCAACAACCTACCTACTTAGTTTACTTTTAACCAACAGCGAATTTGGTAGGCTGTACGTATCTACGTAGTTTCGTTTGTAGGTGGAGCACCAACCTACCTCGTTTACTTCGACAAAATACCAAATCTATCACTTCATTCACTAAATAAAACAAGTAAAGCTGCCTCAGTTATAGTAATAAAAACATGTCTAATACACTGAAGAAACTGCCAGGGCAATGGCTATGTAGCACCTACACCGCAGTACAGAGATCTGAGGAATTTTCAATAATTTTTTCTCCGTTTTTTCAGGTTATATATTCTCAGTCTAAACGAAAGTTCTTCAATTTTCGGACACTGATTTCCTATGATAGTTAGTCCCTAGTCCAAATAAAAACTCGTTCACTAATAGATCTATATCGTCTACAACCAGTAATCGCGCTGGCAGGCATGATTACTGCGACCATTTAGTTAAATTGAAACTTTAAATTACTACAATATTACTTTCATGAAAAAAAAACTGTTGAAAAATGTCATTATAACAACGTATTAGGTTGACATACGACGGTAAACTTCTAGTGAAAAATAGGTTGGTTGAGTTGCCATCTAGTAACATCTACCACGCCATGGAGGACGTTGGAAGAAACTCAAACCAACTACAGGCGTGACGTCACGAGAATATGGGCTATACGTTCGCCCAATTTATTTATGTAACTGACCTGATGACTGATGAAGCTTCTGGAATCTCGGCAGTAAATAGTGAGGGCCGATGTTTTGAACCAAACAAAGTTACTAGTAACGAGCAGAGTTTTAGTTTGCCGTGCCTCCGAGTCCATCGCCTCCAGGTCAGATAGGTAGTCGTGCCAATGCTTCTGTTCAGGGTGAAAAACCGCTTCCGTTTCGAATTTTCCCACAGTGAGTCGAAGGACTGCTGCCCAGTCTCCGACCAGAAGTACAATCGTGTTCAGGGCTACGAAGATGTCTCTGATCTTGGCTTTGACTTCCACCTCCTGCACCTTTAAGGAACAGAAAATCCATATTTGATTAATACAATATATATGTAATGCATGACGAGAAGGGGTCAAGGAGGGGGGGGGGGGGGGGGACGAATGCCAATTAAATTCTTGTGAGGTGGTCCAACCAATCCCACAACCTGGAGAAGTGAAAAGCTAAGTGAACATGGTTGGAATTGGTTGTCTATTTGTAGAGAATATTGTGAATGCTGTTAGAGCATTCTCTTGTTTGTGCAGAATATAATACGTTGATAATAAACTCTGCAAATTATTACACAAAGGTTTAATATTTCTGTATTAGATAGCCCTTCTATGCTGAGCACTGGTCCGTAAAAAATTACCTACCAAACTGAGTCTATGGTGCATTATAGAAATATAATTGGACGATGCCACCTACCAAGAGAAAATAAATTAATCAACTTGAAAAAAACCTTGAAAGTGACTGTAAGAATTTAAAAAAAAATGCGTTGCCTCCACTGGGATACAAATCCCGGCCTCTTGATAGAGGTTGCACGGCCAGTGCTGGTGCCGCCCTCAGTTGGACCCACCATCTACTGAGCTACGAACGCCAAGTTAATAAGATATCATTATCCGACGTACATCTGGATTCGTAGATTTCCTTCACAGTCCTTTATTATCCAATATTACCCTTTAGAGTTGATCGAATGGGAAGTTTGGTCTAGTAGTTTCAGAGAAAAGCTTCAGACGACGGATGGCGCACAGTGGTTCCAAATAGAAAAAAAGTTGGAAACATTTGTACCAAATTTCTTGGGGGCAGCCGGCCCCTGCTCGTGCTGGCAACCCCCCCCCCCTTCCCATTCCTCCACTGCGCTTCGCCTGTCCTCTCCACCACGCCCCCTTCCACTCGTTCTTTGTCTGTATTTCTTACTGTACTGGGGGTGTCTCCAGACACTACACGTGTGGGACGCTTGCGGACCCAAGCCCAGAGGCAACCGTGGCCTCCCTGTTTGTGCTGCAATCATGCAGGACGGGGTGGGGATAAGCGGTAGGCGTAGAGTCCTCTTCTCTGTTGCCGGGCCAGCGACCATTCTTGGCCTGTAAGGGTTGTGCCCATACTGGTGCCACGGGCGGGTGGGGCCCCAGGCTTTTAGTTCTTCCTGCATCTCGCTGGACCCGGAAGCTGGTCTAGCCAGCCACCTATTTGAGCAATCCACCAAGTTGGTTTCACGCCCTTGTAGTTCTCCCCCCCCCCCCCTATCCAGAGGGGTGGTGGCTAGAAAGATAGAGTCTTGTTGGGGAGCAGGTCCCCCTTGAAGGTGGAGTTCCTCGGCTTCAAACGGGAACCGCGTTAACAGGCCCATCGATCTATACGTTTTTCTTCCTCCGTATTTCTACTTGCTCACACCTTTCTCAACCCAGCAAAGCGAAGCCCAAGGCACAGAGCCCGGTTGGGGTTCAAATCCGGACTACGCAACTATTTTTATTTATTACAAGAGACAATTTCATTTCAATTTTTATCATATCCGCAAATCGACATATATCATAATAATATCTATAAATAAGATCCCCTCTCCCCCTCCCCAAGAAAATATTGTTACCTTAAAATATTCTGAGATATCGATTTTGCAATATTTCAGCTTTTAGTTACTACCCTTTAAGTTTGAAAAAAATGGATGACAATGTTATTGGCACATCCCCCGACGGATGAAAGATTTTTTAGCCGAATTTCATAAACTTTGATCCATTAGTTCCAGAGAAAAGCTCTGGACAGCGTATGAGGAGGGTCGGGTTTGGATCCAAACATAAATGGGTAAGTACCCATAAAATGCATTTGGAGTCTTCCAGCCCAGTCCGATTCAGAAATTGGCAACTTTCGTGAATTGTGCATTCATGATCTAAGAAATTCAATGCTTTTGAAAACCCAGTTCAGCAAGTTTTCAGCACAACACATTATATGGCTTGAAAAAAAAAAAAAAAAAAAAAGTGAACGTGAGGTCGTCCCCTTATGATCTAATTTAGCTTTCTTTACAAAGGTTGTCAGTTACTTCCAGTCATCCAATACTCTTCATATTGCATCTTTGAGCGAATTTTCGTAGACAACGAAGCTATTACAATGGCTCGGAAATTTTAAAAATAAAAATTTTCGAAAAATTTCTTCATTGAAATCCTTTTGAACGTCAAAAGTATTCAAGAATTTTTGTAGACCAGAATATGATTCTACTGAGACTGGCTTGAGAGAATAAATACTATTCAAATAATGAGTGCCTAATACACGTTTATCGTTATACCTTTGATTGATTTTATTATAGGCAATCATATAATTTCTGTGGTCAAGAGGGATAGATTTAATGAGATCTAGAGCTTCTCCTTCTAAAAATGACTCAAGATAATAAAACTTTTCAATATCGGTTAATCCCGATTTATGAACCACATTATCATATAAATGAATGAAAGCAGGAAATTCGGCTGTTTTGCCACTGAATTTTGGTACCATTAACTTGGGTAATTTGAGCGCCTGTCGGTCGGAAGGTGATTGAGATGAGGCAACATCTAACCTTGACCTAGCATCTTGTTCCCGCCACATCAACACTTGAGACTTGATAGCGAAATATAAGTCCTCGTATGCCCTGGTGTTTGTATCAGGTCGAGTGGTTGAAAGAGTATTATCATTCTCATAAAGTTGGGCCAATTCCTCACACAAATCCTCATACTCCACCAAATCACCCGAATACTGATCAAATCTCGCTATGATCTGGCCTTTAGCGTCTGGGTTCCGTAGAATATCATAAGTGGTTTGCATTCGTCGAAATAGCCGTTGTTTTTTCTTTAAAGCACTTTCGTAAAGTTTTGAAGCCATTGTGATTTTATTTTACTAAGGAGGATAGGAAATATAAGGGAATTAAATTTGTAAAATGCAATTATGTTAACAAAGAAATAGATGAAATATTAAAGGCTCAACCATAAACAACAGACACAAAATATATATATAAGAAATATAAATAATTGCAATGAGATAATAAATAAAATTTCTTAAATGATCAACAGTGAATATTAGTTAAATTGAATTATAATAGATATTTTAATAGAAAGAACTATTATAGACTATAGACCTTTGCGGTTTAGATAAATGTTTCGTCTATTTGCGATCGTATGAAAGGAGCACAAAAAATATTAGAGGCATTCGAAGGACGTATGTTTGAGATATGAAATATTATTGTGTTGGAGAATATCCTTGGTAATTACGGCAAAAAACAGGTAGGTAAAATGAAGGTAGGAAAGGGAAAAAGGACTTACGGCTTTCCGTGTTCAATCTGCGTGCTGGGAGGCCTCCCGTGATGTCTTCTCTCGCAGTGAAACGATTCCTGAAGTTAGCGCTTTTTCGTATATATATATATATATATATATATATATATATATATATATATATATATATATATGATAAGCTGATGTAGAGGGGTTACTCAAGAAAGTCTGTAACAGACGGAATAGTCCCAGGAAGTGTTACCTACCAGCAGAGACCAAAAGTACTCACGAACCAGGTCACAACATTTTTCTTTGGGGCTCAAAAGCTGAATGGTATCCTCCGTGAGTTACAGCCTATCTTGTCATCTAGCTCACTAACCCGTGACGTCTTTGCTGACAAACCTCGAGTGACCTTCAGACAAGGAAAAAATATTGGGGAGATCTTGTCTCATCGCCATCCACGATCGCAGCCTTCAGAGCCACAGAAACAAGGCTTACATCCATGACAACGAGCAAGATGTAAGCTGTGCAATTGGGTTATTGAAGGGTCAGACTTCTCCTCTGCCAATACCAATTACACATACAAGTGTCGAGGTTTGGCAGAGTGCCACTCCAAAATGTGTGTATACCAGCTCGTTTGCAAACAGTGCACAGAGACGAATGCGTTCTATGTGGGTAAAGCAACGACCCTAAATCAAGAATAGACAATCATGGGACGTCTGTAAACCAATCTCGTCCACTCCCAGTGAAGGTTCACGCATCATCCAATGACGCAACATTTGAGCAGTGTTTTGGCGTGAAAGTATTGATGAAGCTACCAGATACTGCCAATGACAGAATGCAGCAACAATTAGAAAGAGCGCATAGATGGGTACTCGGAGCTAATCGACCACCTAGCCTCAACTTAAATGATTAACTGAAAATGTATCAAAATAATTATTATTATCTCGGCCATGGATACGATTGTCCCGAAGAACGCAAGTTGAATCATTTCTTTCTGTTATACCTATTCGAAATATCAGATTTACTTACTTTCCTTCTTTTATTTGTGAAATTTCTCTTCTAAATTAATCTGTCATATAGTTCAATAGAACCAAACAATAAGTGCATATATATATATATATATATATATATATATATATATATATATATATATATATATATATATATGTGTGTGTGTGTGTGTGTGTGTGTGTGTGTGTGTGTGTGTGTGTGTGTGTCATTCCAGATGATAACTCTCCCTAGGATTGAGATAAAAATTCCGTTCTTGCACCAAAAAATCAAGCTTTCCAAACGAAAGGATGAGTTCGTGGGCCAGCACTTTTTGGGTAAATTCAATTAGTCAAATTACAAAAAATGCGCTGAAAAAAATCACTAGAAATGGCTAAAAACCGTTACATTTATAATTTTTAGCAGAATATTGCTCAAATAAAGTTTATCAAATTTAAAATAGAACATTAACAAATTTATGTACAAAATTATGGTGGACAATTTACTAAAATTTCCTATAAAATCGATAAAAACTGCAAAAAAACTAAAAATCCAAAATCTTTTTTTGAATGGCAGATCAATATTTAGAATACGTTTTGTGTCATGAAAATAATAGTTAAGAATTTCTTTGCACTCAAAAAGCTCAAATTTCAAAACAATTTAACATAATATAGTACAATAACTTACGAAAATTCGCTCATACGATCATGCTGCATGACTGGAACTTTTTTCGAAAGCTCATCGATATCCTTCAGTTGATGGAATAAAATAAAGTAGGAGAAATTGCCTATCGGAAATAGGATATTCAATATCCTAAGAATACTTACAGGAACAACGTCGAGCCCTATGTTGGAATGTACTGTGATGCCCCCAGTACAGTTGCCAACTGCAACCGTGGTCCCGTGAACACCAAAACAATTCGCTCCCTGGACAAAAGTACAGGATTACTTCGTGAATCGGCTAACAATGGAGAGTTTTTGCTTTTCACATTGTCCGTGAAAGTAAACATAGGGACAACACCAGGTGGATGCTAACCTGAACGCTTAACTCTACGGTCACGAGACCTATCTGCTCGGTGTCTTATCATAACCTCACACATTCATCCCGCCCCCAATAAAACAAATAGAATAAAAACGTCTGCCAAGTTGAGTGTGCACATAGCTTCCTCGTTTACCTATTATCTTCTTCCAACTATCATCCAAATTTGAGTGAACTCGGAACGACTAGAGTGTGAAAAGATGGAACATGATGGAATTTACATTTGCACATGCGCAGAATGCAACAATTGGTTTGGCAACATTAAAACTGATAGGGGACTATCTACAACCTAACCCGCGCATTTCAAATAAGTGTCATAAGCTATAATAGCAAATGAACACTTCGGGGCTCCTGAGTTGTTATATGTATAGGCAATAGGGCCAAATCAAAACTTCGATCAGCCTAACAAAATTCATCTGGGCTTCAGAGGGAACTATCATATTATTTTCCATGTTTTTGTTGTACAACAAAGAGTTCTTCAGCCTTTCGTTGTTTAGGTTGTTCCTCAGTCATTAATTCTTTTCGGTTTGGGTGCTTGTCTAAAACTGAGGAGAAAGGATCAAGGAGAAAGAGGTCGCAGGCAAGATTAGCTCAATTTCCATATTTTCGTAGAACTCGTAGTTTAGGAGATGATCTGTAGTTCTTGGGGGCTTTTATGCTCTACAACTTCCTTAAGTAGGCAAATTCCATAGAGCACCCGTAAGGGTGCATTTCTATCATTATTCATACCAACCCACCTCATTTTCCGTACAACCAGAAAAGAAAAAATAATCACAGGAAAAAATTGAAAGGACAGGTGTTGTTATTTTTGTGATAAAAAACCTACTTTTTACCCATGGACATACGAAGAAGAACGAAAAATACCAGTGTGGGAAAATCATTGTTGTTGTTGTGGTACCCCTATTTCCCACAGAAGAGGATATCTGAGCAGTTAGCTACCTGTAGGTAGCTGCACGTACGAAGTTGATGGATAAACACCCTATCTAGTTCATTCGATAGGTTGCGGTAAACTGAGGTATCTGCCTGAGGGTTGCCTGGAAGTTATCCCTGTAATTGATAACTAATTATCATTAGCGTATAAGGCATCGGAGGCAGCGACGTATGCAGCCTCGAGTTTGCCTTCATTTATTTTCGTTACGGGAGCCAATTCGTGTTAGTTCGTTAGGTTTTCGGTTGTCATCGGATCAGCTGACATTGCTGTTACTCTCCAGAAAAATACACTCACAGTCGAAGAGGTTTGATCACCCTGACCTCAGCTCTGATTGTTAGAGTGTTGCAACTTCGGGAAATTTCCCGTTGTTGTAACGACGCGACTTCAAACTCCTGTTGCAGTATCAAATATTTTTGGGCCGTACAGTGGCACAGTCAAAATAGGACCCGAAATTATACGAAACAATAATTAATTAAATCTCTCTCGAGCCAAAAGACTGTAAACGTCACATTTCCTGTCGTTAGCACCTTTCACTTCCTCACTCACTTAAGTCAACACACACCGTGACAATGACCTCGCTCGACTGCTGACTTGTTCCAGCGAGTATCTGCTGAGCCAGCGGCCTACAGTTTCACTTCGTCATTCGTACGACCCCAAACCAGCCGAGATGGCTGGTATTTGACTCCGGGGAAATGTTACGCTCCAGGAAAATAACTCTCACAGTCGAAGAGGTTTGATAACCCTGGCCTCCCTCTTAGCTCTGACCGTTAGAGTGTTGCAACTTTGGGAAATTTCCCATAGTTGTAACGACGCGAGTTCAAACTCCTATAGAGGTATCAAATATTTTTGGGTCGTTAGAATGCCTTAAGGTCAGCTTCCGTGGAAAGCAAAAACTCTCCAATACCGTTTCAATTCTGCAACAGCATCCATGCACATTTGAAAGGTCTACAAATAGCATACCTTGCTAGGACATAGGTTGATGTGTTCGTCCAGCTCCCATTTCCGCCTCCGGTTCATTGCTGTACGGTAGACTTGCGCCCATCGGCACCAAGTTCCTAGTTTAGGTGGATCGACCACTACCCAAAACAACCCATGTTCAGCTTAGATAAATGACATTGATAAAAAGTATAGAACTCATGTTTTAAAATCAAGGCAGGTCAAATGGTCAAATCAGAAAGATAGAATTAATTAACTGCAACATTGGAGCAATGCCAAATGAAGAATGTATATCCATTTAAAAGATAACAAAGTTGAAATAATTAAACTGTACCTGTACTGAGTATACGAGCATGTTGAGAGTACTGACCTCCGAATTCATAGGGGAAATTTTCATCTTGGAGGTCGAGCCTGAGACAAATTTTTTTCCAGAGCAAATCTGTATTAGCTAAAGCCTTCCACGCTTTGCATACACGACTCACGACAAACAGATCCTCCGCGTCCAAGAAGCTGAGGATGAAGGTCGCCAGCTCAACAGGAAGAAGAGAAATTGCGTTTACCCTGCAAAAATGAAGGGATTATATTAGACCATAAAAAAAGCTTAGGGAAGGTCTATTAATCGGATTTCTTAATTTAATTTAATCACGCGTTACCAATAATGGCCAATTATAGTGCCTGAGATCTAAGAATGCGCACAGAGCCTCGCCACGAGGAAGGCGGAGAGGGCTAACCAGAGTTGCCAACGTGACAGTAGCACATCACCTTCTGTGCTTAGCAGCCTCATTGTATGCTTGAAGCTCGGTTTGTTAATATAGAAGTGGTACTAGAGACCTGCGCTCAGCTTTCGAAGTTCCAGTTTTGTTTCAATCGTTTATATAAAAGCAGATTGTCTTATGGGTTTTTAGATATGGCTTTTTAACTGACTTCTCGTCTTGGTACCTTCCTTGTCTCGTTAAATTTGGATTTTTTCGGAATCACCGTTTTTAGCAAATTTTCAAAGAAAAAATGAGCTATATAGATGGCTTCAAAATGTTAAATGTTTGAGAGGGGGAGGGTCATGGGAGAATGCTGAAGGCACCTGCATGATTAGATAACTAACTTCAGTTACCATAAACCAGTATTGTCAATTACTTCGGAGGAATAAAATAAAAAACCAATTAAATCCCTGTAACAATTTTAATGGATGCAAAGACATGTTCCATGTTCTGTCAAGATTCAGTGCTTAGGACTAAATTTGTTTTTTCTGAAAGACATTTTAGACATCTAATATTTTCGAGTAATCTACCAGTACGTAGTTGGGAACTTACTCGTTGTTTTCCACGTCTACAGGAGAAGGTAAGCTTGATTCATCTAGGAAAAACGAAATTAAATGAAAATAAGTATATCTTACACAGATAGATTGATTTTCAGATGCAAAAGGACAGACCTTGTCAATTCAAATTACTTTTAAGTAATTTACCTTACATACTATCGTAAAACAACGATTTTGTGCTTGCTCAAATGGAAATTTTCAATTTTCCTGACCAAACTTCAGATTTCCTGACAAAAAATATAAAATTCAAGATTTTGTTTTGTTTTTTTCATCATTTTATTGTACTTTTAATGCTGCTAAAACAAAAATCGTATAATAAAAAAAAAAAAGAAAAAAAAGCTACTTATATTTATGTAGTCTACTTTATATTTAACAATTTCATTGCCATCGAAGTGCTCAAATATCATAACAATTTAATCTAAATGTAATACGATAATTTACGAAACTTCACCCATACGATCATGCTGCACGGCTTTTTATTTAATACTTATGGTCTCTCAATTTGTGATCTGAAGCTATTTGTTGAAGTACATTTTTCTTTACATGGATTTCTTAGCTCTGGAGATATTAAAATTTTCGCCCGACAGCAAAAAAGGCACGCTTTTTTTCACCTACTACCAATCGTTGCCAGAGACAGTATAACTTCCTGATTTCCCATCCCACAAAACCGTTCGTTGGAAAGTTGCTCTCTGAATTTATAACACATGTCTCCAGATTCCAATGGGCCAATTTCCCCCTCCTTAACCCTCCAGAGAAGTCCTAGCTTATGTATACAAACTAGTTTTGGGACTCTTACTGGATCAATCCACTACTCTGCTTTTTTCTCCCCAGTTCAATACTCCGTTGATTTTTCTCACAAATGGTTTACTCTAGGTGATGCAGTTACCAGAGAAGCCAGTGGCATATCCATTCACTTTTTATGTGCGTGTAGCGTTGTTACTTTTGAACAGTTTAACCACAACTCTTGATGATTATTTTTGTCATTCGTATAACTCACTTATGAAATAATATGTACGTAGTATGAAAAAGTACGCTATTGAAGTTTGATTGTTTAGGAGTTAAATATACTTGAAAACGCTTTAAATGATTACACCAAGTTTTCATTTAAAAAATCCCCTGACATTTGGTGGTTTTTGCCAAATTCCCTGACTTTTCCTGACGCAAAGGATTTCCTAACAATTCCAGGTTTTCCCAGACTGTTCCAGTTGGGGGCCACCCTGACAACTTTTCTTTGAAAATTCGCTCTAAGTCATGCTGCATGACTGGGTACTTTTTGGAATGTGCACTAGGCGTATAGGGAATTTAACGCTGAATCAAAAATTGTGGTCAAAAGATGTTTTAAAGTGAAGGAACGTAGGTTTATAATAATGGCAAAAAACGTGATTTTCTCAAAGAAACTAAAAAATCATGTCTTGGAAACGGATTGAGACAGAAAGGTGCAGTTGGCGGCATTCTACTGCATTTTGAGTCTAGTTTTATCCATTTTTTGTTTGTTACACCAAATGCGAAAAACCCTGTATACATTTAGGTGTCTAGGAAGATTCTAAGGTCCAAAGTGATGCACTTACGAATTTGAAGATTACAAGTTGTATAAATAAAAACCAACATTGAAATGACACTCTGAAAAAACTTACTTAGTTTATGTTCCATTTTACATGAGTTCAATAACTTGATTGGAAGAGCGTCCAAAAGGTAGAATGTGCCTTAGTAAGGTATTTAATGAACGTATGGAAAGAAAAAGAATGCACCTGGTAGGTGGGTAGCACAAGTTGAGTGAAATGTTTTTACAAAATGACCATTTAGATGGATCTGACGGCTATATTTGAATTGTAGCTTGGACCGTCCAAATCGTTGGAATCAGAAAAAAATGCAGATAAAATTACTTAAAATTAACTAGGAGTAAACGACCGAAATTCTGTAAACGACACCGGAGAGAAAACAAAACTGATAAGGGCTGTATTGATAATAAGAACTTCTTCTTCGCGCTGGGCGATTCTCCAAGCGTTATGATTAGCAGACACTAAACGTGTTTGAAAGTTGTAGAGGAATACTTTCCTCAATAACGTCACTGTAAAAATAACAATACCATAGCCTATAGTAACCACAACTACAAGTCAGAATTACAAAATATTGTTATAGGCTTCATGAAGCTAAAATTCTATAACTGCACTAGATTATGCGGAAGTTGACGAATATTTCCAATGACTATCAAATAGGTAGGTAGGTACCAATCTTTAAAAAAAGCACTAATAGTGCAAAAATAAAATGAATTATAAAGCCAAAGGATCAGCACACAACAAGAACTTGCATAATTTTTTACTATCAAATTAATGGAAAACACTTCTTATAAATAATATTTTGTCATACAAACCAATTTGAGAGTTTTAAACATTTTGGTTTACGTTTCCAAACATTTTCAGCACGTTTTGATGATTTTAGCAATTTTTCGTACAAAATAAAGCTATTGCAATGGCTCCAAAAATTTTAAAATAAAAATTCTTGAAAATTTTTTAAAATTGAATTCCATTTTGAGGGATTCTGAAACAAATCCTAGAGTTTAACGCTTAAAAAAAAATATATATATATATACCTATATATATATATATATATATATATATATATATATATATATAATAAACTTAATTTGATATGAATTTCACAGATAAAAAGAAAAAAGAATGATTTGATATTTCGAAAATAATCTTTGTCAAAAATAGAAGAGTGATTAGTTTTTCTGACTAATTGGACGAGTAGTGTCTTGGAAGCCTGCAACCATGTAACCATCCATATATTATGGCTTCGCAACTTCTAATGTAGACTCAATCGTTGAGGTTGAGGCCGGGAGGTCGCATTGATCCCAATACCCAGCGATGAGCGCGTTCGGACTGCTGCAACAATCTATCATTTGTTGGTGGTGGCATCTTCTTCAAAACCTTTACTCCGAAGCATTCATTGAACGTGACTGTGGCGTCGTGGGATTGTACCCATCTTCTCCATGGCAAAAGTCTCTCTGCATTACATCAACGTCGAAATTCCCACACAAAATTATTGTAGTTCTTCATTTTTTGAAAAAGGCTAATTAAGCCGAAATATAAAAAATAGTTTGTGGTGTAACATTTTTTGTTCTTTCTAAAATTTGTGTTAATTATACATGCTCTTGTAGAGCCACTTCATTGAATTGAATTATATATATATATATATATATATATATATATATATATATATATCGTTGGTGATATGAAAAAAGGGCGTATTCCACGTTTTTCGGAAAATGACTTTTTTTCACCAAAGATCATGTTTCGGCAAAGTCCTAGCGATTGTATTTTCAAGGTAAACCAAACTTGGTCTTGGTTTTAGGTTAGCGTATGCGCAGAATGGAGCAATGTTTGAGAGAAATGAAATCGGTAGGGTAAAATTTACAGCCTAACCCACAAATTCCCAGAAAATGTAATCAAAATCTGATGAAAACTAGACGTTGTTCTCGGAGTACACTTTTGCGCATGCGCACGAGCTAATAATGATGCAATCAGGTTGAAATTAACATGGAATAATTAAGCCATTGTCCCCCAACTATGCACCAAATTTGAGCGGGATATGACGACTAGGGCGTAAAAAAATGATGTTTGAAGGACTTAACGTTTCCGCATGCGCAAAACGGAGTAATGATTTGAGAAGTATGGAATTAATAGTGGTCCATTTACAGCCTAACCACCACATTCCCTGAAAATTTCATCAAAATCAAATGAAAACTGTTGAAATTAGACTCGATCAAGAAGTAATAATATATATTTTCGCATGCGCAGTAGCTACTAATGACAGGATTATGTTGAAATTGTTAGGGAATGCTCAAATTAACCTCTTCCTAACCGCTTCGCTCGCCTCCACGTCCAGCCGGAGGCAAGCCCCCGGACCCCCCATTAAATTGCTCGCTTAGCTCGCAAGGTGTGGCTGTGTACATGCGATGTATTACAATTGAAACATGTGGGGGATGTTGTACACTCCTGATCAGCTCATGTGAGGGAGTCCTGCATCGAGAGTTCAACATTTTTGTAAAGAAGTTGGTCTTAGTTCTCGCAAATAAATGGGAAAAACCCAGGTCCCAAGTTGCAGGGTGGGTACGAGTTAAACTCCAGATGACCATCATTCAGGCCATCTCCATGAGACTGCGGGATCTAGAAGAAAAATTCAAAAGTATGGACACTTTCGGGTCTACCTAATTTGCCAGTCAAACTTCAAAACCTGCAGTCAACCAGAAAGAGGTGTGGAAAACCTGCAGTAAACGCGGATTCATATTCGGGAGAAAGAGCTAAACATTATATGAAAAATGTTTTTTTGTAAAAGTCGGAAAAAATGTCGGAGAAACCCCAAAAACTGGAATTTTAAACTTCAAAACCTACAGTCAACCAGAAAGAGGTGTGGAAAGCCTGCAGTCAACCCGGATTATAATTCAGGAGGGCGAGCTTAACATTTTATGAAAAACATTTTTCGGAAAAGTCGGGAAAATGGTCGGGGAAACCCCAAAAAACTGAAATTTTAAACTTCAAAACCTGCAGTCAACAAGAAAGAGGTGTGGAAAACCTGCAGTCAACCCGGATTATTATTCGGGAAAACAAGCTTAACATTTAATGAAAATTTTTTTTGGAAAAGTCGAGAAAATGGTCGGGAAAACCCCAAAAAACTGGAATTTTAAACTGCAGTCAACGAGAAAGAGGTGTGGAAAACCTGCAGTCAACGCGGATTTATATTCGGGAGGAAGAGCTAAACATATTATGGAAAAACTTTTTTGGAAAAGTCGGGAAAATTGTCGGGAAAACCCCAAAAAACTGAGATTTCAAATTTCAAAACCTGCAGTCAACCGGAAATAGGTGTGGAAAACCTGCAGTCAACCCGGATTATAATTCAGAAGGACGAGCTTAACATTTTATGAAAAATTTTTTTAGGAAAAGTCGGAAAAATGGTCGGGAAAACCCCAAAAAACTGAAATTTTAAACTTCAAAACCTGCAGTCAACCAGAAAGAGGTGTGGAAAACCTGCAGTCAACGCGGATTTATATTCGGGAGAAAGAGCTAAACATTATATGAAAAACATTTTTCGGAAAAGTCGGGAAAATGGTCGGAAAAACCCCAAAAAACCAAAAAAAATAAACTTACATTACGTAAATCAAATGACTGATTTCATTGCTAGTACCTATACACAATCATAACAACACTTAACTTGTTTATAGATACCGTGACGTTTTTTCTTTGCGTAGGTAACAAAATTTCCGTAACAATATTTCAGGTTGATCCGTCGATTAAGACATTTTTAATGTCAAAAAGCCTGTTTTTGGCCCATTTTTGGCTCATAGCATTGACGCGTCTGAAGCGATCGGGCTGGCTACATTCTAGAACTAACAGGGGGATTTTTCTCATCAAGTTAAAGGCCTCTTATGGCCTGGACGGCGGACGAACATTGCAGTTTTGGATTCTACGAACCTTTAAACGTGAAGTGACAAAGTTTGAGAGAAAATAATTTTTTTCCCCTATACGATTACAAAGGCTGGCGATTACTGGCAATTAATGAACCAAAAGGAATGAGATTTTTGTTACGATGTTCGTCATTTTTTAATTTTTCCTTTTCATTAAAAAAAAACTGTTGAAAATTACAATATACCGTAGAACTGTAAGAAAACTGTGAAGGGTTCGAAATACCGTAGATCTACTGGAAATACTGTAGATCTGGCGACCCTACCGACAGGCAAAGAGAACTAAGCATTTTCTACCGACCCGACCGCCTACGTCGTTCAATGAAATCCAAATCCCATATTATTATAAGGCCATCAAATCATTGGGCCCAAAGTCCTTGCGCCTCACAGTGTAGGGATCAAGTGGGGGAGGACGGATGTCTGCTTCGTGGTGATATATACCTTCTGTCTGTCACTGGGAGGACAGTGAGCCGGCAGGATTCGACGGAAAGTGACATTTTGTGCGGACAAGTTCGCGGTTTTCCTCGGTGGATGCTGTTGTGAATTTGTACGAGTTTTCAGAGGATAAATACTAAATACCAGAGGATAAATACATCAACATCAAACGACATGAGGATTTTTGTTATCTTCACGGCGGCACTCACGTGCGTTATGGTAAGACTATCTTTTGCTTTCACCACAGTTGCAATTGTTACCGGAGTGAAGTTAGCAATAGATTCCAGCAATAGAAAATATTGTCAAGAGACGTTAGCAATACCTTTTAGCAATAATTTTTTTTTTTTTTTTTTAAAGACAAACCACATATTTGCGCACCCCAACAGAGAGGTGCACCGTAGTAGGTCCGCATATATGTCATAAATGGTCCGCATATGAGCCAAACACTGTCCCCTCCACTCTAAGTCGTATCAATATTCTATTAGAATTTCACTTATGAATTTATTATTGCTTATGAAGGATTATTATGAGAAGTTCTCGTTATGGTGAGTTAAATTTCTGTCTGACGCTTAGGAAGTCGAACAATAGCACCGGAGTGAAGTTAGCAATAGAAAATATTGCCAAGAGACGTTAGCAATACTTTTTAGCAATATATATTTTTTTTTTCGATTTTCTTCAAAGTTAAGTGTTATGATAGCAGTACGAAGAGGTTCAGAAAGTTGAAAAAATGATTAACTCTCCAAAAATTGAAATAGTTGAAAATTTGCCCAAAAATGAGTTGCTAAGTGAATTTCCAAGTTATTTTTGCATTTTTATCCGTTTTATAGATATTCGAACGCTCCAACGAATTTTTGAGGGAATTTTTTTTTTTGCAAAGCGAGGAACCCGGAGAAGGGGAGCGTTGCTGTTTACTCCGCTCCGAAGATGCGGTAGTTGCCGTTAACTCCACCCTGAAGTGAAAGCCCCACAAATTTTCCTTCCCACTTGAACAGACTTAGGACTTTCTTCAAAAGTTGAAGGTGTGGTTAAAAATTTGAGGTTCGCATCATGTCGGGAAATCCGACAATCGTCTAACCCCCCCCCCGATTTAGGAAGTCGTCTTAACGATGTCAAGTCTTAAGGAAGTCATCTTAATGCCAAACAAAAACTAAAGCGTCTCGAGGAGAGAGTTGTCAGAATGCGAATATGTAGGTACCATGGAATATATCATTGTTTTGCCACTTCATCCTCACTTTCAGCCTCGAAGTGAGGTCGTTGAGATGTCTTCTTCGGCTTTTCTTTTTATGGTTGCACGAACTTCTATCTTCGCAATATCACTCTCTTCGAAATTGCTTGGATGATTATGCCTCCCATAAAAAGTGACCTTCCCACTTTCGGTTTTCAAATACGCGATGCATTTTGACGAAACCTTTGCCGTACGATACCACCTTTCACTCGTCGCAAGCATTTTGTGAAAATTAAATTTAAAACCTTCATGGAAAATTAACTTTCCTCCTCGTATCGAGCCACCCGCGACCTGAACTGTAGCAATAACGCAACAAAACTGACTCGGATCTTTCCAGGGCAGCGATAACATGTGAGCAGGAGTAAACGATAACGACGTTGATTTTTGATCTGTCGGGAATAAACCGCACTCGCTGTTTACAAGCATTACTGTTTACTCCGTCAGTTCCGATCCTACTGGAGTAAACGATCAAACTCCTTATCCATTCTACCCGTTCTACGATGACCTTACTAGATGGGGTTTATGAGCTAAAAATTAATTCTGGGGAGTAGCTAGTAAGTGCGACATTCCAACCCACTGATGTAACATTGTACGCTCTGCCTTATATTTTTTTCATAAACTCCCTTGACTAAAACATACTCCATTCCTGTCTTGTCCATTTTGAATATATAAATATCAAAGAAATGCGAGGATCTTTCTCTTGGACAAGAGAAGGCAGACGCCTACAAGGTACCTACACCTAATAGTGAAATACCAGCCTCTCTGAATGACAGAATGAACATACTCGTAGTTTCAAACAAGGGAAGTCTCTCAACGCGAGAGCAAAGTATTCACCACTTGAGATTCGTTGATAAGGAATAGGAAAAATCCAAATCAAAATACGGATGTAAAGTCGCTTTTCGGGTTTAAATAATTTCTTTTAAACGGAATTTTGTCCATTCCGACCATGTAATCGAAGCACGTGTGCCGGTGAATCACTTGCAGTTGGGATGTTAACACGATTCTGCGATTTTAGACGATGAGTGGGGTTTCATCTTCACTCAACAATGCACGATATGTCACGATTCTGTGATTTCTGAGCTTATTATCCTTCGTTTCTCACCTTGCCAACTATCTATAAAGAGATTCCAATGGTAATTTCGGAGGTGAAAAGGAATTTTTTTCAAAGCTTTTGTCCAGCTAAATTGGCAAAAAAACGAATCAGCACTGGAAGTAAATGGAGTTACATAATCTCGCTCCTGCAACCGAAATGGAAAAACCAACGAACTATACCACATGTTCTGAATTTCATCATTAAAATGTGCAAAAGAGCACTTCCCGTGGGTGACTCGTTAAAACTTGCGAATTTATCATTTCCATGAGTGAAGAAAGTTAAATTTTTAGGCTTATATCTAACCAAAACGCTCCTCTGGAATCCTCACATCCAATATATTTCTTCTAAAGCAGAAAAGTATTTGAATATTATGACGGTCATTCACTCAAACAAACTGGGGAGCATGTCCGGTAGCAGCTCTTCTCTTCTGCAGAGCCACAGTGCGGAGCATACTGGACTATAGATCAATTTTCTTTGGTTCGCGAGTGATGCGGAGCTTAAAAAACTAGATCGCATTCAATACAAATGAGTGCCTTAGGAGCACTCGCTTCAACGCCCATCAATGCTTTTTAGGCAGATGCTAGAGAACCACCGTTAGTAGTACGACGTGATGTGCTGGCCAATAGGTTTCTAGTCTCCGAGGCAACTAGGGTGGGAATAGGCTTTGAAAAGATTAGGGAGTTAGCATTAGCAATCTGACTGAAAGATGTTGGAAGTTCAGAAAAATGCCACTACTGTGTGAAAGTTTCCTAAACAACGCTAATCATATTCAGTGGCGGCTAGCTTCATCAAGTAAACCATGGAAATATCTCCTCGATTACGAGTATAAAGCATTATCCCAACAACATGACAACAACGTGACATTTCATCTTGATTCAAGAACTCCTGCTATAACACCGAACGCCACTGTACTTTATCAACTCCATAACAGATGCCTAATGCAGTATACATATTTACTGATGGCTCAGTAGTTGACAATCGAGTTGGTAGTGCTTTTTATGGCTTGTCAACAGGAGTTCCGCAGTGCTTCCGTTTGTGGCATAAATCTTCCAGTTACACAGCGGAATACAGTGCCATTATCATGGCCCTCGAGTATGTCCAAAATAGTAATTTAAATAGCTTCACAAAAATAGCCGTAGTTTCTGATTCCATGAGCGTACTACAGAAGCTCAAAAATATCAGCCCACTCTCGAACTTGTCCTCAGTTGAAGCACACATAATACGTTTGATACACAACCTACTTTTATCAAATAAATTGACGTATTTAGTTTGGGTCGAGGCTCATGTGGGTCTACGCCCTAATGAGTACGTGGATAGTTTTGCCAGGAGGGGCGCACAATTGGATCATTGTAGCTCCACACCCTTCCGATACCCGTATACTGATTAAAAAAGACAATTTAAACTGAATATGATCACTGAATGGCAAAAACTATTTGTCACGTATCCATCTATTCGGGGATGTCAATCGAACTTTCCTTTATCAGGGAATTGCCGTGGTTTAATTTTCTAAAATAAAAATCCAAATGTTTTTATAAAACAATCACGAGATTGCGTAATGGTCATGCCGTAACTAACGAATATCTCTTTAGAATTGGAAAGCGGCAAACTGCCACTTGTAACCACTGTGAAGGAGTCGAAACAATCGAGCATATTATTTTGACATGTAATGCCTATGACTGCGAGAGAACATAGCTTTTTACCAAGTTAACCCCTAGAGTAAATTCTCCCTTCAACCTATGTCACCTCATAGCTTTAAATAACCTAGAAATTTATAGATTTTTATGTATTTTTTCAAAATATCAATCGGAGTATTTAAGCTGAATATTATCTAAAACTTTAATTTCTTAGAACCTGAGTATTATTAGCCTGATTTATTATAATGATATTAATTGGTTCATTGTATTTGAAATTGTCTAATTTGATTTTACTATTGTAATCACTGCAACTTGACATGGCTGTATAGTTTTCTTTGCTAATGCCAAATACAATTTTTAAAAAAGTGCTAAAATATCGGTAAAAACTGCAAAAAGGTTTAAAATCCAAAATCCCTTTTTGAATAGCAGATTAATGTTCAGAACGAGTTTCGTGCCATAAAATTGATAATTAAAAATCTTTATACTCAAAGTTCTCAATTTTCAAAACGATCTTACATAATAATTACAGTACGACAATTTACAAAATTCGCTCATACGATCATACTGCATGACCGGTTTTACTTTCTAATGGCATATTTGTTCGATATCGCTCGAATTCGGAGGGTAGCTATGAATTGTCGATTTGATTATTCTCATGAGTTTCATCATGATCGTATCATTAGTAGATGCTGCGCATGCGCAAACCTCAGGTCCTTGTAACAATCGTGACTTCTACAGTTTTCATTCGATTTCGATGGAAGGAACATTGTATGAAATGTTTCTAGCTTACGAGAAAGCTTTGTTTTTTTTAAACCAGGCTCCTTATCTAGAGGGACGTTGTTGTGTCGACTGTATTCGTCAACCTGGAGATGATTGCGATCATAACAATTGCCACAACTGAGACTGTTTTTTTTTTTTAAATTCCAGCTGAAATGTATTTACGGAATTGAAATGAAATCAAAAGGTTGAACAATCCGTTCAAAAGCTTATTACTTCAGGCAGTTGAGATTCGACAGTCTTCAGGATTTTTATTTATTGTTGTTTAATGGATTTTCATAAATATTTATTTTTCAAAACAGTTTATGTTTCAGTTGCTGGTATGATATTTGGATGGTATTTTTCGAGAATCAAAATACGCAATTTAGAAAACTCAGCGCTAAAAAAAAAAAAAAAGCTCGAGTAGAGAAACATGTTTATAATGAAAACGAAAAGTAGTTTCTCTGAAAAACTCTTTTAAAAAGCATGTATCTCGAATATGAGAATATGATTAAGGATTGCAATAGAGAATGACAGAGTTGTTCTACATTTTTGAACTAGTTGAACTCAAAATTCCTTAAACTTATCTGAATTCTCCGATTATAGTCGGCGAGTGATATTTATTGGAACGTTTAGATTATGCAATCATTAAGCTCCTTTGGCAGGGACCTAAATGAAAAATAAAATATGTATAATATGAAAATGTATATCAATAACTGTGCTTGTGATCGTAGTGTCCGGTTTTTGGCCTATACCACCTGGCAACCCTGCCAACGCAGAAAGGTTAAGAACCCCTGATGTTTAAACCAATCTCCAATATGGTTTAGTTTCTTGACCGCTAGGTGATAATTAGCACAGTTTTAGGATCTTGAGAGTCGGTCAGGATAATAAAATGCAGGACTTCAAAGCCAACGTTTCGATGTATTTATACATCATCATCAGCACTACAAGATGAGATTCAGAAAGTCTATTAATTGAACAGCTGTTGTTTGACATGTTACATTATGACAACTAGAAAAATATAATATAATAAATATAAATGTACATAATATTATTTAATATGTGTAAATAGTATTATGTTATATGTAGGTAATAGTATGTATATGTATATTTATTATTAATTTTTCTATTTGTCATAATGTAACATGGCAAACAACAGCTGTTCAATGAATAGACTTTTGGAATCTCATCTTGTTGTAGCCCTCATGATTAAGTATAAATACATCGAAACGTTAGCTTTGAAGACCTGCATTTTATTATCCTGACCGACTTTCAAGATCCTGAAACTGTGTTAATTAAACCAATCTCCCTTCAAACTAATTCACGTGTCACGGCGTTGTGGTTATACCTCTCCCTCAATTCAGAACTGTCTTCCGGGCTTAGTCTACAAGGAAACCGTTTCAAATCACAGCGAAAATTACAGCTCACAGCAACTATCCTGTATTACTTATACACAGGGTGTGCACAAAACGATTCTGGGTTTCATTTATGCTCGAAAGCTCCTCTTATAAATTTTTTCTAAGGCTTAGTTTCGAGTAATTTCTCGAAAATGAAAATAAAAAACCCTAACAATCCTTTTGTTAGAATATAGATTAATTGGAAATACACTGCCAAGGAAATGGCACATGAGCTTCCTCGTGACCTTCACAGTACGTCACCATTAAATTCCAGAAAACTAGAAACGACCGGTTCTGGCATCAGGGAATTAATAAGGTGGGAAATTGGAAGATGAATGGTACATATAATAAATGAAATTAATAAGGAAAATTTTGATTTTAATATGGGACCATCCAGGATGTAGTCCGCATGTTCCTCATAACTAAGCTGTGACCGTAACAAAAACATCACTTTCGCGCATGCGCCTAGCGTACCGCTGCTGATGATCGCGAAGAATGTGATACGGGACCTCAAGAAACCTTGCCCGCATCATCCCTGAAAATCTGACCGAAATCCGTTCACAATTGCCTAAGTTATGACCGAAACAAGAAAATTTTGTGTGCGCCTGCGCAGAGGCTACCGTTGATTCGATCATGATGAAGTTGATAGGGGACCATCTAGAGCTTAACCCGCACAATCCCTGAAAATTTGGTTAAAATCGGATCAAAATTGTGGAAGTTATGGCTGTTACAAGGAAATGTGGACGGACAGACAGACAGACAGACAGACACGGAACCAAATTTTTTCAGGAGGCTCTGAAACGCAAAATGCGAGTGGAAATTTTGATTTTGGAGCAAAAAATTTTTTTTCATTTCGAAAGTGAAAACAAAGCTTCCGCTGCCTTGCAGTCTCGGAAGCAAAATGGATCCAAGATCTTCATACACATTTCTGTGAGTGTCTGTGGAGGAGGCACGTCAAAATGACTAACTCCACCCAGTTCATGTCGTTCTTACTAATGTTAGAATAGGTGTATATAACCAAAATTCAAATGAATAGATACAATGGAAAAAATATATATATATATATTTGCGTCAAGTAAAATTAGCTTTTGACAATTTGGGTTGAGTTATTTGTTCATATTCCTAGAAAATCCCGTGGGGGGGCAGTGGGGGTTTTGACTAGGCAAAAACTTTAGTGCTGCCCACCAACTTTTTCAAACCACAATTAAATAATGTAAATCGATTTTAGGATGTTTCAAATGTCAATGGCGAGAAAGAGGGGACTCTAACGAATCCAAATCATATTTTTAAAATTAGAAAACGATGGTTTGAAGTTGTAGTACTCCCGGCATCTATCCGACAGGAAATTGAATGATCTTTCCAACGGTATCCTTAAATTGGATTTTACACAGCAAATTAAGGGTGTTATGATAGATTTAGTGACAAAAGGTCGAAAACACGAAAAAAATCTGAAATTGAATTACTCGAAACTAAGCCTTAGAAAAAATCTATAAGAGGAGCTTTCGAGCATAAATGAACTCCAGAATAGTTTTGTGTGCAACCTGTATGTAAGTAAACAGGACAGTACCTGTTGCTCGTTGCTGTTAGCTGTAAGTTTAGCTCTGATGTGGAACGGCGTCCATGTAGACTAAGCCCGAAAGACAGTTCTGAATTGAGGTAGAGGTATATCCACAACGCCGTGACACCTAAATCAATTTGAAGGGAGATTGGTTTACATCAGGGGTTCCTAACCTTTCTGCGTTGGCGGCAGGGTTGCCAGGTTGCATAGGGCAAAAAACTTAATATATTAAAATAATTACTTCTAGTGAGTGCATCCATCCCTAAAACTTGATTTAACCTCCTTCACAAGAGCGTTCTCTTTCGATTGTTAAACTATGAAATAAATCCGAGGTGAACGGAGTCATATTTGAACAGTCGCTGTACACCTAAGAAACTCTTGTTTCCACTTTCGGGAGAAGGGGGAAAAAAAAAAAAAAATGTTTGGTCTTAAAGATCAAAATTTCCACTCGCATTTTACGTTTTAGACCTTTCTGAACAACTTTGGTTCCGTGTGTGTGTGTGTGTGTGTCCGCAAATCCTTGTAACAAACTTATTTTCCACAGTTTTCATCCGATTTGGATGAACTTTTCTGAGAATGTGCGGGCTAGGGGGTAGACGGTTCCCTATCAGTTTCATGGTTCTTGAGTCAATACCTCACTCTGCGCATGCGCAAACGTAAATTCTACCAAGTATAATTTTTTCACACCCTAGTCGTTCGATCTCGCTCAAATTTGGATGATAGTTGGGGGATGACAATTTGATCATCTTATACCAATTTCAACATGCTTGATTCAGTAATAGCTACTGCGCATGCGCCAATATGAAAACCTTGTAACAAGCTTTTTTTCCACAGTTTTCATCCGATATGGATGAAATTGTAAGGGATTCTGCGGTCTAGGGTTTAAACGGTCCCCTATCACTTTCATTGTTGCGAAACCAATACTCCACTCTGCGCATGCGGAAACAACTCCATAATGCTCCATTTTTCACAGCCTAGTCGTCCGATCTCGCTCAAATTTGGATGATGGTTGGGGGATGAAGATTTGATCATCCCATATCAATTTCAACGTGATTGTATCATTAATAGCTACTGCGCATGCGCCTATGTGAAATCCTTGTAACGAACATAATTTCCACTGTTCTTTCCTTGCAGTTTCGTTTTTGAGTTTGGTCCAGGTTTTTCTCCATTTCGACCACTGTGCGTCAATGTGAAATCTTTGTAACGACCTTAACTTTGATGAAAATGTCAGGGAATGTGCAGTTTTGGCTGTGGATGGTCCCAAACCAATTTCACATTTCTCAAATTATCGCTCCATTCTGCGCATGCGCAATCCTTAATTGCATCGAGTATAATTTTTTCTTTTCCTAATTGACCAATTATGACGTTGCACTCTAAATCTTGATTTATTCTTTCCCGCTAAGGAATTCTTCAAGATCATTTAAAACTTTACAATGATCTATACATTCATGTTATTTTTTATTGTTTTAGGCCGGAGAACTTCCTGAAGAAATGAAAGAAATGGCGCAAGGTTTGCACGACAGCTGTGTCGAAGAAACTGGAGTAGATAACGGTAACTGTAGCTTTCCTCTATTATTTTCCAAATTTTTCGTACTAAATTCAACAGTTTTTCGATTAAATCCAACACATTCCAAGTTCAACTCTTATCAAACTCCCTTAACCTACACGTTAAGAACCAACTGCTTGAGGTTCGGGAATCTAAAAGTTACTGAGTGGTTTGGCGATTGGGTCTTTCACTAACCGTAGGTTAGGATGAACGAGTGTTGGTAAATGTGTCCATAAATCCAAAAAAATGAAACAAAGAAAATAATGAGTTGGAAAAACCTCCTCTTGTAAGAGCTTTGGGCGAAACTCCATAGCACCAACTTATATTTTTGTACTGAAAACTTGTTTGTTCAATATAATATTCCTTCATTTTAAACAATGTATTTCTTCCATTCCTTTTGTTTTGGGTTGTGTTATGATTTTTTCTCATGAAAATTACATTTGAATACAATTTAGTTGAAATTAAAATTTTTCCTCAATTAGTCATCCTTTTCCTGTTTTTTTATGAATTTAAAAATTGTGTGGTTTTGAATTTTATCGACAAATAGTTAAAATTAGATGGGAAATGCGTGAAGTACTTTTTGCTTTCTCACTACCGATGGTAGGGAAGCTTTGTGTTCGTGATTGAAGTCGAAAGAAATTTTACCCTCCAAAACACAATTTTCCACTTTTTTAGCATGGAACATGCTTTAGCTATCACCTAACTGGGCAAAAACGTGACGAAACCGTGGAACGAGAGTAGTCCGGGATTTTTTACTTTCCCAACATCCCAACAGAGTGGAAAGTAATGTCCATTTTTACTTTCCCAACATCCCAACAGAGTGGAATGTAATGTCCACTTTTACTTTCCCAACATCCCAACAAAGTGGAAAGTAATGTCCATTTTTACTTTCCCAACATCCCAACAGGATGGAAAGTAATGTCCACTTTTACTTTCCCAACATCCCAACAGAGTGGAAAGTAATGTCTACTTTTACTTTCCCAACATCCCAACAGGTGGAAAGTAATATCCCTTTTTACTTTCCCAACATCCCAACAGAGTGGAAAGTAACGTCCACTTTTAATTTTAATTTAATTTAATCCACTTTTGATTTAATGACGTAGTTTGAAGTTTTTTACATTTACGAATTAGCGGGAGGAATGCATGTTCTATGTTTTAGCATTTTAGCCGAAGGCTCAAGGCGGAAAGTTACCGGGGGTCCAGGAGGGCGAAGCCCCTTGCGAGGCCCGAAGGGCCGAGTCTTTTTGTTGTTTTTGTTTATCTCAGAGCTTGCTAATCAATTTCGGTTCCGTGTCTGTCTGATGACTGTGGTAAATCCTTGTCACCTCCAAAACTACACCAAGTTTCAATCCGATTCCGGTGAAATTTTCTGGGATTGTGCGGGTTATCTCCTAGACGGTATCCTATGTATTTCATTGCCGTCACATACATAGTAGTCTGTGCCCATGGGCCGGAACTCGCTCATTACTACTAGAACATAGCCAAAAACACCGTTCAGGACATGGAGGATTCATTAACTGCATGCAAGTTTGGATCTATCCATCCCAGCGTGATCATCAGACCCCACCTACTATTCTCAGAATTATCTAAATTGTCGAATTACTACGAGAACAGATTTCTGGATTTCAACGGGCAAAACCTATTCGAAATTCAAAATCATATCAAAATCAGGTGCTATTTAGGAATCAGAGAAATTTTATATTTTCTAGACATTCCCATATGACCCGAATCGAGAAATTGGTCTAAAAAATGTGCTGGCACATAAATATTTTATTTGTAGGTCTAAACTGAAGCTGAAAGTAAGTTCGCATAAATGAGAGGAACATATGTGTGGGCATCGGTCTGATGAAGTTAATTTCTTTCTCATAGAATAATTACAAAATATATAAATTTAATGAAATAAATTATAGACCTGTATTTTAAAAGATGCCTCTCCAAGAATATTAAATTTCGAAATGATTTTTCAGGACTGATTGCCCCATGTGCCAAAGGGAATTTCGCAGATGACGCAAAGCTAAGGGTAAGCTCGAGATAAATCTCGTAATTGTAAAATATGTTCATATCACGTCTGATTTTCCTCGTTTCTATTAGTACCCGGTCAATGTTGGAGAGCGATTTTGAATATTAGCACGTCCCTCTGAAAATAGGCTTTGTCAATTTAGGGACGACCTATTGGGATTGATCCAGGGGGTGTGGGACAACCCAAGCATGAAAAATCCGCATAAAAATCCGTTTCAGACCAATCTAAGACGGAATCTGTGGAAAAAACAGATGTTTGTCTGTGTGTGTGTGTGACGAATTTCGTCAACGAAGCCCACGCCACGATTCTCAACCGATTTTCGAGATTCTATCTTTGTTCGATCCCAACTTCAGTCTAATTGTGCAACAAACTTCGGAAATTTTGAATTTTGTAGACGTCACATACCATACCATCAGATGTAGGATGCCAAAAAAGGAAAACTAACAAATCGACCGTTCCTTTTTGTAAGGATGATAGACTGAACTTTGATCAGGGTTAGGTATTCTATTCCACTCAGTGTCCAAAAAAACATTAAAAACTACAATAAAGACATATTTTAGATATTTGCGATGCTTAAAGCTGACATTGTTACAATGAATCGGATCGCTCTGAAGTCGTCTCAATCGGTCTGAAACGTCAAACGGTATCGAAACCCACACCAAACACGTATTTCTGAGGTGTTTTGTTCGATACTGTCGACAATATTGCCGACACATTATGTCGTTTCGTCACCAAAAACTACATAACTAGCATATTTACATATACCTCCAAATTGAGGCCTGTTGTGCCGAACAGACAGCATACATACACCAAGTCAAAGAGAGACTCACTTAGTTCGTCAACAACAATATACCTGACTAATTTTAATTTTTAAATTACTCTACAGTGAGATTGCTGATGCACTTTTTTTTTTTCATTTTCAGTGCTACTTCAAATGTGTTTTTGGAAATCTTGGAGTCGTAAGTACACCGATTCTTCAATTATTATATAATGATTCCCCTTGATGATTAATAACATGAGTTCATTGTTCCCCAAAGCAAGGTTTCCCTTGTTTGATTTCAGCGAATTTTCGCAGGAATTGAAGCTATTGCATATATATATACAAATTGATTGTTAGTTCTACAGAACTTTATAAATTATTGTTTAAGAAAGAAATTTCACAAATAGAAGAAGAAAATTTAGGATCTGATATTTCGAAAAAATCTTGTTCACAGAATTGAGAAGGAAAAGTAAATTTAACTTGCGAGTCCCTGGTAGCTCGAAGCGTAATTAATGCATCCATGGCTGTGATTGTAGTAGATACATATTCAATCGTTTAAATTGAGGCCAAGTGGTCGGTTCGCTCAAGTACCCATCGATGTGCTCTTTCAGATTGCTGCAGCAGTCGATCATTAGATGCATCTGGCAATTTTCGCAAGACTTTCACCCCCAAGCATTCGTCAAACGTTGCACTAGGGGGTGAAAGGCATGTTGTTTCACAGGGGGTGGTCGGGTTTGGTGAACAGATGCTCTATGATAGTTCATTCGTAACTTGAGAGTGGTTGCTTTACCAACATAAAATGCATTATTGTCTGTACACTTTTTGCAGATTTGTTGGTATACACACATTTAGGATTGACACTCTGCTGAACCTCGACATTTATATTTTTGACTGGTATCAGCTGAAGTGAAGTACGAACCTTCCAACACCAAGTTGCATATCTTGCACCGAGCTCGTTTACAAGGATGTAAACCTTGTGTGTGTAAATCTAAAGACTCCATCCTTGGGTGCCGATGGGACAATATCTCCCCAATGTTTCTTCCCTGCCTGTATGCAACTCGAGGTCTTTCGGAAAAACATCGCGAGTTAGTTGGCTGGACGTCAGAACAGTTTGTAATTCTCGAAAGCTACCGTTGAGCTTCTGGACCCCAGAGAAAACTGTTGTGAACAACGAAACTTGATTAATGGCCGCTACTCGTCTCTGTTGGTAATTTACAGCTCTCATAGTACGGATACTGTTGCCTATTCGTGGGCTTCACATGTACTGCTGTCGAGAATATCCCGTCCGTTAGCGTGATATCCACATCGAGGAAGGTTGCACATGATCTCGAATACAACCAAGTGAACCACACTGAAAATTGGGAATTCCACACTGAAATTGGGAAAGTTCATGTAGAAACTGCAGTAGCTCTTCTTCCCCATGAGGCCAAATTATGAAGATATCGTCTATGAAACGCTTCCATAAGAGTGGAGATTTCTCCCTGTTTGACAGAAAACTGTTTTCCAGGTCAGCCATAAAAAAGTTAGCGTAAGGCAGTGCCAAACGGGTCCCCATAGCAGTTCCTCGTCTCTGAAGATACATTCGATTCCCAAATTAAAACACATTCATAGTTAAAACACTCCGCCAACTTCACTATGAAGTTTGTGGATGGGGTTCGTGGTTCTGAGCGCGATTGGAGAAAGCGAGACAAAGCACGTAAACCTTCAACATGTGGAATTTCTGTGTATAACGATGTAACATCAATAACATTTAAAGTCACATCTGCAGGAACTTTTGTCTCTAGAAGTACACTGACAAAATGTTGGGTGTCCTTTATAAATGACAGTTGGCCGAGTACTATGGGCTGTAGGTGTGAATCAACATAAGCTGATATTCTTCCTGTGGCGCAGCCAGAGCTTGCTACTATGGCACGTTTTGGCGGTGGTTGGTCATGTTGAGAATATGGCTTATGAATTTTGGGGAGAAGGGAGAAGTATTGAAGTAAATATCTATATAATCAATATAATTAATACGTATGTGTAATTCGACATAGATTTCGGACGAAGGTGAACTTGACGCTGAAGCCTTTGGGTCTATCCTGCCGGACAGCATGCAGGAACTCCTACCTACCATCAAAAGCTGTGGTGGCACGAGTAAGTGAATTCTTATTATAAATTGTGATTGAAAATCTGGGGAAATTGAATATACATATCTCACTAGTTCAGTGATGACCAGTATCATCAGTCATGCAGTATGATCAGCGCAGGCGCAGATCCAGAGAGGGGCTGAGGGGGCTTCAAAGGACCCAAACTTACACTAGATAAAATGCGATTCGATATGTAATAAATACTTCCCTTGTTTAAAATGGTTGTCAACATATTTTTTTAACCCTACTTTGTATTAAAAGTTGTGTGGCCATTGCCATATTATTGTATTAACTTGATTAACCCTGAAATGCAACCCTATTTTTTTCTCGCTTATTGTAACTCATTCGTCGATGCGACGAGCACTACTAAAAATCGTGATAAATGGACCAAAATAGTAGGCGTATTTTGGTGTTTGGGGAATGGAATGATTGAATGCCACATCTATGATAGTTATTTTGTTTATTCAAAGAAAAAAAATTTCAGAAATTATCACAGTTTCGGTCCTTAGAAACACAAACTTTATTTTTCATAAAATAGGTTTAAAAAACTCCGCACATTTTTCGGCATCATTACAATTCCTGGACCATCGAGTCAATTTTTTAAGGGCCGAGAAATTTTGATCTCTAATTGTGCATGAATATAGGATTATAATCAGCAGTCTTGGAATTGAGTAGCACTGAATTAAGAGTTCAGGGGAATTTAGTAAATATAGCATTTTCAAGTTGAATTCATCCTTTTACAAGATGAATTCGTCCTTCATAAAGAGAGACCGAATCTTGAAGGTATCTTAGGCAGTGTCTGGGGCTCGGAAAAACGATGGCGGTCTGAATGCAGTCTTTATGCAAGTGCGTGAAGATCTCTCCTACCATCTACGCACATTAGACACAAATTACTTACTCTAGGCACCAACTTTGTAATGCACAATATGCTTTCCCTTATGCCTAGAGCGGCGTCAGGGCAGCCTCTGCATTGAGGAGGAAAACTTATGAACCTCTTTTCAATATAATTTTCAACTTTTGAATCTATTTTTCAGCCGGATCAGATCCTTGTGATCTTGCAATGAACTTCAACAAATGCCTTCAAAAAGCGGACCCCGTGGTGAGTTTTGCTTGAAAAAAGTTGGTTGATGTTCCACTTTTATTTCGCTTATGAATAACGAAATACATAGCGTTCATTAATTAGCGTTAATTACTGATAGTCTGGGAGCCCGGCCAAAAAAAGGCTTCTTATCGTTAGATTTATACTGGCAATGAATTTAATAGTACTTCTAGAGGTCTAGTAAGATATTCTGGGTCTTTTTCGTTATACGATCGCATACGGTCTTTTCTGCTATACAACCACAAACCAATTTTCTATTGAAACAGAACGATAGTTGTTTTTTCTGAAATTGATGAAATTATCCATAAAATGAAGACTTCATTTTATGGATAATTTCATCAATTTCAGAAAAACAACAAACAACAAAAAGGATCTTTTCCATTAATTCACTACCATTCATTCATTCTGACCTGTATGTCCAACTAATCTGTATTTTTACTAAGGGATTGACTACTTGATGTTATGTATTTTTTAGATGCGAGTTTTCGAGAATCCAGACCACCAAACTATACACGCATTCTGACCTACATGTTCAACTAATCTAAATTTTTACTAAGGGATTGATTGAATACTTCTATTTTACCACAGTGGACGTAAAAATGATTGGTGAACAGGTTTTAGAACAATAGAACATATATCAAGCGTTTCTGTTTCTACAGAAAATTTTGTTTTGTGGTTGTATAGCAGAAAAGACCGTATGCGGTCTTACGAGTACAACGAAAAAGACCCAACGTTCTCGTCTGTCTAGTTTTACCCTTTAACTCACGAGGTTCTAGTTTATTTGTGTTTGAATATACTGGTAAATTTTGTCAGCAGATAATACAACTGACTGGTAAATGCCCAGAGGTGGATCTGGCTATAGAAATAAAATGGATATTTCAACAGATACGTTGTTCTATTGGTCGTTATAGTATCAGAGAAAATCCCAAGAGGAGAGCTCCTTTGGAAATATATAGATAGTTATGTAGATATAAAGTATTTGATCGATCTGACCGGGAGAATAGTTGAGCCAAAGTCCATGGAGGGATGATGGTTATTCGAAACCCTCGTTTCTAGGCGCAAGGCAAGTCCACGTGATAAGAGGTATGGTGGAGTAACATTCAGCAGCAAGTACCATGGTCGCAGGTTTGCTGATCGAGAAAGGTCTGCCTTGAATGTCCGGGAACAGGATGGAATTATATCGATGAGATGTAGATGAAATCGGTCGTTTTCAGGGATACTGTGACCCATGTACCATAGGAAATGGAGAGAATTCAAATTTGCGTCGGGAGATGCTGAGGCTCAAGACGAAAGAAATTCTGATGCGAAGACTGAGCGACGTGGCAAAGCGAAAACGTATACGTTAGTGGAGGGAAGGGACTGGATGAGACGAAGTCGACGGGAACTTGACGCACAATACTGCACTAAACTTATCGTCAGTTCCTACGATTACGTAAAATACGCTGGATGTGATAAAATTGAACTTGCGATTCTAAACAATTTGTTATGTTCGATTTTTGTGTTTTTAAGAGTCAAACTAGTTAGTCAAGAAATAAAACTCTTTGGGGAGATCGGAGAGTGTTACTATTCGATTTGACGTGAAAAAATACGTGGAATGCGGTCCCAAAATCGTATTTTCTAGGGGGTTATTTTTCACGAAAACCATCGACTTCATAGAAAAACCCATGTTTTTCAACAAAGAAACATAGTTTTCTCCCCCAATGAGCGAGTAATTAGCAAATTAAAGCAGTAATTAGCAAAGTAAAAGCAGTAATTAGCAGTAATTCACAAAGTAAAAGTAAGTTCACCATTGACTAGACCTTTCTAAAGCTGACAGTTTGAGGAAGTTTTCCCACTAACGTGCGCGAAAATTCCATGGGATCGTCTATGCCGCCTAGCGGGTAATAAAATACGTAGTTTTTCATTCTTGACGATTTTTTCAATTCGTGGTATATTCTTGACGATGTTACCTGCATAATCTAGCAAATTTGGTGGCATATCCAAAAGGAAATTTAACGCTCTTTCCAAAGGTATCCCAAGTGTTTTGTTTACTCCAAAAATTAAGGCCGTTATGGCCATTTTAGTAGCATAAGGTCGAAAACGCGAAAAAAATCTCTAACATTGAATAACTCGAAAACAAAGCGTTTAAAAAATCAGAGTGGGTGAAGTTTTCCGGATAAAACGTGAGATGCACTGTGTATATGTTAATAAAATTATAATGGAATTGAAAATTAATGAAAAGTGAAGGAAGAGTACTAAAAAATATATATAGGTACCCAAGTATTTACGCCAAACAAAAATGCGAATGCAACTGTCATGTGAAGATTTGTTTGTACTTATACTTAAATATCTTCTCTTTTGTTTCAGAACTTCATGGTGATTTAATGATAGAATAAGGAACCAATACTACAGCTGAAACCTCCTGCAAAACTAACGAGCTGTAACCACCACTTACAATAAATTAATTTAGACAAACTTTGTGTTTTATTTCTACCTTTTCTTTCATGCTGATAAGCTAAATTAATATAGGGTCAGTGGGGGCAAGTGCGTACCTGTTTTTCATAAATCTGACTTTGTGATGCTACTATTTCCCTCAAACTACAAGTTAAATAATGACTACAATTTTATTACATTCCCCAGACATTTCTCGCCGACAAACGTGTGGATACAATGAATTGAAGTTAGTAATTCATCAAGAATTGGGAAAAACCTAGAAGCATTCAAATAACGCACTTGCTCCCTGTTGGGGGCAAGTGCGTTTTCTACTTTCTACCAGAAAAATAGTATAAATAAAATTAACCAATGTAAGTAGAATTTAGGTATAATTTAAAATGAATTGTAAATGAAAAATAAAACGCTGCAAAATATATCATTTTTAGCAACTCAACATGAATTCCTGAGTTGATAAAATGGTCAATAAACTCATCCACTTGTTGGCTGTCCTCTGATTTGCTGTCGGTTGGGGAATGAGGTTTGCGTGAGAAAGAATCTGAAGCCTCTAGAGTTTTGCAGAATAAGATAGGACTGAGGTTTGGGAGAAGCATGCGGTTGTGCGTGGGGTTGAGGAAGAAGTTCTGAATGGAAACCAGGCTTCAAGACCTTGATTTTATTATTTTAGTTTCATGTGGTTTTTAATTAAACGCACTTGCCCCTTATTTAAAAACGCACTTGCCCCAACGTAAAAAAAAAAAAAAAAAAAAAAAAAACCTTTTATTAGAGGAGAGGAAGCGTTTTTAGACAAGAAAACCATTGAAAACTGTACCTCCCTCAGATTCACTCTGGTATCAGACAAAGGCTTTGCGGGAAACGGTTCCAATTACGCTTATTTGTTCACTGAGGAGGTTGAAATTTTTATCAGGAGATAATAAACACCTGTTGTATCATTTGCTAAGAAACTTATTAAAATCGAGTGGCCTCATAGCAAAATAAAACGAAGAGACGCACTTGCCCCGCCTGACCCTAAAGATAGCCTAGAGCAGCGGTTCCCAACCTTTTTAGCTTGGGGGCCCAATAATATTTTTTGAAAAAATTCGAGGCCCACCCCGATTATTATATATATATATATATATATATATATATATAATGTTTCCATAGGTATTTAAGCAAATATTAAATCAAATTAAAACATAGGTATTGAGCAAAAAGGAAAAAAAAAACTTTACTGAAGAACCTTTATTTATTTATAGATATATTAACATGGCTGTTCAAACTTAATGGGATTTCTGACATTGTTTGTCCCCTACTAGTGCATCAATATCGGGATCGAAACTTGACAATTTTAGACTCAAGTCTAAAATATTTTATATAAACTTCTTATAAGTATTTTATAAGACTTCTTAAAAGTCTTATATTTTAAGTAAACTAAAGTAGAAAACGCTCTTCACACAGATAAGTAGCTGAAAATCCATCAATTGCGTCAGTGCAATTTTGCCAATTGCGAGATAATCTTTTCGCACATTTGTCCAAAAAGGATTCAATGGGGTCATTTTAAAACTTGATTTCAGATCCTGATCACATGACAGTTCAATTAAAGAGACCTCTTCACTTGAAGATGTGTTAACTTTTTTAAAGTTATCTTCATGAAAAAGATTTCTGATCCATTGGATTTCGCCTTCAATTTGAGAGAACTAGTTCCTAAAGGAAATATGAAAATACTTAGTTTCTTACTGTGATTTCTCAGTCCAAAAATAAAACGTTAAAACACAAAGCAAAAGAAAAGTGATGAGACAAGTAATTGAAATAAATTTTGATAAATATATATTTAAAATTAAACTACCTGAGGTCGGAAGCCAAAGATGAGAGGTGATCTTTTATGGTTGCAGCTGTTGTTTCATCAATTTTGACTTCGTTGGTTTCAAGGAAAACACGTAGGACAGGAAATACGTCGAAAGAATTTTTTTTCTTCAATTTTTTAGCCCATCGTTGAAGTTGTATTATCATTGCCTCTATTTTGTCTTGTACAAGAAACTTATGAATATCCTTGCCCTGAAGAGTTAGATTAAGAGTGTTGAGGGCACCAAAAATATCTGCCAAATACACCAACAGCTTTAACCAGTTTTCATCGGTCACACAGTCTAAGAAAGAACATGCACGTTTGCCATCATATGCCTTCATGAGGAAAACCCAGACTTCATCACGAAGTTCAAACAATCTTGATAAAAATCTCTGGATAGCCACCGAACTTCACAGTGAAGTAGAAGCTATTTGTGGTGACTGCCCATTTCATCACACAAAACACTGAAAAGTCTCGAGTTTTATGGCTTTGCTTTGATAATGTTGACGATTTTTACTGCATCGTCAAGAGTTTTTTTCAGGCACTCGCCCGAACCTTTAAATGCAAGAGCTTCTCTATGTATGCTGCAATGTGTCCATTTGACAAAGGGAGCTACTGACCTAACTCTGGCGATTAACCCCCTATGAATACATAGCTCGTGCCCCGTCAGTTGTCAAACCTACACACTTTGACCAATCTAATTAATTTTCTGTTATAAAATTGTCAAGCGGCTTGTAAATAAATTTAAAGAATAAATTGTAAAATAATTGAATCACTAAAATTACACTATCCACAAGAGAATGCCTAAATTAATATTTTATCGCGAGGACCGATTTATTAATACCGTACTTATTTTGCAATATTTTAATATTATTTCTTGATTTCCGGCCAGCATGCGCGGCAAAGTAGCGAGCTGCCTGCGGCCCACAAGTGGGCCGCGGCCCAGCAGTTGGGATCCGCTGACCTAGACTAAACCATTCGTGAGAAACATCAATTGAGTATTGAACTAAGGAGAAAAAACCCAGCAGAGTAGTGGATTGATCCAGTAAGGGTCCCAAAACTAGTTTGTATACATAAGCCAGGAACCTTCTCAGGAGGGTTAAGGAGGGGGAAATTGGCCCATTGGAATGTGGAGTTATGTTTTATAAATTCACAGAGCAACTTTCCAACGAATGATTTTTGTGGGATGGGAAATCAGGAAGTTATACTCTCTCTGGCAACGATTGTTAGTAGGTGAAAAAAGCGTGACATTTTTTGCTGTCGGACGAAAATTTTGAATTATCCCCAGAGCTAAGAAATCCATGTAAGGAAAAATGTACTTCAACAAATAGCTTCAGGTCACAAATTGATAAAATATTAAATAAAACTCAAGCAGCAAATATCGTACGGGTGAATTTTCGTAAATTATCGTATTAAATTTAGGTTGAATTGTTATGATATTTGAGCACTTCGAAGGCAACGCAATTGTTAAATATAAGTCGACTACATATAAGTAGTCTGTTTTTCTTTTCTCTAAATTATACGATTTTCGTTTTAGAAGCATTAAAGGTACAATAAAATGACGAGAAAACAAAAAAATTTGAATTTTATATTGAATTAATTTAAAAAAATTTAAAAAAAAATTTAAAAAAAAATAAAAAAATAAATAAAAAAATAAAAAAATTAATTAATTAATTAACTAATTAAATTAATTAGAAATTTCAATTTGGGGGCCACCCTGTGGTAATCCAACAGATAGAGCCAATTCAAAACACTAATAACAGTCGTGCATCCTATCGAGTCCAAAATTCCTCAAGATACATCAGGAGCCATGACTGTTATGGTGGATAGTATCCACGTCTGTGATGTAAGATTCCTATCGCTTACAAAACCTTATATTTCAATGTGTACAGTAAAAATTCCTTTTTCTAATGTCGGAAACCAACACACAACTTTATTTTTGTAATTCTTAATGTTATGCTTTCAGAGAAACATATGATAACATGACTAGCAATATTATAATAACGAACTGCCGTTCGTTAGATTCCCCTTCACAAAGGCTTAATTGCCCCTGCAATGATACGGGATGGCGCGCAGTGGTCCAGAACCCCCGAAAACGCGATCGAAACTCAATTTTTACATATTTTTCTACAGATTTGAAAATTGTATCCTTTATTCTACCGTTCTTGCAACACCCATAAAAATATTTCTAATTTTAAGAAGGATATTTACCATATTGTTCGCAAAAATATGCTCAAAATGCTTCGAGGAATATATAGGTATATATACAAGCCGCTCCGGCTCGCCTCCACGTCCAGCCGGGGGGCAAGCCCCCCGGACCCCCCATTAAATTGCTCGCTTGGCTCGCAAAGTGTGGCATATGGGGAATGTTGCTCGCTTCGCTCGCAAAGTGTGGTATGTAGGGAATGTTGCTCGCTTCGCTCGCAAAGTGTGGCTGTATACATGGAATATATTACAATTGAAACATGTAGGGGATGTTGCTCGCAAACGGTAGATCTCTAAGGGTAGGTTTAACTTCTGTGGGGGATGCTGCTCGCTTCGCTCGCTTGAGGAAGTTATACTGCCCACCCAACTTGGCAGACGTTAATTAAAATAGAAATTGAAATTTTTGCCTAAAAAATAAATAAAAAATTTAGGGTTGGACTATTCCTAACATTTAGGGGGATGAAAAATAGATGTTGGCCGATTCTCATAGATACCGGATAAGCACAAAAAATTTCATCCAAATCGGTCAAGCCGTTTCGGAGGAGTATGGCAACGAAAACTGTGACACGAGAATTTTATATATTAGATATATATATTTTTTTTTTTTTTCAAACAGTACTCGTGTTATTAGATGATCAGGATAGAACTTCATTTCAGTTAAGGTAGAGATCAACTCAACGGAATGAAACAAGTTCATTAAGATCTTATCATTCCGTGGGCACTTGTTTTTAATTGAATATTGATCGTTTGATTTCGCTTTTTATTTGTCAATTATTCGATTTAGGTACAAGAGTAACATTGTATTAACCGTTTTCCTTTTTTTCTGTTCTGTATATTCAAATGTGCCAATAAATCTATCTATCTATTCATCTATCTACCCAAGCCTGCCAAGGCTTTCCCGAAAACTGCTTAGAAAAGTTTCGGAACACATTTTTTGGTTTAGGTTTCAAGATGCGTTGAAATCAAAAAATCGAATCTTAAAAAACCCGTCCGTCCGCCGTCCGCGGATTTTCTCTGACAATTCTAGACCAAACTATATGAAACCGGTGTTTAAAATCACATTTAACATTTTACGTTTTAGAGTATTCTGAACAACTTTCGTTCCATGTCTTTCTCTCTCTATCTCTGTGTGTGTATCTGTGTGTGTGTGTATATATATGTCCGCAAATCCTTGTAACAAGCTTAATTTCCACAATATTCAATGGTTCTTATCAAATCTACATGGTATGTGCGGGTTAGGGTGGAGATGGTCCCCTTTGAGTTTCGTTGTTCCCATATCAATACTTCACTCGGCGCATGCGCAAACGTAAATTTCATCAACCATCATTTTCTCACTCCCCCGTTGTACGACCTCACTCAAATTCGGAGGATAGGTGGAAGAGGTTAATGTGAGCATTTTCTAGCAATTTCAACATAATCCTGTCATTAGTAGCTATTGTGCATGCGCGAATATGTATTCCTTCTTAAACAATTTCAACAGTTTTTATCTGATTTTGATGAAATTTTCAGGGAATGTGCGGGTTAGGTTGTAAATGATCCGCTATCAATTCTATACTTCTCAACTCATTACTCCATTTTGCGCATGCGCAAACGTAAATTCCTTCAAGTATAATTTTTTTACGCCCTTGTTCAATCCCGCTCAAATTTGGTGCTTAGTTGGGGGACAATGGTTTAATTATTCCATGTTAATTTCAACATGATTGCATCATTATTAGCTCCTGCGCATGCGCGAAAGTGTACTCCGAGGAACAAGGTATAGTTTTCATCAGATTTTGATTATATTTTCTGGAAATTTGTGGGTTGTAATAATTTGCAAAGTTTTTGTATTTTGGTTTATTATTTTCGATTAAAATAATGAACCTTTGTAATCGACTTAGAAACAATACTATCAGACAGAATTATCAACAATATTATCCAACAATACTATCAAATTATATATCAAATTATATTATACTATCAAAAAAAAAAAAAAAAAAATCTCAAAATTTTTTGGTTTACGTTTAAAGATAGCTGTAGATTGTACCCTACCAATTTCATTTTTCTCAAATCATTACTCCATTCTACGCATGAGCTAACTTAAATTACTTCAAGCATCATTTTACCGTTTTTCTTTAACATCTTTAATGTGAAGCGTAAAATTGCGGGGTCTCGGAACTGTAAAAGTGTGAACCCTTCTCGGAGGCTCGATGCGCCATGTTCTGATCATATATTACATACGGGGATTGATAATTATAGACCAATGATCTGTGTAGAAGGGCTATCTAACAAAGAATAATAAACTACCTACTGTGTAATAATTTGCAGAGTTTTTGTATTTTGGTTTATTATTTTCAATAATGAACCTTTGTAATCGACTTAGAAAAAAAAAAAAAAAAAAATCTCAATATTTTTTGGTTTACGTTTAAAGATGCGTAGAATCCAAAAATTGAATTAAAAAATCCGTCCGTCCGCCGACCGACGTCCGAAGCTTTTTTCAAAAAGTATTGGACCAAAGTTGAAGAAATTCGGCTTAACAATCATTTATCGACCGGGGATGTGCCGGCAGTGGCGGCCGGTGGTCTGCAAAAGGAGTGGGGCACAAAAATATTTACCTATTTGACAGTCAAGAAGAGCATTGAGGTTTTTCTTCCATTAGTTTTGTTTTCAGTGTGAATTAACTTTGACCTAAACACATGATACATAAATCCCACTTGGGTCATGTCATGCCTTGGGCAACTGCTATGAAAGTATATGGCTACTAAATAATAATCAATCATTATCATTAAATATTATTGATAAACTAAATATAAATTAATTAGATAAATAAATTAAATTAAAAATAATATCTTATAGGTACCTACTTACTAAGTATCTAAAAATTTTAGAATGGACTATATTATTATTAAAAGTACTAAAAATTATCAAGGCTTCAATTCGAATCATCAACTCAACAGCTTCCTAGAGTGTAAAACATAGAAATTAGCTTCAAGAGCCACTCATCTAATCCGAACCCTGGGCATCGTCAAGTAAATGTCCTAAAGAGGCTACATAAGAAATCACAGCTTCCTAGAGTGTAAAGCATAGAAATTAACTATTAAAATGATTTAACCACCGCTTCACAAATCAAACCGTTCTCGCAATATTTGGATCACCTGCTATGAATCAAATCATCGAAGCACCAGCTCAATGAAATCATCAGAAATTAACAAGCGGTGGCAATCATGTTCACAATATCAATTATTGAGTGTACACAATTATTCAAAAACCTTGCTCATAACTCAGCTTGTTGGCCACGCACTTTGCAGTAGTTAACATAATATGGTTGGATAAATCGAGAGCTTTCGAACGAATGGTCGACGAATTTTGTGGGTTGAAAAACGACGAAGTACCATTTCCCTAGCAACGACTCGGTTGTAAGCGGAAATCATCAAAATATTTTAGTGAGCAATTTTCCGTGACGTTTTTTTAGTTTATGTGCCATAGCAAAGACATAAAGAAACTAGTCGATTGTTCTCTACCCAATACAGTGAGTCTATTTTATTTATTGGTATCGCGTGAGCAAGTTTTCGTGACGATTTTTCAGTTAAGGCTGTGCGAACGCCTCTCTCGCCCTCGTCCTAGCCCGAGAGAGCGCTCTGCTGATTGCGGGTTGCAGACCCAGTTCAACGGTAGCTCAACAGGCAGCGCCAGCGGCAGTTAGCAAGAGGGGAAGTTGATATCTCCCCCACCCATCCATGCCCTCAGCCACGCCGATACACCGCCCCGCCCAACCCCCCTTTGCCGGCAACTGGCAGTCCTAGAATTTTTGTTTTGTCTAAACCCTCGTGGAAAAAGCGGGTAGATGGCCTGCACAAGTGCATTACTTTCAAATAAAATGATCGGTTTTTGTGACTGTAGTTAAGGAAGAAAGGTTTCTTCATTAAAATAGGAATGCTAAAAAAGAAAGTCATCATTCTTTTCATACATAGGTTCATAGTATTTTTCTGTAAAGATTTATTAACTTTTTGCGTCTTTCTTTATTAAATATTCTGCGACTCAAAATAAAGTTTAGAACTTTTGTCTTTTTGAGCAGTTTTTAACAATTTTTTTAAAAACAAATATTAATGAAATTTAAGTACGTGTTTCTTCCTAATTTTTCTGATAATTTAAGAATGTTTCAGTCCATTGTTGATAGGTAAACTTTGTTTGATTAAAAGTCTGCAAAATTAAAAATTCAACGATTAGGTACTAGCCATTTTTAACCATTTTTAAGCAAAATTCTTGAATTTGTTCAGCGCAAGAATGGCAATTTTATCTCAACCCTTTGAGGAGCTATAGTTTGGCACATAAATACATACACATTACATCTTACATAGCATTTCCAAATCGACTTCGACATTTTCCAAATAGAAATGAACACCTTCAAAATGGAATGATGAACATTTTCCAAATAGGTTTCGACATTTTCTAAACAGGTTTCGACATTTTCCAAATATAAAAGTAAGGAACAACAACTGTGACACTCTATAACATACAAATCGCCAATACCTACATTCTGGAAACAAAAACAAACTACGAGTACATTCTTGAATTGGAATGCAATGCCTTTTCAATCCATAATCTACCATTTAGACGCTCTCCTAAATTATAGAGTTACCTACATGGTTTTTCGGGCAGATTTCTTCTCAGATTCACGCCATGCCCAAACCTATTTGTAAAATGTTGAAACCTTTTCGGAAGGTGTCGAAACCGATTAGGAAGATGTCCATTTCTATTCGGGAAAATTTCGAAATCTATTCAGACTTGATTAAGTTCGATGGAAGAATATCGAAATCTATTTGGACAAGATCGAATTAGATTCGGAAAATGTCCAGTTCTATTTGAACAATGTCAAATTCAATTTGGATTTGATATAGGTATATATTATATTTATTCTCGCGTTAAACGGCGTACATATCGCTAAACCCTAAGATCCGTTTCAGAACGCCTCAAAATTACGACAATTTTTGAAAATGATTGGAAGCAATGGCAATTGCTTAATTTTTTACGAAAATCCGCTGAAATTTCATAGCAATGGTAATTAGTGTCATTTAAAAACTATAAACAATTGCAAGAATCCAACAATTCATTTTTAGAGCTGAATATTATTTAGAAATTTTTTTTTACCGAGAAACGTATAGATAGTTAACCATCACATGCATGCGTGTGTTAACGATCACATTGCATAAAAAGTGCTCAACAGTTATTAATTCAACGTAAATGTAATTCGAAATAAAAAAATTTAAAAAAAGGCTCATACGATCATGTTCATGATTGGAACTTTTTTCTTATCACAGCATGCGGATCAATTTTGGTTCCCTGCCCATGCCAATTTCAGCTTTAGTCCGATTTTGATTAAATATTTGAGGATTGTGAAGGTTAGTCCCTTAGCTTAATTTTTGCAGTTTCCAACAGAGTTTGATAAGGTTTTCAGGAAATGTACCGGTTAGACGGCAGATGGTCCCCTTAGTTTTGTTGCTCATTAATCAATACCTACTTCACTCTGTGCAGCGTATACGTTAAACCCATCAAACATCAGATGGCCTATTCATCCGATCACGTTCATATTCTGAGGGTTGCTGGGAAACGACGGTTTGATTGCCCTACTAAAGTTCCATTACAATCGAATCATTAATACTGCTGATACTAAATTAGTTGTAACAAACATGACTTCTACAGATGCTGTAGATGGTATCCAATGGACTTCACAGTCCCCAATTCACTGATGGTTCTGTGCATGTGCAAACGTAACGTCTATCAAACATTGCCTCGTTGCATATCACTAATTTTGCTTAAATCTGGATGCTAGTAAGTACGGAAGAGGCGATTTTACCGCCCAGATGAATTTAATCATGACTGTATGTCTGTGTAGTTTCAATCATACGATTTCTACGAATGCGTAAGTTTAGAGAACAAATAGGTACTCTATGAGGTTCACATTTTACGTTCCGTTTTACATTCCACCCAACCCTAGGAATCCACCACGGAATCTCTTGAGGTTTTCTAAAACATTTCAATGATCTATACAATCATGTTATGGAGATGATTGGTGTCACTCCCACCGACTCGACAGACGTAATGGGCAGTTCCACGTATTTTATTTTAATCCATTAGAAGAATATGCCGATATTTTATTAAAAACTAGCCGCATTTTACATACCTACTTCACCCTCTCATACAAAAAACTTATTGGTAAGTAATGGAAGCATTACAGGGACGTCCCTACGAATGGGTTGTACATGGTTTTGCGAATGAAATACATGAAATAGCAAATAGATCGTGATTTTTACTGGACATGAATATGTTACGAGCAGAACTGTTTTTACAAAATGTTTGAAAGTATCACGGTGTATCGGTAATTTCCCCTCCCCAACACTATGAAATTTAATTACTGAGAAAAGTTTCTCAGAAAAATCCAATTCTTCGCGCAGACTAGTAAAATAATCGAACAAAACGAGAAACAATCATCAAAATCGGTTAAGAATCACGTAAATAGTAGGTACCATCACGCGCCATCACAAAAACTCGTCATCAAAAAGAGAAGATATCCCATCAAAAGTTTAGCACATCTAAACCAAAAGATAAAAAATAATGATTATAGATAATAATAAACATAAATAATATAATACAATTAAATTTAAAAAGATGACTAAAATCAATATGTATCAGAATGGCCTACTCCTTCCAACCCCACCGATATTAAATCTGCAACTTCCATGAATACTTTTTACCCATGCCATATGCAAAAGGTGGTTCACTATTCCCTCCACAACTTGCAGGAGCTAATGGACTCGGACGGGAGAGTTATTAGATGGGGAATCTTCCGCAGAGCTGCTACAGCTACAGGAAAATGGAAGGACTGAACTTAGGGAACAAAATTAAAAAACAACATGTCAACTTTAAAACCAGAAAATGAAAGTAAATTTATCAACCAGTGTAGTGGATTTATGCATGTCTTACTGGGAGTAAATCTTAATGTCCACACGTATAAAGGACGTGGGTCCTGCAGTACGAACATTTAAGGATTAGTGGTGTTTATACTGTGACACAATCCACTTCAGATGGTGAGAAGGTTCCCGAGGAACCAGAAAAAATGCTGTATTAGGTTTTTAATGTTGGGACAACCCGGATAGAAGCATTTTTTCCTCGCAATTTCGGTAAATAGAAACAAACATTTAGTGTTTTGTAGTATTGAGCCCTTTGAGCGCATAGACATGGTTAATTATCAATTATATGCACACAAAAAACTTGTTCTTAATAATCTGCTATTCAAACAAAGATATTGGATTTTACGCATTTTCAGGACGTCCCTCTGAAGCTAGGCTTCGTCAATAGAGGGACGACCTACTGGAATTGATCCAGGGAGGTAGGGGACAACACAAACATGATTAAAAAAATAATAACCGCATACAAATCCGTTCCAGACCATTCTAAGACCGAATCCTTGAAAAAAAAAAAAAAAAAAAAAAAAAAAAAAACCATAGGTGTGTGTGTGTGTGTGAAATTTTGAATTTCAAAATGGAAGAGGGGGAATAGAGGTGGTAAAGCCACAAACCGTGGTTTTTTTCGACGCTACCCAGGCTACGATTCTCAACCAATTTTCGTGATACTTATTTTGTTCGATTCCAATTTTGGTCTAGTTGTGCAAAATACCTCAGAAATTCCTGTCTGCCCAAGCTACAAGTCTACTGATTTTCGTGATTCTTATTTTGTTCCATTATGAATTCGATATAGTTTTCGAGAGTAAGTCAGGATTTTCAATTTTCATCAAGAGGGAGTGAACGGAGGGGGTAATAACGATAAATCGTGATATTTTTATTACATTCATCAGATTTCCGTGACTGTTAGCAAATTTTTGAAGAAAATCGGCCTAGTTTTGGGCTAGTCCTCTTCTCCTCTCGTCGTGACTTTTCCCCTTCAAAATCACTTAGTGGCGTTAGTTAATATTGGTCTGATTTCAGTCTTCTAAAGCTCATTCTGTTGAAGATTAAATACTTTCCAAGGTTTGCATCGAGAATATTTTAGCTGAGACCTTTCCCCATTGACTTACAGAGGAACTATTGAATTTTATACCATTTTACACATAAAGTTAGCTAAAACGGCATTTTACTTTGTACTTCAATGAGAAACGGTCTGAGCAAAAACTTTTTGAAGTGAACTTTGTGGAAAGTATTTAATCTTGAGTAGAATGAGCTTTGGCACACTGAAGTAAGACCAATATTAACGCCACTAGGTGATATTGAAGGGCAAAAGTCTAGACGGAGGGTGGAGAGGACTCGCCCAAAATTAGCCCAAGTTTCACTTGTTTGTAATTCGCTTATTTCAAGAGGTAATTCAGAGTTTTGGGATCGAATCGTTTTGTTTTTTTATGCTCTACAACTTTGCTACTTATAAAAATTTCTCTAGGATGTACGGTTCTGTAGGTTTCGTTATTATTAGAGAAAAAAGTGTTTTCTCTAATAATAACTAAACCTACAGAACCGTAAATGGGCAAATTAAGCCATCTTTATGAAGCCGCCATATCGTATTCCACCAATTTTGAGATGGCAGGCAAAGATTTTCTCACTCAGAACGGACTAAATTTTCAAAATCTAATATCAAACCTTCTCCTCAAATTACTACATATTTTCGGCCCTGGCTCCAGGACTAAGACACCAGGGAATCGAAGAACAAAAATAACGACAGAGGCTCAAGAACATTATTCAATTTAAAGTTGAATTTCTTCTTCTTCTTCTAATTCTCATGAGTTATTTTCTAATCCGCATGAGTTGAAGTTAGTTTTAAACTAATTGCTTGCAACATTCTATTTTTTCTGCACTATTCTATCATTTGAAATAAACTATTTTAGTGGTAAAGATTCTTATGTTCATTTTCTTTCACATGGTGGAAAACAATTTAAAAAAAAATTTGGAAACCTGAAGTACTAAGGAAGTGTTTCCCGTCACTAGCAAGTAGAATTTAGAAACACTTTTCGAGCAAGCACAGTGAATTGTTGCCGATTTCTGAAACTCGCGAAATTCCTATTTTTCTGGCACGGTTTCAAGCAACTCAAAAATTTTTTAAATTGTTTATGACGAAATGGAATTGAATGTGCTTTCCAATGATGACCATCTATTTGATTTTTTATGAATAAAAATTGGTTTTCTAGCCAATTTTAGAAGGAGAAACATAATTTATGATAGTAAACAATTCCACTCATGCAGCATGATCGTATGAGTGAATTTTCTCTAATTACCTACTATTAAATGTTAAATTGTATTGAAATTTGAGCAATTTCAGTAGAAAGAAATTGTTAAAACTCGGCCCTTCGGGCCTCACCAGGGGACAACCCCCCTGGACCCCCGGATGGTTACTGCTTAGATCCTTCGGCTAAAATTCAAGAAACATGGAACATGCTTTAGCCGTGTTTTATCTGTTTGCTGTTTGCTTTTACTATGAATTTGTTGTCTGTTGTTTTAATTTAGCTCTTTACGGGCCTGCTTTTCAAATTGCTCGTCATTTCATTCACCTCTTGATGTCCCAAATGTAGTCTCATTAATAAGAAATCGAAAACATCTGAAATGTCGAAGAACACATCGCAACTAAAAGCCTAGGTTACAAGATCCTTTGATTACTTTTTGGTAAAAACGACGCCAGCCAACTGCATATATATATATATAGCTCCTACCTACCCAACATGGATTTTAGTTATAATCCATAACCTATAATCTATAACCTAGAGCACTTTCCAAGTTGAAAAATCAATGGCCTTTTTTTGTAGTAGAGTTCTCAGCTTCTCAGAATTGACAGTTGGACTAAATTTTTTAATGAGCCGGGTAGGTACTAACAAGTTACTTGAAAAAACTCGAACTCAGAACTGCCCTTTTCTGTGAGAATGACCCATATATAAATTTCTCCCTTGAGGGGAAGAACAATAGATCATGGATATGTCAAAGTTGTAGACATTACTTTACACTCTGTTGGGATGATGGGAAAGTAAAAATGGACATTACTTTCCACTCTGTTGGGATACTAAAAGTGGACATTACTTTCCACTCTGTTGGGATGTTGGGAAAGTAACAATGGACATTACTTTCCACTCTGTTTGGATGTTGGGAAAGTAAAAGTGGACATTACTTTCCACTCTGTTGGGATGTTGGGAAAGTAAAAAATCCCGCGCTACTTTCGTTCCATGCTAAAACAGAAGTCTACTCGTAAGTCGGTTGTTGAGGAAGGCGGAATTAGGCACTTCATTTTTTTACTCCAGTTCTACAAAAAGTCACCCTGTTGCCATGGTGATGCTAACCTAATGGGAGCAGGTAGGGGGGGGTGGGAGACAATCGAGGGGGTGGTCGCCCGGCCTTCGCGAGCAGAGTGGGGGAGAGGCTTTCCCCGCCACGTCCTGGCAGTTTGAGATAAATCCGCTAGGGGCGCAGTTTGCTGCTCCAGTTTTACCTATTTTCGAAACTCGTAAATTGACCGTTTTCTTTTGTGGAGCGGACAGAGGATGGAAAATAGACTCCAGCGTGATTTAAATCATGCAAATCGGTCCACAAATGCCTGAGAAAGTGTTAAAAAACCATGAAATCTTGACTATTTTCATACAATTTAAATTCAGTTTAAAATTTTCTAATGTAGAGGAATAACTACAAACGAAATTGAACTAATCAAGCTTTGGAGTGTGAAAATTGATCAACTACTTAAAATGTTATGATAATAAAACCTCCTGAAGGAGGGTTTGAACAGCCTTAATGTGCCAAAGCAAAGACATGAAAATGTCAAAAATGTCAAAATCAGTACCTGACTAAACTTCAACTTACATAAATCCGTCGATGAAAGTCGTCCTTAGGTGTGAATTCTATTCAAAGTGATTGTTGATTTTTCTTCATTCCCCACAAGGGATGCCAAAATTTATTTTTGTAACTATCATTCGTAACTACCGACGGAGCTACGGTTATGTAGCTCTACACATAGAACAACGCACTCCAACTCGACCGACAATACAAAGAACTTTATTACAAAAGATGTATTCAACAACTTAGGACTGAATAAAAATAGGCACTTAACACAACACTATAATACGGACTTTACTTTAGAGTAAATTCTTGGAACAACCGTCAACTGGACGAACTTAAAGAAACATCACATATTACTTGCAGAGATAACAAAACATTACCACGAACATACCCAACAGGGAACTCAGCATGGAGTGACGAGAAGGAATCAGTGTGGCTAATGGAATAAACCGAAACTCCTCTAGTGGAAGCCACTCATAACGTAAATTTCATTCTACGGTCTTTAGAAAAGTTGGAAACCCTGTTTGGGGCAGTGCCCCCCAAAATCATGAGAAATATCCCGGTATAACCTCTTTTTCCCGTTCCTTGCCCCGTATTTCCCGTTTCTTGCCCTTTATTTCCCTTTTTTTCCCTTCAAAGTCTAACCTGAATCGACGAAATTTCCGTCTTGATAGAGTGATATCATCGCAATCTACGTACTTTTTCGCTGGTAGATGGATCTTAAACCTCCTTGGATGGAGCGTAAACCTATTACTTCTAGCATCCACCTTGGAGCCACAGCATGGAGCTGTTTGTAAAGTCTTCATTCCAGTTTGTTACTTTTTTCCCAAATGTACTGGGGCAATGTCCCGATGCCCCCCCTCACGGGCCGCCCCTGTGTGCCGGCAACATCGGCATCGCGTTCTTCAACACTAAAGAGTACAAGCTGAAATATTTAAAAATCGAGATCTTGAAATCTTTCTATGTGACAGTAATGATTTTTTGAGTTTCATTTATAGGTATCAGCCCAAAGAACCGAACGAAACCCTCCGGTTGCTATGCGTTTATTAGTTTGCTTTCCCTAATGGCTAAAGCGTCGACTTTAGAGAAAAAATACATCAACATGGGAGTGAATCGTAACCAGTGAAACATAAATATAAAAAATCGCCTTGGAAACTATGAGGATAGCATCAGCTGATAATAATATTTAATTCCAACTAAAATCTTACTTCCCGAAATCGAATTTATCATAAATTCTGTATCCTATTGGGCTTGTGAAGCGTAGGTCGGTAATCACCTAATTTTATCTCAATTTATTGAATTATTGATTAGTAAATACTTAAGAATTACTCACAATAAAACTATTATTTATATTCCAACAACAGGAGGTTAATCACTTCCGAGTCTACCGGGGTCGGAACATTATAGCCAATTTTCTAAGAAAATTGAGCTATTGCAATGAATCAAAAATTTCCTTCGTGGAAATTCGTTTTGAAATTCCTTGAGTGTAACGCATTTTGATATGGGTATGCAGAGTTTTATCAAAAGCTCTGGTTCTTGACAATTTGCGCGCAAATAGAGGGTGATTGGAACTTCTTGGTGGTCTAAGCAATAGTCTTTATAGTTATTTCATATTTCGGTTATTTTCTCAGTTCCCGTGTTAACAGCGTTTTATCAGCGTTGGAACCTCCGAGGTTAATTTCTTTCCTAATCGACTCGTGTTCCTGAAATTTAATGGAGCCCCCCCAAGCGATTTTTATGTTAAAAATGCCCAATTTTGATCAATTTTGACCACGGGGCATGAAGTCGATGTATTTTTTGACGCTGAGTCGAATGCGACCACTCCCAGCTCTCTACGATCAATATTAAGCGAGAAAATTTCTAGCAGAATATCACTCAAATAAAGTTTTTTTAACTATAAAATAGATCATTAAAAAATTTATTTGCAAAATTATGCCGAAAAATTGTACTCAAATTTCATTAAACTGTGCTAAAAAATAGATAAAAACTGCAAAAAAGTTGAAAATCCATTATCTCATTTTGAATCGTGGAATATTTAGAACGGGTTTTTGTCATAAAATTGGTAGTTAACAATTCATTTTCCCTTAAAGTACTTAATTTTCAAAACAATGTAACATAACGTAGTACGATAATTCACGAAAATTCGCTCATACGATCATGCTGCATGACTGGAACTATTTTGACGTCACTTAGCTCAATAATTCAGGCATAACTCATTGCGTACATCGGGACACCGAAAATTACCGCCCAGTTACAACACGGAACATTGTCACGTGAGATAAAAATACCGATAATGGAGAAACTACGATTCTTAGTATTCGTAAACAAATGTACTTGACAAACGCGACATGTTATATTTATCACGAACTACTTACTAAGCAAATGGTTGGGACTGACTTTTGTGAAGGACATTTGATGATTAATGTCTCTTAAAGATGCGATTGATATTCGAACTGGGTACCCAATGCACCTTCTATGGTAGTATGGTATGCACCCATCACTTGAAAGAGACGTTGGTCGCGCCAACAACTGCTACATCACAAATTAAGGTTCATACGATTTTATTCGAATTAACAGGTAAGCTATTAATGCTGAGGTTAATAATCTTATATAATAATACCGATCGAACTATTCATTTATAAACATGCTCGGCAGATTTCCACGTTGGCCCCATAGAAAGAAAAGTACGAAGAAAAGCATCTGTGGGGTAGCCACGAACGATATGCTTAAAAATACCCAAAGCCGCACCAGTTACGAGTCGTGACAAGTGAGAATCATCTCGCTATTACGCTTAAAAATATAGATACGGCTGAAAAAGCGGTTCTTGGAGGTCCCAGTTACACAAAGCTAATGCATATGGTGAAAATCGAGAAAAATATAGGGGGAAAGTGGATAAGATACGAAAATCTTTGTGTGTTAGTCTGCTTCAAAAATGTAGTAAAATGCCGCCAGCCGCATTTTACCGCATTTTATCTCAACCAGCCGCATTTTATCTCAATCCGGACTCGAGATAAGATATTTTTAAAGGTTTTTTTTTTTTTTAAGGAAAACCGTGTTTTTTCCTTTCAAACTCAAATTTCACCACTTTGCCTAATTGCATTTTAAATTTTAACCTCATTTTCGGAATTAGCGTTGAATTTCCTATAAGAATATTGTACTTGGGTTCTTCCAAAGACCTTCACATCAGCTCAAACATAGACGATTTTGAAAAAACAAAATTTCTGAACTTTGCTAGTCTTCCAAAAAAAAAAAAAAGTCGCTAAAATGTAAAAAACATGGAAACATGTTTTAGCTCCTCGCTCTCATTTTATTATAGAAATGATCTCGACGATTGAGCTCTTGTGAGATGATGATCTCCTAATAGAAACTCGCGAGTAAACATTCACTTTATTATAGAAATGATCACGACGATTGAGCTCTTGTGAGATGATGATCTCCTAATAGAAACTCGCGAGTAAACATTCACTTTATTACAGAAAGAGGCTAAAGAGGCTACATACGAAATTACAGCTTCCTATAGTGTAAAGTATAGAAATTACCTATTAAAATGATTTAACCACCGCTTCACAAATCAAACCGTTCTCGCAATATTCGGATCACCTGCTATGAATCAAATCATCGAAACACCAGCTCAATGAAATCATCAGAAATTAACAAGCGGTTGCAATCATGTTCACAGTATTAATTTTTGAGAATGATCACCTATGTGTAAACAATTATTCATATAACCATGCTCATAACTCAGCTTGTTGGCCACGCACTTCGCAGTAGTTAACATAATATGATTGGATAAATCGAGAGCTTTCGAACGAATGGTCAACGAATTTTGTGGGATGAAAAACGACGAAGTACCATTTCCCTAGCAACGACTCGGTTGTAAGCGGAAATCATCACAATTATTGGCGCTACTTTCATGTCACTTTATAGTCTCACTTTTCGGCGGGGGATCCATCGCTAAAACATGATTCCATGTTAAAAAATCGCCCCCCCCCCCCCCTGGACTCCCCGGTTGCTTTTCGCTTTGAGCCTTCGGCTAAAATGCTAAAATATGGATCATGCTTTCTTCCCACAAAGTTGTAAATGTGAATAAATTTAAAACTACGACATAAATGTTTTACTAATCGAAATTAGAGCAGAGTACCTAGGTAGGTAATTTTCTGTTATGGTGTGCGTCTACAATTACTTTAACCAAGATTAACTTCCCCACCAAGTGACAACTTAACAAGCGGCATTGTTTACTATATCCATTTATAGCATAAATAAATATAAAACTACGACATGAATAAAGAACAAGTGCAAAGAAATGCGTGATACATCGAGGGCTTTCCAAAGAGTGGAGAACGATTTTTGTCCGGTGAAAACTAAAGAACTTTCATTTCCCCCAGCAACGGCTTGATTGTACGTGAAAATCAAAAGAAAATATTAATTACATTCAAGTACTTACATTTTTCAGCATAATTTTGTACAAAAACTTTTTAAAGTTCTAATTCATCGTTGATAAACTTATTTGAGTAAAATTCTGACCAAACACGGCAGCAAAACGCGGCAGGCCGCTCGTACTTTCTCTCTTATGAGAGAAGAGCTATGAGCATTGAAAATGTCTTAGTAATTTTTTATTGTTATAAATAAAATAAAAATGAGAAAGCATAAAATAATTATTGACACACAATTACTGAATTTGCTGTAAGCCAGTCTCGACGATGCCCAATTCTTCCACGAATATGAATTCACAGGTAGGTAATTTTCTGTTATGGTGCGCGTCTACACTTACTATAACCAAGATTAACTTTTCAACCAAGTGACAACAAAACAAGCGGCATTGTTTACTATATCCATTCATAACATAAATAAATATAAAACTAAGACATCAATAGAAGAACAAGTGCGAAGAAATGCGTGATAAATCGAGGGCTTTCCAAAGAGTGGAGAACGATGTTTGTCCGGTGAGACTACAGAACTTTCATTTCCCCAGCAACGGCTTGGTTGTACGTGAAAATCAAAAGAAAAAAATTCGTGACACATCCGGGTAACGTTTTTTGCTAGTTAGTTCAAGCCTAAGCCAGTTCCATGCTAAAATTTACGAAATCTTATGGCAGTTAGTGAGGCCGTTTATCCGGCTGATTTCCTTTACTTTTTTTTAATGAAAGGTATTTATGCATAGATTTGTCATCAAACTTTGAAAATAAGATAACTCAAGATTTTATAGCTTTGTCCTTTGATATCTCAAGTTCTAATTGAGATACATTGTTCGTTTTGGTCTAAGAATACTCAGTGAATCATGCTCATTCATTTGATTGAATTTCAACTTAATTGGTTGAGTTTGAAAGGATTTATGCGCGGAAAACCTATTCGTTTAAATTGCAAAAGTGTGTCAAAAAACGTGGTTAGATCAAAAAACGAAGGGTGGCCCACTTCGTTTGACGAGTCGGATTTTCGTGAGCTTCGCCCGCCTTCTAGTTTCAAGGTCCGGGCGGTTCTTGTGCTCCCGCCGCCACCTCCGACCCGTCAGGCCGCAATGGTCGCTCTGTCAGTATAAATCTCGCCAAGGAGGTGGGCAGTATAAATCTGCCAATGAGGTGGGCAGTATAAATTGGGTTGTTATTAAACAGTATTATTGGATATGTATTGATTTATATTTATATTATATTATGAGCACACTTTAGCGATTTGTATCAATAATTGAAGCAATTGAGCAAGTGAGCGTTCCTGGACGTAAACATAAAACTCACTGGGCCGTCGGCTAACCACCTCAGTTCACATTAAACCAACAAGCAAACAACTATACTTACATTATGAAAGTTGCCACCCCCGCCATACGAAACAATCCATAATACCGACACTCTCAATTAGGGGACACAGAATTTGCAGTGAGCAGAATGAAAGAGAGTCATAAATGAAAGATTTGTCTAACAAGCTTCTCGTCCGCGGATATCCAGAAGCATTGGTGAAAAAGAGAATAATCCCAACCCACATAGGCTACCGCCCAGCGATCCGCAATGAGCAAAGGAAGGTACAAATGACCACAACATTCTTCATTGGAATTTGATTGCGAATGAATGGAATTTTGAAAGATTTGTACCCACTGCTATCCTCTAATCCTACAACAAGAATGGCTTTTCAAGGCACCTTCGCTAACCTATCAGCAGGCAGTTTCGATTGGAGATATTTTAACACACCGGCGATCGGTTAGAACGGAACCACCATCCCCCAGCAAAGGGCTGCATCCGTGTAAAAGGCGCCGATGCAAGTGTTCCCGATAGTTAATGAAGAGGAACATTTCAAGTAATACACTTGCATTTGCACTTGCAACTCATACACTTGCAAAGGATAAGCAGAATGCCAAACTCCAATGTGCGTGTATGAGTTGGTTTGTAAGGAGCGCCCTGCCTTTTATGTGGGAAAGGGAGAAACACAGCTGAACCTGAGAGTCAACAATCATCGCTCATCCGCGGTCAGTTTCAATGAAGACCTACCAGTGAGCAGGCATGCTATGGTCCACGGTTCCTCATTCGATGATTGTTTCGGAATAAAAGTTTTGAAGAAAATGGGACCCAAGGATAATAAGCGGTTGCTTCACCAGTCCGAAAAAGGTCACAGCAACGTTTTGAGAGCCTACGATCCACCAGGACTAAATATTAGGAGATAATGCAACAAATCCATCCTAAGCGACTCAAATTCCTTTGCAAACGTTGTGAATTAACTCTTTGCAAAAAATTTATTCTTCTCTTTTGTAGTTTGAAAAAGGCATCTAAGCCGAAATATTAAAACTAGTCTGTGAAGTGTATTTCTGCGTTTCCTTATTTTCGTTTCATATATGTATATATATATATATATATATATATACATATATACATATATACGTATATATATATATATGTATATGTATATATGTATATATATATGTGTCATTTCAGACGGTAACTCTCCTTAGGATTGAGATAAAAATTTCGTTCTTGCGCCAAAAAATAAGCTTTCCAAACGAAAGGATAGATTCGTTGGCCAACACGAACACCGACCGTCCGAACGGAGCCCTCCTGGCGGGGTCAAGGGGCGGAGCCCCTAGCGAGGCCCGAATTTTCCTATATGATTGCAAAGGCTTATTATTGGAAATAATGAACCAAAACAATAGTTAAGGGCAGGTTTATCAATGTTCAGTCAAATCTCTGACTAACTAACTACTGAGTCAGATGTTAAAATGTGTTGGACTTTCAGGCCACTCGGCCTTTTCACAATAAATGATTATTCATTTTTTAAATTCGTTATTAATCAAATTTACGCACTTGAGAAACTCCATTCGGTAGCCTTCGTCTCTAAGTCGCGATACTTCGGAGAATCCGCCTGTTTTGGCGAGGCCAGCAACGAAGAAGAAAATGGAGCATACGATGAGGATGATCATTTGGAAAGAGTCCGCCCAGGCCACAGCTTTCAGTCCTCCCTATAAACCACTCTAGTTCAGCTGAGTTGTCCACGTGCAGTCGCGTAGCCAAGTCATCAAAGATAAGCGAGACCTTTGCGAGGCCCGAAGGGCCGAGTTTATTTTTTGTTTAGTTATATACGTATGGGCCATCCCGGACGGTGCCTCGTCTTAGATACAAAATCCGTTCCTTCGCCAAAAAAATCAAGCAATCCAAAAGATAATATGAGTTTGTTGGGCGGCACATTTTGAGCACATTGAATAGGTCAAATTTCAAATAATGTTTTCAAACAAATCACTAAAAATAGCAAATACCGGCTAATAATAATGTAATTCATTTTTAAAATAATATTTATTCATCCACTCGGCAGTCCACTGTAAAACTTGACTGCCCCAGGAGCACAATATTTCATCAGGCTTTGAATGTCAGGGTATTCAGCTCAGAAAATCGGGAGGTGACCTGCAATGAACTACAAGCAAACATTCTTGAGGACTATGTAAAACGCAACAAAATTTATGTAAAATATCCTAAATGTTGTGCATGAAATATTCACGAGTTTCTCAAATCTAAGTTACGTTTGTAAGCCGGTATGGGAAGTTCGAAAAGCTCTTTTTCTCCCAGCTTACTTTTTCCAGACCCCTTGATAATGCCGGACAACATTCCATTGAAGTAGGTTGTACGATAAAGTATGAGACGACAGTATATTTATCTTATCATATTTATCATGTACATTAATTTATCATTATCTAGATTCCTGCGGATTGAAGAGTGCTTCCTCTCATATCCATAGGAGCACACCTAGGGGTTTTCAGACTTTTCAGTAGATACACCAGCTTACCTTGGTTAATAACGTGGAATGAACAAAACGCATTTTGACTCTTGTCAAACAGACTTCGTCAAAACTAACGTTTGTCAAGATATTTTGCCAAAACTGACGTTTGTCGAACTGACATGCTAATACAATCACGTTTACCTACTCAACTTTGCTCTAGGCTAACGCCTGGATGTAAAGCTCACGTTTGCACACGCCTAGCTGAAGAGATCCGATAGCTTGAAAGGAGTTCAAAAACATAGCTACCCGTTGGAAATTGGGTCCAGTAACGTAACATAGGTTTGTCAAACCTCGTCTTGTTTCCGTACGTCGTGGGACTTTGGTTTAGATAATTTTCGTCATTCGGTGACTCATCAGCAATGCAAAGAAACACTGGAACGATTTGGATTAAGCTGAACTACCTTGTTTGTTGAAACAAATTGTCAAAAAGACTTCTTCAAAACGAAGTTTGTCGAGACGACTTGTTCTAAATAGTTTTTCGGAAGAGTGTTTGTAGTAGCACAACTATGTCTAAAACAGATTTCGTCAAAACGACGATTTGTCAAAACTGACGTTTCTCGACCTGACCAATCACGTTTACTCAATGTACTGACGAATCACGTTAACTCAACTTTGTCCTAGGCTAACGCTAGGAGCTAAAGCTCACGTTTCCACACGCCTAGCTGAAGAGATCCGATAGATTGAAACGAAGTTTACCAAACATAGCTGCCCGTTGGAAATTGGGTCCAGAAACGTAACATAGGTTTGTCAAACCTCGTCTTGTTTCCGTACGTCGTGGGACTTTGGTTTAGACAATTTTCGTCATGCTGTGACTCATCAGCAGTGCAAAGAAACACTGGAACGATTTGGATTAAGCTGAACTACCTTGTTTGCTGATACAACTTGTCCAACAGACTTCGTCAAAACGAGGTTTCGTCAAAAATGACGTTTGTCAAACTGACTTGTCAAAATAATCACGTTTACTCACGATCTACACCAAAGTCCCACCGCGTACGGAAACAAGAGGAGTTTTCGCATCATATATATTACGTTTCTGGACCCACTTCCCAACGGATAGTTATGTTTGTTAAACTTTGTTTTGATCTATCGGATCTCCAGCTAGGCGTGTGCAAAATTGAGGTTTAGCTCCAAGAGTTAGCCTAGGACAAAGTTGAGTAAACGTGTTTGGTTTGACAAGTCAAGGAATTTTTCGCGACACTTTTTTTTCCCGACCGACACTTTTTTTTCCCGACCGACACTTTTTTTTTCCCGACCGACACTTTTTTTCCCGACCGGCACATTTTCTATTGATTTTCACGTACAACCAAGGCGTTACTAGAGAAGAGTAACTCCCATAGTTTTCATAGTAGGAAAATCGTTCGCCACTTTTTGGAATGCTCTCATTTTACCACGACATTTCATGACCTCTAAGCCATTGTAGTGTCAAGGAATGCTGATTCCTCTAAGTTAAAAACTAATATTGTTTTGTAACCATAATGGAATAATCTTGTGAAAAGAAGGCACTACATGGTTGGTATACAATTGAGTAGTAGGTACCAACTGGTAAGCAGTAGGTACTAGACATATCCATGATCTTTTGTTTTTCCATTCAAGGGAGAAATTAAAATGCTCGATTTCGAAAACACTGTCTCCTACAGAACAGCGACACTCCTCAGTTGAAAAAGAGGCACTCGCCTTTTTCCCCCTGACTCTTCATATACAATGTTATTTGTGAACAGAAAAATGGCAGCGGGTCTTCCATGGATTGAGTACTTCGTAGTGCTGGCGTCACTGGTTGGAACCACCGGTGTCGGCCTGTATTGCAGCAAATCTGGCAAACAATCTCTAGAAGAGTACATGTTCGGTGGTCGAAGAATGACTGTGCTACCTATCACCTTATCCATGACCGCCACGTGAGTCTATTTTTTATTCAGTTTATTTGTATAGGCTTACGACATTACAATGGAGTAGTATAATGTGAAAAATTATCACAAAGAAACATTTCAATCGTATTTCATACTTCGAAGCACGTATATGTATAAAAAAAACTTTTCCAACTATTTGAAAAACAGCGGATCCTGTCTCAGGTCTCAGGTTTGTTATCTGTAACGGTAAATGATAAATCTTTGTTTCTAGGATTTGCAGTGATTTATTGTTTTATGCAAATACTTGGTGACATTTTTTTATGCTTAAAAGAAAAAAATTCCTGACCGCAGGTATTTAACGTGCAGATATGGATGGGTAGAATTAGGAAACATGAATTAAATTAAAAAAAAAAAAAACATAGGTACATAATATAGGTTATCAAAGACTTAGGTAGCCCCCCCCCCCCCCCCCCCAGAGTTGCAATGGGGCCTAAATCCATGAGAGAGAGAGAAGGTGTGACAGTATCCCGAGAGATACCACTCGCACTAATAGCATTTATGTGCTATGTTCGGAGTAGATTGGTTTTCCGGTTCTCGGATCCCCATCTATCGCCAAACGCAGCATTTCAAGAACTTGACAATGACACCCGGCGCGATAGCGACGGACGCGCACTCTCTTGGATCCTGACGGGAACTGTCACATGGTACTCATTTATTGTTGGTGGCAAATGGCTTGATAAGCAGTCCTCAGCAAGCTCAATCAAAATCATGAATAAAATCTATTCAGTTCAAGGGTCATTGTAGTCCACTGATAGATATTTGTTCACAATGGAATAAGCCAGTACCCAGGACTTGCCAACGCGGAGGCAACTGCTATCAAGTCCCAAAAATAGGGATCCCAGCTCTCAACTGGGTATCCTCAACAGAACATAAGACATAAAAAATTTATCATGAGCACTATTAATTTTCGTTTTGGTGGAATGTGCAAATGCAATCTACCAAATCCTGTGACTTACTAATGTATACTGGGAACGAGTGAGTTCCCAGTATAGTTTTAGTTCAAGTAGATTTCAAAAGAGCCTTACAGAATTAGAACCCTCTTGGCGGGAAATTTTCAAAACGAAATCCATATTTTTCAATAATTACTGTCTAAAAAATAAAATCAGTTTACTGAATTTTTGTCGGAGGTGTTTTTTGTGATTTTCAATATTGATTTTTTTTCCTTCGTGAAAAAGTCTCAATTTCAAATACTCAGCACTGATACATTTAGTTAAATAAAACATGTGATTATGGGTTACTTCATTCTCCATGGCGTGAGCACGTAAGTCTTTTAATATGAGTCCATCCCCTCCTAGGTTCATGGCATCGAGGCAGGAAATTGGTTAGCTAGAAGATTGCTCGCGAGAGTGCAACGGGGAAGTAGCTATGGATACTATAATATCCATTCAAATTCGTTAACTTTTGAGCTGATCTGTATAGGAAGAATCTCAAAATGTGACCAGTGTGCTGTAGGTAATTTTCAAAACTAAGTAAATATTTGGGATTTCGCCTGAGCCATTTCACTTTTCCCATCAGTTATGAACACGAAAAAAGATTTTGGAGAAAATTTGATTAATTCAGACCCATGGATTCAGACCCATTCTCGCTGCTGCCTTCTGTAGCCTAAATATGGAGAGGGCATAACCCGATTACACCATTAGATGCTGATACCATATGAAGACTGGGACTTCCAATTATGTTATTTGAAAGGGGAATTTTATGAATTGTGTCGTTTGATCACGAACAGGTTGATGACTTCAACTGCTCTTATCGGAGGTGGCCAAGAAGTGTATTTGTATGGAGCTCAAGTCCTAGCGGTGGTGTTTCCCATAACAATCGGAGCTCTATTTGGCGCGTATGTTTACCTTCCGATTTTCTATGCTCTTGATAGCGTGTCACCATTTGAGGTAAGTATATGCTTATACTCCTTAGGACTTACATCTGGCATCTTTCATTCTTTTCATCCGAACACTATCTAGTTCTCTTAATTTCCTAGTTGTCCAACGAACCCCGGAAATTTTGAATTTCGTGGTGGAAGAGGGGGAACGGAAAGGGTAAAGCCGAAAAAACGTGGTTTTTTCCGACGAAGTTGGTCGACGCCTCTCAGGTTACAATTCTTAATCGATTTTTGTGATTTTTATTTGGTTCGATTCCAATTTTAATCTAGTTGTGTAACAAACCAAGGGAATTTCGGATTTGCTGTCGAGGGGGAGGGTGGAGGGAATAATTACCGAATCTTTCAAGTGCTGCCCAAGCTACAAATCTCGACCGATTTTCGTGATTTTTATTTTGGTCCATTAAGAATTCAGTATAGTTTTGAAACGTATGTCATGAGTTTGAAATTTCATCAGGGGAAGGGTGAACGGAGGGGGGTGATACTGATAAATCAAGTTTGAACGATTCTCGTCCGATTTTCGTGATTCTTTTTTTTTCAACTATGAATTTGGTCTAGTTTAGGATCGTATACCAGGATCCTAAATTTCATCATGGGTGGGGGTGAATCGAGGTGGTAATATTGATATATCATGATGTTTTAACTAGAATCGTCAGATTTTCGTGATTCTTTTAGCTGTTTAACTGTCCTTAGGATTGAGAAAAAAATTCCGCTCTTGTGCCTAAAAATCTTTGCGCATTCCAAACGAAAGGACGAGTTCGTTGACCAGCATTTTTTGAGCACTTTAAATTGGTCAAATTAAAAAAAAAAAAAAAAGTGCCGAATTAATCACTAAAAATAGCAAAAAACCACTAAAAATCGTTAATTCTATACATTTTAGCAGAATATTGCTCAAATGAAGTTTATTAAATATAAAATATAATATTCAAAAATTGATGTACAAAATTGTGCTGAAAAATGCACTAAAATTTCATTTAAAAAAAAGTTTTTTTTCCAACTAGGAATTTGGTCTAGTTTTGGTTAATATTTCAGGAGTTTTAAATTTCATTCTGGAAAATTTACTGATAATGGGATCTTACTGTTGGTGGAGGGAGTTAATGGCAGGAGGGGGGAGGGGGTAGTTCCGAGAAGTAAACATATTTTTGTTTTTTTCTCTTATTTTAACCCTCACCAAAATTTTATAAAATCCATTCTTAGGGACGTCCCTGTAATACATACTTTACTTACTAATATGTTTTTAAATATTCTCAATAGTTACTAAACAATATTCTTAATTTCTAGATAACTCAATTTTTTATCAATAACTTTTAGTTTTATCCAAGCCAACCTATCCCCGAAATTTGGAATATGTCAATTTTAACCAATCTGTAAATAATTTCTGAGGAGGGCACCACATAGAATCTCTCGTATCTGGTCCCTAGGGGCGTCAAATCATCGGGTTTTCAATATTCGACACTATCTTGATGTATAAATGGATTTGAAACGTCAAATATCTATGGTAGAGAATAAATTCAAGTGTATTTACCAGATACAACATAGAAAAACAATGTGACATTACCTCTTACGTTGCAGTATTTTGACCGAAGATACAATGATGGGAACGTGAGGAAGGTCATTTCAGCGATAAGCGTGCTGGACACAGTAAGTGCCTGTAATTGATGTTTTGTTTTTGTTGTTTGTTATTATTATTATTTAACTTTAATAACTCATTTTGATAACCCATACCTATGTAGTAAATATTTATCTTTGGAACGGTAGCCACATTTTGGCGTGTTGGAGCGATCGTGAATAGTCCGATCTAGAGTGGATGCACTCTGAATCAGGTAGACAAGGTTCTACAATCTGCCACTAGGGTGGGTTGGAGTTGTCTCCTCTCTTGTTCTCATGCCCGGAAATTGACACTGTAACAAGTGGGTCAGGTGTCACACACTAGAGTGGTGGGGTTAGGGACGTTGCGATACCACCTAAGTATCAATACTCGATACGATCCGATATTTTTCTAGCAGTATCGATACCCGATATTATCGAAAGTAAAGTATCGATACTTCTCCAATATCGGCTGTAAAGTATCGATACTTTCGATATTGCGATACTTTTTTTACGTGTAAAAAACAGGTGGGGGGAGGGGGGGGGGGGAGGGATGCCATTTGGTTAATAGTTTTTTTATTGGAATTTTCTCACACTTCACGTAATAGGTAGGCTTCAGAGCATGCATCCAGAACTCTGTCGAAAGGAACTGATGATAGGATTCTTAATCAATGTTTTAAATTAATAGATATATCACTAAGTAGATTTCCAATTTTGAATTCTCAAACTTGTCCCATTGTTGATTCCAATCTCTCTTTTTGTTGGAAATTGAAAACTTAACTTATTTATTCAAATACTCAATTTACTAAGTTGAATATTTCAATTTGAACCATAGTTTTCAGTTTCACATCTTCAATTCTCAATATTTCCATGACTATATATCCACTTATTCATGACTAGCACTAAATAGTTTCACTAATCTTTAATCAAATTTTGTTGTTATTATGTAGGTGAACGTTAGGAATTTCATTCTGGTAGGGCTGAATAATTTAGGAATTCATTTATGGGTTTTCAGAGCAGTTTCCTTTCACAGAAAACATTTTAAGGTGAGTTCTCCAGTGAGGTGTTAAATTTTGCTAGAAACAATATTTTAGAGAAATTTCATTTTTTTTTTTTTTTTTTTTTTAAAGAAAAAAAATTGATTAAATTAAAGAATATTTCAAAAGGTAACACAAGATTTTGAATGAGAACAAAGTTTCATATTTTATATGAGAATTAGCTTGGGCATTGAAGGTATTGACTTGCCTATTTCACTTCACAACATGTTATGGTTTTCAGAGTAATTATAATCATTAAAATAAATGGAATCATAAAATACATCTACATCTTACATTAAAAGGTTCATGTGAGTAACTCAATGGTTTGATGAACTTGAGACGAATGTGGCAGGTCAAAACTTACAAATTTAACAGGGACATAAATTCATTTTAAAATAAACATTTATTAAGAAATTTTATTGATGAAAAGGTGGTACTGAGTCTGAATTGGTGAAATATGGGTTCCCTTTGGAATTATAATTAAACTGAGTAGCTTTATCACCGAGTAGTTTCCTGCCTCAATAGCAATAGGGCAGGTGGTGGAGTGGCTATGCCCCCTTTTAGGATTAAATTTAACTAAATTTGATAGGTAGATAATAGAATCTGGAGAAAATTATTAGAATGTTTTACTAAAAGTGATTTATCTATAGAACATTCGAAATTAATAAGAGATTATAGTTTACTATGAAAAACCACGAAAGGATAAATAAATCATATTTCTTGATTTGAGAAGACGTAGGTATTTTAGTGGAAATTAAATAAACACTATTAAAAACTATTATGATTTTAGTTTGACAAGTTCAGGTTGAGCCTATATTAACTATTGCAATCCAATATGAATGGATTTGAATCTAAAATAATTTAATTGCAAGCCAATATTCTCAAAGTTCTCAACAAATTGAAATCATTACAATACTCTCAGGGCCTGGGGCAGGCTGGTCGTCTCCTGGATTTGCGGTGGGAAAATTAGATTGAAAATCGACAAAAAATCAAGGAAAATATCGGTGGTATTGGTCACCAAGTATCGATACTTCCGATAATATCGGGAGAAAGTATCGATACCACGATACTATCGGATGCAAAGTATCGATACAAATATCGGTGGTATCGGAAGAGAAGTATCGATACCACGATATATCGGAAGTATCGCAACGTCCCTAGGTGGGGTGCACATAGCCAACTCCTTCTACCTACAACCGTAGCTTATAGCAAAGCTTGTTGGTCTCGATCTGCTGAATTAATATCTTGTTGATGATTTGACGTTAATCTAGTAGGTAGTACCAGTAATGCATTCTGGCATTCATTCAGTTGTAAACTGGAACATAAAGAACTATGGCTTGATGGTAATATATTTAAGTAATGTTCTTTAATTTCAGATGCAGCATTTAGTTTCGGCAATGTACGTACCAGCTCTGACATTTTCCCAAGGTAAGTTGTTTTTTTAGTTTTGTTGTTGTTTATTTTGGTGTCAGAATCAGAATCGTATATTTTGTCAAAACATGCTGTCGCCAACAGTGATTATTATAATTAGTTTGCATTGCTTGATGCTATTTGTTTACATTAGATTATAAAAGTTGTTGTCAACTAGATTTGGTAGGAAATACACGTTCCTTATTTTCCGCGATCGGGGATTTATTTCTATATTTGTTTCGTCTGTGACATTGCGTGGTCCTTCGGATTTTTGAACCAGTGCGTTGGTGTGGCAGTTTTGAATAGTGAAAAGTATGGATTCGACTTCAAGGGAAATTCCATCGGAAGGTAATGCTGTCGTGGATGACAGAAGGGAGCTGACTTTAAGAAATCGAGTTGTTAACTTCACTACTTCAACCGCCGCTGAGTGGGTATCAGAGAACAGAGGAACGGACAGGCAGTCAAACAGGTCTAGTAGACGAACAAAGCACTCTTCTTCAAGCACATCTTCAGTAAGGCGAAGAGATGTAGAGCAACTGCGGTTGGAGCTTCAGGAAGAAGATGAAAAAGAGGCGAGAGAACGAGAGGCGAGACAAGCTGATCGAGAAAGACGGCTCAGAGCATTAGAGCTTGCTGTAGCAAACGGTAGTGAGTCATCCCAAAGCCACCAATCTGAACCATGCAGCGGAGTGAGCAATCAAAGGGTGAGGAGTTGGGTAGAAGAAAATCAAACGAACGGCAACATGAATGGTGCACACCAAAGTTTGGGTGGATCATTCTCCCAACCATGCAACCAAGGTCAAAGAACAAAATACAGACCCCCTCCACGACCCCTTGTTGGTAATGAAGTATCCGTTGACGAGCTGAAGGGCTGGATAGCAAGGAAAAATACTTCGTTTGAGCTGCCCAACTTCGACGGAGACCCAGCCCAGTGGCCCCTGTTTATCAGTATGTTTCGGCGGTCTACTAAGTCAGGAAGATACTCAGAGGATGAGAACCTCGTTCGCCTTCAGAAATCGCTCAAAGGAGCCGCTAGAGATCATATAGGACCTTTATTGTTTCTACCAGGTGGGTTGGGACGAGTGATCGACCATCTCCAGAGGCGTTATGGAAGACCAGACGCCATTGCAAGGGAAGTTATGGCAAAACTTGAGAGAGTAACAAGCATGGGCGAAGATGGATTGCATGGCTTGGATGAATTGGCAGCAGTGGTAGACAATGCGGTGCTCACAGTGGCATTAGTTGGAAGGTCTGAGTACCTCTACAATCCTGTCATCCTCAATACTCTCGTCAGTAAACTGAATGTATTCCTTAAACTGCAGTGGGGAGAGCAAGTGACCAGGTTAGAGGATGGCCCCATAAGCCTAGAGAATTTCAACGATTGGCTTCAGGGTAAAGTAGAGGCCATCGGTAATGCTGGAGCTTGGCATAACACCGTTCAGAACCCTGAAATAAGGAAGCATCAGAAGTCTGAAGAGGGATCCAAGTCAGTCCTAGAAGAAGGGGGGAAAGCTAAATTGAATCCCCCATTGCTCAAATGTCTGAAGTGCAACCTTACCTCGCACCTCCTCAAAGACTGTAGGAAGTTCGCCCAAATGGCAGATGACGACAGAGTTCAATGGGCTAGGGAGAACGAAATATGCTTTGGGTGTCTGAAGAGAGGGCACCGAGGATACAACTCCAAAGCTAACGTGAGTTGCAAAGTGTGCAAGAAGCGTCATAATACACTACTGCATCCTAATGGTAGTCAAACTATGGTAGCCTTGCAGGAGACGGAGGAGCAGCAAAGTGAGGACGAGAATGGAGGGGTTGGAGAGGAGGCAACCTCGGAAGATGATGTGACAACAGCTGTCAACATTGGAAAAGAAAGACGCCTACTCCTCAGAATTGTCCCTGTGAAACTGTACGGCCCTCAGAAGATAATTGACACGTATGCCTTCCTTGACAGTGGATCAACAGTGACAATGATCCAAGAAGACATGGCAAAAGAGTTAGGCCTGCGAGGAGAGAACCAGCCACTTAAGGTCAGGTGGACTGACAACACTGTTAGGGAATAAAAAGAGTCCCAAGTGGTAACGTTCAGCATTTCAAGAACCAAGAAAAATGCCAAGACGTTTCAGGTATATCGAGCGAGAACAATCCAGCAGCTAAACCTACCCCAACAATCAGTCGATCCTAAGCTGTTAGGGCAATCTTTTGACCATCTCAAAGACCTGGAGATATCTAGCTACAAAGACGCTAAGCCCACGATACTTTTGGGTGAGGATAACTGGGCCTTAGCGATTCCACTGAAAGTTGTGCATAGGTCATGGAATGACCCAGTTGCTACAAAGACGCGGCTTGGATGGGTCCTTCATGGAAAGGTACCTATACATCTCAAGGGGAGAGTGAGCGATGAGGAGGAACACCAGTTGAGTCAGTGGGGTGAAGAGGGTGACGGGATGTCCCTGCATGATATAGTAAAAGAATTTGTACTTGGAGAGAAGGAAATGAACCAAAGAGAGGGAAAGGAGTTATCCACTGAGGATGAAAGAGCAGTGGCCATGTTCGAATCCACAACAAGACGGATAGAAGGAAGATGGGAGACAGGACTCCTGTGGAAGTCAAACGATCCAAAACCCCGCAGCAGGGAAATGGCTCTCAAGCGGTTGTTCAGCCTAGAAAGGCGCATGGACAAGGACCCTGAATTTGCAAAGCAATATATTGCCAAAATGGAGGAGTCGATAGCCAAGGGTTATGCCAGTAAGCTTGAACCGTATGAGTTGGCTATGAAACCAAGAAAAGAATGGTACTTACCACATCTGGGAGTGTTTAATCCAATTAAGCTAGGAAAATTCCGAATCTGTTTTGATGCCTCAGCTAACGCAAAGGGAGTTAGTCTTAATGACATGTTGCTATCTGGACCAGACTTGCTGGTTAGCTTGCCAGGATTACTCTGCCACTTTCGAGAACGACCTATTGCTATTGGAGGGGATATCAAAGAAATGTACCCTCAAATAATAATTCGTCATGAAGATCAAATGGCACAGAAATTTCTTTGGCGAGGGAAAGACCGCAGTAAGCCACCAGAAGAATTTGCGGTGCGTGTCATGACTTTTGGGGCCAAATGCTCGCCATTTTCGGCTCAGGAAGTCAAAAACAGGAACGCGAGGGAGCAGGAACAACTAGAAGCCCTGGAGACTCTACATGCGATAGTGGACAACCACAATATGGATGACTATCTGGATAGTTGCCAAGATGAACAAGAAGCCATCAAAAGGGTCCATGATGTCTGTCGGGTGCACAAATTAGGTGGATTCATCATGTGCAACTGGATTAGCAACTCATCAAAGGTTCTAGAGTCGCTTCCTGTTGATTTGAGATCAGCCAATGGTGCTAGTTTGGACATTAGGGAGAACAAATCGGAAAAACTGCTAGGTCTATGGTGGAGGCCGAGTGACGATGAATTTCATTTCCAAGTGAAACTCGAAAGACTAGACAAAGATCTATTAGCAGGAAAACGCAATCCCGCGAAGCGGGAAGTATTGCGATGGGTCATGACACTGTTCGATCCATTAGGTTTAATAATATTTGTAGTCAATGAGGGGAAAATGCTCCTTCAAGAGGTATGGCGAACAGGCATCACTTGGGATCAAGAAATTGAAGACAAACTGGGTAAGGACTGGACTAGATGGATGCAGGGGGTGTTAGAACTACAATCGATCTCGATCGCTAGGTGTTATGACAAAAGCTTGACACTTGCAAGTGATATCCAACTTCACATCATGTGTGATGCCAGCGAACGTGCATATGCTGCAGTTTCCTACATTCGCACGTTTTCTACCCGTGGAGCACATGTTATGTTGTGTGTAGCAAAAGCTCGAGTAGCTCCTGTTGAGCAGATGTCCATACCTCGATTGGAACTTCAAGCAGCCCTCACTGATGTCCGCCTCGCTCAATTCGCCATCAGGGAGCATCGTATTGAGTTTGCAAAAGTTGTATTTTGGAGTGATTCAGAAATAGTGCTTTCTTGGATAAGAGCTACAGACAAGCGTCTTCAGAGCTATGGGAAGAGGCGGGTAGACCAAATAATTGAAGGATCGTCTCAAGCTGCCTGGAGGTGGGTTCCTACCAAGGAAAATTGTGCAGATGATGCAACACGTGTCTCAAGGACCACAGCACTAGCAGAAGTGGAACTCATTGTTAACAGCCGGCCCCTCACCCAAGTTTCAGTGGATCCTGCTGACATGGAGTGCCTTACTCCAAACCATTTCCTCCTAGGAGAAGCTCTGGGAACACCAGTTTGCCCTCCGATTCCCGAAAACCTGTGCCTCCGAGTAGCCTGGCGGAAATCACAGCAGATTGCCGATTCATTTTGGAAGAGGTGGGTAAATGAGTATCTTCCTGAATTAGTGAAGCGAAGCAAATGGACAAGACCTTCAGAACCACTCAAGGTCGGAAATCTCGTAGTGTTGGGAGAAGACTCCTACCCAAGAGGACGGTGGCCCCGAGGGATTGTTGTAGCAACCTTCCCAGGCAAGGATGGACAAGTTAGATTCGCAGATGTCAAGACAGGACATGGAACGTTTCGTCGGCCTGCGACGAAAATCGCAAAGCTGCACCTGCTGCAGTGAAAGAATCTGACTCGTGGCCCGGAGGAATGTCGCCAACAGTGATTATTATAATTAGTTTGCATTGCTTGATGCTATTTGTTTACATTAGATTATAAAAGTTGTTGTCAACTAGATTTGGTAAGAAATACACGTTCCTTATTTTCCGCGATCGGGGATTTATTTCTATATTTGTTTCGTCTGTGACACATGCTGTAATGTAGGACAATTGTCAATGTAATATTGTTGTATAAAGTAAATTAACATTAATGTAGCCAATAAAGGAGAGAGAAAAAATAGATTAATTAAAACAATAATAATAAAATGAAATAAAAGAGTGTATGGTCATTAACCCGCCTAAAAGGCGGCTCGGCCGGGGCTTCCCGACCGAGCCCGGACCCGACCCACCATGGCGGCCTCCTGGGGGGCGCCCACCTATTTCTAAGTAAGCACCCCTTGCTACGATTCATGAATCGCGCAACCGAAAACACCAGGCGAGACCGCCCCCGGGCCGATCGAGAGCCCCGAATCTAAATAATTTGCTCGCTATAAAGCCATACGCACAATAAAATACAATCACACTAAAAACAATAACTCATACAACTTATATAAATCTAAAAAAATAAAAATATTCAACATTTAACAAGTTATCACAGTCATTACAAATATCTAAAAAGCTAACTCGAGTACTTTTATAAAATTCCTCGGTTGCTGACATAAAATTAACAATGGCTACTACTAGACGTTCAACAGCACGGCCAACCCCCCATCACCAGTGCCATCTAGATTCAATTCTTCTTCATATTCGACCTCCGTAACATCATTTTAGGGGTAAATATGATCTGTTTGTCTAACTAATCTATATTTTGCTAAAAGGATTGATTTAGGATATTTTTTTATTTTTGAGATGCGAGCTTGCGAGCATCCAGACCACCAAACTATAAAAATCAGTCATATCTATTACGTAGGTCTGTTTCGTTATACGGAGGCTGAATATTACACGGAGGCCGATTATGATTTTTAAGGAGGCCTTTTTATTACACGGAGGCCGATTATGGTTTATAAGGAGGTCGGTTTATTATACGGAGGCTGGTGGTGGGGGGTATTACGGTGCTCTTGAACGCCAAGTATGGCTACTAGATAAAAACCATTTAAAAGTGGATAAGAGTGGAGTATAACGTCCCACTAGTCAAAAAAATAAATATATATTGCTTGATTTTTGTTTGCTCGAAAAATTGACTATCTACTGATTAAAATTGGCACATTTCATTTTGAAAAAATCGCTGGTGTGGTACAGGTCTTGCTCAATGAGTTCACGTTGTATAGTGCACTTGAAAAGTTTGAAAGGAAGCTCTTTAGTCTCCTCGTCAAGCAGATTGAACATACGGCATCTCATTTGGTAGGGGTTCGAAATCATTGAAGAATTTAGTCTGACTTGTACGAGTATGTGGTAAATGTCTAGCGCTTGTGTAGGTGTATGTCTAGTATGGATGATATGGCCCAACAATATTTGATTCCTCGGACAGAGTTCGAACTCACGCCCTTACTAAGGATAAATTTCTCTTTAATTGCAGCACTTCAACTGGTGGGGCTATGAGACCAATTTAATCAAACCTCTTCGACTGTGAATGTTTTCCTTAAACATATCATTTCCCCGGATTCAAATACCTGCCGTCTCGGCACGAGAGTCTAGCGGCGCATGCAGCTTCACTTCCTTCCCTTCCACGAAGCGCTGTCAGCGCTTGTTCTTTATAATCACGGAGTGACATCCCTTTATCAACTGTTCCGCCCTTCCAGTAGTTATAATTTTCTCTCCACTTATAGTCAAGTCTTTTTGTATTTGTTTAGCCATTGGGAAATGATGATTAGGGACATGCAGAGATGGTTGAGGGAGGTTCAGGCCTGCTGCCGCACAGAAAACCTTTAACCACCCCCAAAATTATGGTCCTAATCTACCTCGGTACAGGCGCAAGTGTATAAATGTGCATTAACCCTAAAAAAAAACAAGAAAAAAAGAAAGCATCACTCGGATCCAAACACAATACTTTAAGGTGCATAATCCATTATGCTATCCATTAAACCATAGAGACCTACTCCTCACTGTATTAACGACGACCATACAAGACCATAGTATGTCGATGACATTACTGACAGCGGAAGGGATGGAACTAAAGCTTCATGAACCCCTAGACAATTCTGTCTCACGTGGTTTGGGGTCGGACAAATGACGAAGTGAAACTGCAGGCTGCTGGCTCAGTAGATGCTCGCTGGAACAAGCGCTATTCATTCTGTTTTGGCTCAAATCGGAGCTCGATATTGCTAGCCGTTCTCAGTGTTTGAGATAAAACAATAAAAACAGGGTGTATCCCATCTGCTAAGTTGGGTGTGGCACATAGCTTTCTCGTTTACCTATCATCTTCTTCCAACTATCATCCAAATTTAAACGAGCTCGAACGACTAAAGAGTGAAAAGATGGAACATGGTGGAATTTAAGTTTGTGCATGCGCAGAATGAAGCATTGATTTGACAACAATGAAACTGATGAGGGACCATCTACAACCTAACCCGCGCATTTTCTCACAATTTCATTGAAATCTGATGTAAACAGTGGAAATTAAGGTCGTTACAAGAATTTCACATTGGCGCATGCGCAGTAGCAATTAATGATACAATCGTGTTAAAATTGATATGGGATGATCAAATCTTCATCCCCCAACCATCATCCAAATTTAAGGAAGATTGGACAACTAGAGCATTAAAAAATGAAGCATAATGGAATTTACGTTTGCGCATGCGTAGAGTGAAGTATTTATGTGGCAATAATGAAACTGACAGGGAACCGTCGACCCCCTAATCCGCACATTCCCTGAATATTTCATTCAGATCGGATGAAAACTGTAGAAATAAGCTTGTTACAAGGATTTCATATCGGCGCATGCGCAGTACCTGTTAATTATACAACCATGTTGAAATTAATGTAAGGTGTTCAAATTATCACCCCCCAACAATCATCCAAATTTGAGCGAGACCGGATGACGAGGGCGTGAGAAGATGATGCTTGGTAGAATTTGCACTAGCACTAAATACTAAACCAAACTATAAATATAGAACAGCACCAGTGAGATTCAAACATCAAGCAAGTTTTATAATTTCTATCTCTGACATAAACAAACATTATAACAGCTGGTCACTCAGCAACGTAAGAATAATAATAAATTGTCTGGGTCAGCCTAACACTACATCTCTCTTTCTCAGCATAGCTTTCTTAGTTCATTCGTTTGAGAACCTAGTCGTCTGGGTTGCATACTTCTTCGAACGCTTTGCCCAGGTGAATCTTCTTCAACGGTCCGTATCCTGTGAGGTCACTTTTGGTAAAGGTACTAGATGCCAACGGTTTCTCCTGAGTTGCGATCCATTGTCCAAACTGACCAAGTACGATCGTGGGTGTTGGAGCTTCTCAAGAATCTTTCCTCTTTTCCGGATATCCTTCACCCATACTCCCTCTCCGCAGACCAGCTCCTTCAAAACTTTCACGCCCTTTCTCTTATCATAATTATTCTTATACCTATCTCTAATTCTCTTATCATCTTCCTTGAACTGACGGATATCCTGCTGCCTAACCTTTTCAAAATCTTTCATTGAGGGAAGGGTGGTTCTTAATTTACTTCCGTACAACAGCTCAGCTGGGGATAGGCCAGATTCTAGTTTTGTATTCCTGTAGGCCAGTAATCCAAGGTTTGGATCCGCGTTCTTTAGCAGGATGCTTTTTGCAATGGCCTTCTCCGCTTCACCATTTGACTGCGGGAAGTGAGGACTACTGGCAGTTGCTGTGAACCCATATTCCTTTGAAAATGTTTTATATTCTTCAGATGTGAACTGAGAGCCTCCATCTGTGCGAACTTCGTAGGGAATACCGTGTCTAGCAAACATGTTTTTCATTTTTGATATCACTGCACTTGAAGTTAACGAGGACAGCTGCACCAACTCTATGAATCTAGAAAAGTAATCTTGTACCACTAGGTACCACTTGTCCTTACATTTAAGGAGATCGGCACCCAGAACACACCATGGCTCTTTTGGTAGTTGTGTAGGAAGCAAGGGCTCATTTCTGTTTTGTCTATGTTCCAGACAAACTAGACAATTTTCCACTTGTGTTTTGACGTCCGTCGAACACCCTGGCCACCACACTGACTCTTGGGCCCGCTGTCTGCACTTGACGACCCCTAGATGACCCTGGTGAATTTTAGCCAAAACTTTTCACGTCTCATGGCTCGGGGAATGAAAATTCTTCGTCCCTTTAATATCAAGCCCTCCACAAAAACAAGTTCATTTCTGTATTTCCAAAATACCGAATGTTTGTTCCAAGTATTGTTGACAATTGTGTTCTTCAAAGTTTGACATTCTAGATCGGACTGCTGTGCTAGCCTTATCTGCTGTATTCGCTGGTCCGAACATGGCAAGGCTTCTACTATGCTCTGAATGAATGTATTCTCATCGTATTCCCCATCAAATTCCAGTTCATGAACTGAACGACCTTCTGTACTTGGCAACCGGGATAAACAGTCTGCTGTTATATTATCCTTACCAGGTAGATAAACGACTTCATAATCAAAAATCTGCAGCCGCATGCGGAATCTTTGAAGCCTCGCAGACAAATCTGATATTGGTTTCGTCCCCAGTATTTCAACGAGCGGTTTGTGGTCAGTATATAGCATCAGCCAAAGCTTTTCTTATTTTACCTCTGGTTAGCGGACCTTCCTTTACTTCTGTGCCACCCTTTATATCTTCCTGAGTCGCCGTCTTTCTGCTTTCGTTCTTCTTTTTCTTGCTTCTCGTCATCCTCTTGATTCTTATATGTAGACCACACCTGACACCATGCACTAGCACTAAATACTAAACCAAACTATAAATATAGAACAGCACCAGTGAGATTCAAACATCAAGTAAGTTTTATAATTTCTATCTCTGACATAAACAAACATTATAACAGCTGGTCACTCAGCAACGTAAGAATAATAATAAATTGTCTGGGTCAGCCTAACACTACAGAATTTACGTTTGCGCGTGGAGTATGGATTTCGCAACAATGAAACTGACAGGGGACCGTCCACCCCGTAGCCCGCACCTTCCCTGAAAATTTCATCCAAATCGGAAAACTGTAGAAAATAAGCTTGTTACAAGGATTTGCGGACACACGACAGACAGACAGACACGGAGCCAATGTTGTTCAGAATGGTTTAAAACGTAAAATACGAGTGGAAATTTTGATTTTGGAGACCAAAAATTTTTTTTCTCCCGAAAGTGAAAACAATGCTTCCGCTACCTTTAGGTAGTCTCAGAAGCAACAGTAGGGTGAATCCGATCTCCACTTGATCATTAGATACTAGGTGGTCCACCCTATGGTTGCACAGGTTGACTTGAACATTATCAAATAACCTGTGACCCAAGTTAAAGTAATTCTGATAGATTCTTCAGTGACTTTCAAAACGCTATAACATACTCCCCCCCCCCCCCCCCCCCCGGGTCTCAGATTTCAAAAATTTGAAAAAAGCAGTCTTTGACTTGAATTAGAGTAATCCAAAAATATTCGACAATCAAATCCCCAGTTCGTTCAGTGAAGAAAAAGATGTACCCCATTTCTACCCTCCCCCCCGTCTCCTAAAACACCCCCTTCTATGGGTTAGATTTGAAAATTTTCAAGTAGCCTGTGATTTAAGAATACTCCAAACATATTCGACAACTCAGATCCCCAGTTCGTTCAGTGACGTTCGAAACGCTTCAACTCTCCCACCCCTCTCCCTCTCTTTTGGGTCAGATTAGAAAATTTTGAAAAAAGTAGTCTTTGAATTGGATTGGAGTAATCCAAACATACTCGACAATCAAATCCCCAGTTTGTTCAGTGATGACAAAGATACCCCACTTCTCCCTCCTCCCCTAAAACACCCCCTATGGGGCAGATTTGAATTTTTAAACCTTTTAAACCTTCTCTGGACAAATAATTTAAGACCAAAATTAGCCAAATCGGTCCAGCCGTTCTCGAGTTTTAGCGAGACTAACGAACAGCAATTGATTTTTGTATATAATTATAGATAATGTGAACTTTATCCGATTGATGACGTCTACAAGGGAAAGTTATCCCTTAATTTTTTTGATTTGTGTATTAATATTTTTGATAAACTACAGTATAGTACCTACCTCTCATCTCCATCACTGTGATGTTACAGCATCTGGAATATCTACTTTCAAGATCTGTTGCGCGCTTGCAACCATTTGTTTCATTTACACAGTATCGGCAAGTACCGTATTCATTTTCTTCTTTGATTGTGAATCTATGTGTACGTAATATGTAATATTATGATATTGTATCTATGAGTTGTATTTTAAAACAGGTACTATACAGGCTGTCTACAGTACTTAACACGTTTCTTTAATCGGACAGTTCAGATTATAACAAGCTTTATAAAAAAGGCCTTCTATCCTTAAATTGGTTTTTTACGCATCAATTTTATTTTTGCGCATGCGCTATAGTTTTTACTCCTCTAATCACGATATAATTCAGTAGGAATTTTCCTGGAACATACGACCATCTACTCCCCGAGTTTGAACGGAGACGGACCTATAGATGATAAGAAATCAACGTTATAATAAATTAACGTTTGCGCATGCGCACAGACTACTATTCTTGGGACGGTTATGAAAGTTGTAGGGGACCGTCTAGAAGCTATCCCGCACAATCCCTAAAAATGTCAACAAGATCGTTCCATTAGTATCGGAGTTTTTCCTGTGTCAATGACATTAGTTTCGCGGATGCGCAGTGGTTATTATTCCACCAATTGTAGCTGTAGACATGAGTCCTTGACATTGAAGTTGACTTGGTGAGTACTTACTTCGGGGCAAGTAGGTTCACCCTTTTATACCAAACTTCTTGTTGTTTTACTTTGAAAGTTTCTGATAAATGCCAAAAAATCAAGCTGTCCAAATGAAAGGACGAACCGTTGGCTAGAGCTTTTTGAGCACATGAAATTGGTCTTATTTCAAAAAATGTGCTGAAAAAATCACTAAAATTGGCCAACACCCCCCCCCCCCCCCCCCATCCACCGTGACCCCCTGCCAAGCGTGCCAGGCGTGCGCGCGTGCGTAAGTCTAACACTCAAAGCCTCGAAAAAGACACTTTTTCGCCCGTTTTTGGCCCATAGCATCTATGCGAATAAAGCGATCGGGATGGTTAAACGTTATGACCAACTAGACCCCGAATGGAGTCTATGTGCGAAAGAACGGATTTTTTTAAGACAATTCTTAGGCCTTTTATGGCCCGTACGGCGAACGGCGGACGGCGGACGGACATTTCAAATTTGGATTCTTCGCATCATGAAACGTAAAGTGACAAAGTTTGAGAGGGGGGGGGGGGGGGGTATAAAAATTTGTTGCTATACGATCACATAGGATTATTATTGGAAATAATAAACCAAAAATTGATGTACAAAATTATGCTGAAAAATTTAATCAAATTTCATTGGAATTTGGTTTAAAAAAAATCTATAAAAACTACAAAAAAAGATACAAATCCAAAATCTCTTTTTGAATTGCAGATTATTATTTAGAATACGTTTTTTGCCAAAAAATTAATAGTTATATCTTGTGTTAAGAAAAACCGCCCAATCGAAATATCTGATTTTGATCAGGCCAAAAATCAATGAATAACACAGGAACAAACGATGAATATTTAATAGAGACAGCAATAGGTCGGGAAAGTGGAAGAATTTGCTAACTTCTGTTATTCACAGGCTAGATAATGAAGAAACAAGGATGGGGGAAGCGGCAGCTCTAAGTTAGCCCGTTATTTCCCTGGACCGCTCCCCTAAGCCCGCTCTATCCCTGTATAACAAATTAGGGGGAAATGGGGTAATATCCCCAGCTTGAGCATGTTTGTCTATCACAGCCCGGGTTTGCACTTAAGAGCTTCAGATTTTCAAGCAAATGGTTACAAAAACATCTCCATTGGTGAATTAAAACGTTTTTGGCTGGTTGTAACAACTTTATATTGGTAAACAACAATTTTTTTTTTTGCCACATATAATTTATTTATTAAGCCACATACAACATAATTTTCATTCAAATTCAGTACATCATTAAAATGTTATTTTCAGACTGTACCTATAGTACAATATTGTTAATTTTTATAAGTTTTACTAAATGTTTATACATTTTTTTATTTTATAATACACAGTTCATTCTTGTGGGTAGTTCCACTCCTTCTTCCACTAATCTTGCCATCATAGTTTCCCTTGTCGTCTTGAATCGAGTACACTTCAGTAGAACATGATAACTGTCTGCAGTTACACCCTCCGCACATGAGCAAGTAGGGTCATCGATAATGTGTATCTTATATAGGTGACTTGGGAGTCGATGATGATAAAGCCGGAGTCTGCAGACAGTTTTAATATAGTTGTGGTCTAGATTGCCATCATTGAACCGGTAAACTTTCTTCTATATTTCTATAAAATTTTCCTTTTTCCACATCTTTGGTGTATTCCTTCTTCCATTTTTAATACATTTCGGCTTTGCATTTCCTTCTCAAGTCTTCTATGCTATGGTGATACACAATTTCCCCTGAAGAGATAGCAAATTTCGCGGCTAAATCAGCTTCATCGTTTTCGGGTATGCCTGAATGACTTTTCACCCATACAAGGTGCGTGTACACATTTTTTTTCTTTCATTCGGTGAATTGCATCCTTTATTCTTAACGATAAAATTTCGTTTGCTTGAGTTGGTTCAAAGAGCTCATACTATCTGAAAAAACAGCTAATGACTCAATTGGGAGCATAGTAGCATGCATCACAGCTTTATATATAGCATATAATTCTACCGTATACATGGATTCAAACTTGGTTAATTTGTATGCATATCTGGAGTTTAGTTGAAGATCGTATACTGCACATCCTGAGCCATCAACAGATTTAGAGCCATCAGTAAACAATTTATAAGCGTCAGCATATTTTCCGTTTATTATTACATTGGTAAAATAGTTGGCTGTATCGTGAATGTAATGTTCTTTTTTAGCTGTGTCCACATGTCCAGTTAATCTTGAGTTTGCGTTTATTGATAGTGTGTAAAACAACACTAAGAAACCTTAACATAAAACAACTATTTACGAAACCCTTGTAAATGGCGGAAATACCGCCATGGGGTTAGGGTAATATTGCCATATTAAAACAAGGGGGAAATGAATAGTCTCATCAGAACATCGGAATAACGGTTTATTGAATTTCAAAAACTCTTCCTGGGTAGCTTCTCTCCATATTGGGAACTTAGTTGACAAGGAAAGGATTCACTAAAGGTTTGCAAACAATTTCCACATCACAACAGTAAAATTGGAAAAAATAAATATTGGTAAAATAATGTTGGTTCTTCACAGGAACTGAATTACTGACAAAGTTCAACGCGGAACTCGTTAAAAAAAGGAATATTATATAGCATTCCATCTTCCCGGCTTTTAAAGTTTTAAATTTGTGCTCCTTCAGGTCACAGCAAAATTCACAAGACTAACGTCCATTGTCAAAATCAAAACGGGAGCATGAAGAGTGGAATCTTACAACGACCACCCATGTTAATAATATAGGAAGAAAGTTAGGTAAATAGGTACTGCACAATTATTCAGTAGATAGGTAGGTAAATATCTAATAAATCACGATTAGGTAAATATTGAGATAAATATAGAGGTAAATAAAGAGCTTATTGAGATGAGCTATCACAATATAATTCGTCTTTTAAATATCAATTTATATTTTAATTACTCAGAATCAATAGAAAAAGGTGATTATTACCACAAAAACCTTCCAACAAGACTGATGATTTGGGCATTGGGGCAATACCGCCATGGCGGAATTAGACTCAATCATTAAACACTACAGTTTTCGTAAAAAAAAAAAAAAAAAAAAAAAAACCCCATGAAGTAATGGGTGGAAATTAAATGATTTTTCTACTTCTTCATGTTCAACAACTTACATAAACGTACGAAAAACTGCTACCACGAAAATTCGACAACAGTAAAACTAGGACGCCAAGTGAACTCGCTTATCTTTGATAAAAACAAATTAACGACCTCAAACCGACTTTCCCAACATTACTGCTGATCGAAAGATGAAAATTTGTTAGGAGAGTTGGCTACAAGATTTGTCACTCAGGTGGTTAAATAACTATATGGGGTGGCGGTGTTCCCCGACTTCGCGGGATTGCCCCACTTTCCCCAACTCACCCGCTGTTTTGAAGCATTTAGACCCGTTCTTTCCCTATTTTGACCACACCTGCTACCCCAAAAAACATAAGGTACCATTCTCAGCTCACTTTTGACGAAAAAATCGAGATAGTCTGATCTTTCCCTGTACTCGAACCCAACCTTATATTAAATATATAATAACGAAACTAAGGAGATTTCCATCTATATTCTACAATCTAAGGAACGTCTTATGCCAATCTACTCTAATGACAATTTACAGATCCTTGGTACAGTCTATCTTGTCATTTGGGATAATAGCATGGGGGGTGTCTAGATCATTACTCGATCCTTTGTTCGTAAGGCAAAAGGCCATACTAAAAATAGTTGCGAGAAAGAGTCAAGGATTTAATACGTCTGAACTGTTTTCCATACTCCCTATTTTCTCGCTCAACCAGCTATACATGAAGAGCATACTGATGTTTTTTCAGAAGCATGAAGGGTGGTTTAGCTGCGCGAGGACTATCCCTTACTCCGTAAGATTTAACACGCAATCAGTTATTCCTGTACCACGTATCAGGTTGGAAGCATCCAAGAGTTCTGTGTTATACAAGATCCCCCTAGAACTGAGACATGCCTCGAACGCCCTAAGAGATCCCAATAATATTAATAGGGCCAAATATAAGAAAATTTTATTTACTTGGCTGATTACTGAAGGACACGTTAAATGTTCAACTTATTTAGAAAGTGTGTATACGTGAAGTTATTTAGAAAAGTCAAATCTAGTTATTTTGCGTCTATTGATTTATTGATTTTAGTGATGTATTGATTTATTATTAGTGAGCGATATTGATTTATTCGCGCGTGTTGTTGATTTACCTAACAGGTAAAGAATTAATTTATTTTATGCTTATTAAAGTTTAATTTATTAAGTTTAATAGTTATAACTTTTGAAGTGAGTGTTTTTTTGTTTTGTTGGTAATACGATCGCAAGTGACTCCCCATCCACAACGCAAGGCATGTGCCTTAAAGTGGATGGGTAATTTCCATTGTACTTTGAGAATATCAGCAATGTACCTATGTAATGAAAATGGCAATGTACCTATGGAAATACACTCTTATTGAATTGAATTGAATTAAACTCTTCAAATGACTTAGCTACGCCACCGCACGTGGACAACCCAGCTGAACTAGAGTGGTTTCTAGGGAGGACTAAAAGCTGTGGCCTGGGCGGACTCTTTCCAAATGGTCATCCTCATCGTGTGCTCCGTTTTCTTCTTCACTGCGGGTCTCGTCAAAACAGGCGGATTTTCCGAAGTATCGCGACTTAATGACGAAGGCTACCGAATGGAGTTTCTCAAGTGCGTAAATTTGATTAATAACAAATTTAAATTGTGAATTTTCAACAATTCGATTCACAATACATCCATGCTACAACAAGCTACAATATTACTTTGCAAATTACATTTAAAAGAATTCGATATAAACCAATTCGTAAAGAAATACCCTCCTGGAATTTGCTTTTTATCTTAAAGAAACGATTGCATACGAGTCTGCAACACATTGGGACATTTCTTGGGTCTTTAGTTGCAGACTCGTATGCAACTACATACGAAGTGTAAAGCATAGAAATTAGCTTTAAGAGCCACTCATCTGATCCGGACCCTGGGCATCGTCAAGTAAATGTCCTAAAGAGGCTACATACGAAATTACAGCTTCCTAGATTGTAAAGTATAGAAATTACCTATTAAAATGATTTAACCACCACTTCTCAAATCAAACCGTTCTCGCAATATTCGGATCACCTGCTATGAATCAAATCATCGAAACACCAGCTCATTGAAATCATCAGAAATTAACAAGCGGTTGCAATCATGTTCACAATATCAATAATCACCTGTGTGTAAACAATTTATTATTCATATAACCATGCTCATAACTCAGCTTGTTGGCCACGCACTTCGCAGTAGTTAACATAATATGGTTGGATAAATCGTGAGCTCTCGAACGAATGGTCAACGAATTTTGTGGGATGAAAAACGACGAAGTACCATTTCCCTAGCGAGGACTCGGTTGTAAGCGGAAACCATCAGAAAACCAACCGTAACGCTTTTTTTAACGCTTTTTTTTAAACGCTTTTTGTTAACGCTTTTTTCGTTTATGTGCCAAAGTAAAGATATGAAATGTCAAAAAGAATTTTCTCTCAAACTTTGTCACTTTACATTTCAAGGTGCGTAGATTCCAAAACTGCAATGTCCGCCCGCCATCCAGGCCATAAAAGACGTTTAACTTGATGAGAAAAATCCGCTCTTCCACACATGGGCTCCACTTGGGGTCTAGTTGGTCCTAGAATCTAACCAGCCCGATCGCTTCACACTCATCAATGCTATGAGCCGAAAATGGGCCGAAAACGAGGTTTTTTTCCCTCAAGTTAATGATATTGAGATTATTTTTCTATTGACATTTTATGTCTTTACTATGGCACATAACTCGAAAAGTGTGACGAAGAAGGCGTTATGAAAAATTTCTGATGATTTCCGCTTACAACCGAGTCGTTGTTAGGGAAATGGTCCTTCGTCGTTTTTCATCCCACAAAATTCGTTGACCATTCGTTCGAAAGCTCTCGATTTATCCAACCATATTATGTTAACTAATGCGAATTGCGTGGCCAACAAGCTGAGTTATGAGCATGGTTATATGAATAATTGTTTACACACAGGTGATCATTCTCAAAAATTAATACTGTGAACATGATTGCAACCGCTTGTTAATTTCTGATGATTTCATTGAGCTGGTGTTTCGATGATTTGATTCATAGCAGGTGATCCGAATATTGCGAGAACGGTTTGATTTGTGAAGCGGTGGTTGAATCATTTTAATAGGTAATTTCTATGCTCTACACTCTAGGAAGCTGTAATTTCGTATGTAGCCTCTTTAGGACATTTACTTGACGATGCCCAGGGTCCGGGTCAGCTGAGTGGCTCTTAAAGCTTGCGTACGAATCTGCAACACATACGAGTCTACAACTAAAGACATAAAACGTCCCAATGTGTTGCAGACTCGTATGCAAGCGTTTCTGATGATTATCGAATACAACCTTATCGTCTTTGGTCGATCCTTTAAATGGTTACAATGATTTTCACGTACAACCAAGTCGTTGCCAGGAAGAAATAACTCCTGCAGTTATCAACGGAAAAAAATCGTTCTCCATTCGTTGGAAAGCTCTTTTCCCTACTCTTTTTCCTAAGAACATTATCCCATATGTTTCCATCAAATACATAAATTTACACTACCATAGAAGTTCATGGCATTCTAAAAATATTCTCCAAACAACATTTTTTTAAATTTTTTTTTGCTTTTTTAAAAGTTTTATGCTCATTTAAATTAAATTTGAGCACATTTTTCCAAAAAAAAAAAAAAAAAAAAAAAAAAAAAAAAAAAAAAAAAAAAAAAAAAAAAAAAAAAAAGTGCAAAAACTTCTGAATGGTTTAGTTCATAGTTGTCTATTCGTTTGTAGAAGTAGATTCGTTTTATATGTATACATTTAACGGTTTTAAGCCTTTTTCCGTCTCAAGTAATTTTTCAAGTAAGTTAACATACCTATTGAAATTTAAGCATTTTATCGTGCTCAAAAAGTTTTTTCCATCAAACTCATTCTTTCTGTTTGAATCCTAGACTTCTTGGCATAGAAAGGCTTTGACTGGAATGAAAGAAACAAGTAAAGTGTTACATTCCATGAATCGTTTCAGAATGTCTCAAAACGGATTTCCATGATTTTTTTTTTTTTTTTTTAATTGGATTTTTTAATTTTTTGAGCCACTGCAATTGCGTTGAATTTGACCATCAAATACAAAAATACTTCCCTGAATTGATCTTTCTATTGGTTTTCACCTACAACCAATGCGTTACTAGCGAAGTGTAACTCCCTTAGTTTTCATAGCAGGAAAATCGTTCGCCACGTTTTGGATTGCTCTCATTTTATCACAAGATCTCATGATCCCTAAGCCATTGTAGTGTCAAAAAAAGCTGATTTAATACGCTAATAAGTTATAAACTAATATTGCTAAGTAGCCATATTGAACTAATAATGTGGAAAGAAGGCACTGGATACATGGTAGGTATACTATTGAGTAGTAAGTTTTTTAGACATAAGACATGATAGATGTGTTTTATTGATGCCAAAATACGCCAAAGATTTTATCTTACTTACGTACTTCTTGTGTACCGTTCTGTTGCAGTTTGGATCCATCGCCGTCCAAAAGATCCACCTTCTGGACGACTTTCGGCATTTTCTTTATTTGGACGCCGTACTACTTCGCAGCTTCACAACACCAAAGATACAAATCCCTCCCGACTCAGAGCCAAGCCAAAAAGTAAGTGGGTGTTCACACTTAAGACTGTGAACCTCCTAGTGATCGATTTTACAACTAATTTCCAACAAAAAGTTCCTCTGTGCAATTTTTTTTTATGCCCTCGATTTTTGTATTTTTTTCACTTCTAAGGGCCGGTTTAACAATCCCATTTGTAAGCCTGATTAAAATATGACTAAGTCAAATCTCTGACTATCTTCGACATACCTGTTTATCAATTCAGTTTCACTGCTCAGTTATCCGATAATCACTGATTATTGTAACCGAGCGCCTGGGGTTCAGTTACCGTTTTAGCTGCTGATTTAAATGAGAAATGGAATAATTCGTGACAGTTTATTGAAATAAACTTATACCTCATATCGCCCATGTTTCTTTCCTTCTTGTTTGAAAATTATGGACTCTGATTCTGACTAGGAATAAGATAATTCTGATTTCTCAGATGAATAAATCATGGACTTTCTCGCTCGGGTAAGAGCGAGGCCTTGTCCAGATTTATGCTTGGCAGTGGAAGATGTGGATTTCCTTAGACGGTTTCATTTAGTGAAAGGCTTCTCTATTTATTTGTTCTGTTTTAGAAAATTAAAAATGTTCTCAAAAATCAAATTCCCACTCGTATTTTACGTTTTAGACCATTCTGAACAACTATGGTTCCGTGTCTGTCTGTATGTGTCTGTCGTGTGTCCGCAAATGCTTGAACAAGCTTATTTTCCACAGTTTTCATCCGATTTGGATGAAATTTTCAGGGGATGTGCAGGCTAGGGGGAAGACGGTTCCCTCCCTATCAGTTTCATCGTTGCTGACTCAATGCCTCACTCTGCGCATGCGCAATCGTAAGTTCTACCAAGCATCATTTTTTCAGCCCTATTTATGCGATCTAGCTCAAATTTACATGATAGTTGTGGGATGACGATTTGATCACCCCATATCAATTTCAACATGATTGTATCATTAATAACTACTGCGCTTGCGCCAATATGACATCCATGTAACAAGCTTATTTTCCACAGTTTTCATCCGACCTGGATGAAATTTTTAGGGAATGTGCGGGCTAGGGTGTAGAGGGTCCCCTATCAGTTTCATGGTTGAAATCAATACTTCATCTGCGCATGCGCAAACGTAAATTCCATCATGTTCCATCTTTTCACTCTCCAGTCGTTCGAGTTCGCTTAAATTTGGATGATAGTTGGAAGAAGATGATAGGTAAACGAGGAAGCTATGTGCCACACCCAACTTGGCAGACGGTTTTTTCAATGCTGTCGAAACAATAGTAGTCTGTACGCATGTGCAAGCGTGAATGTCTAATAACTTCCACATTTCATCATCTGTTGGTCCGATTCCGTAGTTGGGGTAGTAATCACTATTTCGCATGCGGTAAACTACTCGTAATAACGATTGACACGGGCAAAATTCCGAGTCGAGTGGATCGATTTTGATGAAATTTTTATTGATTTTGCTGGTTAGCTTCTTGTCGGTTCCTTGTAATTTTCATTCCCGTCACGTAAACATTAGTTTGTGCGCATGGGCAAACGTTAATTTCTTATTCTGTCGATTTCTTATCATCTATTGGTCCAATTTCGATCAGACACAGCTGTCTCCTCAGTTTTATTCACAACTTTTCTTTGCTAAAATTCGCTCTATGAGCAATGCTGCATTACTGACTACTTTTTTCTCCCTCTCTCTCCATCCACATCTAGAGTTGTGCTGCTGGCGGCGGCTTTGACGGCCCCCCTGTTCGCCCTCCAGTACGGCAGCGGACTCCTCGCCTACGCGTATTTCGCTGGATGCGATCCGGTTCTGGCCAAAATGGTGAGTCAGTTAACTTCATTAACATAATCCACCGCAGAAAAGTGAAATTAGTGTAGCTGGAAGACATTGACTTCTACCATAAGGGGGTTCGACTTCTCCTTGACTTTATCAAGAACTTCAATGTACCTTTTCTTAGGAACTACCTGATCGAGATAATTAATTGTTTAAATTTTTGACAATATTTTAGACATCCCAAGTGTTCTTTATTTCACATTTCAGCTTCATAGGTTGAATAACAAGAAAACTAACTCCGCCTCTAGTTTAATCTCGTTTTTTTTTTTTTTTTTTTTTTTTTTTTTTAACAATATTTTGCTTCTGAGTCTAACTTTAAAGTAGCGGAAGCATTGTTTTCACTTTCGAGAGAGAAAAAATTGTTGGTCTCCAAAAACCAAATTTCTACTCGCATTTTACCTTTGAGACCATTCTGAACAACTTTGGTTCCGTGTCTGTCTGTCTGTCAATGTGTGTGCGTGCGTGCGTGTGTATGTGTGTGTCTCTGTCGTGTATCCGCAAAATTGGATGACTGCTGTTTAGATGCTCATGTTCATAATAGTACTGCGCATGCGATATTATTTTTGTAACAAAATGTTTTCATTATTTCGATAAAAAATGTAAATGGTTTCCTACTGTTGCAGGGCGTGGCCTCTCACGCTACGATCATCCCCTACTTTGTGAGCCAAATCGCAGTCAATCATCCGGGAATGACGGGGTTGTTTCACGCTGACGTCATAGCTGCTGGCCTCAGGTAAAGTGTCAAACTATATTAAGGCAATGTAGCTGATAATACAAAGTTGAACTGGTACAAGTAAAGATTAACCCTAGACTAGTAGGGTTATTCGTCAGAACATAAATTGTATGGAGCGAGTAAATCGTAATCCATCATTCCTTCGGCTCTTTTCAGCTGGATATGGGCTCAGATCCTGCCCTTTTATTTGATCCTGCTGCTGACTCTATGGCTAACTACTTTTCTTTTCATCATTATTGTAATCTTGCAGCACCACCACCAGTCTGTGGAACACGCTGGCCTGTACGATCTACGAAGATTTGGTGAGACCCTTCAGAAAACCCGTATCAGAGAGAGAGGCGTACAGAGTCATCATCTGGTTGGTTGTGGTTGTGGCGATCATAACAACCTTATTAACAAAAGTTTTTGAGTCCCTTGGTGGCTCAGTTCTCGAAGTAAGTTTTTCCATCGATTGTAAAATTGAACGTAGTCTGAAAACGCAGCAAATTCTTACACAAAGGTTTATTATTACTGAATGAAATAACTTCTACGCCAAGAATTGTTCTATAATTATTATCCAAGCTTGTATGTAGTAAATGATCTAAACCTGGAGCATCACGCCTCCCAAGAGGGTTCAAACCTTTACAGTTCCAGGGCCCATCAATTTTACGCTTTTATAGTAAATTTCTAGACCCATTCTAAAGTACCTTGAGACACATTTAACAATCTTGAATGACCTTGAACAACATTTAATAATCTTGAATGATTTTGAATAACCTTGAACGAACTTGATCTACCTATCTTAAAAGACCATTTAACTACCTTGAACTACTAACTATAACTATATGGACGCCGTTTTGACCGGACGCCAGATTGTAGGGCGTTTTTGAGGTTGGCGTTGGAGTTATTCTTTTTTTCAGTCGCTTACATACTACTACCAATCTTTTCAGGCGATGTTAGGTATACCGTGGAATATTAACGTCGAATCGAGACCATGTGAAAAATGCGAAATGGTGGAAAGCCAACAGCTGATTTTCAAGTTGTGCCTACAAAAAAACTTGATCGCATAAGTCTTTCTTTTTTTTGTACTTACCAAAGAGTTTGTAGTTTGTTTCGTTTTCAAAGTGGTTAGAAATTGACTGGAGACTGGATTGGTGAGAGAGAGATTGGTTAGAGACTTTTCTCCACTTACCCGATGAAAGCAATGCCATACCTACATAAATATAACTACGGCACTCAGATCCTGGTGACATTCTTCCTATCCCTTTCTCCTTCTCTGATTCTTCCACAGCACTAATTTCTCCCAGAGTTTTCTTAACTATCGCATCGATGGACTTAGTTGTATGGCTCTTTTTGTGCAATTACTTAGTCAATTCGCTCAAAAAGATATATTTGAATTATTTCAAAATGAAACTAAATCCCTCTATTTCAAAATATAACCTGCAAGTATATGCCTTTCGTGTTGTTGGCCTTATGTGCCTCGCTTCTTCTTTTACAAACTTGTTATCACAGAAATCTTCTGACACTATTTTATGGAGTAAAGCGTAACGGAGTAAACATGGGATCCTCATAATTCCTGCAGATTACGACGTTTTCGATTTAATACGTTTAACATATAGTAGTAAAGACCATGAATACCTCTAGAGGGACATGTCCGCAGCAAGCTCATGGTGGTCGAACCCAACACCAAACTTACTGAGGGACAATAGTCGGCCTTATAACCGGCTTTGCACCCCTACGTTTCCACCTACACCGCATAGGGGTCACACAAAACTCAACCCTGTGCAGACTATGCGAGGAGACAGACAAAACAGTATCCCACATAATCTTTTAGTGCCCTGCACTCACCTATCGCAGATTTGAACTCTTTGGGGCTTACATCCCTCACCAGAGGGCTGAATCTCTTTGATTAAATGCAAAACTCTCAGAAAAGTACAATAAGCCACGGCTTCCGTGCTTGGGGCCCAAATTACCCCTCCCTGAGAATTTTCCTATACATCTACATCTACATGAATACCACTAGCGCTTAATTTATAGTCGGACCCCTGGTGATTCGGTCACGTTGACCAATACGTTTCATATAAAGTTAATATTTCATTTTTCTGCAAATTATACAATTATTCATTAATTGTTTATACTTAATGATTGTTATTCTTTTGTTCAGTCGCTCATAATATTGAGAACCACCACTCAATCTTCCATTTTCGTTTTGTTCACCGCTGGAATGTTCATACCCTGGATAAACTCAAAGGTGAGCCTCAAAAACTTATTCATGATTTGGCATTTTTAGTAATAAATAAATCCTAGTAAACGAATCGTAATTCCCAACAAAAACGTCTGCCAAGTTGGGTGGGCAGTAAAGCTTCCTCACACATTATAATATGGATGTATAGAATCAGTTGAACAACTAAGTACGACTCGAAATGATTGATAAGTCGACGTTATAAGAAATTAACGTTTGCGCATGCGCATAGACTAGGGTGGAGGGACCAGTGATTGACAGGGACCCAGTGATTGGCATCTCACCAAGAAGTTTTAATGATAAGGCATTTAAAAGTGTTTTACAAGCTTGATCCATTTGAATTTTGAGGCAAAATACCTTCTCAGTAAAGTATAAAGGCGGGGAAAGGTGTCTTGTGAAATCTGCTGAGTTTGGTATGAGACCGACGATGTCAAAGTACTTACTGAGTCAGTTTTCGTCTCCACTTGACAGTTCTACGCTGCCCAAAGTCGCAATAGAGCTCAAAATCGAAAGAAAAAATAAATCCCTTGAGCCGCAGAGGGTTGTATTCTTACTTTTTGGACGTCCCTCGTATATTTAACTACAGATTTCCCATTACAGTGAGAATAATTAGGCCATATATATAATGATGAATTTCTCTTATCATACAACAAAATTTAATTAAAATTAACAGAATATATAGAGTGCGAATATCATGATGCAAAGAACTACATATAAATCCTATTAACTTATTTACCAATCTCCTCTCAGTTCGAGCTAATGGGCTCCAACAGTAAATAATAGTAATGGAACAGGCAGCACCAAAAATGTTCACGATGGAATCCTTAAATCAATGGTTTCGTTCGATTCTTTGGGCGGATACCTATAAATGAAACTCAAAAAATCATTAGGTACTATTATATAGAAAGATTTCAAGATCTCGATTTGTTATTATTTCAGCCCTTAGCTTGTACCCTTCAGTGTTCATCGAACGCGATGCCGATGTTACTGGCACACCCTCGGCCAATAAATGATTTTTAAGCCGATTTTCTTAAAGTTTGGTCCAATACTTTTTGAGAAAAGATTTGGACGGCATACGGACGGATTTTGTTTAATTCGACTTTTGGATTCGCGATCTTCTTGAAACGTAAACCAACACATTTTGAATGGGAGGGGGGGGGGGGGGGGGGTTAGAAAAAAATTTCTTGGACGATTACAAAGGTTCATTATTGAAAATAATAAACCAAAATGAAACCTGTCCATCTGTCTGTTTGTCCACGCTATGCACGGCCAAACTGCTGAGTGAGTTGAATAAAACTGAACTTGGAAATTTTTTGAAAAAAATTATTTTATCTTGGATTTTGTAGGGCATAATAGCTGGTGGTTTGGCTGCCGCTGGAACTTCCATCATTGTTCTCTATGGTAACATCAGTGCAAGAAAGTCAGGATTGGTTAAGGATATCCCGAAATTCTTAACGACGGAAAATTGCCCGGCGAACGTGACGTCTTTATTGGCCAAGTGAGTAGAATCGAGTAGAATCAACATAGTATAATAAGTAGGATCTAATTAGCATTTTAGCGAATTTTCGTGTAAAATGAAGCTATGGCAATGGCTCGGAAATTTTTAAAACCAAAATTTTTGAAAAATTTCTTAATTGAAATCCGTTTTGAGGCATACTGAAACGATTCCTGAAGTTTGCGTTTTTTCATATAGGTATATATATATATATATATATAAATATATATATATATATATATCATAATTCACAATATTAGAAAAGATAACAGAAAAAACGTCACAAAACTATTTTTATATTTCGGCTTTTTGCCTTTTTCAAATACAAAGAAATTGAAACTGTGGGATGTCCGTTGACAAGGAATTTTGGACTTTGGAGTTGACCAAAATTCCTTGTCAACGTTGCGTTTTTTGTTATATATAAAAATAGTTTTGTACGTTTTTTCTGTTAAATGAATATATCAAGCTCTCCTAGAGTCATTTTCAATAAGTGATATATATATATATATATATATATATATATATATATATATATATATATATATATAATTTCAGACGATATCAATTTCAGCAAAATTGCATCATTAATAGCTACTGCGCATGCGCCAATATGAAATACTTGTAATGACCTTAATTTCCACAGTTTTCATCCAATTTTGATGACATTGTGGGCGAATGCGCGGTTTAGGTTGTAGATGGTCCCGTAGGTACCTATTTCATTGTTTTCAACTCATCAGTTCATTCTGCGCTTGCACAAACGTAAATTACATTGAGTATCATTTTTTCGTGTCTCAATTGTCCAGTTATGACATTTCACGCTACTTCTTGATTTACTGTTTTCCGCTATGGATAGTTGTAAAAGGTGTTCTTAGGTATTCATATAGGAGCTACCGTTCAATTGCTGCAATAGACCTATAAACAACTCTAGGGTCTGATGATGTAAAAACATCCCCACGTACCCACTCTAAAATTTGCTCAGTAGAAATTGAGCAAATTTTAGTGTGGGTACTAATGTTTTTCTTCCTGCATTAAGGTTTTGAAAAATATTTAGTCTTACATTGTCTTTGAAACATATTTAGTCTTAAATTGTCTTACAATTAGTCTTGATTCGAAATATATTTAGTCTTACTTTGAAATATATTGTGATTTTGTTTTTGAAATTAAAGGGCAATTTGTGTTACCTTGGTTTCAGTGCGACACTCACGATGGGCTTAGAGGGTTACGGATCTCACACTTTTGCGGATGACAGTGTTTTCTGGCTTTTCAAACTATCAGTCTACCTGTACCAAGTGCCAGGTAACTCACATCTCTACACACCATAAGTTGGTACTGCTAAGAATCGGAAGACGGACCGTACATATTTTCTTGGATAGCCAGGCAGCCCCTAAAGTACTTGCAGAACAGGCCAAGACCAGTGGACGTTATGCTGTAAACTTTTGGTCTGGGTAGTTTATTGAATACAAAGTAAAATACAATTACAAACTTTTCCAACAAAAATTTTATAAACTTAATTGTCAGCTGGTGGGCAAGCCCGTATTGCTGACAGTGAATTCAATCACTCATAAATTTTTAACGGGTAGATTTCTGGAAAAAGGTCATTCTTGCAGAAGGGAAAGGACTATCCACTCGACCGAATACCGTATTCCTTAGTCAGCAGCAGTCGAAGAGCCGACCGGTGTCGCGTTGAATAATTGCAACTACGACCTCCGACATGCCCATTGTTGGGTGCCTTGACGTAATCACAACCAAACTTCAAAACTACGACTGCATTTTGAAGGAACATACAAGTGTTTTGAATTCACAGGAGCAAGCTCTGTCGCAAGAAATTGCTAACAGCCTAGAAACTATCTTGCTTATAAAAAAAAAAAAAAAAAAAAAAGAGAATTGACAGTATAGAAGAAAATCTAGCATTATCTGAAAAAAATAATACGAAACAGAACCGGCACACGGACAACAGATACGATCTTATTCTTCATAACATTCTAGAAGGGAAAGAAAACGTTAGGGAAAAAAAGACAGACGTTTAGGCACCATCCAACATTCTAGAAGTAGACCAGTTCACATTCATTTTGCTAATAATTTCTCAAAATCTAAAGTACGCAAGAACATTTACAAGTTGAAGGGATCCCAATTTAATACAGCCGAGTTCTACGACAGACAAACACGGGAATTTAGGAAGCATCTCTCGCCCAAGTTGTTTCAAGCAAGAAAAGACGAGAAGCTTGCCGTCTTGATTGGAGATGAACTACTGGTTGATGGAGGATTCTACATCTACTGGGTCAGAAGTGGAGGTTAATCTGAACACTCCTCCTCCGTCCCCTCCCAACATTTCAAGAAAACAGGTCAAGAAGAAGATGAAAATCAACAAGAGATAGAACGAACATCAACAACGCTTTGGGAATTTTAGCAATGACTCGGAATTTTTATTGAAATTTGGCAGTGGAGTGTAGGCATGGTTGATTGTGATCTATGTCAACTATGCCGTACTCATTTATTATACGTAAATTATCTAGACCTATATAAGCAATCATTTGATAGTAGAACTCCCGCAGTGTTCATTGCACAGAAAACCATTGGAAAGCTCTCAATTTTATGTATTTTTCTTGTAGTTACATATTTATTTATATAGAATACTAGCCGCTCCGGCTCGCTTTGCTCGCCTCCACGTCCAGAGTAGGGAATTTTGCTCGCTTCGCTCGCAAAGTGTGGCATGTGGGAAATGTTGCTCGCTTCGCTCGCAAACGGTAGATCTCTAAGGGTAGGTTTAACTTCTGTAGAGGATGCTGCTCGCTTCGCTCGCTCGAGGAAGTTATATGTAAAAGTCTAACATTGTTTGTTGAGGCAGAAATGAAGGCAAGATATCATGTTCTATTTTTTAATATGTATTTAAGGAATTCCTTGTAATACCTACGGGTTATGCAATAAAATTGAACTGAATTGAATTGATTGAATAATAATTTATCTATTAATAATGAAGTCTTCTTTTCATAGGTGTTTCCGTGGGTATTGTGACGTCCGTACTGGTCAGCTACCTCACGGGATTTCAAAGCCTGGAGACAGTCGACCCCAAGATGATCGTCCCTATGATGAGATGGTTGCTCTCATCGAATAAAGAGATCTGCAGGAAAGACGAGCGGGAGACCCTTCCTGCCAGGGACTACGAGAACTCCACAGAAACCAAAGAAGAGATGCACAGTTTGGTACCACCGGATGCGGGATTGAAGGAAATAGTAGAAGAAGCTTCCCCAATTATTTCGCAGACTGCCCAACAATTGTGATATCAAACGAAAAAAAAACTCTAACTAATAATACTACTGCAAGAAAACACGATGCCGTTAAATGCGTGTATTCCCCAGTATTTTCCCATAAAATCATAGTAACTCCCATCCCTCCTTTACAAATAACGCTGCAAATTATTACACAATGGTTTATTATTTCTGTGTTAGATAGCAGCCCTTCTACGCAGAGCATTGGTCTATAATTATTAAACCCCGTATGAAATACATGATCAGAACATGGCGCATCGTGCCTCCGAGAAGGGTTCACAATTATACAGTTCCAAGACCCCGCAATTTTACGCTTCACAGTAAAGATGTTTTAAAAAACGGAAAAATGATGCTTGAAGTAATTTACGTTAGCGCATGCGCAGAATGGAGTAATGATTTGAGAAAAATTAAATTGGTAGGGAGTAATCTACAGCCTAACCCACAAATTCCCATTAAATGTGATCAAAATCTGATGAAAACTAGACCTTGTTCCTGAGAGTACACTTTCACGCATGCGCAGGAGCTAATAACGATGCAATCATGTTGAAAAGTACATGGAATAATTAAACCATTGTCCCCCAAATATGCAACAAATTTGAGCGGTATTAGATGGATAGGGCGTAAAAAATTATGCTTGAAGGAATTGACGTTTGCGCATGCACAAAATGAAGTAATGATTTGAGAAGTGTGGAATTAATTAGTAATGGATCATTTTCAGCCTAATCTGCACATTTCCTGAAAATTTCATCAAAATCGGATGAAAACTGTTGAAATTAGACTCGATTAAAAAAGGAATACATATTCGCGCATGGGCAATAGCTACTAATTATAGGATTATGTTGAAATTGCTAGGGAATGCTCAAATTAACCTCCTCCACCAATCCTCCGACTTTGAACGAGATCGGACAACGGGGGCGTGGGAAAATGATGCTTAAAGGAATTTACGTTTGCACATGCGCCGAGTGGAGTATTGATTTGGGATCAACGAAATTCATAGGGGACCATCTTCACCCTAACTCACACATACCATGAAAATTTCATAAGAACCGATTGAATATTGTGGAAATTCAGCTTGTTATAAGGATTTTCGGACATACACACACAGATACTCACATAGAGATAGAGAGAGAAAGACACGGAACAAAATTTGTTCAGAATAGTCTAAAACGTAAAATGCGAGTGGAAATTTTACCAGTGTAAAAAAAACAACAGCCGTTTGATTTTAGTGAAGACCACAACTTGTAAACAATGCTTCCGCTACCTATAGGTAGATTTGGGAACAATTTAAGAGATAAAATTTTGCATTTAAGTACCAATACTTCACTAGTAGAGTGCATCCGCACGGACAATAGTTGATACACTCGATTTCGCAGCGTTAGAACAAATTCCATTGGAACTATCACCAGATAATTCCAACACTGGCATTATGTCTGCTGATAATTACAAGGCAATTTTTATTAATTCCTGTATTACCATCTAGCGGTCTTTGATGGAATTAAGAGCTTGATCAGCTATTCAATAGATCCGCTTGCAACGCATTAGAAATCGAGCTGAGAAATTCGGTGTTTTTTTATGTTCGATCCCTAAGGGAAAGCGAACTATGTATCATTGGCTAAGCAAAAAATCATTACTGTTACCTAGAAAGTTTTTGAGATTTCGATTTTTGAATGTTTAGCCCTTTAATGCAACCCTTTAGGGTTGACATACATTGACACCGAGCTTCTAGGACCATCTAGACCCCAAATGCGATTTTTAACGCAAGTTTCATGAAGTTTGGTCTATTAATTTCGGGGAAAAGGGCGGATTTTTTTAAATTCGTTTTTGGTTTATTATTTTCAATAATAAACCTTTGTAATCCACCAAGAAAAAACATTTTTAACACCCCCCTGAAAATTTTTTGGTTTACGTTCCAAGGTGCGTAGAAATCCAAAAATCGAATTAAAATAAATCCGTCCGTCCGCGGCTTTTCTCCGAAAATGCTTGACCAAACTAGATATGAAACTTGTGTTAAAAATCACATTTGGGGTCTAGATGGTCCTAGAAGCTCGGCATCAATTCTCATCAACCCTAAAGGGCTAAACTATTTGGGGGACAATGGTTCAATTATTCCATGTCAATTTCAACCTGATTGCATCATTATTAGCTCCTGCGCATGCGCGAAAGTGTACTCACAGGAACAAGGTCTAGTTTTCATCAGATTTTGATCACATTTTCTGGGAATTTATGGGTTAGGCCGTAGGTTGTTCCCTACCAATTTAATTTTTCTCAAATCATAACTCCATTCTGCGCATGCGCTAACGTAAATTATTTCAAGCATCATTTTTCCGTTTTTTAAAACATCTTTACTGTGAAGCGTAAAATTGCGGGGTCTTGGAACTGTAAAAGTGTAAACCCTTCTCGGATGCACGATGCGCCATGTTCTGATCATATACTTCATACGGGGTGTAATAATTTATGACCAATGGTCTGTGTAGAAGGGCTATCTAACACAGAAATAATAGACCATTTTGTAATAATTGGCGGCGTTTTGGATTCTACGCATCTTGAAACAGAAACCAAAAAGTTTTCAGGGAGGTTAAGTTATTATTGTTTATTTATTTAATATTATGTTTATTGTATAGGTTTGTTATTGAAAATGATAAACCAATAAATATGATTCTGTATAATTCTTATTGTCGCAACTTATTTATCCCGCTTCAGAATCATAAATCTTGATAAAAGGTTTTTAGTATTTAAAGTATAGTATAGTACAGTATTCATAGTATAGGTAACGCAGTTAAAATAGCCCATATTCTCGTGACGTCACACCTGGAGTAGGTTTGAGTTTCTTCAAGGTCCGCCATGAAGTGGTAGATGTTATTAGATCTATTTTTCACTAGAGGCTGGCCGTATAGACGTTGTTATAATGACATTTTTCAACAGTTTTGTTTTGCGAAGGTAATATTGTAGTAATATAGGACCTGGATAGACTTCCAGTGTCCCTTTGGACAACCTGCTCAATGCCGCTGATCTGGCAAAAAAAATAAAATAAAGGAATGAATAAAGGTAGCTACTGGTGGAAGTCATCGGTGCACAAAGTGGTAAGTGATTGAAAAATCACATTATTATAATTTAAACAAAACATACATAAAGTGGAGAAAATATTATTTATTGGATTGCATGGAAAATGTCTATATGATATAGAAAATTCATGTAAGAAATTCATATCAATAACTATGCGTGGAATTAATTTCTGCTTAATTTTTAATGTTTATTTTAATGTTTTCCAGCTTTGTCCGGTTTTTTCCCCTATCTCACGTGGCAACTCTGCCCCAAACGCGTACGGGCCCGCTTGCTCTTAATTGTTGTTCAACCTTCAAGAATGGTGAGTCCTTCTCTCTTTCACTTGCGTTCATAGCAATTAATATTACATAAACTCCCGTTGTTTATACTAATACCTAACTCATTGCTATCCCGCATACCTCTCTCTTCCCAGCGGTATTTCTTTCATCTTTAAAAGGAGTGAATATAAGAAATTAATCAACCGACAGGCTAGATAGAAAACCCCCCTGATTACCTTCTTTTGGAGCAACATAAAGAAAAGCGTAATAAATTATCCAAGTGATTGAAATCTTGTTCTACTTATTTCACCTGAGTCTCAAAATTACATCAAAAGATTGAAATTTACTGTAGAAATCCAAGAATTTTGATCACGACAATCGTTGGATTGTCACACCGTCTAAAAGCCATCCCGCACAATTCCTGGGAATTTCATCAAAATCTTTCCATTAGACTCAATCAAGAACACTCAAAAAAAAAAAAAAAAAAAAAAATCCTAAATAAATAACCTATTTTTGGAAGGCATTTAATCTGGAAGTGTGTTGAATGAAAAATACTGAGAAGTTTGTGTACTAAAAAATACTTATCGGTTTCCTTTTGTGATAAAAAATCGAATTTAAGGTTATCAAACGTTGGAGATTGAAAAAGAAGAGAAAGAAAAAGTAATGTTACAGTAAAGGAAACTTGTACATTTTTACCGCTTGCACGGAAAAAACTCATGCATAGATATGTCTTTCGTAGGACCCATTATGCTACTTAACTTGTAGGTAAGATAAGAAACAGTAGGTGAAATCACTTGAATCAAAAACTCGAATTGTTTTGTTGTCGTTTCGTTAATTGCTAAGAAATAGTGACTTCCTCATTTTCTGGATAGAGTAGCGTGATTAGTAATAATGAAAGTAGGTAACAACCTGGTTACCCAATACATTTTGTGATCACGATCATGCTTATTTTGTCATGACCCCCCCAAAAGACATATCTATGTCAAAAGTGGAAACAAGATGTATCACGGAAAAACGAGTTAAAAGAAAAAACGTCTGCCAAGTTGAGTGTGGCAAATGGCTTCCTCGTTCACCGATCATGAATGTATACATCATTGAAAAGTTTTAATTGATCTTGAAAGATTCCATAGAGGAAAAGAGGAAATCAAGAAGCAGCGTGAAATGTCATAATTGGTCAATTAAGAAACGAAAAAATGATACTCAATGTAATTTACGTTTGCGCATGCGCAGAATGATTGATGAGTTGAGAACAATGAAATAGGTACGGGATTATCTACAACCATTCGCTGTAAATTTCATCAAAATCGGATGAAAACTGTGGAAATTAAGTTCATTACAAGTATTTCACATTGGCGCATGCGCAGTAGCTATTGATGATAAAATTGTGTTGAAATCGATATGAGGTAATCAAGTCATCTTCTACCAACTATCATCCACATTTAAGCGAAATCAAATGACTAAAGTGTGAAACAATGGAGCGTAATGGAATTTATTGCGCATGCGCAGAATGAAGAATTGATTTAGCAGTAATGAAACTGATAGAGGACCATCTACAACCTAACCCGTGCATTCTCTGACAATTTCATAGAGATCGGATGAAAGTAGTGGAAATTAAGGTCGTTGCAAGGATTTCACATTGGCGCATGCGCAGTACCTATCAATGATAAAATCATGTTGAAATTGATATGGGATGATCAAATCGTCATCTCCCAACTATCATCCGAATTTGAGCAAGATCGGACGACTAGAGCGAAAAAACTGGAGCATCTTGGAATTTACGTTTGCGCATGCGCTGAGTGGAGTATTGATTTGGCAACAATGAAACTGAAAAGGGACCGTCAACCCCATAGCGCTCGCACATTCCCTGAAAATTTCATTAAGATCGGATGAAAACTGAGGAAAATAAGCTTCTTACAAGGATTTGCGGAAACACGACAGACACACACACAGACAGACACGGAACCAAAGTTGTTCAGAATGGCCTAAAACGTAAAATGGGATTGGAAATTTTGATTTTGGAGACCAAAAATTTAAGGAGTTCCTTAAATACATATTGAAAATAGCACATGATATCTTGCCTTCATTTCTGCCTCAACAATGTTAGACTTTTACGTATGATGTATCAAGTAATTACTTATATATAGGTCTACATAATTAACGTATAATAAATGAGCACTGCATAGTTAACATAGATCACAATCAATAATGCCTACACTCCACTGCCAAATTTCAATTGTCATTGCCAAAATTTCCAAAGCGGTGTTGATGTTCGTTCTATCTTTTGTAGATTTTCACCTTCTTCTTGACCTGTTTTCTGGAAATATTGTGAGGGGTCGGAGGAGGAGTATTCAGAGTAATCTCCACTTCTGACCCAGTAGATGTAGAATCCGCCAACTTACTTCGTCCATAGTGGATGATAAGTTTTTTTCCATCAACCAGTAGTTCATCTCCAATCAAGACAGCATGCTTCCCGTCTTTTCTTGCTTGAAACAACTTGGGCCAGAGATACTTCCTAAATTCCCGTGTTCGTCTGTCGTAGAACTCGGATGTATTAAATTGGAATCCCTTGAACTTGTAAATGTTCTGGTGTACTTTAGATTTAGAGAAATTATTAGCAAAATGAATGTGAACTGGTCTACTTCTAGAAGGTTAGATGGCGCCTAAACGTCTTACACTTACAACTTAATAATCCTCAAGAACGCAATTTAATTCCATTCTAAAAATGTCCAACACCTTACTCTTGAGAATATTCATGTTTTCTTCACCTTCTAGAACGTTATGAAGAATGAGATCGTTTCTGTTGTCAGAGTGCCGGTTCTGTTTCGGTTTTTTTTTCCTCTTTTTTTTCTCTTCTATACTGTCAATTTGTCAATTCTCGTATTAATTTTTTGTATGAGCAAGATAGTTTCTTGGCTGTTAGTAATTTCTTGTGACAGAGCTTGCACCTGTGAATTCAAAACACTTGTATGTTCCTTCAAAATGCAGTCGCAGTTTTGAAGTTTGGTTGTAATTACGTCAAGGCATTGAATTACCTGATGAATCTAGGAGGTCGATATTCTCGTATTAGCAATTATTCAACGTGATTAGTCAGGCTCTTCGAGTGCTGCTGACTAAGGAATACGGTATTCGGTCGAGTGGATAGTCCTTTCCCTTCGGTAAACAACAAATCACCAACCAAACTCGCTAAAATGACCTTTTTCCAGAAATCTACCCGTTTAAAATTTTATGAAAATTGTTATTGCTGAGTTAATCAAAGAGCAACCACAAAAAACAAAAACTGAAACGAAATTCACAATACAAGCCTGCTAAATCAATACTTAATACGGAGCTCGCAAAAAATACGTGCGTTCGGATCGGCTACCTAACTGGAACTCAAAACAGATATCTACTCCTAAAATCTGTCTGTCTATTAATTTTCGAATATCTGGAAACGCTCATCTTCCTATACTTCCTCTTGGCCCCTTCCTGGTTTAAAAATCGTCGTCCAGTCGCGTGGGTGGCTGGTGGGAGACGAGGGTTCATCGCCGATACGTCTTTTCTTGTCCTATGGTATAGTTCGCCGTGATCTACTGACTCACCTCCTTCTTGCTCTTCCTCTGAAGGTAAAATTCCTTCGGAATTCATTCTGTAAGAAGGTAGGTACGTAATTTGTACCGTCCGTTTTATACAAAATCCAGTTTTAGCGAATTTTCTTAGAAAATAAAACTATTGCAATGGCTCGAAAAATTTCTTAACTCAAATCCGTTTTAAGTTACTTACCGATTACTGAAACGATTCCTGGGGCCTATTTCATAAAACAACAAGTTACAAGTGTACAAGTTAATAAATACTGGTACCTACTTGTAATGCACGGTAAACTACCAAAACAAAGAGTACAAGCGTAGAAGAGTTACACTTGTTGAAACTCCGTTTACAAGTGTTGCAGAAAAGAAAAGTGGCGTGTGGGAACTAACGAAATGGACAACGTAAAGCGGGATGCTGAAATTGAAGTTTTGTCAGCGAATCATAATATAAAAACGGTATTAATTACACGATGGGATGTTTATCGTACATGACAAGGAGTAATGATTGGAAGATAGACAAATTATAAACTGGAAAGTGTGTATTTGATTTCAACTTATTCTGATGGCTGGCATAATCGGATTTTTCTCCATCATTCAGCGGAAATGATTAATCAGTTTATCAAGTCTTAATGCTGCCGGGTTAGGAATGTCATCTGTAACTTCGAGATGATCTTCACACTTCACTTTGTTCTTCAATGATAGGGAGATCCTCAATACCCGATCAGGAAAAATTGCACAGGGTCACGCACCATTTGAATCTTTCAATGGTCTCATCCTTAATCTCTCGTTAAACTCAAAAATACCCTCGAAATGAGCGTGGCCGAAAAAATCTTTGGCGTATTTTACGCTGAACGCTTCTTTCTTGTCTGTATTCTTCAGCAGAAGATGATTTCCACATATTAAACACCGAAAAATTGTCAACTCAAAATGCTGGAAAATAACAAGTTTACAGGTGAACGGATGTAGGTTATGTAAAAATCGGTCATTTTTTACAACTGTAAAACAGTGACTTGTTCAAAATGATGGGGAAACACTTGTAACTTGTCCAAATTCGCCTGTACACTTGTTAATTTTCACAAAGCATTACAAGTCTACACTTGTACCTTCATGAAACGCTTGCACACTCATTTTTTACAACTTGTACATAAAATCGGCTTGTTACTTGTCACTTGTTGTTTTATGGAATAGGCCCCTGAAGTTTGCGCTTTCGTATACACGCACACATAAATATATAATGAATGTTCTGCTCTAGGACGATGAAAGAAAGGCGTAATTGCCTTTCTCCGTAAAAACGAAAGTTTTATTATCATAACGTAGTTAAAACTCTTAAACCATTATTATTACTATTATCGGCTTACAAAAGGTTCACTCACCTGTAAAAACGAAAGAAACAACATTTATCCGGGTTAATTAGCCTTTATCTCAGGGTTCTTCTAATCCTTTGGAAATACCTAGTTAAATTTAATAAAAATAAATTTATCAAACTTTGATAATAGTGATTAAAGTCCCAGCTGTAATCCATGAAATAAATTAAGTAGTAGGCTTGTTATATAAATGTGTGATACAAATATTGTGATACAAATGTTGTGATACAAATACGAACTGAAGAAAAGTGCTCGTACCTATATGTATATGAGTGAGGTAGTTTTCTTTACATATATATTTTTTCCCCCGATATATATTACTTTTTTTGATGTTGTTTGGGTATGTTTATATTTTTCCAATCGAAGAATTCGTCGGACTGTCAAATGAATACGATTATTTCGTGGCTCCTCGTACGATTTCTTGATTATACACATTTATTTACCACAATAAATTAATAATACATATAATATATATAAATGTGTGATACAAATACGAACTGAAGAAAAGTGCTCGCATATGAGTGGGGTAGATTTCTTTATATATATATATATATATATATATATAATATATATATATATATATATATATATATATATATATATATATATATATAATAGAAAAAACTAATGGAAATAAAACGAGAGAAGACGTAGTCTCAGAAAATTTTAGGTACAGATACGATTTTCAATGACATGAGTGTCGGAGTCAGGATCTACTTACTTAGTTCATTTCTCTACCACTAGGATCTTATTTGAAATCGCAATCTTATTTGAAATCGCAAATAGCTTCATTTTCTACCAAAATTGGCTAATTACTTGAAAATTAAGCGTTCAAAAAAATCTGTAAGAGAAACTTTCGATCAAACTAGTGTGAATTTTGATTTTGGGAGAAACTCCATTTAATTTCTTTGGTAGGTGTCCCACCACCACATGCCCCATGTTAAGAAAAATGTCCTACTCGATAGAAACCAAACAATAAGGTTTTATTTGATAATCATCAGAATATTATTAAAATTATTTAACCACCGCTTTACAAATCAAACCGTTCTCGCAATATTCGGATCACCTGCTATGAATCAAATCATCGAAACACCAACTCGATGAAATCATCAGAAATTAACAAGCGGTTGCAATCATGTTCACAATATCAATTATTGCCGTTGGGTTTCGGAAGGTGAGAATGAGCAGCTTCTCTTTTTAGTATTGTTTTATTATCAGCTTAGCGCTTTCGCCCATAGGGCCTCGTCAGAGCTGTGGGCGAAAGCGCTAAGCTGATAGTAAAACTATACCAAAAAGAGAAGCTGCTCATTCTCACCCTCCGAAACCCAACGGTGAAAACCTGAAGCCTACCAACCCTAAATATCAATTATTGAGAATGATCACCTGTGTAAACAATTATTCATATAACCATGCTCATAACTCAGCTTGTTGGCCACGCACTTCGCAGTAGTTAACATAACATGTTTGGATAAATCGAGAGCTTTCGAACAAATGGTCAAAGAATTTTGTGGGATGAAAAACGACGAAGTACCTTTTCCCTAACAACGACTCGGTTGTAAGCGGAAATCATCAGAAAACCAACCGTAACGCTTTTTTTTTTTTTTTTTACCGCTTTTTTCGTTTATGTGCCAAAGTAAAGACATAAAATGTCAAAAATATGTTTTTTCAGAGATGCAAAGTTAAAAAAGTAGTATTCAATTACAATTTTGTTTTTGAACGTTCATTTTACATTTTTCTTCATTACCTGGAGCCCTTCCATGATTTTAAACGTTTTTGTAACAAATACAAATTTGACGATTTTTGAACGATATTTAAGAGTTGGGGTGTCAAGCACCCCAGTGGTGTATAATCAGTTGTAAAAACTATTGGTGTGTTTTAGGGTTAATTACTGAAAAGTTCGTGAACTCATCCCCACCTCCGCGGTTCTCTTGCAGAATTTGTTGTGTTCTATTCATGTTCTCTTGACCGTGCTGGAACAAACCTTATCAGCTTAACATTAAACCTAGATGTGTTTTTAATTTTTCGAATTTCCGCCAACTTTCACCGTCACCGGCCGCACTGTGCGTACTGTCAAAACTTCAAACTTAATTTTCTAGAAACTATGAAAATTCAGATTCGAGCCTTTTGGCGTGGTGGTGACGAACGTATACGCTAAAGTGGGGTTCCTGAGATAGGCAGAGGACCTAATTCCATCAAAAATTTTAAAGCCTGCTCAATAATGCCGAACCTATTGCGTTTCCACATTTTATAGATGGTTTCTTATTATTTTTGTTATCTCTTCAAAACAAGGTAGGTAAATATTATTTTTTCGTATTTCAATATTTTGCTTCCGTGTCTACCTAAAGGTAGCGGAAGAGCATTGTTTTCACTTTTGGGAAAAAAAATTGTAATATGTTTGGATAAATCGAGAGCTTTCGAACGAATGGTCAACGAATTTTGTGGGATGAATAATGACGAAGTACCATTCCGCTAGCAACGACTCGGTTGTAAGCGGAAATCATCAGAAAACCAACCGTAACGCTTTTTTAACGCTTTTATTTAACGCTTTTTTTAAACGCTTTTTGTTAACCATTTTTTTCGTTTATGTGCCAAAGTAAAGACATAAAATGTCAATAAATCGAGAGAAGACAAAGTCTCAAAGAATGTTAGGTACAGATACGATTTTCAATGACACGAAAGTCGGAGTCAGGATCTGCTTAGTTCATTTCTTCACCGCTAGGCTCGCATTCTTATTTGAAGTCACAAATAGCTTCATTTTCTACGAAAATTTGCTAATTACTTGAAAACTAAGCGTTCAAAAAAAATCTCCAGAGAAACTTTAGATAAAAAATTAGCTCCAGCATCGACCCCAGATGAACTGATCACCTTAACCTTTTTGCGCCTAGGTGAATGTCACTGCGGAGGTCCGCATATACAGGGTGTCCAATCTAAACGGGCCGATCGGGAAATTACAGCCTTACGGTGCGAGCTATCGAAAAATTGAACTGGACCTTTTTTATAGTATTTCTTGACCCCCCTTTTTTATTGCTTTTTCCGATTCTAGGTTGAATTTGGAACAGAAAATGCCTCCATGAAATTTTCTTTTTGGGACTTCTTTCTTTTAGACATTACCAACACTTTCTTACTATTTTTATCTTCAATTTTTGAGATGTTCACCACACTTTTGAAATCAGCATTAAACTATCTATCATCAGACCCCAGCGTCCATAATCAACAATCACCATCAGGGGGATGACATTACACTTGAACCGCTTACGATTTAAAAAAAGTTTTCCAAATCGTCGTTTGAAAAAAAAAAGAAAAAAAAAACCCCTCAAACTGTTCAGTACTATTACTCATTTATTAGAAGAACGTATGAGACGCCGTATTCTGGACTAATGTAAGGTTCTTTAAATAATAAAGATCATAGTGTAGACTGAACAATAAGTATCAAGAAGCTTTTGTTTTCTTGACCCTTGAATACAGTTTGCAGGAGAAGGAGCAGAGGCTGCAGAAGGAGCAGGTGGCATTTTCGATTTATCACAACACAACTGACTGGAAGTCTCCTTGTGGTACATTTTTTAAATTGTATTCAGTGGTTTTTTTTTTTTGTTTTTTTTTTTTTTTTTTTTTTTTTTTTTTTTTTCCCAAACGACTATTTGGAAAACTTTTTTTAAATCGTAAGCGGTTCAAGTGTAATGTCATCCCCCTGATGGTGATTGTTGATTATGGACGCTGGGGTCTGATGATAGATAGTTTAATGCTGATTTCAAAAGAGTGGTGAACATCTCAAAAACTGAAGATAAAAATAGTAAGAAAGTGTTGGTAATGTCTGATGGAATTCGGCGATTTTCTGTATTTTGCAAAAAGTGGAATAACTCAGAAACGAAGCCCCAAAAAGAAAATTTCATGGAGGCATTTTGTGTTCCAAATTCAACCTAGAATCGGAAAAAGCAATAAAAAAAGGGGGGGGGGGTCAAGAGGAAACCGTAAGTTTCAATCACTGATTTGAGTCCCTAAAACATGTAAAAATAGAAATCGAACTTCCGCATCGTCAAGCTGAGTTGAAATACTATAAAAAAAGTCCAGTTCAATTTTTCGATAGCTCGCACCGTAAGGCTGTAATTTCCCGATGGGCCCGTTTAGATGGGACACCCTGTATGTATATAGTCCGACCTTAGATCACCTCCCTGCCGGGCTCCGTTTATATACAGTTTGCTTTTCGTTTTGTTATGACGTCACTACATTCATTTTTCCTCCCTTCATAATTGGTTTTTCAGACTCAGAGCGGTAGTTGGAAGACTCTGCAGGCACGTAGCCAGAGGGGGGGTCCATGGGGTCCGGACCCCCCCCGAAATAAATTTTTGATGAATAAAAAAATTATTCATGATTAAGGTAGTATCTATTATTTCACTAGCACGAACTACCAACAGAGAATTTTTGTCTGATGTGAAATTCTTCAGATATTATTTTTATAATATTCATAGGTTCTGCTAATAGCTCCAATATGTAGAGGTAAGATTCCTGAGATAAGAAGTTAGATATTTCGGTACACGGACACGGGCCATGTATACGACCTTAAAGACAGATCAACGCCTCTAGCACTATACCTGAACGACCCGTGTAAGCCTTGCCGTGTAGCAACTCTTCATACCTTTCAGCACTCCAAATTTTCATTATGGTGTTCAGAAGCGCTGAAGAGATTCCTTTCTCTCTCTGGAGGGCAGTACTACAGACGAAGAAAATTCTCTCCGAATCTCGCATTCCCTCAGCTAGCCGTTTCACTTCATCAGCAAGGAGTGACACGCCGACCGCTCCCTGAGGTAACTCGTACTGCTTTCCTTGCAGACGCATGGCTCTCTGCTACAGCATGTCCCATCTTAATGTGGTCCAGCCTCCTGGAGAATTTAACATCCCGTCCCCAAAGCCTCTTATGAAATAGTTCTGAATAGGATCAGCATTTGGTATTGATATTATACTTTGAGTACCACGGTTGGTATTCAGGTTCGCAATATGTGGATGTCTGGAGCGTATATGTAGAACGAGTTCTCTTCTTGTAAAGCCTCTAGAACAATGGGGATATTGGGTTGCATTGTCTCTTTGACTATTCACCAAGGTATCATCGATGTTACTGAGCTACATTAATTACGTTGCTCCAACGATATCACAACAATAACAATAATTAAGTTAACGTTTTTGGAATGAGTGAATGAGACAGAATTTGGCACTCAACTTCGAAGCAGGAAATTGAAGAAGTATGACTGGTAGTGTGAACCTGTCTGGTACGTTTTCCATCGGTTTTCGGTTTAAAAAAAAAAACCGCGATCTAACGCTTTGAAAATCGATTTTCTTGTGGAGCGGAAATTCACACAACACATCACCATCCGTTATCCGGATTAGAAAACTCATAAATTTACTTCATGGGATCTTGCAGTCTATGGGAAATTTATCCATCCTATGTGCGTCACGGGGTTCTGTATTCCGCCCCACACTCCTCACAATATCCTACGGGGAGAATGTTCCTAGATGTCTTCCTAACTTTTACGTTACGGAGCCTGCAGTACCTCAGAAATTAAGATTAGAAAAATACCTTAGAAATAAGATGGGTAACGAACGCCTTTCTCATTTGACCATGGTGTCAATTCATTATCCACTGTCGTTCGCGGCTGATAACGTGCTGGATTGGATGTCTTTAAAAGCAAACAGAAAAATCTTACTATTAACATTTTATGATCAACTAAATACAAAATTGAACTGTTATTATTGTATAAAGATCGATTTATCATGATTGTAAAAAATTGTTTTAACTGTCACCTAAAATCCTTATTATGCACCTACCTATTAAATATTTTTGCCTTATTAAAGATAGTACTTCATCATGTTAGTAAAACATTTCTTCTCCTGTGACTTAAAATTCGTACTTTAAAATTTATTGAAATGGGAAGAGAGCCGGTGGGCGAGGGGGGGGGGGGGGGGGGGTGTGGACCCTCCCCAAGGCAAAATCCTGGCTACGTGCCTAGACTCTGGATGGTGTTTACATTGAACATTCGACATTACTGGGCGGGGGGAGGGAGGGTTTACCATTCTCCTTCCAGAAGCTCCAGTACCGCTTGCCCTTTCGTGAGTTTGTCTTGTATTTTCAAGAATCTTGTATCATATTTTGGCTATTTGGGGAACTGTTCATGTAGCTGGAAGTGGGGTTTTCCAGAGTTTTTTCTTTTCTTTTTTTTCTTTGACTAACGTCAAATGTGATGCAGTGTTCCCTAATTCATGCCCAAGGACAGGGCGGCCCCATCGCCAAACCCTATCAAATCTTCGACGGAGATCCATTTCTCTCGAGATCCTCTGATGCACATGGATGCTGCTCTTACTATCGCGAATCCAATTCTCACCCTCAGCCATCCTCTAATTTGTCCTTGTGGTCTGAACCATTTTTCAGCCAATTTTTCGGCGAGAACTTTGGTAAAGGCCACCATCTGGGGGGCAATGAGACCGTCGACCGAGCAGACTAGGGGAGTAAATGATGCGTGTCTTTGCTCACATGCTGCCAGATATTTTCGTTCTTTTTTTTCCTCCTCAGTTTGTTTTGTATTGTTTCGTCCGTCTTATTCTCTGTGAAATGTCGCGAAGAAATCACCGCGCTTTCACGGACGAAGAAATAATTGAACTTGTGACTACCTTTCCCTGTTTGAAGTTGAATTATTTTGATTTTCACCTCATTTTTGGAACAAAACTGTTTAGAAAAACGGTTGAATATAGAAAAATACTGTATATTTTTACGTTATTGAATACTATATGATGTAACAAACATTATCTCAAAATTTGGTGAAATTTTAACGAATTTTGAACCTGTAATGCTTTTTAGAAAATAGGCGGAACGGAAGAGTGCAAAAACGCAAAATAAGTTAGGACAGGAAAGCTGTCTTGGTACGAGCGGGCCCTTTAAATGCAGGACTGGGAGCCATGTCCGTGTGGGCATTTAAAAGTCAGGCGTAAAAAGGTTATGTGCGACACCCTGTGTAATTATGTTATTTATATTTGCGTGTGTGTATTATATTTGTACACTTACAGGAGAAATGACATCGGGTCTTCCATGGATCGAGTACTTGGTGGTGTTGGTGTCACTGGTGACGACAACCGGCATCGGTCTGTATTGCAGCAAATCTGGAAAGAAATCGTTGGAAGAGTACATGTTCGGTGGGCGGCGAATGTCTGTTCTGCCAATGACTTTGTCTATGACTGCCACGTGAGTATTTTTCCAAGGACATTATGGAAAGTAACAAATTGTGATGAGCAACACTGGAGAAACTGTGTAGCTTGTGGATAATGTACCTCCTAAACATGGGGCTCACGACCCCCCCCCCCCCCCCCCTTCCTCTAAAATCGTTAAGTAGGTAACAAGGAAAAATTTTTTCTTTTTTTTATCTTGGTAGTTCTCAGTTAGGATTTGAAATATCACATATGCGCGCCCTGCGCAAGCGCGCTATCACTCGACATCCCCCCCCCCCCCCCCCAATGAACCCCATAGTAGTGGGGTAGTTCAAAAACTTTTGGATTTTTATCCAGATTTTTATTTTTTTTTTTTAGACTTAGGGTTACTTTTGGGATACCCTGTACTTTTTGGGTTAAAAAAAAAGTTTATAAAAAACAAATAAAAACGAAAAAACTACATTCTGTAGGGCATTTTGAATCTCCCGGACAGCAATAAGACATTTTATGTGAGAATTACTCAGGTAATAGACCTTCAAAATCCACAGCGCCTCGATGTTCAGACTTACACTAAACCGAAAAAATTACACACAAACAAAATTGTAACAAACTTTGGTCCAGTTGTTTCGTAGAAAAGAAAAAACTGGGGACGGCATATTGAAGATTTATTTTATGTTATTTAATTTTTTTACCCAACTGCGTGCGCCAAATAACGATCATTTTCTTGGGATATTTGCCAAAAATAAACGTAATGTTCAAAATCACTATCACTAGTTTAATATTACAATAATTTAATTTACTCAATGTTACTGTTTGATTGCAAATAGGTTGATGACTTCGAGCGCGCTCATCGGAGGTGGCCAAGAATTGTACTTGTACGGGTCTCAAGCTCTTTCCATGATTTTCTCTGCAGCATTGGGTTCCCTATGCGGCGCGTATTTCTTCCTTCCGATTATGTATGCCCTCGACACCGTGTCACCGTACGAGGTAAGTGTCAGCCACACCATGCATATCGTATGATATTTTAGCATGCACATGCTTTCGCCATGGGTCCCCGCTTCGAAATCGACAGGGAAAACGCTGCAAATTATTACACAGTAGTTTATTATTTCTGTGTTAGATAGCCCACCTACGCAGATCATTGGTCTATAATTATTAAACCCCGTATGTAATGTATGCTCAGAACATGGCGCATCGTGCCTCCGAGATGGGTTCACACTTTTACAGTTCCGAACCCCGCAATTTTACGTTTCACAGTAAAGATGTTTAAAAAAAAACGAGAAAATTATGCTTGAAGTAATTTACGTTAGCGCGTGCGCAGAATGGACCAATGATTTGAGAAAAATGAAATTGGTAGGGTACAATGTACAGCCTAACACACAAATTCCCAGAAAATGTAATCAAAATCTGATGAAAACTGACTTTGTTCTCGGAGTACACTTTCTCGCATGCGCAGGAGCAAATAATGATGCAATTAGGTTGAAATTAGCATGGAATAATTAAACCATTGTCCAGCAACTAAGCACCAAATTTGAGCGGGATTGGGCAAGGGCGTAAAAAAATTATACTTGAAGGTATTTACGTTTGCGCATGCGCAAAATGGAGTAATGAGTTAAGAAGTATAGAATTGATAGTGGATCATTTACAACCTAACCCGCACATTCCCTGAAAATTTCATCAAAATCAGATAAAAACTGTAGAAACCGTTTAAGAAGGAATACATATTCGAGCATGCACAATAGCTACTAATGATTGGATTATGTTGAAATTGCGAGGAAATGCTTACATCATTAACCTCTTCCACCTATCCTCCGAATTTGAGTGAGATCGTACAACGGGGGCGTGAGAAAATTATGGTTGATGAAATTTACGTTTGCGCATGCGCCGAGTGAAGTATTGACATGGGAACAACGAAACTCAAAGGGGACCATCTCCACCCTAACCCGCACATACCATGTCGATTTGATAAGAACCAGTTGAATATTGTGGAAATTAAGCTTGTTACAAGGATTTGCGGACATATATACACACACAGAGATAGAGAGAAAAATGTTAAATGTGATTTTGAACACCGGTTTCATATAGGTAGTTTGGTCTAGAATTTTCAGAGAAAAGCCGCGGATGGCGGACGGACGGGTTTTTTAAGATTCGATTTTTGGATTTCTACGCATCTTGCGCAAACGCTCTTTCTTTCTACGCAAACCGAAACCAAAAAATTTTTTGGGGGTGATATTAGCGAATTTTTGAAGAAAATTAAGCTATTGCTCTCGCCTCAAAATTTGTAGAATGTGAATTTTTGAAAACATTTTATGCAGAAATCCGTTTCAGGCTATTATGAATCATATTCTGAAGTTTAACGCATTTTTTTATTTATGCATGTATGTATGTATGTACCTATGTGTATACTCGTATGTATGTGTCATTCCAGACGATAACTGTCCGTAGAATTGTGCTAGAAACTTCAAACAAATTTTAAAATGTTAAGGACACAAAACGAAAGTTCAAGTTCGTTGGTCAGCATGATCGGATTACATCATCGGGTTGAAATTTTCAAAAATGTAGTCAAAAATGTCAAAATAGCCTGTTTTTTGGGATTTGTTGTGCGAAATAATTTTTTCAGCAAACTAACATGTGGTATATTCGGAATCAGCGTAAAATTTCCTGAAATTAGGCTCATTTAAAATGGAATACACATCTGCGCATGCGCAATAGCTACTAATGATTGGATTATGTTGAAATTGTTAGGGAATGCTCAAATTAAGTTCTTCCACCTATCCTCCAAATTTGAGTGAGATCGGACAACAGGGGCGTGAGAAAATGATGGTTGATGGAATTTACTTTTGCACATGCGTCGAGTGATGTATTGATTTGGGAACAACGAAACTCATAGGGGACCATCTTCACCCTAACCCGCTCATACCATGAAAATGTCATGAGAAACAGTTGAATATTATGGAAATTGAGCTTGTTACAAGGATTTGTGGACACACACACACAGAGATAGAGAGAGAAAGGCACGGAACGATAGTTGTTCAGAATAGTCTAAAACGGAAAATGCGAGTGGAAATTTTACCACTTAAAAAAAACAAAAAACAAAAAAACAGCCGTTTGATTTTAGTGGAGACGACAACTTTTCAATCTCTCGAAAGTGAAAACAATGCTTCCGCTACCTGTAGGTTGACTTGGGAGCACATTTAAGAGATGAAATTTGGCATTTAGGTACCAAAACTTCACTAGTTGGTACATCGCACGGACAATAGTTAATCAACTCGAGTTCCCAACTCTATAATAAATTCCTTTGAAACTATTCCACCTGATAATCCCAATACTGGCATTATATCAGCTGATATTGACAAGGCAATTTTTATAGGTATTCCAGTATCACTATCTAGCGATTTTTGATAGAATTTCGAGCTTGATTGTCTATTCAATACATCCGCTAGCAGCGCGTGATTTCTCAATCTTCTCGCGCTTAGAAATTCAAAGGTTTTTTTCCGATGTTCAATTAGGGAAAGCGAACTGTCCAACGTACAGCGTTGCGGGTGGTTTTAATCGATTCTTTGGGATTGAATTTATCATTGACAAGTAAAAAATTATAAACTGTTACTTGGAAAGTTTTCGAGATCTCGATTTTTTAAATGTTTAGCCCTTTAATACAACCCTTTAGGGTGGATAAAAATTGATGCCAAGCTTCTAGGACCATCTAGACCCCAAATATGGTTTTTAACACCGGTTTCATATAGTTTGGTCTAGTATGTTCCGAGAAATGCCGCGGATGGACGGATTTTTTGTATTCGATTTTTGGATTCTACGCATCCTGAAACGTAAACCAAAAAATTGTCAGTGTGTGTTAAATTTTTTTTTCCTTGGTCAATTGCAAAGGTTTATTATTGAAAATAATAAACCAAAAGCGTTACGCAAATATGACACGAAAGTAGCGCGGAGTTTTCTATTGATATCTACGTACAACCATTCCGTTGCTAGGGAAGTGTAACTCCCTTAGTTATTGTTCCACGATAATCGTTCGCCACTTGTTGGAAACCTCTCAATTTATCACTAAATGTCTCGATTCCTAAACCGCTGTAGTGTCGAAGGAAGCTGATTTATAGCGCCAAGTTAATAACTAATAATGCTTCGTAAACATACTGACAATTTATGTCTTTTTTAAATTTTTTTGTTATTATTTTTTTATTTTTTTGGCATTAACAGCCATAATATACTTGATTATAAAATGTAAATTAATCAAATGTAAACATTTTAGTTTTCTACTTATTCATACATTGCTTTGTAGATATATGTTTGTATTGTTGGTTCACCAAAGATACATACAGTGGAACCTGGATAATTCGAACTTCTTTAATACGAAATCTTCTTTAATTTGAATATTTCTCATGATCCCTAGCATTTTGTATTTAAACATTGCTAAAAAATCGTGGATAATTCGAAGTTTATTTTGGATAATTCGAATTTTCGGTGTGCTAATTTTAAGCTGCGACTCAAAATAATTATAAATTTACCGGGAAATACGTTTTAGTAACGATATTCGGCAAAAGGTTTGCGTTAGACCAAATGCATGCAAGTCAGTGCCATCGTACAGTCTGATAACTCCCCTTCCCCTTCCTCCCTCACCGGCCGGCAGAAGAAGTACCGGTGCCGAGTGCAGCTGACGCCATGAATCACGTACAAGAACTTAGACGATTTTTTGAAAGTCGAATTATGTAAGTGATTCATACTTCACCTCTTTGAATACGTTGGAATCTTTTATAATGGCCGAGAGACCATTCAAGGAAACAGGCCAAAATATCATCCTTTTTTGAAAAACAATAGATTGCTTTTTATGGTTTCTGTTAAATTCAGTACCATTCCAGGTGTCTTTATATTTATTTTTCAATATTCTTTTGGTCAATACAGTATTCAATGTTACTGTATGTACTTTACTTCGTACTGTGGTTTGTTTAAATATAATTTATTAAAAACTTCTTTAATTCTAATTTTTGGTTAATTCGAAGTTTTTGACTGGTCCCTTGAGCCAGTGGTGAATTATCCAAGTTTCACTGTATAATTAATTGGGAGTTCTACTTCGGATGTTATCTGCCTAAACATATCGTCTCTTTCACCAAAGTATAAGGGACACTCCATAAAAAATGGTTCAATAGTGCCGCAAGGATCGCCGCAGCGGTTACATTGAGGGTCATCTTGCAGGCCAAATCTGTGTAGGTAGTGCTCGCTTACCCCGTGGTTTGTCCTTATTCTTGTTATTATACGACAGAAAGGTTTCGACACTGCTTTTTGGTAGAACCAGGGCCTTATTGGATTTGTTTGTAGTACAAACCTTTGTCTCTGGTTTTGGTATATATCTGCTGCCATTCGGTTAAAGTACGGTCTTTGATTTTCGGGTAGTAGGTAATTGGCTGTTGGAATGGTTGTTTGGTCTTGAGTGACCTGGTAGGCTGCTCTTTTTGCTAGCGGATCCACTATTTCGTTGTTGCGTATACCAGAGTGACCACGTAACCATACGAACACAATTTGAATGCCTGCCGTTTTTCCTATATATAATAGTTTTATTAGCTTGGTAATTAGGGGGTTGTCTGCTCTTCTTATGTTACAGTAACTTATTTTCTGAATGCAGCTCAGTGATTCTGTAAGGACTAGCCACGTTGATGGATCGTTTTGTCCGCTAGATAGAAAATATTCCAAAGCTTTTATTATAGCTATAACCTAAGCACTAAAGCTTGAAAATTTATGTCTTGTTTTTCTACCTAAAAAAATCATTGTAGTTGCCTGGTGGTAGCCTAGTGATGTAATAATAGTATCGTAATTGCTTAGTAATTTTTGGATTTATACCAAAGCATCAACACTTTGAAACCACTCAGAATAACAGCATTCAGGAAATTAGCATTGAGCATACATTGAGCGTTTAGCCAGACGGTTAATGCATGTGCAAATTAGGGAGTTTTTGCAACGCTGAGTCGTAGTCGGGTGAGAGGAACTACGAATAAAAATGGAGCATTGCGCATGCGCGCAAAATGATAACGGTTTGCCGTTTATTCGTTGTACTAATAGAAAAATCCTATTCGGAGCTCAAGGGAAACTGAATACAGCTCCATGACGATAACCTAAAATGCTATAAACAATTTTTTTGTTCCTATTTCAAGGTGGCATGACATGGACATTGTAATATTCGTGATTTTCAAAAAAGGTGGTTGGTTAGTAGGATTCATCCTCACTTAAATTATGCTGATACCTTATGATGGATTCTAAACCTTCACGATCTACCATTAGTCCGATTTTGTTTGAAGGGTATTTAGGTACAAGTCTCAGGATGGCATCCTACAGATTTTGTTGAAATAGGTTACCATTACACATGGCAAGCCTGAAATTGGTTGTTAAAGACGAAGCTCCGATACTGATAGATCGATTCTGATGAAAATGGTAGGGATTGTGCAACTCAACAGAGAAGATAGACACAGACAGAAACTGCTGTCTTCGCCCTTTGTCGCGAATTAGCAGGTACCCACATTTTCAAAAATGGCTCGTTATTTTCAATAATAAAACGTAATTGTCCAAGGGAAAAAAGTGTAAAATATCGTACATATGTTGGAAAAAGGTACAGGTAGGTACCTACACATTTATAATATAGGTATGTACATCTTGATCGTTGATCATGTTGAAGTTCCCTAAAGAGATTCTCCTAACCCAATGCGAATTTCGATGTTGCCTTAACAACTTCCCTTCCAAGTTCCCTTCCTTCTTCTACCACATCTACGAGTATTTCTAGTGACAAAATTAAACCACATTGGTAGATAAAGCTGTAGCTTACTTCTTCCATCTTGGGCTTAATTAAGAAGTTTTGGAGTAGTGTACACAAGTTAGTGTGACTTTTGAATCGTTTCGTTCAATCGTAAAATGATTCCCCATACATACAGTACGACCCAGCTTATCTTGTGGTTTGCTTGTGCTAGAAAAACCTTTATTCGTACAACGACTCAGCTGAACGACTCAGACGGAAAACTGCAAAAACTCCCTATTTTGAGTCATTTATGCTGATGGCTTTAAGTAACTAGCAACTAGGAGGTCAAAGGGGGAGGAGCCCCCCTTTTGTCAAAATCTGGTATGTGTATGTGAGGTGTGTGAATGTTACTATATTTGTAAGTAGATAAAAACCTAGGGAGACGGACCAATTGCTCCAAACCCCATTTTTATCATTCTTTCGAGTATAACACATTTGTGTGTGTATTTTCTCACATCAATGTTACAGTTTTTTGACCGGAGGTACAATCGGCACGTGAGAAGGGTCATTTCTGCGATAAGCGTGCTGGACACCGTAAGTTTCGTCAATGTTTTGCTAATAAAAATTTGATAAATTGAAATGTTTTGACAAAAATATTTGTTAAATTGAAAATTAGAAGAGGGAAGAAACATATCAACAAAAACACTTGTCATTATTCATCAAAATGGTTACCAGTTCCGTTCAGGGGTATTTTTATGGGTACATTATATAAAGACCCCTGAACGGAGCCCAATAGCTATCAAAGCTGACGACAACCCCAAAATTCGATTTTTGCACATTTTAGGTTTTGGCATGCAATGGACGCAATAATACCTTGTATTTGGTGGTTATGTTTTAAATTAGAAATCAATACTTTTAGATGCAGCATGTAGTTATGTCGCTGTACGTGCCATCCTTGACATTCTCCCAAGGTGAGCATATGTTTTATTTTGTAAATTCATTTTATTCAAACTGTTAAGTACATTTATTTTCATAATTGTATTCATTTTGAACGAAGACAGTCACTACCGGTACTTTGAAAATATTATGAAACTAGAGGCCTGTTAGGGCTTGGAAAGCCCTAATCTAGTCCGTATAACAGTAGTACCTAACAGGAACTCAGCACATTATAGTAACGATATAAGTCCTACCTATTTGCGGCGTTATGTGACCTGGTGCAAAGCTAAGGCGATGTTATTAAATTATTAAAAAATAGGAAATACCGATCAAAATGTAAGTAATGTAATAAAATAAATATCACCAGTTTAGGTGGTCCTCGCCACTATGAGACTAAACAAAAATTTGAATTGGGGAATTCAGAATTTGGGCATGGTGAGATGATGGTGTAATTATATCTCGAGTCTTCTTCGTTTCTTTGAAAGCGTGTGAATCTCCGCGTCCGTGTCTTCTATCTCCTTCTTTATGTCGTTGATTGTATCTTGATGGGAAGTACTCGTAGATGTCGAACTGGTGTTGAGTTGTGTGTAGGAGATGCTACACCTGTCTTCGTTCTGATGTGTCTAGTACCACTCCAGCGAAGCTCGTGCATGTTCTGTGTCTGGATTAATTTCGAGTGTTGTGTCATGTCCAATTTGTGCTTCGAATATATTTTTGAATTTTTTGGATGTAATGAGGTGTGCTGCCACGATGTCATGTGAGTTGAAATTGAATTGTTTCCCCCATTGGATAAGATTGACGGTTCCGGTTTTATCCCTAACCGGGATTTTGCAGAGTGTCAACTCTTCGTCATTGCGCGACACTGTGCACACATCGGCTGGACCAACACAAATTACTAAAATGTTGGCAGTGTTGACGTTTGGAAGATCGGTGATGCTGGTATAAATACATGTTAACTGGTTGAGATCGTTTTGGGATGGAGTGATTCTCAGCTGATCAGAAAATACCCGATCACTTAATGTCCCAGAGAGTCTCCCTATCAAATTTCAACTTCCTACAGTGAACAGGAAAGAATTTAGCTCACTCAGCTGATCAGAAAAGACCCCATCACTACGTTTCTTACTTACCGATACTTTTGCAACACACTTGGGGCCGTGCTGATTCGGAATTATATATAAAGACCGTTCGGAATCATATATAAAGTCCGCTAAGTTCTTCAGTTTCAATTTCTTCGTTCAGAAATAACTCTCCTAGATGTAAGTAACTACACTACGTTTCTTACTTACCGTAAATTGATGGCAACTGTTGTTACCGCCACATCCTAATAAACAACTATCGTTGATAAGGACCGCCTAGAACACCATCAAGGCGGGTAAAGAGACAAACGGCAACACTTTTGAAACAAACTTGGGGCCGTGCTGATTCGAATGAGCAGTCTAACACTAAAATCGGACCGCGGAGTTCTTCACAATTTCAAAGACCGTTCGGAATTATGTATAAAGAAGATAGACACCAGGGGCCTATTTCATTAAGAAACAAGAAGTGACAAGTTACAAGCCAAATTTATGTACAAGTTGTAAGAAATGCGTGTGCAAGAGTTCCATAAAGGCACAAGAAGTGTAGACTTGGAATGCACTGTGAAAATTAACAAGTGTACAGGCGAATTTGGACAAGTTACAAGTGTTTCCCCGTCATTTTGAACAAGTTACTGTTTTACCGTTGAAAAAAATGGCCGATTTTTAACCTACGTCCGTTCACCTATAAACTTGTTATTTTTCAGCATTGTGAGTTGACCATTTTCCGGTGTTTAATATGTGGGAATCATCTTTTGCTGAAGAATACAGACAAGAAAGAAGCATTCAGCGTAGAAGACGCCAAGGAGTTTTTCGGTCATGAATAAACGCCTTTTTCGTGAGCATTTTCGAGTGTAAAGAGAGATTTAGGACGTCTTCCAAGACCCTTGAATGATTCAAATGCTGCGTGACCCTGTGCAGTTTTTCCTGATCGGGTATTGAGGATCTCCCTATCATCGAAGAACAAAATGAAGATAATTTCGAAGTTACAGATGACATTCCTAATCCAGCAGCATTATGACTTGATGAATTGATTAATCATTTTTGCTGAATGAAGAAGAAAAATCCGATTATCCCAGCCATCAGAATAAGTTGAATGTTGAAATCAAATACACATTTTTTCCTCTTTTCAGTTTATAATTTGTCTGTCTTCCAATCATTACACTTAGTCATGTACGATGAACATCCTATCGTGTTCTTAGAACCGATTTTACATTATGATTCGCTGACAAAATTTCAATTTCGGCATCCCGCTTTACGTTGTTCATTTCGTTAGTTGCCACACCCCATTTTCTTTTCTGCTACACTTGTAAACTTAGCTTCTACAAGTGAAACTTTTCTACACTTGTACTCTTTGTTTAGGTGAAACACTTGTTCTAGTTTACCGTGCATTACAAGTACCTGTACTTGTACACTTGAAACTTATTGTTTTATGAAATAGGCCCCAGTACGTCGGAACTTGATTTCATCTCTATAGGTTTTTCGATCTATATATCTTTCAAGTGAACCCCCATATCTTTTAAAAATCCTTATAGATTTTCATATCGATGGTTAACAGGTGCCTAACTCCTATCTGATTATGTGATGTGATGTTACAGCAACTGGAATATCTACGTTCAAGATCTGTTGCGCGCTCGCAGCCGTTTGTTTCGTTTACACAGTATCGGTAAGTTACTGCTGAATTTAAAACCTGACAGTATATTACTGAATTTTGTTAGATAACACACATACGTACGTACCTACTATGTTAGATAAATAGCATGGTGGTTTGATCACCAGCAGATTCCCATTTTTAGGACGTTCCTCTGAAGCTAGGCTTCGTTAATAACTGACTTAACCTATAGGAATTGATCTAGGGGGGGTAGGGGACAACCCAAGCATGAGCAGGGCCGCCCCCCAACTGGAAAAGATAGAAGTGTAAACTTCTATTGGCGCACCGCGTCGAAAAATTTAGCGGGGTGTGAATACAATTTTACCGTCACGTTTTGTTCCGTCACGCTGTTTTGACAACCAAGCCGTTGCTGGGGAAATGAAACTTCTTTATTTTTCACCGGACAAAAATCGTTCTCCACTCGTTGGAAAGCTCTCGATTTATCACGCATTTCTTTCGTACTTGTTCTTCTATTCATGTCGTTGTTTTATATTTATTTATGTTATAAATGGATATAGTAAACAATGCCGCTTGTTTTGTTGTCACTTGGTTGAGAAGTTAATCTTGCTTACAGTAATTGTAGACGCGCACCATAACAGAAAATTACCTACTCAGGTACTCTGTTCTAATTTCGATTTTTAAAACATTTATGTCGTAGTTTTAAATTTATTTACATTTACGAATTAGCGGGAAGAAAGCATGTTCCATGTTTTAGCATTTTAGCCGAAGGCACAAGGCGGAAAGTTACCGAGGGTCCAGTGGCGGAGCCTACCCACTTTTACTTTCCCAACATCCCAACAGAGTGGAAAGTAATGTCCAATTTTACTTTCCCAACATCCCAACAGAGTGAAAAGTAATGTCCAATTTTACTTTCCCAACATCCCAACAGAGTGGAAAGTAATGTCCATTTTTACTTACCCAACATCCCAACAGAGTGGAAATTAATGTAGTTTAATAATGTTTGAATAAAAATTTTGTATACTTTGAAATTGGTCTTTACAAGATTTTTTCGGCAACCAAAATCATTTCCATAATATATTTTATATTTATTATATGTAGCAGAAAATCGTCATGGAAGTTTACACTTCTCCCGTGTGATCTTTAGCACACCTGGTTTTAATGAAAACTTGGCGTAATAATTTTAAAGAGTTTTTAAGTATATTCAAATCCTGAACAATCAAACTTCAATAGCGTACTTTATCATACTAGGTGCATATTATTTCATAGGTGAGTTATACGAATGACAAAAATAATTATCAAGGGTTGTGGTATAACTGTTCAAAAGTAACAACGCCACACGCACATAAAATGTGAATGGATATGGCTTCCCTGGTAACTACATCACCTAGAGTAAACCATTTGTGAGAAAAATCAACTGAGTATTGAACTAGGGAGAAAAAACCCAGCAGAGCAGTGGATTGATCCAGTAAGGGTTCCAAAACTAGTTTGTATACATAAGCTAGGACTTTTCAGGAGGGTTAAGGAGGGGAAAATTGGCCCATTGGAATGTGGAGTCATGTGTTATAAATTCACAGAGCAGCTTTCCAACGAACGATTTTTGTGGGATGGGAAATCAGGAAGTTATACTCTCTCTGGCAACGATTTGTAGTAGGTGAAAAAAAGTGTGACATTTTTGCTGTCGGACAAAATCCCCAGAGCTAAGAAATCCATGTAAGGAAAAAATATATATATATTAAACTCAAATGATTATAATTTGTACTTCAACAAATAGCTTCAGCTCACAAATTGAGAGACCATAAAATATTAAATAAAAAGTCATGCACCATGATCGTATGGGTGAATTATCGTATATTTTCGTATTACATTTAGGTTAAATTGTTATGATATTTGAGCACCTTGAGGGCAATGAAATTGTTAATTATAAGCAGATTACATATAAGTAGTCTGTGTTTTCTTCTTTAAATTATACGATTTTCGTTTCAGAAGCATTAAAAGTACAACAAAATGAAGAGAAAACAAACAAAAACATTTGATATTTTTTGTCAGGGAAATCTGAAATTTGGTCAGGGAAATGAAAATTTTCCCTTTTGTCTAGCGACACCCCTGTGTTATCAGCTTACTGATTTATTCTGCTTTCCAGGGCGGCTTGAAGGCTGTGACGTGGGCCGACTCCTTTCAGATGATCATCCTCGTCACTTGCACGATCTTCTTCTTTACCGCTGGAATCGTCAAAACGGGCGGATTTTCCGAAGTTTGGCGACTGAACGACGAAGGCGACAGAATGGAGTTTTTCAAGTCTGTGATTTTAAAGTCCTAACAATTTAATAATTTAATAAAACGTTTTGGGTTTTGGGTCCATTACATCTAATTGGAACGAGTAATTGCTTCAAATCATTTTGGTAATGTTAATTGCAATTCCTTTTTTAACAACTCTGAATAGCTACGTTTTGTTCGTTTAATTGTTAGTTTGTGGTTGTGGGAAGGTGTTTGGTAGAACGTTACATTTCTTGCATTTATGATGAGCTGATCCACTGTCTATGTCAACATCTATTCGTATCATTAGTTAGGTTCATTGGAGAAAAGTTTCAGCCGTGCAGCATGATAGTATGAGCAAATTTTCGTAAATTACAGTATCATGATTCATAAAATGTTTGGAAATTTGATGACCGTATCATGAATGTATGGATCGTTGATAAGTTTTAAATGATCTTGATACATTCCAAAGCGGAAAAGAGTAGTAAATAAAGATGTAGCGTGAAAGGTCAATTGAGAAACGAAAAAATGATGCTGGAAGTTGCTTTTGTTAGCTCATGCGGAGAATGAAGTAATGATTTGAGAACAATGAAATTGGTACGGGACCATCTATAGCCTAACCCGCACATTTCCAGACAATTTCATTAAAACCAGATGAAAACTGTGGAAATTAAGGTCGTTACTAGGATTGCACATTGGCACATGCGCAGCAGCTGTTAATGATACAATCACGTAGAAATTGATTAGGGGTGATCAAATCGTCTTCCCCCTACCCATTCAAAATTTGAGCGAGATCGAATGACGTAAGAAAATAATGCTTGATGGAATTTAAGTTTGCGCATGCGCAGAATGAAGTATTGGTTTGGCAACAATGAAATTAATAGGGGGCCATCTACACCTAGCCCGCACAATTCCTGAAAGCTTTATCAAAATCGGATTAAAACAGTGGAATTTAAGCTTGTTACAAGGATTTGTGGACACTCGGACTGACAGACAGAAACGGAACTAAAATTGTTCGGAATGGTCTAAAACGTAAAATTTGATTTTGGAGACAAACAATTTTCCTTCCCCCAAAAGTGAAAACAATGCTACCAGTACCTATGAGTAGACTTGGAAGCAATATTAAAAACAGTAGTAACTAATGATAGATGTATTAACACAATAGTTAATTTCCCAGATCTCAAAGGATCTTCTCAATAAGCTTCATAATTAGTTATCTTGAACTCATAAGAATGAAATTCCAAGCTTCGTTAGTAGTTTCTTCAGATTTTCCTAAGAAAGCATGTTGTGTAGCACGGAAAATATGGTTATCAGTCTTTAGTGAATAATAAAAATAATAATAACATTAAAATTCTCACAATTCATAATTTCAAGCCTCACATTCACGATATGATCATTTTCGTCTCTATGATACGAAAACTTGATGCAACCCTTGATTCCATATAGCTCTTACAACTTATCATTTGGCCTTACAACACGTTGAATTCACCTGAAGGGGGGGGGGGGGGGGAGTTGCACAGTTAGGGGTCTCAAGGACTCTTAATGAGCTTACAGGGTTAAAGGATACCCAATATCAATTATTGAGAATGAGCACCTGAGTGTACACAATTATTGAAATAACCATGCTCATAACTCCGCTTGTTGGCCACGCACTTCGCAGTAGTTAACATAATATGGTTGGATAAATCGAGAGCTCGCGAACAAATGGTCAACGAATTTTGTGGGATGGAAAACGACGAAGTACCGTTTCCCTAACAATCATCAGAAAACCAACCGTAACGCTTTTTTTAACGCTTTTTTTACCGCTTTTTTCGTTTATGTGCCAAAGTAAAGACATAAAATGTCAAAAATATGTTTTTTCAGAGATGCAAAGTTAAAAAAGTAGTATTCAATTAAAATTTTGTTTTTGAACGTTCATTTTACATTTTTCTTCATTACCTGGAGCCCTTCCATGATTTTAAACGTTTTTGTAACAAATAAAAATTTGACCATTTTTGAACGATATTTAAGAGTTGGGGTGTCAAGCACCCCAGTGGTGTAGAATCAGTTGTAAAAACTATTGGTGTGTTTTAGGGCTCATTACTGATAAGTTCGTGAACTCATCCCCACCTCCGCGGTTCTCGTGCAGAATTTGTTGTGTTCTATTCATGTTCTCTTGACCGTGCTGGAACAAACCTAATCAGTTAAAGAATCAACATTAAACCGATTAAACTTCAAACTTAATTTTCGAGAAACTATCAAAATTCAGATTCGAGCCTTTGGCGTAGTGGTGACGACCGTATAGGCTAAAGTGGGGACCCTGAGGTAGGTTAGGTAATGGTTTCCCTCGGACCTTCAACAAATCTGAAAGCTTCCTCAGCTATCCAGCTGGGTCTGAACTTTGTTTGGAAGCAGAAGGCATAATTCCATCAACAATTTTAAAGCCTGTTCAATAATGCCGAACAAATTGCGTTTCCACATTTTATACCTAGATGATTTCTTATTATTTTTGTTATCTCTTCAAAACGAGGTAAATATCTTATTTTTTCGTAATTCAATACTTTGCTTCCGAGTCTACCTAAAGGTAGCGGAAGCAATGTTTTCACATGCAGTAGAAAAAAATTTTTTGGTCTCCGAAATCAAAATTTCCACTTGCATTTTACGTTTTAAACCATTTTGAACAACTTTGGTTCCGTGTCTGTCTGTCTGTGTGTGTGTGTCTGTCGTGTGTCCGCAAATCCTTGTAACAAGCTTATTTTCCACAGTTTTCCAAATGACCTGATTTAGTTTTTCACCCCCGCACCTTCTCTAGAGTGACTTCGCCTCGACTGGCAGTGTTGGGCATAATCTTATCGTCGAATATGAATACGATTGTATTCGCGTAAAATATTCGTTGATTCTGAGTCAACTGCGATTATATTCGTATACGTGTAATCTTATTCGACTGTCGGTGAACCCATATAAAAATACAACGCATAAAAATGCGTCACGTTCATCAATTTCAATAGGGCGTCTCTCCTATAATATGCAAAGTCTTGCTAATATTACCTAGCTTCTGAGGGACGTCCTTAAAGCGAATTCAACGATTGGAGCCCAGCCTATTTGTCTCATATCTATTTCAATAGGACGTCCCTCTGAAGCTAGGTAATATTAGCAAGACTTCGCATATAATAGGAGGGACGCCCTATGAAATTGATCAGAATTTCCACTCGCATTTTACGTTTTAAACCATTTTGAACAACTTTGGTTCCGTGTCTGTCTGTCTGTGTGTGTGTGTCTGTCGTGTGTCCGCAAATCCTTGTAACAAGCTTATTTTCCACAGTTTCCATCCGATTCGGATGAAATTTTCAGGGAATGTGCGGGCTAGGGGGTAGACGTTCCCCTATCAGTTTCATCATTCTTGACTCAATACCTCACTCTCCGCATACGCAAACGTAAATTCTACCAAGCATCATTTTCTTACGCCCTAGTATTCCGATCTCGGTCAAATTTGGAAGATAGTTGGGAGATGACGATTTGATCATCTCATATCAATTTCAACATGATTGCATCATTAATGCACATGCGCCAATATATGAAATCCTTGTAACAAGCTTAGTTTCCACAGATTTCATCCGATTTGAATGAAATTTTTAGGGAATGTGCGGGCTAGAGTGTAGACGGTCCCCTATCAGTTTCATTGTTGTGAAATCAATACTCCACTCTGCGCATGCCTAAACGTAAATTCCATTGTGCTCCATTTTTTCACGCCCTAGTTTGTCCGATCTCGCTCAAATTTGGAAGATAGTAGGGGGATGACGATTTGATCATCCCATATCAATTTCAGCATGATTGTATCATTAATAGTTACTGCGTATGCGCCTATGTGAAATCCTTGTAACGACCTTAATTTCCATTGTTTTCATCCGATTTCGATGAAATTGTCAGAGAATACGTGGGTTATGTTGTAGAAGGTCCCCTGTCAGTTTTATTGTTGCCAAATCAATACATTCTGCGCATGCGCAAACGTAAGTTCCATCATGTTCCATCTTCTCACTCTCTAGGCGTTCTAGTTAGCTTAAATTTGGATGATAGTTGGATGAAGATGATTGGTAAACGAGGAAGCTATGTGCCACATCCAACTTGGCAGACGTTTTTTCTTCTATATGTAATACTGAAAGCCTTAGTTTTCAGAACCTGTTTGTTTATATAAAACTCGTAATAGAAGTCCCATTCCTAGTAATTCCTAGTTAGGTACTTGTACGTTCTTGTTTTTCAATAAATCTAATTGAAAATTAAAAATATTTGATGCAGTTTCGATCCATCGCCGTCCCAAAGACTGACGTTCTGGACGACTTTCGGGGTTTTCTTCGTCTGGACGCCGCACTACTTGGACTCGTCGCAGCACCAGAGATACAAATCCCTCTCCACCCTAACTCAAGCCAGAAGGTTGGTGGATCCAGTGCATGTGTGTCAATATGTGAAATTATACACATAGTCAATGTGTGAAATTATGCACTGTAGGTATAAAATTACTTGGCATTGTATGTAAGGTGTGCAAAAAAATTACTCAGTCATGCAGCATGACTAAAAGAGCGAAATCTCAAAGAAAAGTTGTGAAAAAAACTTAGAAGACAGCCGTTTGAAGAGATCGCAAAAAACATTTTACATCACGCAGCAGAACTCAAAAATTTGGTCAATTATGGGCAGTTTTCGCCTAAAACTAGATTTTTCTTACTTTTTTATGAATCTTAGAGACCTGTAGCCTATTTCATAAAGCAACAAGTGACAAGTTACAAGCCGATTTTATGTACAAGTTGTAAAAAATGAGTGCGCAAGCGTTTCATAAAGGTACAAGTGTAGACTTGTGATGCACAGTGAAAATTAACAAGTGTACAAGCGAATTTGGACAAGTTGCAAGTGTTTCCCCATTATTTTGAACAAGTCACTGTTTTACAGTTGTAAAAAATGGCCGATTTTCAACCTACGTCCATTCACCTGTAAACTTGTTATTTGCCAGCATTGTGAGTTGACAATTTTTCGGTTTTTAATATGTGGGAATCATCTTCTGCTGAAGAATACAGACAAGAAAGAAGCATTCAGCGAAGAAGACGCCAAAGATTTTTTCGGCCACGAATCCCCCACGAATACCCACGGCTTAGTTTAACGAAAGATTTAGGATGTCTTCTCAGACCCTTGAAAGATTCAAATCTGCGTGACCCTGTGCAATTTTTCCTGATCGGGTATTGAGGATCTCCATACCATTGAAGAACAAAGTGAAGATAATTTCGAAGTTACACATGACATTCCTAATCCAGCAGCATTACGACTTGATGAATTGATTAATCATTTCCGCTGAATGAGGGGGAAAAATCCGATTATGCCAGCCATCAGAATAAGTTGAAATCAAATACACACTTTTTCCACTTTTCAGTCTTCCAATCATTACCCTTAGTCATGTACGATAAATATCCTATCGTGTACTTAAAACCGTGTTACATTCTGTTTCGCTGACAAAACTTCAATTTCGGCATCCCACTTGACGTTGTTCAATTCGTTTGTCCCCACAAGCCATTTTTCTTTTCTGCTACACTTGTAAACTTAGCTTCTACAAGTGTAACTTTTCTACACTTGTACCCTTTGTTTTGATGAAACACTTGTTCTAGTTTACCGTGTATTACAAGTACCTGAACTTGTTAACTTGTACACTTGTAACTTGTTGTTTTATGAAATGGGCCCTAGGTGTCCGGAGCTAATCTGGCTGCCTGACCGGAACTGTTATGTAGGTACCGCTATCGCTAACGTTTTGTAGAAATTAAGTCGAGGTCCCTTGTTGAAATGTGATGCATTGTCTTTCTAGGGTCGTGTTGCTGTCAATGGTCCTGATGATCTCCTTGGTCGTCATTCAGTACAGCATCGGGCTACTCGCCTACGCGTATTTTGCAGGATGCGATCCGGTTCTGGCCAAAATGGTGAGTTAGTAAATTTTAGCTATACCTACCTACGATCCGAAGAGTAAAGTCGCAAATTTATGTCAAAGAACACCTTAATCCCTAAATTCCAACGTCTCGGGTGATATTCTCGAGACTTCTACACTAGCGCACATCGAGGCAAGGCTAAAAACCTAATTTTCGAAGTTATTTCACCTTGTTGTCATGGTTACGAGTAAACTATATGAAAAAGTGCCATTAGGAGTCACCACTTACATACCTACTTTCTTACGGTTCAGTATTTACCTAGTTCCTAGTTCAATATATTTTATTATGCCAGTCAATAAATTTTATGCGAATTTTATCAAGCTGTAATCCAGCAATAACCTGAAACGCTGTGAATGCAAGATTTTGTTTGTGCGGTTTGTGCCAATGAAATTTGTGTTGGGAAGTTGACAAACAAGTGTTAGAAGTTCCGGATATCAGCCGCGAAAATGTTGTGGATTATCCAGTTTTCAGAACCGATCTTTGATTTAGTTAAGAAACTTAACATCTTTATAGTCCTTTGAAAGTAGTCATGTGAAAGGACGTGCCATGAGAGCTCTGCTAAAAAGGGAATATTAGGTAGGTATCGCCTTTGGAAAGGTATTTACCTAGAGAGGTAGGTATACATTACCTACTTTCCGTATATCATTACTTCTTATTCATCATGTACTTCCATAGACAAAAATTGAAGTAGGTACCTACTTAATCAACTTTTTTTGTCCCAACGATTTGCGTAACTGCAAAACTCGCGCAATAACTGCACTTACAATGCCCGTCTGAATGAATTTCAAGGTTTTTTTCCTTACAGCTGGTTTATAATTCATGTTGCACATTTCCCTTTTCGAAATTCGACAAACTTGAAAGCAGTTGAAATTCGTTGGCAGAGCAACAACCTACCTACTTAGTTTACTTTTAACCAACAGCGAATTCGGTGGGCTGTACTTACCTACGTAGTTTCGTCTGTTGGTGGAGCACCAACCTGCCTTGTTTACTTCGACAAACTACTATCCTTTCATTCATTCAATAAAACAAGTAGAGCTGCCTCAGTTATAGTAATAAGAACATGTCTAATATGCTAATAAAACTGCCAGGACAATGGCTATGTAGTAACAACACCGCAGTACAGAGATCTGAGTAATTTGCCATTATTTTTTCTCCTTTATTTTTCAGGTTATTTATTCTCAGTCTAAACGAATGAAGTTCTTTAGTTTTCGGACACTGATTTCCTATAATAGTTAGTCCCTAGTCCAAATAAAAACTCGTTCACTACTAGATCGGTATCGTTGTCTACAACCAATAATCGCGCTGGCAGGCATGATTACTGCGACCATTTAGTTGAATTGAAACTTTATATTACTACAATATTACTTTCGCAGAACAAAACTGTTGAAAAATGTCATTATAACAACGTATTAGGTTGACATACGACAGCAAACTTCTAGTGAAAAATAGGTTGGTTGAGTTGCGATCTAGTAACATGGACCTTGGAAGAAACTCAAACCTACTCCAGGCGTGACGTCACGAGAATATGGGCTATATGTAGATTTTTGTTGCAGGGCGTTCGCTCTCACTCAACCATCATCCCCTACTTTGTGAGCCAGATCGCAGTCAATCATCCGGGAATGGCGGGGTTGTTCCACGCTGACGTCATAGCTGCTGGCCTCAGGTAACCTTAATGATAGATAGATAGAAAACATGTATTTTTATAAAATATTAAAGTGTACAACAAATGGAATTATATACATGATTAGGCAATGGGCCGTGCCCGTCTGCCAAAGAAGTAATAAGATACAAGTAGATTGATACAAGAAGTTCGAGTTAAGCATAATATCTTACAGAATAATATATGTAGAATAAGAACAGAGTACAGAATATATAAGAATATAAGATATAAGAATAAGATACATCAAACCTATGTGACCTTTATCTCAAAGTTGTAACGTTGTTGAGGGTGAGTATTCCCGAATCAACGAAAAAAGGGATAGCTCTAATATCAATACTTTTTGCTTCCGAGTCTGCCTAAAGGTAGCAGAAGCATTGTTTTCACCTTCGGGGAAAAAAATTTTTTTGGTCTTCAAAATCAAAATTTTCACTCGTATTTTACGTTTTAGACCATTCTGAGCAACTTTGGTTCCGTGTCTGTCTGTGTGTGTGCGTGTGTCTGTCCGTCTGTCGTGTGTCCGCAAATCCTTGTAACAAGCTTATTTTGCACAGTTTTCCACAGTCGTTGGCAAGCATTTTTGAGCACATTAAGTTGGTCAAATTTCAAAAAATTGCTAAGAAATCACTAAAAATGGCTAAAACCCGATAAGTTCATACTTCTTCGCAGTATGGGGTGTATCCCATTCTCCTCTCTTGTAGGACTCTGAGGTTTCCTTGGGCGTACGAGCCATTTCGAGAATCCATCAACACACAAACGAAAACAAGTTGAAACATAGACCCACCCAGGGTTGCTGCCAGGTGTCCGGTTTTGGCCTGGACAGTCCGGTTTTTCACCAAACTGTCCGGACGCTCTGATTGCCATAAGTCCGGTTTTCTCTGAAAGGGCGACAAATGTCCGGTTTTCATATATCTCCTATTATCCTATCTGGTTTATGTAGCTCACTTATTTCTAACTTACCACATTCTAGAACTGCAAGCAACAGCAACACAAAGTCCACCCTTGATTAGATCTGAATTTTATAATCGGAGCTCTTTTGTGCAGGCCATTAAATCGTTTTACTATAATAAAATTAACCCTATGGATTTTACTAGTATGAAACATTTTAAGAAGTTTTTACTATCAAAATATATTTCATTTTCATAAGAGTTATTCTGTAAATTGTAGATTTCTTCTTTTTTGAATTGATGGCATTGTACCTACTATGCTCTACCGGCTAGATGATTTTAGGCTCTGCCAGTTTACACAAGTTCCTTTGAAATTTTTAACAGGCAGGCGTATGTTTACTTACTACAAGTATATGTATTTCTTTTCTTATATATTTTTTTATATACCGATAAATGATTCTATTCTATTCTAATACACTTTCTTAATATTTCAGCACTGTTACTAGTCTGTGGAACACTCTGGCATGTACGATCTACGTAGATTTGGTGCGTCCCTTCATGAAAAACACCTCAGAGAAAAAGGCGTACAGGATCATAATCTCGCTGGTGGTAATTTTGGCGATCATATCAACCTCGTTAACTAAAGCTGTGGAGATGCTTGGTGGCACGATTATGGAGGTAAGAGCTAAGACTGTTTTCATTATCTTGTAAAATTAAGTTTTGTCATAATATAAACACTTGAAAAAAGAGATTCAGATATTTGGCAAACTTAATGTACACCCTTTGAACACTTTTTGAAATTACCATTTATATTTGTGGAAGATTCCGCCATCACTATCTAGTAATTTAGCAGAATATTGCTCAAATAAAGTTTATTCACTATAAAATTGAACATTTAAAAATGTATGTACAAAATTATGCTGAGAAATGTACTTAAATTTCATGAAACTTTGCTTTCAAAAATCGATAAAAACCGCGTAAAAACTAAAAATCTGAAATATCTTTTTTAATGGCGGATCATTATTTAGAATACATTGTTTGCCATACAATTATTAGCTAACAATTTCTTTGCGCTCAAAAAGCTCGAATTTGAAAACAATTTAACGTTATACAATACGATATTTTACGAAATTATTTACGCAGTTCAATGGCATAAAACAGCCGAAACGCTGTTGATTTTTTTCCCTGTTAAAGTTCTGACCCTTAGGGAAGAGAGCAAATATGAAGTTACAGCTACCTGGGTGGTTTCTTTCGATTCCTTGGGATTATATCTATGAATTGTTATTAAGCCCCGTACATAGTAACCCTATATTACATAGCCCTTCACCGCAGAACGCTGGTCCACAAAAAATTACCTACCAAACTGAGTCTAAGGTGCATTATCGAAATATAACTGGACGATGTCACCTACCAAAAGAAAAATCTACGCTACATGCATTACATTGCATGTATTTACATTGCATTGCCCTATTTTTCCCCCTGTGAAAAATGTGTTTTGTGTCTCAAGTTAAAAACTTCTCAATTAAATTAGCTAAGTCAGGTGATCAGAAAAGACCCAATCAATTCAGCCGTCTTTTAGTGTTCCAGAAAGTCACCATATCAAATCTCAACTTCCTAGGATGAACAGGAAAGATTTTACGTCACTCAGCTGATTAGGAAAGAACCAATAACTGCAATCGTCTTAGTGTCCCTGAGAGTATTCCTATCAAATTTGAACTTCCTAGGGATAACAGGATAGATTTTAGCTCACTCAGCTGATTATAAAAGACCCAATAATTGCAATTGTCTAGTACCTACTGCTTACAAGTACCTAATACTCAATAGTATACCTACAATGCACATAGTGCCTTATTTTCACATTATTATTTCATTATGGTTACTTAGCAATATTAAATCAGCTTTCCTTGACACTACAATGGCTGAGGGATCTTGGGATGTTGTGATAAAATGGGAGCACTCCAATAAGTGGCGAACGATTTTCCTGCTATGAAAACTAAGGGAGTTACACTTCGCTAGTAACGCATTGGTTGTAGGTGAAAATCAATAGAAATAGAAAAACCTAAGTATGAAGAAAAATATGCGGAAAATCCCCCGTTTTCGGCCCATTTTTAGCGAATTTTCTTTGAAAATACAGCTATTGCAATGGCTCCAAAAATTTTAAAATAAAAATTTTCAAAAATTTTCTTCATCGAAATCTGTTTTGAGACATTCTGAAATGATTCCTGGATTTTAACGCTTTTTTATATGTATATATATATATATATATATATATATATATATATATATATGTCATTCCAGCCGATAACTCTCGATAGAATTGAGATAACAACTTCGTTCTTTCGCCAAAAAATCAAGCATTTCAAAAGAAAGGATGAGTTCGTTGGACAACACTTTTTGAGCACATTAAATTGGTCAAATTTCAAAAAATGTGCTAAAAAAATCACTAAAAATGACTGAAAACGTCTAAAAACTGTTAAATTTATATTTTTATCAGAATCGTAGTCGAAAGAAGTTTATTGGCGATGAACTAAAACATTCAAAAAAGTATTCACAAAATTATGGTGAAAAATGTACTTGAATTTCATCAATATTTGCTGAAAAATCGATTGAAAAACTGAAAAATTGCTAAACATCCAAAATCTGTTTTTATTCGTAAAATATGATTTGGAACGAGTTTACTTGCCATAAAATTGGTGGTAAACAATTTCTTTGTACTCGGAATGCACAAATTTCAAAACAGTAATATAATATAATGTTACGATAATCTACGAAAATTCGCTCATACGATCATGCTGCATGACTGGAACTTTTGTTTCATAGCATTGATTCGTCTAAAGCGATCGAGCTGGCTAGATTCTAGGACCAACTAGACCACAAGTGGAGTCCATGTGGGAAAGGGCGTATTTTTCTCATCAAGTTTAAGGCCTCTTATCGCCTGGACAGCGGACGGACATTGCAATTTTGGATTCTACGCACCTTGAAACGTGAATTGACAAATTTTGAGAGAAAATACTTCTTTTTTTTCCCCTATACGATTACAAAGGCTTATAATTGGAAATAATAAACCAAAACACTTCAATGATACTCATAAACTAGCAACTAAATCCAAAAAACCCGCCTTGGAATTTTTTAGTACTAATTGAGTAATTAATAAACTCCTCCGGCCAAATTGAGAATTAACTTGTTAAACCCGAAAAAATAACGAAAAAAAAAGAAAAATCTAAAAGAGAGCTTTTCAAAAGTTTCAGTCATGTAGCATGGCCGTATGAGCGAAGTTTCGCCAATATTTTGTGATACGCTGTTTTGGAATTCAAGCACGATGGGTACAAAATTATTTATTTTAATTTCATCATAATTTATAATAATTATTATAACAATATGGTTTAGTTTCTTGACCGCTACGTGATAATTAGCACAGTTTTGGGAGCTTGAGAGTCGGTCAGGCAATAATAAAAATCAAGTCTTCAAAGCCAACGTTTCGATGTATTTATACATCATCATCAGGGCACGAAGGATTTATGCAGGTTTTTACGAAGACATATTGTAGTTTGTAACACATTCATGTCATGCACATACATTGACTAGTGAAAACATTTGACAAATCAAAAATTAGTTGAAAAACCCTAGGTATTTCTTAAAGATTTGTGTTATAATGCCTTAAAACGGATTCCAATGGAGAAAATTTGTATTTTAAAATATTTGAAGCTATTGGAATTTCTATAAGATTCGCTGAAAATTACAACAATTCGCTCATTTGGTGATGCTGTATGATTGGAACGTTTTCCTTCTTTTCAGTCAGTCATTCAATGGGTGGCTGAGGCTAAAACAGATTCCATGCTAAAATAATTTATTTGTGATGTTTTATCCACATTTACCACATTAATCAACACTCTTCTGTTTAGACACTTTTGGTGTTGAGAACGACGACTCAATCTTCCATTTTCGTCTTGTTCACGGCTGGAATGTTCATACCCTGGATAAACGCTAAGGTGAGTCACATAATACTTATCTATACTCGTATCTATTAAAATGTTGAGTTGGCTTGTGTACCTACGCTTCAGTAACTCATAAAAATCTCGATTGAGCTCAAATTTTGACACAATAGTTCCCTTTCATGGATTGTTTATATATATTTTTTGTTTTATCATCCTCCTTGTTTATAGGGCAGTGTTCCTTTAAACTTTTTGCTTCCGAGTCTACCTATCGGTAGCAGAAGCATTGTTTTCACATTCGGGAGAAAAGAAATTTCGGTCTCCAAAATCAAAATTTCCACTCGCATTTTACATTTTAGGCCATTCTGAACAAGTTTGGTTCCGGGTGTGTGTGGTGTGTGTGCGTGCGTGCGTTCTATCGTGGGTCTGCAAATCCTTGTAACAGGCTTATTTGCCACAGTTTTCATCCGATTTAGATGAAATTTTCGGGGGATGTGCGGGCTAGGGGGCAGATGGTCTCTTATCAGTTTCATTGTAGCGAAATACTACGATCTATACGCATGCGCAAACGTAAATTCTACCAAGCATCATTTTCTCACGCCCCAGTCGTCTGACCTCGCTCAAATTCGGATGATAGTTGGGGGATAACGATTTGATAATCTCTTATTAATTTCAACATGATTGTTTCATTAATTGCTACTGCGCATGCGCCTTTGTGAAATCCTTGTAACGACCTTAATTTCCACTGTTTTCTTCCGATTTCGATAAAATTGTCAGAGAATGCGCGGGTTAGGTTGTAGACGGTCCCCTGTCAGTTTCATTGTTGCTAAATCAATACTTCATTATGCGCATGCGCAAACTTAAATTCCATTAAGCTCCATTTTTTCACACTCTAGTCGTTCGATTTTGCTTAAATTTGGATGATAGTTGGAATAAGATAACTTGATTCCTCATATCAATTTCAACACGATTTTATCATTAATAGCTGCTGCGCATGCGCCAATGTGAAATACTTGCAATTACCTTAATTTCCATAGTTTTCATCCGATTTTGATGAAATTGTCAGCGAATGCGCGATTTAGGTAGTAGATGGTCCCGTACCTATTTCATTGCTGTAACCACATCAGTTCATTCTGCACTTGTACAAACGTAAATTACATTGAGTATCGTTCTTTAGTTTCTTAATTGACCAATTATGACATTTCACGCGACTTCTTGATTTACCTACTCTTTTCCGCGATAGAATTTTTAAAGATCATTTAAAACTTTTTAATGATCCATACATTCCTGATCGGTAAACGAGGAAGCTATGTGCCACACCCAACTTGGCAGACTTTTTTTTTTTATTTTTCATTATTTTTTTATTTTTATTTTTTTGATGCATCGTAAATTTATTACCCCGCAATACACAGAGCTTTTCAGCACCCCCTGGACTTTGTCCATGTACCCCGCTTTAGGAAACACTGTTGTAGGGCATTACGGCTGGAGGTTTGGCTGCAGCGGGAACTTCCATCATCGTCCTGATTGGGAACGTCAGTGCAAGGAAGTCCGGGCTGCTGAAGGATCATCCCAAGTTCTTAACAACGGAAAATTGCCCGGCGAACTTTAGTTCCTCGTTGGCCAAGTGAGTTAAAAAGAAAAGGTTATAGTCATGCGGCATAACCGCAGGAGCGAATTTTCGTAGATTATAGTATTATATCATGTTACATTACGAACTAAATCACTGGCGATGAGGTTGTGGAAACCCATTCCAAAACAGAATTTAGCGAAAAAACGTTGTCTATTTCCACGAAAAATAAAGAGTTACAATGTTAAATCGTTGAGCTACAATTATTTACAACTTGTAACACAAGTATTCCTCTCTATTGGTATAGATATGTATAGATAGATGATATTATCATTCTATGGAAGGGACAGAAAGACAACTAAATTCTTTTCAAGAAAAAGTCAATAAATTAGATCCCTTTGTCAAATTCACCCTCGAAATCTGCGGGAATAAACACAATTTTCTTGTACTGTCTATCTCTTTGGTAAATGAGAAGCACGATTTTTCAATTTATAGAAAAGATACGTATAGCGATACAACGATCCATTGTGATGATGATGATGTTGTTTATTGCTTCAAAATAAAATACAATAATATAAATGAAATAATCGGTCAATTAACAGAAATTAATGATCATAAATCTTACTTGACACGTGAGTGAAGCACCCCATCTTTTAGAACCTTCAAGGTTCTGTGCTAGATGCGGGAGTCATTCACCGAATGAATTATTGTTAAACATAAATACGCTTCTCAATAGAATTTGCGAAACAAGCAGATCGTTGAAAACTATATCTAACTAAAGAAAAAATAATAATAAAAATAAACCTATCTTATATATATTATTTATACAAATTATTACGACCTATCCTATATATTTATAAAAAGTATCACATCTGTCACCCACCACGAATTGTCACAATTGAAACACAAATTGGCATTATATATTTTAATATAGATTTTGGTTTGTTATTAAAGCGTCGATACCTGCTAAGCCACGTACATGCTTTGAGTGATTTGGTCCACACTCAGCGGGCCCTTGCCTATCAACCAAGTGAAGACCAATTTTTTGTACTTGCACCTTGATGTTGTCGTAGGATTTCTCAAATCATCTGTTATTTTGCGTAGTATGAGGGGAAATGATCTGGATACGTGTCTGGACGTACTTTGCAATCTTGTGGGGGGAATAGTTACTATATTTTGGGTAGTTTTGCGGGTTGTATACGGGGTGTGTCTTTCATACTGAAAATAGTCGGGGTGCTTGTGGAAAAACATTAGAACTGATTTTAAGTATAATTGTGAAACTGAGAAGACAGGTACCAAGTCAAACAAATCTGAGGTTGAAAATCTCCTTGGTTTCCCCGCCATAACTTTCAGTATGGCCTTCTGCATTGTAAATAAAGGCTTCAAGGTATTTGAATAGGCAGCTCCCCAAAACATGATTCCGAAGCTCAGCAGGCCTTGCACAAGTGACTTATAAATAGTAACCATCGTCTTTAAGGTTACATATTTCCTCAAATTGTAAAATATATATACAAATTTCTTCAATTTATCAACAACTCTTCTTCGTACATCAACTCACCCTTTAGTCCATAAGCATGCAGCTTTCAATGATATATACATTGATGATAGGTAAACGAGGAAGATATATGCCACACCCAACTTGGCAGACCATTTTTTTTTTTTTTTTTTTTTTCCTCGTATTGTTTTTCTCTCAGTTCCATTGTTTGTTCATGTATTTCACTATTACCATCAGTGTTCCTGTGTGTGTGATATTTCAGTGTTATTTTCATGTTTCCTCTATAAGGACCTACCAAATATTTCTTGTCATCTCTTGCTCTGTTGATAATTTTTAAAAAATTTTCTCTTTCTATTTTCTCCGTTCGTGGATAAATTGGGCAGCTGCCCGTAATTTTTGTTAATAAATAAACAAATACTGTTTAGACAACTAGGTACCAATCTTTGGGAAAATGGGAGAATGCTGGTCGATGTGGAAACTTACTGAATACTGAACTGCAGACTATAGACTTACACAATAAATTAATTATTTATTCCAAACTTTATCCTAGAATTTGAAAAAGAACTCTCCTAATACACAGTTTTTTGCTCTGTTTCTGAGATCCATGGAAAATAATGTGTCAATATGTTTCAGCGCGACGCTTACAATGGGCGTGGCGGGTTACGGATCTCATACATTCGTGGATGACAGTGTGTTCTGGCTTTTCAAACTATCCATCTACTACATCCAAGTACCAGGTAAATCCACAGCTGATTAAAAACGTCTGCCAAGTTGGGTGGGCAGTATAGCTTCCTCACACATTATAACATGGACACATAGAATTAGTTAGCTCTCGAGTTTGAACGAAATCGAACCAACAGACGGTAATAAATAAATGTTATAAGAAATTAACGTTTGCGCATGCGTACAGACTACTATTTATGTGACGGCAATGAAAGTAATAGGGGACCGTCGAGAAGCTATCCCGCACAATCTATGAAAATTTCATCAAAATCGTCCCATTAGACTCGAAGTTAAACCTGTGTCGATCGATATTAGTTTCGCGCATGCGCGATGGTTATTACTCTACCAATCGCAATATAATTTATAGGGCGGCTTTGTAGAACATACATTTTGCGGCGTTTTATTTTTCTTTAACAATTCATGTTAAATTATACCTAAAATCTACCTACATTGGTTCATTTTATTTTTATTATTTGTCGGGTAGAAAGTTGAAAACGCACTTGCCCCACTATACGTAAGTATAGTATAGGGGGCAAGTGCGTTGTTTGAATGCTTCAAGGTTTTGCCCAATTCTTAATGAATTACAAACTTCAATTCATTATATCCACACGTTTTTCGACATAGAAAGATCTGGGGAATGTAATAAAACTGTAGTCATTATTTAACTTGTAGTTTGAGGGAAATAGTAGCATCACAAAGTCAGATTTATGAAAAATAGGTACGCACTTACCCCCTTCCCCCCTGACCCTATTCATTTTGCCGTCAAAAGAGTTGTACCATGACGGTTCTGGCGAATGTACCTGAAACTAAATACTCTTGGTTAGTTTACTACTGTTGCTTTGCCCGCGTTTTGCCTGTTGGTGGAAAATTAGTCCACTGTTGGTTATATTTTCAAAAGTTACAGAACACTCCCCCTACCTCCCCCTGTATTCTGAACGTGATAGGTACATGTAAACAAAGTCAAGGATGTAAGGAGAGCATACGTACTTCTTAAATGATCCATAAATGTAGTATTTCCGTTTTATAGGTCTCATCGTGGGTATTGTGACGTCGATAGTGGTCAGCTTCCTGACGGGGCCGCAAAGCCTGGAGACGGTCGACCCCCAGATGATCGTCCCTCAGATGAGATGGCTGCTCCCGTCAAACGTCAGAAACAAAATCAACGACGATGGGAATGTCGTCCAAAATGACAAAGTCGACGAAGAAATTATGCAAAATACCCGAGAAACGTACGCATTGGTGCCGCAAGAAGCACCAGTAAAGGAGACGGTGGAGGAACTCGAGCAAGATACACCGTGGATCGTAAAATAAAGAAATTCAACTTTATACTTGGGAGTTTTTGCGATCTTCCATCTGAGTGGTCGTACGACAAGAGGTTTTCTAGAGCAAGCAAACCAGAAGTTAACCTGTGAGTCATACTGAACGAATAGGGAATCGTCGTACGATAGAATGAAACGATTCAGAAGTCACAACTAACGTGACTACACTACACTTTAGAATAATAAAATACTTACTTTACTAACTTGTATATATACTATATATAGGGTGTCCCCAAAAACGCCCCCTCCCCCTGCTAAAATCGTTAATAATAAAATAATAATTTTTTCAATCTTAATGTTATTTTGTGAAAAATCTCAAAAATGACAAAATTGCGCACGTGCGCAATTGACATCAATTTCGTTATTTTAAATGGGAACCCCAATTGTGTATTGCAGATTCGAATTCTACGTGAAATTTCATGAAGAAATGACCCATCACTCGATTTTTTTTTTTTTTTTTTTTTTTTAGTGCGCGCAAAAGTGCGCAATTCCGCTCTAAAAGTGCTATATTTGTGAAATACCTACTGAGGTTTTGTAGATTTTCAATTGCCACGTGTAATACATGATTTTGGAGTATTATATATTTTCCTGCTGAAGCTTGTAATGATGTTCATTTATAGATCTTTTTGGAACACCAACTTGGGAAATTGCAATGCGCAATTTTGTCATCTTTGAAATCCTTACAAAAAACATTGAGATTGAAAAAATATATATAATTTTTTGACCCTATATTAACAATTTTTGCAGGGGGAGGGGGACGTTTTGGGGGACCACCAGTTTATTCTTTCATAATGGAAGAAGTAATAAATTATCAACAACTTTGTTGTTTAATTTTATCCTCAACTGTTCTTTGAAAATTCGCTCTATTATCCATGCTACATGACTGAGTGCATAAAAATGATGATTTTTCAATTTATAGAAAAGATACATATAGCGATATAACTATCCATAGAACATCAACCTTAACCTAAATCATCTTACGTTATAGTAAATCACCCATTAGTCCACGAGCATGCAGCCTTCCATGTATGATCAACCGAGCACCCAATGAATGAACAATATTTATCAAAAGAAAAATCCATTATCAAAAGCTTAGCGGATAGTAACGGATATGGAGGAGATCTCGTTGATACAATATGGGATAAGTTTCTTAGAAAATAGTGTAGAGACAAAGTTTCCAATCTGGTTAGGGAAGATGTAACTTTAGAAGAAAAGCAATGGATAAGTATACCTTATTTTGGGAAAATTTCTTATAACATGGGCTAAATTCTGTCATCGAGAGGTTACAAAGCACGTTTAAAAATTAAAAATAGTCTTAAATCATTACTAGGATCCGTTCAGGATAAAAGTGGGGATTATAAACTAAAATGTTCTTGTGGCTACTAATATTGCGGTCAAACTGGTAGGAAATTCAGGGAAAGAATAGAAGAGCATCAGGAGGATTTCAAGGAAAATAAGGGTAAGTCTACATTTGCGAAACATCTTAAGGAATCCAATCATAGCTACAATGTTGAGTTGACAGATAGACAGTTGTAGAATTCCTTCATTTTGGTCCAAAGGGAGGTATGTTGAATGTACTGTTGAAACCAGTAATTCTTCCCCTCCTTTCACTTCATCTGATTAGCTATAATCCCCCTTCACTTTGCTTGCATGTAATTGGTTGTACCTCCTCTCCCCCCCCCCCCCCCTTTCCTCTCTCTTGACCAATGGGATTCAATCTCCCTTCACCTGTGACTATAAAAGCTGGGTCCTTTCTAATGTGTCTTCAATTATTGTTTGTCACTGATGATGGCCTAACCGTGGTAATCGATTTCACATTGACTCTTTATTTTTCGTGGAAAGAGACAACGTTTTTTCACTAACTTCTGTTTTGACATGTTTAATGTATATTTTCTTTTAGCGAATTTTCGTAGCTATTGGAATGGCTCGGAAAATTTTTAAAATTAAAATTTTTGAAAAATGTTTCCATTGAAATTCGTTTTAAGCATTCTGAATCGCCGAATTTTATTTAGTATGAGTTTCTTTTAACTTACAATTGGTTTAACCTATTTCTTCGTACTCAATTTGCACAAATTTCAATACTATTCAACCTAATTCAATAAAATTAGCTCATACGACCATGCTGCATGACTGGAACTTTTGTAATTATTCTCTGTATAATCGATAAAATAAGTTCTAATATCAACTGACAGATTCTGTGTAGTCCCGATGAAATTGAGTTCTCCCGTTCCATGTAAGTACAACTTGATTTTATGTTAGCTATTGTGGTATAAGGAGGCACATGTGGATGTTGCCGTCTCTGTGACTACGTCTTTAGAGAGTTTTTGTTCTTCCCGTAATTTTCTACCCGTGTACGCAAAAAGACTGAAATACCAACTGCGCATGCGCGATTTTTGCGTGAAAAATGCTTCCGTTGGAATCCCGTCCCACGCGTGGTCATCATAATCTTTCACAAAGGTGACCACAGTTTTAAGAGTATTCGTTCTCCCTCTGACTGCCTCCTAATAAGTTTTCCCATTTAATGTTGAACCTATGATAAATATAATTGTACTATTAAATCCAATTCCGTTGATTACGTGAACAAAGTACCAACATCGTCCAAAAGACAAGACATCGTGTTTAGCTACTTGGGAAAGAATACAGTAGTTGAAACTTTTCCGACTTTAAAGTACCTACCTTAAGTCCTACCTGTTCTTTGTAGGCATTTACATGTAAATTTCGTACAACAAAGTTGTATCTGCCAACATGAAGATTCAGACACCGAGCAGGTTTGTTTTTTAGATAATACGATATTATACGAAAGCTGTTGTCAGTTCAATAACGAATCAAGTAGGTTGGTAGTTGAATTTGGGCTAGGTACCCCCTCAGATCATGAAAACGACGATTTGATAAAGCAGATAAGGTACTCAAAACGAACTATTCTACGCGGCCTGATTAAGTAAACTTGATGTAGATAAATAAAAAATTTAATGATGAGACAAAAAATAGCCTGAATAGCGGCGCTCCCGGACGGTTACCCATCTAAGTACTATCCAAGTCCAACGTTGCTCAACTTCTGTGATCAGACGAGAACCGATGTATTCAATGAGATATGGGTGTTGGTGAATACAACTTATTTCTTAGGTCATAGGTCTGTTTACTCGAACCTAGCTATTCGATGCCTGTGGCGACAGCTGATAAAGAAGAGTGTAAAGGTAGGTACTTAAAATGAATTCAATCTTGTTCTACTCGATCTCGAATTCAGGAGAATCGTTGACATAAAAATACTAAACAGACTTTAGCGTGACGATAGCTTTTGGTTATTCGTGTGCTTACGTTTAAAAATACATGTAGAAATACGCCTAGAGCTACATCTACAGTTTGCTCTAGATGCTGATCTACGCGATAGCGGGGGAAAATCGTACGGGAAGAACAAAAACACTCTTATGTTGTTATACGTCGGAAACGATGTACCGTTTCGTTTCTTCCTAATAACTGGTCTATAGGCAGGAGAACTATCTAATACACTAATAATTAGACTTTATGTAATGGTTTGTTGATTTTTTTATTCAAATTTCATACAGATTTGTCAAGGTGTATGAGATGATATGGAATTTTGAGATGTTAAGTTTCTTAAATCATAAAACAAGCAATTTCGAAGGAGAGTGTTCCCACTTTTTCCCGTTCGATCTCACAGGTTCATTACTTCAAACGGTGTAGATGGCAACGAACTATATAACATGGAACGCACGCTGTTTTGTAATGTAGGTACCTTACAATGTCCATCTTGGAGTGAAGGTTAGAAGACTACTTCTTACACTCAGTTGTTGGATATTTCTAGAATGTGGCATTAAATACAAACTTCCTCATCATATTCAGAGCCCATTTCGGCTGATCGCTGGGCACCATGTGCCCCGCGTCTCGCACCAAAACTTCAGTGAAGTTTTTCACGGATTTGGAATACCCGGCCAACTTGCCGTCAACAAACCACTTTTTACGCTCTGCACCCAAATATTGTTGCGATCCGCTCCATTCGAGTTGTTTGACGAAATTGACGGTCAGCGGGTACGCCACGACTATGTCCAGTTGTCCGTTATAGAGGAGCACTTTGTAGTGTTCCAAAAGCACTTGAAACCACGGTTTTACTGACTTCATCATATCAAGAGCGAGGTATTTTTGAACAGTTTTTCCGTCATTGAACGGCAAGTCACCAACATGAATTCGCTTCCTGATTTGAGCCTGGCATAAAAACTTGCTGAGAGTATCACCTTTAATTTCATTTTCTCCATCTATCAAGTAATCGTACACATCCACCCCTCCAGCTAACTGGTTTGTTAATCTAAAGATTCCTTCAAACCCTATGGTAGCCTCTGCGAATCGTCCGTTCTTTATCGCATCAACGATTTTAGCTTCCTGTTCCCGAAACTTCTGAAGGCCGTATTCATCAATCAGTCCATGCTGCACCAAATAGTCTCCGTATTTCATCATGTTTTCTGGATCAATCAATCCATTGCCGATCGCCATACCTTTCAGATTTATTTTCAAGCTAGCTGAGGGATTGTTAACGTGGATCGTATGGGCTATTGCCGGAATGTATTTCCCGGCATACGACTCGCCAGATATGAAGAATTCGCGGGACTGCAGCTCAGGGAAGAGTTGATAGAATTGTATCAATGCGGAGTACAAATCTCTACCAACTTCGTCCTCATTGGTTACGTAACCAGCGGAATTTTTCGTGAAACTAAACCCAGTTCCGACGGGGTTATCAATGTAAATCATGTGGAAGTCTTTAGTCCACGAGTATTTTCTGCTGCTTACTTTTAAACTGTCGTTGATTACCAGAGGACCCGTTTCTTGGAACAGTCCGAACATGGACGATCCTCCGGGTCCGCCCTGTAACCACAAAACGACTGGGGCGGATTCTGCCTTTTTTTCTGCAGGGAAATACCAAAAGAACAGATTACTCTGGTACTTCTTGTTCACCGTTAAATATCCGGAATAGCTGGACACTCCCTCCAATATCGCGGGAACTCTGGCGGCTTTTCTGCCATCTTCGACTCTCCCGTGTTCGATGTACGGCGTTAAAAACAACGGATCGCCCGCACTTCCGCGGAAAGCGCACGGTGTTATCTTGTGGTAGCGAGCGAACCAGTCGATCTCCACACGACAGGCAACGACTGCCAGAGACGTAAACAACACAGCTAATAATACGCCGTTTTTCATCTTTCCGGTGTTCGGACTGGGGCGATACTGAGCTCACGGACGTGATAAAACAGATTGGTCCATTATCAATTATTATGCAATCATTTGGAGAAAGAAAATATCTTTGAATAAAATATTCTTCGCCAGAGATTAGATATTGTATAGAATCTTTAAAAAATTGACGTTAGGTCTCTGGACCTGGAATTGGAAGTATGGTATTAGCTTATTTCCATAGAAAATGAAGCTATTACAATGGCTCGGAAATTTTTACAAAAATCCGTTTTAAGGCATTCTGAAATGATTCCTGAAGTTTGCGCTTTTTCATATATATTATATTTATGTGTCATTCCAGACGATAACTCTCCTTAGGATTGAGATAAAAGTCGCACCGGAAATATGGAGTCCAGCATATATCAACTCACATCCGTTCTGTTGAGCGAGTTCAAAACAAGTTTTTGAGAATTGCTTATCTGAAGACAGACGCACTGGACGAGTTTGATGCCGAGGGAATGAGACGTATTTTAAATTTGGGCACCCTTGAGCAAAGGCGACGTCAAACCGATTTGATTACGTTGTCAAAAATTGTCCAAAATGAGTTTGATCTCCCTCCTTATTGGCTCTTGTCAACTTTAGAGTTCCGTCTCGATCAACACGGAATCGTGTCCCGTTTCAGCCGGATTACCATCGGAAGAAACTATGGAGGCAACGGCTCTCTCGTTAAGATGCTCAGATCAGCCAATAATGTATCCCACATTGTCGACGTAACTACCGCTTCACCTTCACAAATTGAACAATTCAATTTAACAATTCTTCAGGATATTTTCATTTTGATCCACGTTGTTTATACTAGTTGAAAACCCTCCCAAGTGAACACAATTAAAAATTTAACTTTCCCTATATAAAACTATTTTATATATATATATATACACTGAATTATGGTTATTATCTCCTTATTTTCTTTATTATAGTTGTTATGTTATTCCTATTTCGTGTGAATATGTTCTCATTTAGGTTGATTGTATTTTAGTTTTAGTAAAGAGATGTAAATTATCCCGCAAATTGTAATAAATAAATAAATTTTAAAAAACCCCGTTCTTGCGCCAAAAAATCAAGATTTCCAAACAAAAGGATGAGTTCGCTGGCCAACACTAAAAATGGCTAAAAAGGTTAAAAACCGTTAAATTTATATTTTTTAGCTGAATATTGCTCAAATAAAGTTTATTGACTATAAAATAGAACATTCCAAAATAAATGTAAGTACAAAATTATGCCAAAAATGTACTTAATATTCATCAAAATTAACTTTAAAAAACGATAAAAACTGAAAAAAAAGCTAAAAATTCAAAACCTCTTTTTGAATGGCAGATTATTATTTAGAATACGTTTTTGCCATAAAATGAGTAGTAAAAAAATTTTCTTGCACTCAACAAGCTCTAATTTCAAAACAATTTAACATAATACAGTACGATAATTTACGAAAATTCGCTCATACGATCATGCTACATGCTGGAACTTTTATTAATCTTTGCTCAAAGATCAAAGGAAAGATTAGGTAGGGTAAAGTGCACTTGACTCTGTACTTGAAAGGCTATAAATTATATAAGTAATACAGTTCAACAAGAGCTATAACATCGTTAAGAATTAATTTATTGAAAACTGTGGGACAAAATGTTATGGAAAGAAGCGAATGTTGAAATTTCTCCCTTAATGGTCATGGATATTCTTTCCTTAATAGGTTATCTTATTTTTCCAATTACCAACGGAGAAAATTAGAGGTCTATGCATCGTCTTGTACCTACTGCTTACAAGTACCTACTACTCAATAGTACTTACCGTGCAGTGCCTTCTTTTCGCATTATTGGTTCATTATGGTACAAAAAGTGGAGAAAGATTTCCCTGCTATGAAAACCAAGGGAGTTACACTTCCTTACCAACGCATTGGTTGTACGTGAAAATCAATAGAATTTGACAAATTATTTCAAGTATTTAGAGTTTTTGTCGGAATCACGACAATCACTGACATGTCAATTAGTGACCAATCGATAAGATATTTGTAATATGGAGAAGCATTTGGAAATTAATATTATTATAACCAAGTAGGTGAGTACCAGATGAACTTTAGTGTCCAATTGTAAATACACATTATTACATTTCAGTCTCCTAGGTCTATTAGGAGAGAATCAAGCTCCCTAGCTCACTCAGCTCCAGATAAGCTGGATGAGCAATTTGTAGATAATCAGATTAAGGCTCAGGGATAAACTGTAATGAAAATTTTATGATCAGAATGTTGAACCAAGCATAAACGTTTTAATCATTTCGAGCGCCTGCTTAGGACGGTCTAGAGGCACCATGTGTCCAGCATTACGAACCAAGAGTTCCGTGAAGTTTTTTACGGATTTAGAATATCCCGCCAAATTTCCATCGACGACCCATTTCTTCCGTTTGGCAGCCAAATAATCTGATGAGCCACTCCATTCGAGCTTTTTTATGAAGTTGACGCTTAATGGGTAAGCCACACATATATCAAGTTGCCCACTGTACAGGAGTATTTTGTAGTGTTCTAACAGCACTTCAAACCACGGTTTGACCGACTTCATTATATCAGCCTTCAAGTATTTTTCAACTTTGGTTGCATCATTCCACGGCAAAGTTCCTACATGAAGTTTCTTCCGTATGCGACCCAAAGACAAATACTTGCTTAAAACAGTGGGATCAAGCTCGGGTGCGCCATCTTTCATGTAGTTGTAAATATCCACATCTCCAGTCGAGGTGTCGATCAACGAAAACAAGACGTCTACCTCTTTGGATGCTTCCAAGTATCTCTCATCTCCAACAGCATCAACAATTTTTGCCTCTAATCGGTGAAACTGCAGGAGAGTTTCATCATCAATCAAGCCATGTTGTACTAAATAATCACCATATTTCATCATGTTTACTGGGTCAACGAAGCCGTTCCCGATCGCCATACCTTTCAAGTTGATTTTCTTGGGAACTGATTGGTTTTCGACGTGTATTTTATACGCAAATGCTGGGACGTATTTTCCACCGTACGATTCACCTGCCAGGAAAAACTCGTGCGGTTGCAACTCAGGAAAAAGCTGATAGAACTGGATCATTGCAGAGTACAAATCTCTGGCAACCTCTTCCTGATTTGTGACATAACCGGCAGGGTTTTTGGTGAAACTGAACCCCGTTCCAGCTGGACTATCTATGAATATCATGTGAACGTCTTTGGACCAGTAATGTTCTCTTTTCCTTACTGTTAGATTGCTGTTGATCGCAAAAGGTCCCATTTCCGTGAAGACCCCAAACATACACGACTCTCCAGGACCGCCCTGCAACCACAAAACGACGGGAGCTGATTCCGGTTTGTTTTCCGCAGGGAAATACCATAAAAACAGGTTAGTGTCGTAGGATTTGTTGACTGTCAAATATCCGGAGAAGCTTTTGATGTCATCCAATAGAGGGGGTACTTCTGAGGCGAGTCTTCCATCTTCTGCACGCCCTGACTCTATATAAGGTGTTAAGAACAGGGGATTCCCAGAGATGCCGCGAATGGGACCCGATCTGATTCTCCGATACCGGTTCAGCCCTCGTCCCTCAATCGACACCACGAAAAACAACGATACAGCTAAAACACGAACCTTCATCATTATTGCTATGTAATGTACCAACGCTCCGAATGTACTGATACGCGGGACACACCCGAAAAAGGATATAAATTCCTTTGGCCTTTAGCCACTCGTTATGCAAACACAATTGTTTAAGCAATTATTGCCCGCGAGTTTAACGCTATCTTTTTTATTGCTAAATTGAAGAGATTCAAGATTAGACTCAAACGTAACGGAAGGTTCAATGAAAACCAAAAGACGTAATCTAGGCCAAATGATAACTGATAAAATGAATAGGATGGAATTCCTAACCACTCTGTCGACTCGAAACACGGAGCGAGAATAAGAAATTATCGGGTTTCTATTTTCGGATCCAAAGCAGGGTTGCTAGGTATTCGTTCAAACAGCCGGGTTTTACACCAAACTGAAGGGGCAAAAATTGAAAATTGCTCTGAACTCTAAATGTCCAGTTTTTGCAGAAAGAGTCGCGAATTTGCATTTATGCGTTGTAATCGACCGACAGCGAATTCCTATCATAAAACTTCCAGTATGAAATTTGAAACTCCAGATATAATTTCGAAAACTAAACCAAATGCATAATTGAATGAAAAAAAAAGAAAAAAAATGGAACATGATAGAATTTACGTTTGCGCATGCCCAGAAGTATTGATTTGGCAACAATGAAAATGATAGGGGACCATCTACAACCTAACCCGCGCATTCTGTGACAATTTCCTCGAAATCAGATAAAACCAGTGGAAATTAAGGTCGTTACAAGGATTTCACATAGGCGCATGCGCAGTAGCTATTAAGGAAACAATCATGTTGAACTTGACATAGGATGATTATATCGTCATCTTCCAACTATCATCCAAATTTGAGCGAGATCGGACGACTAGGGCGTGAAAAAATGGAGCATAATGGAATTTACGTTTGCGCATGCGCAGAGTGGAGTATTGATTTCGCAACAATGAAACTGATAGGGGACCGTCTACACCCTAGCCCGCACATTCCCTAAAAATTGCATCCAGATCGGATGAAAACTGTGGAAAATAAGCTTGTTACAAGGATTTCATATTGGCGCATGCGCAGTAGTTATTAATGATACAATCATGTTGAAACTGATATAAGATGATCAACTTGTCATCCCCCAACTATCCAAATTTCAGCGAGATCGAACGACTAGGGCATGAGAAATGATGCTTGGTAGAATTTACGTTTGCGCTTGCGCAGAGTGAGGCATTGAGTCAAGAACGATGAAACTGACAGGGGGATCGTCTACCCCCTAGCCCTCACATTCCTTGAAAATGTCATTCAAATCGGATGAAAACTGTGGAGAATAAGCTTGTTACAAGGATTTGCGGACACACGACAGACACACACAGACAGACACGGAACCAAAGTTGTTCAGAATGGTCTAAAACGTAAAATGCGAGTGGAAATTTTGATTTTGGAGAGAAAAAAAATGTTTTACCCCGAAAGTGAAAACAATACTTCCGCTACCTTTAGGTAGACTCGGAAGCAATAAAATACCACGAAAATCTGACGGGAATAGTTGAAACATCATGATTTATTACTATTACCCCCTCCATTCACCCCCTTTCGTAATGAAATTTGAATTTCTGATATGCGACCCCAAACTAGACCAAATTCATAGTTGAAAAAAAAAAAAAAAAAAAAAAAATCATGAAAATCGGACGAAAATTGTTAAAACAGAACGATTTATCAGTATTACCTCTCCATTAACCCCCTTCCGTGATTAAAATTGAAACTCCTGACATAAGTTGCAAAACTACGTCGAATTCTAAATGGAATAAAATAAGAATCACGAAAATCGGTCGAGATTTGTAGCTTGGCAGCGCCTGTAAGACTCGGTAATTATCCCCACCACGAAACTAAACCCGAAATTCCCAAGGTTTTTCAATCAATCAATCAACAAATTTATGCTCCAACATTCAAATATAGCATATGGCAAACGTAAAAAAAAAAAATCAGAAAACAGGAGAAACAAATTAGTGAGAATAGAGTAAAAATAAAAAACACGGTAGGTAAGCATTTTATATGTCCATCCATATGTCTATTGCATGTCCTTTATAGCACTGAGGATCTCCTCAAAATTATAAGGCGCTCTATCAACAAGCCAGGCTTTCCAGTGTTTTCGAAAAGCCGTTTTGTGTAGCTTCCTTACATGGGGTGGCAGCAGATTGAAAATCCTTACACCATTCGAATCAGGATTCCTCATTTTAGTCACTGCGAGAGGGTGATTTCGAACCTGGAGCAGATCACGCTAGCAGGTGCAGCAGCCATGCGTATCACCCTGGTTGGGAAGGCTCGCAGAGTAGGTCAAGAAGGGCAATGACAAATAGGGCAGGCAGGGTCAGCAAACCAAGGCGGCTAAGAGTGGTTGACAAGAGGTCCCCTTTTTAAGGGGGGGAGTGTGACAGTTCCCGCGAGATCCAAGAGATTGCGCTGTGTGTCTGTCACTTCGGCGACAGACGTCCATTCTCACGTTGTTGAAATGCTGCATTTGGCGATAGATGAGGAAAATTATCTTCTCTGAACATAGCACATTATGCTATTAGTAGGAGTTATATCTCTTGTAGTACTGTCACACCCCTCTCTCTCTCTCTCTCTCTATGAGTGCGGATTTAGGCCCCCATTGCACCTCTGGGGCGGCCTAAGTTCGTTACAGCCTGAAAGCTCCGATGATGCTAGACGAGTTTCCCCATGAAATCACTCCATAAGTGCAGCGCGACTCAAAGAGTGCATGATATACATATATCAGTACCGGCCGAGAGACTGCACAAAACAGACGCTGAATGAGGTGCGCAACACCCACAAGGGCCCCAGTCAGGATCCGCAGATGATGATTTCAGGTAAAGGCGGAGTCCAGCTGGAAGCCCAGAATTGAAGCCGTACACCTGCCCCGGCCAATAGTGCGAAATCCTACAGTTTGTGTTTTATCAGAGTTTAGTTTCAATAGGTTTACTGAGCACCATTCAACTACGAGTCCCTTGACAATAGATGATGTCCTCTCAAAGGCCTTCTGAGTCTCTGCACGAATGAGGGCTGCTACGTCATCAGCATAATTAATGAATTAAATTTGTTACACAACTAGACTGAAATTGGAATATTAACAATTTTAGTAGAATATTAACAATTAAAGTATTTATATAACAAGTATAACAAAGGTGCATAAAGGGTTCTTTCCTACATACCCAGAGTGCTCTGTTCTTTTTGGAACTTTCCACAAAGGAAATTTATCAAATTTCCAACGAGTTTTCTTTTGTTATACAGGGTGTCCCACGGAAAAAGGTTACACACCTTTACATTTCCCCTGAATTCAGCGTAAAAAATTGGGACCAACGCCATTCTTTATACTTTTTTATGTAGATCTCTGGAAAAATACTTTCGTGCAAGCCACTTGCGCCAGAAGTGGCGCAAATGACATAAACTTTGTTTTTTCATAGAATGTTTATTTCAGATTCGAATTCTACGGGAAATTTCATGAAGAAATGACCCATCACTAGATTTTTTAAGTGCGCGTAAACAGGTGTAATTCCGAAAGTGGAAATATTGTGAAATACCTAATGAGTTTTGCAGATATTCAATTACCACATGTAATACATTATATGTTTTCTATGTATTTTGGGTATGTTTTCTTGATGAACCTCGTAAGGGTGTTCATTTATTGATATTTGTAACACCAACTTGGGAAAACACCAAAAAATTGACAAGAATTGCACTTATCTAACTCATTTTCACACAGCACAAAGCGTACCTACTCAAATGTAGTTTTTTCGGTGTTTTCCCAAATCGGTGTCACAAATATCAATAAATAAACATCACTAAAAGGTTCAGCACGAAAAAATACCCCAAAATCATGTATTACACGTGGCAATCGAAAATCTTTAAAAGAAAAACTCACTATTTCACAATTTTCCACTTTGGAGCGGAATTGCGCACATTTGGAGCGGAATTGCGCCCGTTTACACGCACTTACAAAATCGATTGAGGAGTAATTTCTTCATGAAATTACACGTAGAATTCGAATTTGCAATAAGGGAGTTTCCATTTGAAACAACAAAGTTTATGACATTTGCGCCACTTCTGGCGCAAGTGGCGCGCTGAAGTATTTTTCCTGAGATCTACCTTAAAAAAATATTACGATTGGCGTTGATCCCAATTTTTCACGCTGAATTCAGGGGAATGAACGGGGGGTGTAACTGGGACACCCTGTATTTAATCTTCATTAATTATCATTTAATAATTATTAACTGGACATTTCCATTTTCCGACCGTCACGTCACTTCACGGTCATCAATTTGGGGTGGTTAGCAGATTTGAAACTGTGTGCGTTCCATTTCACTTATCACATTAACCTCCATAGGTGCTCAACAAAAGACCTCGTAAATTAAAAATGTAAAAATAAATGACAGATTGCTAGCTTGAGTGATTTTCAATAATTGCAAGTATGAAATGAATAAAACTTCAAAGTATTACAGATACTACCAAAACCTCTTGTATTTGAAATAAATTAAAAAGAAAAAATTTGAAAACTAAAGCGTTTGTTGCGGCCCTGATGCTAGAGATAGTAAATTCGTAGAGGATGTTGATGGTAGGTTTATGGGGTGGCCACATTCAAAATGGGTCGTAAATGGTAAGATCTTACCGCAGTTGATGGAAAGTTAAACTTCCTCCCAAAGTCAGCTCAAATTCGAGACTTGTTTTGCAATTTGGGATGAGGATGGCTGGTCCGACTCAACGAGCATTGAAGAGGTGTCCCAAAAGCTGATTCGCAATTCGTTAAGAAAATTGCTGAATTGATTGGCGAAATTGAATTGGCGTGCTGCACGTGCGTGAACATGCTTATGGCCTTAGCACAGGTTCGGCCTTGACCGCTAGCAGGGAACTGAACTGGGGATTTGGAGGCAACAAATTTTTCATCTCCTGAAAGTGGAAACAATGTTTCCCCTACCTACAGGTAGACTCGAAAGCAATAAATAAATATTACAGTAGAATCTCTGTACTTCGCAATGCCGAGTGTATTGCAAGTAAAAGAATTTTATTTACTCCTCAAATAATAGAAGACAACTTTAGACACTTCAATTGTCTGCAGGACAACAGAATCAGTAATACAATCTAAGGCGGTGCAGCCAATAAAACAACTGCTACTTGTTTTGAAACAGATTTATTGATACATTAATAAATATTAAATCGTAATAAATAACCGAGCACCTTGTCCATGTTTGCGTTCCAGCTCCTGTAAAAATAATAGTATGGGGTAAGATGGTTTCCACTTTATACAGGTATTTGCTGAAGAAACTGTCTTCAAAGTTGTGAAAATAGACACTGTACTGTACGAGTACATTGTATGATCTGTCCAAAAGAGGCGTATAAATGCGTATTTTTAGGGTTTTAACTCATCTTTTTTTTTTTCCAAAATGGATAGATCTCAAGCATTGAAGTGTTTTCCTATATTTTCTTTTATGTGTCAAACATTGTCAATCATAGGAACATTGAGTAGTCATTGTAAAGGCCATATCACATTTTTTCAGCTTTTTCGACCATTGCGCATCCTGGCAGAGTATTTTTAAGCACACTTTGGAAAATTAGAACACGTTCTAATTTTTAACTCGACTCAAGAAAAATGCTAAAATGTAACCCTAGGGAAGGTAACAATTCAGTGACTTAATTCAGTAACTCAACAAAACCTGACAGACTTAATAAAATTACATTCCGCCAGAATGCACTGTTTTTGCACTTGTTACGCTCCAGGAAAATAACTCTCACAGTCGAAGAGGTTTGATAAACCCTGGCCTCATAGCTCCGATCGTCAGAGTGTCGCAACTCCGAGCAATTTCTCGTAATTTCTCGTAGTTGTGACGACGCTTCGAACTCCTGTCGAGGTATCAAATATTTTTGGGCCGTTACAGTGGCACAGTCGAAAACATTTCCTATTGTTATGCCTTCATTTCTCACTCACTTGAGTCAAAACACACAGTGACAATGACCTCGCTCAACTGCTGACTTGTTCCAGCAAGCATCTGCTGAGCCAGCGGCCTGCAGTTACACTTCGTCATTCGTCCGACCCCAAACCAGCCGAGACGGCTGGTATTTGACTAAGGGGAAATGTTACGCTCCAGGAAAATAACTCTCACAGTTGAAGAGGTTTGGTCACCCTGGCCTCATAGTTCTGATCGTCAGAGTGCTGCAACTCCAAGGAATTTCCCGTAATTTCTCGTAGTTGTGACGACGTGAGGTCGAACTCCTGTCGAGGTATCAAATATTTTTGGGCCGTTACACACTTATTCCTCTTCAACATTCACAGCTGGCCTTGGGAAAAAGCAATTTGCCTTCTTCACGTTTTAGCATTAAACATACAAGAAAAAACTGAAAAAATGCAAGTGTGATGCAGCCTTAACGAACAATTATAATTATTTCTCATTTGTATTGTACAGAGTCCAATGCTCACTGGTTGACACAGAACAGATTAGATCCTATTTGTCATTCTTTCCGAAAGAAGACCAAGAGTAGTAAGTCTTCTGGAAGGTGATGAGTTTGTTGGCCAGAACTTTTTAAGCACATTAAATTGGTGACATTTCAAAAAGTGTGCTAAAAAAATCACTAAAAATGGCAGCTCACTTTAGCTCTGCATATGTAAGAATTGTATGAAACGCAAATGTCATTATATGATATAATTTCAAGAGGTAAGTCCGTATGAAGGAGATATTCCCCCACCACATTTGGAGAACAGCAATGATATTGTGTAATTAGCGAAAATCAGCCAATTAGTCCCAAAACATGCATTTTGACGCCTCGCTTTAGCTTATAATAGAATCGGTCTACAGTTACACATTTGGCATCAGGTGACGCGGGGGGGGCATGCCCCTTCCAGGAGGATAAGCAAAGAAAATTAAGTTTGAGCCAACAGGGTGAGCTCGGGAGGGGTACAAAGTTGGGCCGAAGTTCTACTTTGTTACTTATCTCAGCAGGTCTCATTGCAATGGTTTAGGTGGCATAGCTCCATCATAAACAGTGTTGCCTAAAACGAAATGTTATTAGAAAATTGAAGAACACGCGTCTGACTGCAAACTATCATGAATTTGGTAATATATCCATGCTCAAACGGTAAATCCATGGAGTTTCCCCGAATAGTAGATTCTGTCGAGAGAATTGCTCCGATATTGACTTTGTAAATCGTATTTTAGGGTTACTCTGAACTTGGAACCGATGAGGGGGTTTACTCTGACTTCAGAGTTACCTAGATCTGTTGAACTAGACTCTAAGGTTTACAAATGAACAGTTTTTCAATCAAAAGGTAATAGATTAATCTTATTCCACGTAGTTTCAAATATTTCCCCACAGGTAAATCATTTCTACATTGTCTGTAGCTTTTCAGGAAATGGCATCAAACATTGGGAAATGCAGTTTTGAAAAGAGCACATTCTCTAGAGGGCGCCCGAAGAAGGAGCAGTTCTTTATCCTGGTGCGCTCCTATGAAACTGTCATCTTTAAAATTTTCTAAGTATTCATTACACCGACTATTGATTTATAAATACCATAAAGTTCGGAATGAAATTCAACATACGAAGCAAAAGATGGTAACCATCAAGTACCAACCTATAAAAGATGAACTTACCAATACTTCAAAACAGCCCAATTCAGTCTTCCGTTTTCCTCACGTCATCGTCTCTGCTTTGAAAAGGTCTCTAATGTCTATGAACCGCGATTTGATCTCAGGCGCATTATCTTTAGCAAGCGAAGTCTCAAATTTCTCAAAGATCGTCCAACATTTCTGGTACTCCAATTCGTTTCGACCTAAGAAAGAAGACATTTTGTAAGTGTAACTGATGTATCTCCATTTGTCATTAAGTATTAAACCCACACATGGCCGGACTGCTGCTGGGCATCGCCACAACAATGTTTATCATGATTGCTATTATTATTCATCTTAATGTAAACTTTTCTAGTTACTTAAATAAATAAGAGAACAAATAACAATTCTATGTGGTGTACATTAATTATATCAATAGAGGATATATATTTTCTGAGAAACGATAGTAACAATAGAGATTTTACAGCTGCCAACCGTCACGTATACCTTAATTGAAATAGCACCATTTAGTTTTATAATAACTTTTCTGACCTTTGAAGGTTATTTGGAGAAGCTGCAGTAGATTCAGAGCTTCTTTTTTCAACCTGGTGTTTTTAGGGAGCCCTGAAATTAACAAAATCGTATTAATTTCTAAAAACGCAATGAGAAAAAGAACAAATACGTTTCATATACTCCGAAATTGAAATTTACACTCAAATCAGGAGTCCACGATAGGAATACATAATACCCCAAGGACAAAACTAACTACCACCAAGTCACCAGAATTTAGGAACAACCTCTGTTAATAAAAACGGCAACAGAATATATCAATATTTAGAATCGGTAGATTATTACTACATAAAATAACCATACTACCAACCTAGAGAGTAATCTATCACTTTAATTATATTGGTTACGATTCTGGATGCTTGAGCAGCGTCACCATTCCTCAGCATATCTTTGGTCTTGTCCATTATCTAGAGAAAAAAATAGACAATTACGATTTCAAAATACGTCATAAATCATTAACAACAGAGAAATACGATACAAAAAGATGAATGTCTGTTGTATGATGATATTTCGGTAGATATTTCCCAACATATTTAGCTTACTTTGAAAAGTGACGAAACTATGGCACCTTGGACTTGCGACGTGGACACTTCTAACTTTTGCAACGCGTTACCAACAATTTCTTCAATATACCTTTCTGAAAAGCCGAAAAAAATTCCATTATTTCAACTTTAATCCTTGTAACATTAAATCGAAAAATTGAGTTTGGTATCGACAAAGTACGAAATACGAGTATCACTGATTAGGTACCTTGCGTTGGAATGTGAGTGGGCCAAACTCTGGCCAGCGTGTCGTAAGCTGTTTCCAAAAGGGAAAATTTGTTGGCTAAATTCTCTTTATCTTCCTTGTCGTCCTCGTCCGATTTATTCTCGTCCTGCGAAAGTTTTAAATTTACCTCTAATGAGTGCAGATAGAACATTAATAGAGACAGCCAGCGACTGACCAATTTAAATGAAAAATGTTCCAGTCATGCAGCATGAACGTCTGAGCAAATTTTCGTAAATTATCGTATTATATTATATTGAATTGTTTCGGGAATTCAGGATTTTAAGCGACTACCAATTTTATTGGAAAACCTCGAGAAGATTATGGACTTTTTATTATTTTAATTTTGATCGTTTTTATCGATTCATTGACAAATTTTATTGAAATTTCAGTTCTTTTGTCAGCATTATTTTGTGAATATAGTTTTTAATGGCGTAATTCATCGTTGAAAAACCTCTTTTGACTAAAAGTCTGCTATAACAAAATAATAAATGAATAAATAAAAATAAATGCAATGATTTTTAGCCGTTTTTAGCCATTTTTAGTGATTTTGTAAGCACATTTTTGAAATTTGACCAATTTAATGTGCTCAAAAACTTCTGGCCAAGAAACTCATCCTTTCGTTTGGAAAGCTTGATTTTTTGAGGCAAGATCGGAATTCGTATCCCAATCCTAGAGTTATTTCCTCTGTTACGCTCCAGGAAAATAACTCTCACAGTCGAAGTTTGGTCACCCTGGCCTCATGGTTCTGATCGTTAGAATGTCGCAACTGCGGGGAAATTTCCCGTAGTTGTGACGACGTGAGTTCGAACTCCTGTCGAGGTATCAAATATTTTTGGGCTGTTACTGTGGCGCAGTCGAAATAGACCCGAAATCATACGAAACAATAATTAATTAAATCCCATTCGAGCCAAAAGACTGTAAACATCACATTTCCTGTTGTTATGCCTTTCATTTCCTCACTCGCTTGAGTCAAAACACACCGTGACAATGACCTCGCTCGACTGCTGACTTGTTCCAGCGAGCATCTGCTGAGCCAGCGGCCTGCAGTTACACTTCGTCATTCGTCCGACCCCAAACCAGCTGGTATTTGACTCCGGCGAAATGTTACGCTCCAGGAAAATAACTCTCACAGTCGAAGTTTGGTCACCCTGGCCTCATGGCACTGATCGTTAGAGTGTCGCAACTGCGGGGAAATTTCCCAAAGTTGTGACGACGCGAGTTCGAACTCCTGACGAGGTATCAAATATTTTTGGGCCGTTACATCTCGAAGGTCACAAATATCACTCACGAATTTTTAGTCAATTTTTTATGCTCAATTTCATGTGTTTTTAAAGGTAAAACTTAGTTAAAGTGTAAAACTGTCAACGGAGTTGGGGAGATTTGCAAGTGTTACCATTCGATTCAGCGTGAAAAAATACGTAGAAACCCCAAACCCTAACTCGCATTTTCATAGAGGGTCATTTTTCACTAAAACCCTCGATTTCGTAGGAAAAAAACCATGTTTTTCAACATACCTTCTAACATACTTGTCTCCCCCAATTAGCAAAGTAAAAGTAAAATTGACTATACCGTTCAAAAGCTGACAGTTTGAGGGCGTTTTTTCCTAAGAGTGCACGCCGAAAAATCCCCAAACCGGTGGCAGAAAAACGGGAGGAAAAAACGTCAATTTTAAACATTTTTTCTAATTTTGTACTTTGGTATTTTTTTTAACCAATTAAAACAACTAAACTAAAACAACTTTACTTAATATCTAATCAGGGTTTTAGGAAATTTAACGGACTTTCCGGTTCTTAACAGAATTTCATTCTTTTCAGTGTTCTTATTTTTGGGTTTACTGTGATTCTTGGGGGGGAGTTATGGGCGTTTTAATGTTATAAGGTATAAAACAAGAGAAAAAAATCTTAAACATTGAATAACTGGAAAACAAAGCGTTTAAAAAGAAATCTCTGTGAGTAACTTTTGATCTGAAATGAGCTCAAAAATTGATTCCTTCAAGTATTATAACCTTGCTTGGTATTAAGTGATGATGTATACCTTATCGAAAATTTCCTTGAGGAGAGGGTAAGCTGGTTCAAATCTGTCTGTTCCCAGGGATTCTATCACTTGACCCAATGCTTCCAGCGCGTGGATCTTGTACGAGGCTCTCTCTTTCTTACATTCCTTCATCAGAGCTTCCACCATCTGTATTTCGGTTTCTGTTCCAACGATTGACCTAAAAACGAATATGTAAAGATGATGAAATGTGGGAAGAGGGAAAACAACTAAAAAATTACGTTTGATATATTTCAAAATTTGAACTGATCAACGGGTGATATGAATAAAATCTAAGCATTTGCTAAGATCAGTTGCTAACTAGTAAAAGCGTAAGGTGTCAAACAAAAGGTCCAGACTTTGGCAAATGCTCATTTTCAGGTGAATAACCTTTTGCTAATACTAGGTAGCACATGCTTGAAGGAGGTTAGCATTTGCTTAAGGTTACCCATGTGTTATCATGATAAATCTCTTTAGAATTGAGATCCAAACTCTTCCAAGTCTCTTTAAGACTCTTTAAACCAAATTAAGTCAAAGGCTGTGGGTGTGAATGAAATTCCAATTCATTTTGTTCTGCTTTACCCGTCATCTTACCACCTTACCTGCTTTATTAACTCGTGCGTCACCAGGTCTGTATTGCCAGATGGTTGAAAGGGAGCCAAGGTACTGGCCTTGACTAAATGTTCTAACCCTAAGTCAGCAGGAGATTATCGTCCGATTAGTATAATGCGAGCGTTATCCAAAATTCTTGAAATCATTTTATACAATCAGCTACGTAGTCACTTGACCGTTAATCCATTATCGCCTTTGGGATGGTAAATACATAGATACCTAGAGAGGTAGGTTACCTACCTGTTTTCCTTATATTATTACTTGTTATTCATGTACTTCCACAGACCAAAACTGAATTAGGTACTGGAGTAGGTTTTTTAGTCCCAAAAATTTGCGTAACTGCAAAACTCGCGTAATAACTGCACTGACAATGCCATATTTGAAGTCTAACCTTCAGAAGAATGAATTTCAAGGTTTTTCCCATACAGATGGTTGGCAATTTCCTGATTCGATATCCGCCAAACTTGCTGATCAGCCGTTGTATTCATAGGCAGAGCCTACCTACTTTGTTTTCAACAGCGAATCTGGTAGGCTGTACGTACGTCTACCAACCTAAGTAGTTTCGTTTCTTGGTGTCAACATGACTTGTTTACTTTGACAAACATCAAATCTATCCTTCTATTCATCCAGTATAAGTAATGCTTCCTCAGTTATAGAAATATAAACGTATTTATAAAACACTGATGAAACTGCCTGTGCAATGGCTATGTAGGTACCTACCTACGTTGCAGTGTAGACATCAGATGAATTTAAAAAAAAAAAATTCTTTTTTTCAGGTTATTCATTCTCAAAGCCTAAACGAATGAAGTTCTTTAGTTTTCGGGCACAGATAAAATATAATAGTTAGTACCTAATCCAAATAAAAAAATTTTCACCATTAGATCGGTGTCCTTGGCTACAACAAATAATCGTGTCGGCAGGCATGATTACTGCGACCATTTAGTTCAAATGAAACTTTATATTACTACAATATTTCCTTCGCAAAACAAAACTGTTGAAAACTGTCGTTATAAAGGAGCGTCTGGGCGCAGCGTGACTGGCCAAGAAGTTCCAAGAACTTTCGAACCCTTCCGAAGAATCCTCTTTAACTAGCCATAACTAGTGTAAGCTCGTCTACAACCACTCCTAGAGAGATTTTACACGGATCAGTTTTTAGCATAGATCAGTGGTCTGGATGCTCGCTACGTTCGCATCTCAAAAATACATAACATCAAGTAGTTGATCCCTTAGTAAAATATCAGATTAGATTTCAGATTTGTATCAGAGTGGCGGAAATAGAAGCACAACTTTTTGTTCTGAATGGGGTTCGAACACGTGATCTCCAGCAACGCAGGTTGATACGCTAGCCATTCAGCTACAGAGGACCTTCGATGCATAAACTCAATTACTGTACTTAGCTGCTAAGTTAGAGATGAAATGGCTAATTGCGCTGTGCCCAGACGCTACTTCGTTATAACTACGTATTAGGTAGACATAAGATGGCAAACTTCTTCAGAAAAATAGGTTGGTTGAGATGCAATCTACTGACATCTGCCAGGTAATGGTGGACCTTGGCAGAAACACAAACCTACTCCAGGCGAGACGTTACAAGACTATTGGCTATACTTACTCGGGATGTTTAGTGAGAGAAGCCAAGGCAAGGAGAACATCTTCTTTCCCTTCCCATGTCCTTCCAGGAAGTGTGGACAGCAGAAGGGTGGCCAGCGTCAACCGTCTTCCCCCTGAGAAATCAGGACGTTGTCCCAGGGTCTTGGCAGCTCTGGCGGTCTGGGTTAAGTAGAGAGAGTAATCATTTCATCGTTGAAGCAACATTGCAAGGTCACAATGGTTGAAGAAAATTAGGAACGTGATGAGGCGCTGACACTACTATTTAGTATTATAACAACCATGACAAATCTCATATCAATCCCAAACTCATATCCCCAGATGCAGGATATTGGAACACCGCTACTTGTTTGAATAGATGTTCAACAAACTCACATCGCCACCTGCAGCTGGAGGAGGCTCCCAATACCCAGCGTCGACTTCACAGACCAACTTAGCATGCGCCAGTTCAAATCCAGGCCAGAGCACTTTTTTTTAATTTTATTTATTTATTTTTTTTTTTTTTTTTTTAATTACTAAAGTAGAAAGACTTTTGTTATTTTTTTTTTATTTCAATTCCAAGGGCCCTTAGGTATTTCTAGGACTGAGAAATTTTCAATTTAATTTAAATTTTTTCAAACCTCTACATTTTCTTTTTATAATAAATACATTTTACATTGAAAGCTCACCCTTTACACTGATCTGATCGTCTGGAGGAGTGAAGTTGAAATTCGTCATAGCTATTTTCCCGCCTATCTGTGATGTAACCTTCAGCACCACAAACTACAATAATATTTTATACATGTTATTCGTAATTCCTTCTCTTACTTGGGCCTTTGCCTTCCACGATTGTGATGCTAACGCCGTCTCCATGAGTTCAACTATATTTTGCTCGTTGGAGTTCATAGCACTTTGACCGAAAGCCATGTCTGACCAAAGTTCCGTCCACTCCTCCACATCATTAGCATTGCTTTTATCTGCAACACGCAAACCACAAGCAAATATATTGAAGTTGGAATATCTAAACATTAAACTAATATATATTCATATCCCTAAAAATACATGAAATCAAATAGATTTCCAATGGAGCCCAAGGTTTATCTTAAAATGTGCCCTTAAGGGTGGTTTGCACGAGGCCAGAAGGCAGGCCAGCTGACTGCCACCAGTCCCCTGGCGCCAGTAACTAACCTCATTTAAAGACCACTGGCGTCAGTTCCATTCCAGTCCACCAGACTGGATCAAAGAAAAGTTGCCCCAGTCCATTAACTTTGGAAGCTGATTTCAGATCCATCCAGTCCCCTTCCTTATCCAATCCCCCCTCACCAAAACCGTTGGTTTCGTTGGTTCCAAGCAATATGCCACCAAAGAGAGGCCACAAATTGGTAAATAAACGAACTTGTGAAGTTCATTTATAATTATATCGCGAAGGGGCACTTGAGGACGTTTTACATGTAGTATTTCTCCGAAATAGCTCGACAGTTCGTTTAAAGGCACTTTTAGGATTTGAAAAATCTCAAAAGTCCCGCGCAAAGCGAAAAAAGAGAGAAACCGTATGGTTTCAATATCCCCTAACAGGGTGCTCCACTTGTTTTGTCCAACCATCTTCGCCAACCCCGCGAGGCCCATGAATCATCACTAGTTGAAAGATATTCCAGAGCCGCCCCATTCTACTGCGAATGGGTAGGGCTGGGTGGGGGTAAAACGTCCTCAAGTGCCCCTTCGCGATATAATTATAAATGAACTTCACAAGTTCGTTTATTTACCAATTATATCGCTCGGGGCACTTGAGGACGTTTTACATGTAGTTTGTTCAAAGATGAATTGGGGCGGCTACCACCTCAAGGGTAACACGGAACCAGGAAATAGGATAGGGGTTGTTCACCACAACTTGATTACACAATACATTCGAGGCAAATGAAAACATATAATTTATTCTCTAACATGAGTGCTTATAACAGCATAAATCAAAACAGAGACTTACTTGAGTGAACAAAGTTTGTGAGATATCCACTATCCAAAATTATAAACATACTTAAAAAGAAATCCGAGTAGTCGTTATCCGCAAGACGTCGGTGGCATCATCTGAAACCGGCCCAAAAAAGCTATAGTTATTCGAGTGCCAAATATTATGATTTTCCTGAGTGCTGAGAAAAAACATGAGCCATGAACGAAGTGTGATCCGTCAAAGGTCTATCATAAAATTTTGCAAAGACAGAAGATCTGTCAGTCCACCCTGCAGCTCTAAAAATAGTTTTGAGTGGAGCTCCTGCTCTATTAGCAGCTGACACGGACGCATGCCTGGTAGAGTGAGGCCTGAATAACTCATGAACTCCCGCCTCTCTCAAGACCTGATTTACCCACTTTGAAAGAGTTTGGGGTGAGGCTGCAGAATATGGTGGCTTACAGGTTAAAAACAATTTTGAAGTCCCTGCCGGTCTATGGGGGGCAGTTAAAGTCAGATATCTTTTAAGGAGAGTTGCCACGCACAGATTTGGGCGTTCGGGAAAGAAAGGTATTGACAGACACGGTTGATTTGCATGAGGGCCTGATGTTTTCGTTCGGCTTGATATAAAAAGCTTCACTCCAAAGCCAGATATGGATACAATGTCTGTTAGCTGAATAGAAAATATGGTTTGTTGGCGTTGTCCAGTGGCAAGGAGAAGCAAAGTTAGCAACTTACTAGATAAATTAGCTAAGTCAAATATGGGTTTGTCTAGCCAATCTAGCACCATTTGTGGATCCCATGTGGTATTATATCTGGGAGCTGGAGGCCGAATATTAGAGACTCCCTTTAAAAATCGAGATATGTCACTATCTGCACCTAACTGAGTGCCAGATAAAAGGGAAAGGGCTGATCTGTAGGTATTCAGGGTAGAGTATGCCACCGCAGTGGAGTCCAACACATGTTGAAGAAAAATGAGTACCTGCCGTGGTGTAGGCGACCAGGGATCTATAGATTCCTGAGTGCAAAAAACCCACCATTTCGAGAAGCAAGAGTGGTACTGGGCATAAGTACCCGAAGTGAGAGAGGCCAACATTGTCTCCACGGCAGCCTTAGGAAAATTTCTTCTCAAAAATGCTTGCCGGATAATCTCCCTGCAATCAGTGACAGCGTTCCCTCCAAAGGGTGAGTCATATTTCTGAAAGGAAGAAATAATAAATCATGTTGCGGCCCGAAGTACCTCGGAGGTGAACATAACAATTGGAAAAATATTGGGTACCAAGGTTGAGCTCCCCAATCTGGAACCACCACTATGCCCGTGGCCCTATCTGCTACGATTTTTCTAAGAACCTTCAAAATAAGTACAAAAGGAGGGAATGCATAGAAGTTTAGGTCGGTCCATGAGTATGTGAAAGCATCCACCCCCACCGCTCTGGGATCGGGGAACCATGAGAAGAATTGAGAGCATTTAGCATTAGCTGCTGAAGCAAAGATATCGATAGAAGGCACCCCAAAACTTTTTATAATCTCATGAAATATTTTGTTGTTCAGAGCCCACTCAGTGTGTCCCGGAAGAAGTCTGGAGCACTCATCCGCTACTGAATTTTCCTTGGATGCTATATAAGATGCGAAAATGAAATTGTTTCTTTCCTCACACCAGGCCCAAATCCGCTGTGTTATAGTAAATAATGCGATGGACGCCATAGACCCCTGACGATTGACACATCCTATGGCCGTGGTATTATCAGCCCTGATAAGGATTCGGGAGTTAGTGATCCGATCACAAAAATGCTGAAGTGCTAGTTCTATGGCCCTTAATTCTAATATATTTATGTGTGAAAGAGACTCCTCCGGGGACCACCATCCATGAACCTTCAGGTTACCCTTGGACGCTCCCCACCCAGATAATGAAGCATCAGTGGTAATCATAAAAGCATAGTCATCATTATGCAGTCGGTTGGATAAAATTAAAATATTGTTCACCCACCACTGAATGTCGGCCTTCATAGAAGAAGAGGGCCACATTGTCACATCAAAGTTCTGTCCATTCTTGGCTAGAGCCTCTACTTTCAAGGCTTCGAGATGCATAGTGTAAAGCTTCCCATAAGGGGTGGCTGGGCATGCTGCCACTAGGGTGCCTATTAGTGTAGCAAAATGCCGAATTGAAAACTCCTCTAACTCCAAAAAACTCGTTAACATATTCTTAATACGTAAACGTTTATCAAGGGGAAGAGAAATAGTCATGTCCCTTGAATCAAATAAAAAGCCCAGAAACTTAAACTGTTGGGAAGGAATTAGATTGCTTTTTAACTCGTTTATGACAAACCCCAAATCCTTTAAAAGAGATATCAATTTTCTAACTTGGGTCTCACATTCCGTAAAGGAGTCACCCAGAACTCCAAAATCATCTAAATAATTTACACATTTTACCCCCTGCGATCGAAGCCATTCAACTATTGGACGCATAAGCTTGTGGAACACAAATGGGGAGACTGACATACCCATTGGTAAACAAGTAAATTCCAGCAAGTGTTCTCTGAACATGAATCGCAAAAATTTGCAGGAAGAGTCAGCCATTGGTACTGTATAATAGGCATCTGTTAAATCTACTGTAGCCCCGTAACAATTGGGCGTAATTAAATCACGCATTGTACGATGATCCTCTAATTTGAAATGAGGTGCCTCTATAAATGAATTGAGATGCTTTAGGTTCAGAATAAACCGTTTGCCACCAGATGATTTGTTCACCAAAAAGATAGGTGAAACAATTTGATCTGAATGAGGGGTACAGTACCTTATCACTCCCTCTTTCAACAATTTGGCTATAATAGGTGTGGCATGTTCAATGAAAATATGATCATGACTGTGATGGGGAATTCCCGGACCTGGTGTTGGGGGTTCATAGAATGGAATTTCGTAACCTCGTAACCACGATAGAATTGTACTATTATTAGTTATTGACTGCCATTTATTATAAAAAAATCGTAACCTGCCACCTAAACGAATATTTACCTGGTCAGGCTGTGGTAGGGGTGTCTCCTCTATGATCGGCTGTGTCCTCCCGAGTTCCCGGGAGGTAGGCGGCGTCCTGTTTTTCCCCTCTGTCCCCTGCGGGGTTTCGCCATATGATGGGTCTGCCCTCCCCGTTGGGCACCCTGGCTTCTGGCGTTTCCCGCTGGCTGTGTAGCATTCCCAGTTGGTGTATTTTGTTGCAGGCTTACTGGCCTCATCGGCTGCTGGGCTCGAAGAGGAGGGGGAGGATGAGGCTTCCGAAATGACACAAGGCCCCTGGCGCTAGAACGCATTCCCATGTGTTCCTTGAAACGAACCCCCAGATTATCCCCAAATAGGAATGAAGTCGATGGAACATCCTTCGAAATTTGGCTCAAGTGTTTAGAACACACCCCCTCCAAAATGCGGCGTCTAGCTCTATTAAGGTCGAAGAACAATGCCGTCATGGCTCGGCCAGCATCACAAAAACTCTCGTAGCTCGGGCCAATGATTTTCGAAGCCTCCCCCCCTTGTCCAATGACGTTCGTAAGGCCCAGTCCTAGAGCCGTGACTGCAGTAGCGCACTGCCTTTGTAAAGCCATATATCTGGCATCTACCGTTTTGTGCGAGGATGAGATGGAGTCCTCAATTTCAGGATTGAGTTTTGGAGGGACAAGAGCCGGGAGATTATTTGGGATGTTGTATTTGGACCTCAGTTCCTCAAAATTTTCCAATGGTAGGCCAAAAAGCAAATGGTGATTCCACCTATTTGCGATACTCTCGTGGATACTCGGTGCTACAGGAGGTGGTACTAATGGGTTTTTACCCAAAGCTTGTAAAAATTCCGGGTCTAATTCCCCATCCGTCCCTTGCCGTTCCCCTTCTCCCAAAGAGGGAAAACCCGCGAAATCTGGGGATTGATCCAATGTAGATGGATCCGGGGCGGGGGGTTGATTCAATTCAACGACGGGCTCCGAAACAGTAACGACGCTGTCGATTTGCCTCGTAGGGGGGCAGCCAGAGGACAATTCCTCCCCTAAAGGTAGACGTTCTACACTACCGGCTTCTGCGTCTACGAAAATTTCATCCCTGTCCTCCGAAGCCTCGTATTCGTAATCGTATCGGTCCTGTTCGTAATCAAGACCCCGAGAATGTGGTCGTCCCAACCCGCAGTTGGGATCTGATGACCGATATCGGGGTTCTGAAAACGAACGTGATCGTTCCAATCCGCAATTGGAATCGTATGCTTCCCAATCTCGTTGGGAACGCTGATCACTTACACTGAAACGACTAACCTGACGCGATTCTCTCGGAGACCTCGATCTACCACGAGATCGTGTATATGATTGAAAATCCTCGAATTCGCGATCCGAGCGAGTTCTCAAATATCGAGGCTCCCGATCGTCATCATGCCGATGATAAACGGGAGAATCGTAGGGATACGAGTCCCGGCGAGGGTAAATTTGAGGACGGAACATCCTAACCCGAACCAATCCTATTCCCTATCAGTAATAATACCTATGTAATTACTTACGTTTGTGTAGACTACGTCGGTATGAAGCCGGTACTTACGTACGTGGAACGGATTTCTCCAAAAACAATATTATATTAATAATAAAATAGTGAAATGAACACAGAATGGTCTCAACGAATCGTTGTCGAGCGAGTTCGTCGAAAAAGTGATGATTCATGGGCCTCGCAGGGTTGGCGAAGATGGTTGGACAAAACAAGTGGAGCACCCTGTTAGGGGATATTGAAACCATACGGTTTCTCTCTTTTTTCGCTTTGCGCGGGACTTTTGAGATTTTTCAAATCCTAAAAGTGCCTTTAAACGAACTGTCGAGCTATTTCGGAGAAATACTACATGTAAAACGTCCTCAAGTGCCCCGAGCGATATAATTATAAGTTTATAGACGCCTACAAGGAGGAAGAATGGCATTGGAACTAGTTTGACCCTTTGCACAAGAATAATTCCGCTCGTGAAACAACACTTCAGAAAATTACAATGAAAATGAACGTGGAAGGCTTTTATATGATTGAAGCAAAAGCAAAAATACAATCAATCTGAAGCACAAAACTGTGGCAAAACTGGCTTCAATTGCTGGCTATGTGAGAACGGGTACTGGCGCCACTCAGCTGGCTGGCTTCCCGTTAGCCATAATCAGCTGACCGGCCTATAAGCCCCGCAAAGACGAAGAGAGCGAGAAAACTACAGGAGTATCTCCCCCTCGAGCGGTGCCCAATGGTGGTGCTCTCCTTATTGCGGTCATGAATAATTTCAGAGCACTCTAACGGCCTCCCTCAAAAGCACTCCCTACTGAGTAGCAAAGTACTGTGATTGTACATTTAATAGCATGGTCTGTCGTAGTCTAGTTGTTAACACAACATGCTCATGAGATGGAGGTCTCAGGTTCAATTCGTGGACTGAATTTTGTTTTTGCTTTGTACTTCAACCTCCAAAATATATTTTTAAACGTCATTTTGACCTGGATGAACTAATCTGTATTTTTACTAAGGGATTGACTACTTGATGTTATGTATTTTTGAGATGCGAGCTTGCGAGCATTCAGACCACCAAACTAGACACAGAATTCTGATCTATTCTACCAACTAATCTATATTTTACTTAGATTTGACAGCGGAGAACAAGAGATATGGGTGCTTTGATAACTAGATAGCCATGCCATGATGAACAAGAGAGACTGAGGAAGTAATTCACCACCACAGTACAGAATGCACCACTGTAGGGCACCGCTCGAGGGGGAGACCCTCCTGAAAACTACGCTACTTTACTATAATTTTCTAGTAAACTTATGGGTATAAAAACGTCAATCTGACACGGAGGCAGACTAACCTGGCAGCAGCTGTATGTGCTTGGCGAAGAAAATGAGTGGTAATGTGAGGTCCTGCTTGTCTCTAATCGAGTCCTGACTGTAAGCGTTGCATGCCTGAAGAGTCAAACAGATGGCCTTCCTCACGTTGTCATCTGCAACCGCCAAAATTATCAGTTTATTTTAGGAAATTAATAAAACTTCAATTGAAAACATTTAATAATCGATTTTAATATTTATAACACTGCCCAACTAGAAAAAAAAATCAAAATCGTGCCCCTGGTCCTAAGGATTTTCCAGAGGGGAGTTTTATCGCTTGCTCCCGGCCAAAAAAATTGTGAGCTATCAGTGTTACCCGGAGGACACCACGAGGAGGTTGCTCACGTTGTCCCCTAAATTGGTACCAAAGAGGCACCTCGTCAAATTAATTAAGGTTGTTATTAATAGAAGATTTTTTAGAAGAGATTTTAATTTTAGTGTGTTTCCTTACCATGCCTGTCATAAATGAAACCTACAGCCAATCAATTCAAACTGAGGCCAGACTTTTCCATCATCATGGCCTTCTCGAAGTCGATTACACAGGAAGTCGGGTTTAACGTCGTTTTTGTTAATTCCTCGCACCTCTTGGCTACGTGTTGGAGACAGATCTTGTAAACAGCTGTCTGCTTACTAGGAAGGAGGCAAAAAACGAGCGGTACGTAGTATCGCTTCAAATAACCGTGGATAGTATAAAGTTCAACCACGAGATGCCGACTGAACTGATAAGAAACACTCGTGCTAATGTTAGGGAACAAACGGTCAACGTCTCTGAGTCAACCATCAAAAACAATCACTGGCACTTCCGCCAGCTGGGAGCAAACGGTAATACGCCCTACCAGGGTGCTGAATCCGAATCCGAAGCCCGTTTTTCATGTATGCATCCAATTTTTGAGGAACGGCACCTGCATTATAGAAAAAATCACAAAATCCAGGATGAATCATGTTCAATTAAAAGGTGGTATTCATTTTGAAAATTTAACGCTGAACATACCAGTACCACATATGATGGGTCTGAAATGTTTCCCTAACGTGGCTTATGCCTAAAAACTGCCAAAAAACAAGATTTTTCACCGATTTTTGACGATTTTTCTACAGTTTTTTGAAAATGTTTGTACAAATGACACCACTTGGCGACCTGAAAAAAACGCTGCAAATTATTACACAAAGGTTTATTTAGGTATTAGATAGCCCTTTAATTAAACGAAGTCAATTATTCATTATCTAAATATATCTGAAGTGGCATGGACGCCTACCGAGAAATTAACTTAAAAACACATTTTACTAGTCTTTTGAATTTAACTCAAGCAGACCCACCAACTGAAAATTAATGATATAAAATAAATCACATACTTACCCTTCGCATCTCCATTTATAGGTGACAAAAGTTATAATAATCTGAATCCCTTTGGTATTATAATAGAAATAGAAAAACCTATGAATGAGAAAAAATATGCGGAAAAAAGCCAATTTTGGCCCATTTTTGGTTCATAGCATTGATGCGACTGAAGCGATCGGGCTGGTTTCTAATTTCATATCTACCATATCTAATTTCAACTTCCTAGGATGAACAGGAGAGAATGTAGCTTACTCAGCTGATTAGGAATGAACCAGTCATTTCAATCGTCTCTTAATGTCAAAGGGATTCTTCCTATCAAACCTTAACTTTCTAGGATGAATAGGAGAGATTTTAGCTCACTCAGCTGATTAGGAAAGAGCCAATAACTGCAATTATCTCATAGTGTCCCAGAGAGTCTCCCTATCCAATTTCAACTTCCTAGGGATAACAGGATAGAATTTTGCTCACTTAGCTGATTGTTAAAGAGCAAAAGTCCAAAAATAAATAATAATCCCAATAATTGCAATAGTCTAGTACCTACTGCTTACAACTACCTACTACTCAATGGTATATCTACCATGTACCTAGTGCCTTCTTTTCACACTTTTCACATTATTAGTCCATTATGGTTACTTAGCAATATTATTTTACAACTTAGCGTAATAAATCAGCTTTCCTTGACACTACAATGGATTAGGGCATTACAGGATCATGAGATGTTGCGATAAAATAAGAGCATTCCAAAAAGTGGAGAACGATTTCCCTGTTATGAAAACTAAGGGAGTTACACTTCGCTAGTAACGCATTGGCTGTACGTGAATATCAATAGAAAAAGAAAAACCTAGGTATAAGTAAAAATATGCGGAAAAAAGCCAGGTTTCGGCCCATTTTTGGTTCATAACATTGATGCGTCTGAAGCGATCGGGCTGGCTATATTCTAGGACCAACTAGACCCCAAGTGGAGTCCTAAAAGCCTCTTTGGCCTAGATGGCGGACGGACGTTGCAGTTTTGGATTCTACGCACCTTGAAATGTAAAGAGGCACAGTTTGAGAGAAAATTTTTTTTTTTTTTTTTTAAATTATTCTATACGATTACAAAGGCTTATTATTGGAAATAATAAACCAAATTGTGCCATTACTTGGACTATTTCTGCGTCAAATGAGACCAACGGCAGCTCTGGAGGTGTGATAATAGATTTTTTGTGATTTTTTCAACTTTTGGCCCAGAGGGTCAAAAACGCCATATTTTTAATTTTTCAGTTTTTTGTTATCAAATCGTATCATCCTTTTAGGAACTTTAATGATGTTCACGCCTACATGAAAAATTATGGTCTAAAAGGGCGCAGCACGTTAGGGGGAATGGTACCAAGAGAGGGACACGTTAGGGGGAATTATTTGTGCCCGTTAGGGGGAAAGATATACGGGGAGAAAAGGCACGTTAGGGGGAACTCCTATTTTAGCCAAATCGAGGTATTCGAGGGAATGAGCGAATTTTCCTTCCCACTTGACCAGACTTAGGACTGGCTATGATCGTATATAGGTGTGGTTAAAACTTGGTGGCCTCCTAGACTTAGGATTGGCTACGATCGTAGGTGTGGTTAAAAATTGCTGGCCTCCGAGGTCATTGTCGTTGTCAATAAGAGTTACTATTCCGTCAAAAAATACGTACGGTACGAGGCTACACAGGCGCTACTTTCTGTCCTACTTTTTCAAGGTATGAGAGGGCTTTTTTTTCTTGTTGATAAACCTCCCACTAATTTATTAGGTATTGAAGGTGCTCCTTCCGCTCTTTTCGAATGGGGTTGTGGGAGCCAGCTTCCAGACTTTGAATTTTGAGAACGGTTTCAGCCTGAACTTCTTCCATCACCTTCACTACAACGTGCATATTTGGTCGTTTGAAGTAAAACTGCCAATTGAAATCGGAGCGGAATGATTCTGGCCCATTGGTTGTCCTGGGGCTGTCCGAAGCAGGAGGTTGAGCCCAAATAGTGGGATTGAAATTACAGTCCTCCTTGATACAGTTTGTGTGCACGTAATAAGCAAAGGACATTCCAGCAGTCGGTGCAGTCATCATGAGGTCGTTGAAAGTGTTAGGTATGTGGTCTGGCGGCAGAAATCTCAGGCCAAAGAACATTTCACCCACTGTCCAACTTCTGTATTTCACTTGTAACATTGAAGGAGAGTTTTATCTTTTTGAATGCAGCGGAACCATGACTGAACCAAATGAAAACCACAACCTTGAATGGTGAACTGAGGGAACACTTCTTTAATTGTCATACATTGCCAATTGTTGCCATTGCCAATTATTATACATGAATCCATCTTTTCACTCGGCACCCGAGACAACAACTGAACTGGTAAGATTCACGAGTCATGCGAGCGAGAAACCTCGACTGATAAGGCTTCTGGGTTGTTCACCGTTCACCCTATCGAGTTCAAATTCACTGACCTCCCGCCGGCCACATTCCCCCTAACGGGCTATGGCCGTCTAAAACGCCTCCTCAACACGTTTTGTCGTCTATAAACTACCGAAAAAGCGTGTTTTTGTCTTTTTTTTTTTACAACTTATTTTTGCTCAGTACAATCACAAAAAACACGTTTTTTCGGTAGTTTATAGACTAATAAACATGTTGAGCCATGTTTGATAACAAAAAAATTTGATAACAAAAAACTGAAAAATTAAAAATATGGTGTTCTGGCCCTCCGGGTCAAAAGTTGAACAAATAGATTATCGAGCTGCTGCTGGTATAATTCAACGCAGAAATAGTCCAAGTAATGGCACAATTTTTTCACGTCGCCAACTGTAGAAAAATCGTAAAAAATCTGTGAAAAACCACGTTTTTTGGAAGTTTTTAGGCAAAAGGCACGTTAGGGAGCCATTTCAGACCCATCAAATGTGGTACAGGAGTGTTCAGCATTAAACTTCTATCAAGAATAACACCTTTTGATTGAGCATAAATTATCCTGGAATTTTAGTGAGATTTTTAAAAAAAATGCAGGTGTCGTACCTCAAAAATCAGTCGTCTACATGAAAACGGGCTTCTGATTCGGATTCAGCACCCTCGAAAACCCCCAGAACCAGTATCAGATTCTTGGGGGCACGATTTTGATTTTTGTCTGTTAGGCAGTGTGATCAACATTGATTTTACTCCAATCAACTTTACAGTCCTCTGTCAGTTTATAATCGGAGAGCTTACCTTCCTTATCAAAATAAAGCGATCTAAGTCTCTCGAGTACTTTCACAACACTGGTATCCTTAGCACAGCGAAGTATTTGGCCGAGGCAGGCGGAGTACTGCTTTCGGATTCCTGGACTTTTATCCGATATGCCGGACAAAAGGCCTCCGAGTAGTTTACCTGTATCATAACATTCAGATTAGACTAAAATTTTACATTTTACAATTACATTCCCGTTATTATAAGATAAATCAAAATCAAGACAATGCCCATTTCTTTCTTCTACTATCAAGTGTTGTGCTCTGAGTGATTTTGTTTCACCACGCCGAACGATTAACCAACATTTCTACTTGGAGGTTTTGAAGAGATTTAAGGGAAAGCATTCGAAGAAAAAGAGAGGACTCTTGGTGCGCAGATGACAGGATCTTCCATCATGACAATGCACCTGTACACACCACTCTGTCTGTGAAGGCTGTATCACACTTGCATTTTTTCAGCTTTTTTCTCGCATTTTTAATGCTCAAACGTGAAGACGGCAGAGGCGGATGTGGTGGAGCATTCTCTTTTGAGCATAGCAGGCGTCATGTTGGCAATTTCTTCCTGGATTTTCTCTTTAAATTCTGAAGGGTCCTTTGACAGTACACATAAACGCGGGATTTCAAAAGACCCCATAGAAAAAATCACAAGGGGACAAATCGGGAAACCAGGGGCCAGTGCATATCGCCCCTGATTGAGATGAGGCGTTCTGGGAAGTGTTCCCTCAAAACAGCCATAGATGCTCTTGCGGTGTGTGCCGTTAAGCCCCCTCTACACCATCAATGGTATGCTCTGGGCCAGATTTATGGTAAAGTATGGGCAATTTGGCAGTGGGCAATGTGGTCTAGGTTTGCGTAGTATCGGCCATTGTGTAGAGGGGCCTTTACACCGTTTTTTTTTTTTGGAACCAAATGTCCCCCAAGTCCAACTCATCTAGCCGTGGGAAAAAAAATTCCTTAACATGTTCACAAGCCGGCCTGATTAAAATTTGTAAAAAGGAAGCTATGCTGAGAAACCCTAAGTAACTCTTCTGAAAGTGAGGTATTACTGAACTACCTCTTGGTCTTCTTTCGAAAAGAATGACAAATAGGATGTTATCTGTTATGTGTCAACCAGTGACCATTGGACTCCGTACAATACAAATGGGAAATAATAATAAATGTTCGTTAAGCCCATATCACACTTGCATTTTTTCGGCTTTTTTCTCGCATGTTTAATGCTCAAACTTGAAGAAGGAAAGTGCTTTTTCCCAAGGTCAGCTGTGAGCGTTGAAGAGGAATAAGTGCAAAAACAGCGCATTCTGGCGGAATGCAGTTTTATTAAATCTGTCAGGTTAGGGCTCCTAAGGGTTTTCCATTGAATTGTTACCTTCCCAAGGGTAGCGTTTTAGCATTTTTCGCGTTGAGGTAAAAATTAGAACATGTTCTAATTTTCCCACGTGAGTTTAAAAACGCTCCCCCAGGAAGCGCAATGGTCGAAAAAGCTGACCTTGGAAAGTCCCCGACTCAAAAGTTACAGAAAGGAAAACGTTTTCAGACTGTAGAAAAGATGAAAAATAAATAATCATGAGAAAGTCCGGGATTCGTTTTCTGTACATCCGTTGTCGTTTTGGACACATAATTATGTTTAGTTACAGTATATGTCATGACAGCTTACTTGTCACTTGTAAAAACGCGGCAGGCCGCTCGTACTTTCTCTCTTATGAGAGAAGAGCTATGAGCATTGAAAATGTCTCAGTAATTTCAATGTTTCTTATTGTTATAAATTAAATAATTAGAAAACATAAAATAATTATTGACACACAATTACTGAATTTTCTGTAAGCCAGTCTCCAATTCTTCCACGAATATGAATTCAGAGGTAGGTAATTTTCTGTTATGGTGCGCGTCTACAATTAGGTTCTATAACCAAGATTAACTTCTCAACAAATGACAACAAAACAAGCGGCATTGTTTACTATATCCATTTATAACATAAATAAATATAAAACTACGACATGAATAGAAGAACAAGTACAAAAGAAATGCGTGATAAATCGAGAGCTTTCCAACGAGTGGAGAACGAATTTTGTCCGGTGAAAACTAAAGAAGTTTCATTTCCCCAGCAACGGCTTGGTTGTACGTGAAAATCAAAAGAAAACAACACCTATCTTGTTTATAGGTTGCGTGACGTTTTTTTCGTTGAGTAACAAAATTTCAGGTTGACCAAGACATTTTCAATGTCAAAGGATAAGATGGTCTAAAGGACATTCCATCAAGTGAATATCAACACTCTACTGAACAATGGAAAAAACAATCAGAGAAGGTGTAAATATTGGTGTAATTTAGTGTAAAAATATTGGACGAATCCCCCCCCCCCCCCATAATGTGAAAGACAAGATGTTGAAATGTCAATCTGTCCCAGCTTAATACCCTTAATGCATTACAACACTCACATTTAGGTACCAACGATCAAGAAGCACAGGCTTCTTTTGATGTCCTCACCTATGTACGTCATACTTCCTAAAGGATAGTACCTACTTATTTCAATTACTTTTTATAGGTACAAGTAATAATGACTGCGAGGTACAAATACTCTACAAGTAAACTCTGATTGAAATGCAAGCCGTAAACGAGAAGTTGTAGAGTTGAGGAATAACAACAACTAAATGATGAGAACCTCAGGCCTTATTGAGAACCACAATGCGAAAATTTTTTGAAAAAACATTATTGATCATTACCGATATAAGGCTGGAACTCCTCTACAGTCAGATGATGTGACAGCAGAACAATAAAATGAGAGCATACGATTCGGGTACCAAATCCAGCAGAGGGTTTCAAGAGATCTACCAGATCGTTATGCAGCTGAGGCATCATGTCTGCTTCGATTTGTGGCACACACTGCAAAAGTTTGAGAAACGCAAAAATATTCAATAAATGAGGAATTATACAAATAAAATTAAGAATGTCTCTCCCCACTCACACTCTGCCTCTTTCCCCCGACTTCTCATCCTCATCGGGCTATAATGAAGTTTCCATTTTTCTTTCAATAATTATAAAACGTCGGGACCGCAAGGTCGAACAAATAGGAAATTAAGTCTCTTAAAAACCTCAATAAAATATTTAATTAAATCCAAAATAAAGAAACATAATTTTCGAGTAAGAATGGTAAGAAACGTATAATCAATTTAGCTTTTCAATCAATTTGTTTTTTTTTTTTTTTTTTTTTTTTTTTTTTTATCCCAAATTTGCGTTTAAAAATACCAACATTTTTGCTTTTTTGGCTGACAGTCGGGTACAGCAATCTTTAACTTTCAGACTAAATCACTCGCGACGAAGTTGTGGAAACCCATTACAAAACGGAAGTTAGTGAAAAACGTTGTCTATTTCCACGAAAAATAAAGAGTTACAATGTTAAATCGATTTCGACGGTTAGGCCATCATCAGTAACAAACAATAACAGTTATTGTTTAGTTTAGTTTTTTAATTAGTAATTTTTTTTTTTTTTTTTTTTTTTTTTTTTTTTTTTTTTTTTTTTTTTTTTAACTATCAGGCCTGCTTTAGAGAAAACGCGTTCACAAGGAATGGATGTTGAGACGACACTGAAGAGGCATACAGAAGCAGAATGTTTGCTGCCCTCGCCCTTGTTTCCTACTAATAAACCCCGCTCCCCGCCACCATTTTTTCTAATTACTTACTAAGGATTCCTCTGGACTCACAGATTGAGTTGGAGAATTAAATATACCTACCTGGAAAGAAAAAAAATGAAGAAATTTCTTAGGAGGCACCTTTATAATTTCCGAGAATACCTATTGAACGAAAAACACTAGGTTTTACGGGATCCAGACTCAATAAACGTTTATAATAACGAAAATAAAAGGGCGGTAAAGTGGGAGAGCAATACAAGGCTTACAAGAAACGAATACACAATGGGGATTTTTCGCCCGCTCAGTCCACAGGACTGTTCATAGCGCTAGTTTTCAATACAGTGGCAACATGATAAAAAATTACACAGCAAATTTTGATGCCAATTTATCACTTTCACTGCACTTGCGGGAGTTCAGGTCGGAATCTAATTTGGGAATAATTAGGGGTAAAGGAAAATTATCATAGTTCCGTCCTGAAGTATACAAAGGGAGTAATTCAACTTGGAGCGACATTAGCGCTCTTGCAGTAACTTTAGAAAACAAGCCTCTAACTCCATTCCAGTCCCATGGCGGTAAATACAAATTTGGATAGAGCCAAACACCTATGGTAGGTTCAATTCAGCCTACTAGGAATGAGTAGGTACCTATGACAATCCCCAACCTCTTGTTCCAACAACAAAACGAGGCAGTCTCGTTCGAAGAACGAATCCAGGCAGCATCGGATCTCATTTAGATTTCGATCCAGCGAAAAGAAGAGATCCATACGGCTGGATCTCAACCTAGGGGTAGGGCCATCCCTAGTATGGGGTTCTGATATCGCTTCAATCCGTTCTTTCATCACTTTTTCAGTGATTACCTCGACAAGATAGGCAGATCCAATTTAAAAACAAAACATCGGTGACTTCACACCAATTTTGTTTTGATCCATGTGGATCGGTAAAATTGGGAGCGGGTACCGATTCGTTCCGATCCCACTGCGGATCAGATCCTTGTAACGTTTCACCCGGAATGTTCCACCCCTAACCATGAGAACACGGGGTAGGACTATTTCGCTATTTACCTCCTAAAACCTCCACTAAATAGGCCTTACCTGAACCAAAGCTTGTACAATGTGGTTCGACTTGATCATCGGCACTCTCAGTTTGTCTAAAGCCTCAGCCCCTGAAGCTCCTGGAACATAAATGTTGGCCAAGTCCAGATCTGCGCAGGATCTGAGAAGCGAAAGTACGACCACGGGGATATCGGTTTTCGCCAGACCTTCCTTGACAGTGTCGGCCATCGTTGCTATGCTAATACACAGAAAATACATTGCAATACACATATCAACTAATATGAAGAGTTTAATATAGTGCTTTACTTATAAGTTTTACAATAACACAACTGTGATAACTAAGAAAAAAATCGGTAGTACAATGTCTTAGGGCCGGTTTATCAATTATCTACATTAACAAGAGGATAGCTATATCGAGTATAGCGCTATACTCCAGATAAAGAATGTGAGTCGTTTATCAATGCCGAATCACCTGGTGGATAAAATTATCCCTCAGATAAGTTCTGTCTGGCAGATAGCGCCGTTAGCATCCTCATTGGTGCCCGTAGGCGACTAAATAAGGGCGATTTACACATGGAGCTACCACAGAGTAGAGTAGGAGCTGCATTTTCTTCATGGATCGACTATTACCTCAATACAAATACGCACTCGTCCCATATTAGTAGGTGATCTAAACTGGGTCTTACTAGATATATACGGTCTTCTTTTCCATTCAACGAATTATGCTACGATAGAATCTTCGCCATTGCTGATATTTGAAGACAAATCCCCAAATATATCCATAGGAAGGTACAAAAATGAAGACAATCAAACTTGAGATTCAAATAAGATTTTTGTAAATTAATAAACTTGTTCGAGGATAGAAAGGTCTAGATATCTCATTAACCTCCAGGTTGTTATCCAGCCGTCCAGGGACCAGATAAATTAAAACGTCAGGGTTTAACTAGGGATGGATAAACACTCCCTACTGTGTTATCTAGAGGATAACACTATCCTTCAGATAAATCCCTCTTATTCATTGGATAAAAATGTGATAGACAAAACGGCCCTTAATCTATTATTTATTTTAAATTTGTGATTTAGAGGAATCTTTGGCAAAATGAAACCTGCCTTTTTCCATTCAAAACTGGTAATGTAGCCCTTGATGAATCCTCAGTTTTAACACTAAAATACTCTGAGATGAGGTAAACATTTCTGAGACTCTACAAACCTCAGTTCAATATATTTATTGGAACCTGAACTCGAATTCGGATCCGGGCTGACCAAAACGACACCGTCGATAAGGGAGCATTGCAAAAGTCCGGAGCCCGAAGAAGCTGACAACTAAACCCCCCTGAAACACGCTAGATCGACTTAAATATAGCGCGTTTGACCAGTCACATACAACAAATCTATATTTACTAAAAGGATTAAATTTAGGATACTTTTCAATTATGAGATGCCAGACCGGCAAACTGTACACATCTTTCTGACCCCATACGCCATAAGGCAAGTTCCATCATAAGGGCTTGATTCCAACTCGGGAGTTGTACCTCAAACACGTCAGTGACATAACCGGATTAACTCTGGATTAGTTTGTGATCCTCTGTGGACAAATGGGCCCGATAAGGACTTTGCACTTCAACACTTTGTTAGTACTCATAATAAGTAGTTATTATCAACATTAGTTAGGGAAACTCTAACAGCTCGTTATCAGCTTCGTCGGGATTGAGACTTTTGGCAATGTTCCCATTCCGAAGGGGTCAGTTTCGTCAACCCGGGTCCGATTTCGGGTTCCAACATATCCAAAGATGACTTGAAAATTGAGTGCAAGCTGACCTGACAGCACGAACTTCTGAAACTCTGTTTTTGATTCCCACTTCAAGCAGGACGGGTAAAACCACACCAGCAACTTTCTGTCCAGATTTCCCCTTCTCTTTCTTACACTCCCTGATACAAATCTAAAAAGGAATTGCAAAGATAAAAACTTAGTTAAAACAAGTTAATCATCACGAATACATCAAGACTTTGTATGGAAACTTGGAAACAGCCTAAATGTTTGATATAAATGAACATCTAATTTCTCAAATGAAGTATGATTCTTTGGCTTATAACCAGAGCCCTTCAAGTGCCATTTTGCCATGGCGCCATCCTTAAGTGCCATGTTTGGCCAATTTTTGGGTAAAAAGCCATTTTTTGCACATTTCTGGGAAAATGCCGCGTTTGTGCCATTTTTCGCCTGATTTTCTTGAAAATTTGTGAAAAAAAAAATTTTTCTGGGAAAATTTGCAAAAAGTTGGGGTTTCAAGTATTTTTTTTTTTTAATTTTTCAAAAAAGGCAAGCTAACGAGGGCTTTTTCATGTAGGCAAGCTCACAAGTCAACGACCGGGAATTCCCTTCCGAGGATTAAGGTCTCCAATCCTAGGATTACAGCCATTAGTGCTTGAAAAGGAAAGGTTCATTGCAAGGTCATGAGGGGAAAAACCGAAAAAAAAAGAAAAAAAAGTTTGGATTTTGAAGAATAAATGCCATGTTTGGCCAAAATGAAAGCCATGTTTGGCCAAAATAAGGGCCATTTTGCCATGTTTTTTAGAGCCTAGTTTGGCAAAAATGAATGCCATGTTGAGAAGGGCTCTGCTTATAACGCTTCATCCGGGTGCACATCGGTAATCTACCTGTTACGGCCAAAAAATATTTGATATCTCGACAGCCCGCCGAGCTTTTTGAACCGGCCCGCCTATCATGTTCACCTTAGAACTTCCACAACAGTCATTTCTTCGAGTGTAGGTATCACTACCGCTGGGTGGGCGGTTGAGGAGGGGAGTAGTTTGAATCTCACGAATCTGTTATTGAAGCAGGATCAGAAAAACTAATGGCCATTCACGGTATTATTCACCAGCAAGCTTTATGCGGAAAAAGTGTCAATGTCATGACACTGAAGTCATAACTTTCGAGGTGCAGATAGTGGATTTCATTTGAAAAAATGCACTGAACCACCGACAGTTTGAGGTATTCCTTGCTGAAATGGACAGTCTGTATCTAGATGTATCTCATCATAGCGAATATTGTGGGCTAAGTAGGGGGAAAGTTCTGCTTAGTTTTGTTTTTTCAGCTCAACGTAGGAATAGACATTTTCTTTACAAAAAAAAAAAAAAAAAAAAAAAAAAAAAAAAAAAAAATCGTGCCTCTCCAGAATTGTCAAATTTTGCTTAGCTATGGAAATTAGCTTATCTAGTCGATGTTACTCAAATGCTGAATGACGAACTTGAAACTTCAAGGAACAAACAGTCAGATTTTTGATTTTTACTCCCATATCAAAGCTTTGAAAATGAAAATGGATTTTTTCGAAAAATATACAACAATGAAAAACTTGCTACCCTTAAATTCAAAAATGATGCAGAGTTTCCGAGTGAATTTTTTATCAGGTGTCTGCGAGACCAATTTGAGAACCATTTTCGAAATTTTGAGGACGAATCTTTGAACATCAGAATTTTTCAAAACCCTTTCACTGCAGCAGTTGAAGATTTACCTCCGGATCTTCAGCTGGAAGTCATTGAACGATATCCAAAAATTCTTAGCTGCGCACCCAGAATAGAATTTTCCAAACCACCGAAACTTAATCCGGGCAATGATCTCTCTCTTCAGTTGTACCTATCTGCGCGAACCAGCCTTATCAAGGAAGAAATTCACAAGATCTAAATACAGGGCCAACTTAACTGATGAACATTTGGAAGCCAGTCTGCTGATAGGAACGACAAAATTTGAGCCAGATTACGTAAATATTTTGAGCAACAACAGTGCCCAACCTCACAATAAAGTAATTTCACGGTTAACATTACAATTCTAGGTGGGGTGTTAAACATTCTAAATAAATTTCATTTGCTCCTCTAAATCTCTTCTTTTTTTCTTATAAAATGTTTGGCCCATGCCATCGAGGAAAAATTTCAGTTCGGCCCGCCCTGAAAAAGGGTTGGAGCTGAATGAACGATGAAACTGATAGGGGACCGTCTACCTCCTAGCCCGCACATCTCCTGAAAATTTCATCCAAATCGGATGAAAACTGTGAAAAATAAGCTTGTTACAAGGATTTGCGGACACACGACAGACACACACACAGACAGACACAGAACCAAAATTGTTCAGAATGGTCTAAAACGTAAAATGTAAGTAGAAATTTTGATTTTGATGACCGAAAATTGTTTTTCTCTCGAAAGTGAAAACAATGCTTCCGCTACCTTTAGGTACACTCGGAAGCAATTTCTATAGGGCTGATTTGGAAGGCAGAGATTTCACGCGGTTCTGTTATTTAACGTCCATCACTAGAAGTTGTGTGATAGATGGTAGATTACCGTAAATGCATCCGGATGAAGATTAAATATATTTTTAACGGAGGAATCAAAACTCTGCAACCCAGCCAAAATCTGAAACCTTAATCTAAGCTTACTTTTGAAAGGGTTTTCGCTGCTGAATTGGCAGCTTCCCTAGCCTGTTCGTTGACGTCATCCATAACCCTGAAAAGTTGTCGCCATAGGTCTCCAAGTCTTTCTGGGCATTCCTGGTGAAGAAGAATGTTAATATTCCATGAGGCACGTTAGAATAATTTGGTACTGCACATAATAAAAGGTATGAATTGAATTACTCATCAAATAAAGAGACTTTAAAATCATTATCTAGTAAGGCGACTATTTCGTCGTCATCCCCCCTCCCCCTTTTATCTCATCAGTTGTTTTGATTCGCTATTGAACGCGAATTTTACATTTTCACAATATGAATGAATGACCATAGATATAACGGCTAAATTCTCACATCAATGATTTTTCCACCAGCAGTCCCTCGCATGAAATCCTGGATAGCAGCGCAACAAGAAATCCGAACTCTATACTGCGGGTTAGTTAGATTCGTCAGCAACTCTTCAAATATTTCCTTGTGAAGTTTGTCAAGCTGAAATCAAACGGCAAATAAGAATTAATTTTTGTAATGGGGATCCAAGAGGTTAGTTAGAAGAACCAAAGATACAGAAATACTAAGGTTCGTTATTGAGAATAGTAAACCAAAAAGGAATTAGAGAGTCACTTACAGTATCTGGAGCTGCTAAAGATGACCAAACACCAGACATAGACTGTTGAATGTGCGGCACTGGATCAAATTGGTACCTGCAAAATAAATAGGCAATGGAACCAGAGAAATAATGTACTAAGAGCCAATCATCAACCAATAAGAAGACGAAAAACTTGAATATAATCATACCATAGGAATAAATTTAATCTTATTTTAATAAACAATACGACATGGTAGTTTATACAGTCTGCTAGGTAAATAAACACAACGAATAAGATACGTTCAGCCAGGTTGTAAGTCTTCAGGATGGCTCTCAGTCCTTCCTTTGAAAAAGCATAACTTTGATGTGTCTCCTTGTGAATTCAGGGATGCTCTAGCGAATCGGTACAAACGCCAACAGTTCATCAATCAATAATACATTAGAGATAAGCAACACGTTAAAATGTTTAGGCTGTATCACCAAAACAGCTAATACTAGAAGAGATAAGGGATTAACGGTTGTTGATACTTTGTAATATAGTATCGGTAGATGACTCTCTTTGTTAAGCATGATAACACTAACTTGTTACATACCTGTACAACTTGATCAGGACTTTGGGTAGGTGTTCAGTCAACGTTGATCCAGCCTTGGACATCAAAGAGGTAATCGTGTAAGCTGCACCCTGATGAAAACCAAGAAAACCAAATTCTCAAGAAAAGTATTATAAAGTTTTTCATTTCATTTGAGCATTCTGTTGACATTTTTCAAAAATAGAACGATAAATAGGATTTTCAATTTGAGACGACGGGGGTCATTTGTAATATGCCCGAAAAATTGCAACTAACAAAAAATATGCCCAAAAATATGCAGTAGAATTGGCAACTCGCACTGATCCTGATATGCGCTTCAACTGGTTTAAGCAGTTGGCGGTTGTCCTCTCAGAGAACAACAACGACTCCCTTATGCTGTCTGACCCCGTAACACTCATGGATCGTCTCCAAAATTTAGATTCTAAATCTTTAGTGCAGGGGGTAAAAGATTGGTTGTTATTGAAGGATTTTGAGGTCTCCGTCTCTTCCAGATATTTGTGTTCGGGTCCTGATCTACTGAGTTTGAGTCCGGGTTCGGCTCAGGGGTATCTCACTGCGAGTTGGCCAATCCAACTGACAAGGCTGTGTTCCCAGTTCAGGTTGATGGGCAGACATAGTGCTAGGATTTGCTTCGAGGGCCATGTTGTGAGATTTGACCCACTCAACAAGTGTCCGCTTTGTAGCTGGGATGATCACTATGATGATTTAGTCCATTTTGTTATAATGTGCCCAATGTTGTCTTCTGCCAGAATAAAGTTTATTCAGCCTTTGCTGCGAACTCCACTTTCCCCATGCATGCAGCTAAAGTTGATCCTAAACACCGAAGATAAACATGTAATGTTCCTATTGGACATTGGCATTCACCCACCCGATCCACCCGGCTGAAGATGGTGGGTCGGTTCCTATTGGAGAGCCTTGAAATTAGAAACTTAATTCTCTCTGTGTGATCTGCTGAATTTTTTGAGATAAATCAATCGTTGATATGATTCTTTGGTATTTGATAAGCAATTCCAGCCTGGATTTTCTTGTATTTTCCTCTCAGAAATATATATATTTTTTGAGTGCATATAATCATCATGGGTTTGGAATATTTATATAATTATAATAATCTTTGTTTGGTGCCTGCACGAAAAATGTACTTAGTAATAGATGATTGTGATGTCACAAAGAGAACTTGTGTTAAGTTGTGAAGTGTTAAGGTGTTTATACAAACAGAAGACAATTTAGAAAGCTGATGATAATGTTTTATTTTTTTATGGTTTTGCAGTGAATTCTTTTTAATTTTCTTTCTCAGAAACTTGTTATTTTGTTCCCACACGCCAAAATTTGGTCAACTCCTTTACTTATGGATTTTTATATCTATGTGAGTAAATAAAAATTTATCTTATCTTATCTTATCTATCTTAATATGCCCAAAAAATCAACGGGAGTCATAGATACATTTCCCTTCTTGGAGAGCACTACAGGATTCGCGGACGTTCCCAATGAATCCCACACTTTTGAGATGACAGGGGTCATCGGTAATACGCACGATTTTGGCTGGGCCAGTTGACAGTCGGTTCCTAATCTTCTCATGAGAAGCAGAAGTCCATATTTTGCTTCCTCACTTCTGAAGGTCGACGAATCACGAAAACCGTGTTCGTGATTGATGCCGACAAAATTTTTGTCCTCCAAAATCAAAATTTCCACTTGCTTTTTGCGTTTCAGAGCTTGCTGATCAATTTTGATTCCGTGTCCGTCTGTCTGTGGTAAATCCTTGTCACGCCCAAAACTATAGCAAGCCTCAGTCGCGATTCCGATGAAATTTTCAGAGATTGTGCAGGTTAGCTGCTAGAAGCCATAGCAGCTCAAATCAACACTGTACAATCAAATGTACACTGTGCGCATGCGCAAACGTGAATTTCTCATAACGTCGATTTCTTATCATTTGTTGGTCTGATTCATTCGAACTCGGTAGGTGATTGGGTATATGTTCTAGAAAAACGCCCTACAGTTTATAGCGCAATCAATCGAGTAACAACCAATGCGCATACCCAGGCACAACTCCGAGTCTAATGGAACGATTTTGATGAAATTTTCAGGGATTATGCAGGATAGCTTCAAGACGGTCCCAAATAAACAGCAGTCTGTGCGCATGCGTAAACGTTAATTTATTATAACCACGTTTTCTTATCATCTATTTGTCCGATTTTGTTCAAACTCGGGGAGTAGACAGATACACGTTCTTGGAAAATTTCTCAAGAATCATATCGCAATTTGTGGGGTAATAAGTATACCACAAGCGCAAAACTAAAATTGATCGACAAAGACCAAACTCCAAGACTAATGGACTGATTTTTATGAAATTTTCAAGGATTGAGCGATTTAGCTCCTAGACATTCCCCTATAAATTGAATTGCCTTTGAAGTAATAGCAGTCTGCGCTCATGCGCAAACGTTAATTTCTTTTATCAACATTTCGACTAGTACCTTGTTCTTTGACTAGCTACAGATACATCCATGTTACAATGTGTGAGGAAGCTATACTGCCCACCCAACTTGGCAGACGTCTTTATATTGTCCTCCCACGGTTGACAACCCAGGCTCTCACCTTCTTGGAATTCCAAACAGCATTGTGATTCGCTAGCTCCATGAACTTGTAAATTAGATCAGGCTGCTTCAAGTCAGATGCCAGTTGACACAGTTCCTTGTATGTTGACAGCTTGCCCCTGAAAAACAATAGCAAACAAACTTGATTGAAGGCATTATAATAGATTAGTACTGGAATAGTAAATACCTATTCGCGATTTCAAATGAGCATGCGAACCTAGCGGTAGCGAAATGAACTAAGCAGATCCTGACTCTGACTCTCGTGTATCTGTACCTTACATTCTTTGAGACTTCGTCTTCTCTTGTTTGATTTCCATTCGTTTTTTCAGAGATGGGGAAAGAGTCTAATGTGCTTGAAGCATTCTAAATTTTGGAAATTCAGTGATATATGCCCTAATTAGAAATCGTTTTTGGTTAGATGGTCGCATGGGGTCTCCCTTCCCTTAATTAGGTAAAGTTACCTACATAACATTATACGTAAAAGTTTTGAAGTTTACCTTATTGTGAATGAGGATTGATAGGATAGTAACATATCGTTAAGGAATATGACAGGCAATACGAAACCGAGCAAATTTAGATTTAAAAAATCGACCAGAACACAGGAGCTCCTTGTTTATTTCCCAAACAGACGTTACAAAACTACCTGGTACTAACTGGAACACAGGGATTCTGCCAAACCAAAATCCTACATTTGTAAATGCAGTACATTCCTATAATTTTAATACACCACGTTTATTATATCATTTTAATATGAATAGGTAGGGGCCTACCAGAAAACCAAGACTGCTACTGGGTACATGCTTGCATGATCTGCTATTCCCAAGTTCGCAGGTGCATTTGAAATGGAATATATTCTTGAAATCTTGCAGAATCGTTTCATTTATAGTGTGAGGATGTTCATTAATTGATAAACTTTGTGGAACAAGTGCATAAATGTTTCTAAGAAACCACCCAATATTACATGCTGAGCATTTTGAGCTGTTCTCCTTCAGTGGAATTACGATTATCGATTGTGCATTTTGCGTAATTTATGTACAATGAATTCTAGTTTAATTACTTTTATGAAACTCTAAAATAAAATACTACTTTAATACTTTTATTTAATAGCGACGTAAACCCACAACTGGTTGTAGGTACCAACACCTACTTGCTAGTTGTGAATAATAAACAAACAAACCTCTTGAACTTCTTATTCAACTTCCAGTGCTTAGTTTTGTTGTCTAGTGTAAGGACATGACCGTCATAAATGGTGTTTTCAGTTGTTGTTCATGATTCATTAGTAAATATTACGTGAAGGGATGGTAATTTTCCTTGTGCGAGTTGAGTGGAGTCAGGATCTACCCCACCATTATCGATGCGACGGTGGCGCAACAACCGTTAATCGAAAACGCGAATAGGTATGTGCACCTTCCAACTTGGAACTTCAAAAAGTAAGTCATTTTGCCAAAGCACTACCAGAATTTCCAATTATTGAAGCAAATATAAATTCTTACCCTGAAGGAGACTCGCCAAGCTCGCCTTCCTGAAAGAGTTTGGTCTCATCAGAGACTTTGATGGCAGTTTTTCTGCCGACAGTCAGCTGCTCGATAACCGCCTTCAGAACTTCTTCTTTAGCCTTAGGGTCCTTTGTAGCTTCGTAAACAAGAGCCAAACCTTTGCCACTGCCTTCTTGCACCAACCCTGAAAGGCAACTTGTTGTAGTGAGCATTACCATTTTACCAGAAAATTGAAACGATAAATTCGAATAAGAACTATTCACTTTCAATATGGCAATGTAGCAACTTCTTAAGGAATGTTTTACAGAATAGTAGAAGAAGAAGATTTATTTGGCAAACGAAATATATATGTTACAGTGAGAGCCCGGTGAATATCCGACATTCGCCAGTAATTGTTAACAATCACCACGGCTTTTGGTGAACGCCCGAAGGATCACTGTTCGCCGGGCTTTCACTGATGAATGCTGACAATCACAGAGGCAAGTTGGTGAATGTCTGAAATTGATTCTGGAGATTAAAAAAAATAAGGTAAACATTTTTTTAGAAGGTTTTATTCACTCTGAATGGCTCGTCAGTTATCATAGAGTGCACTCAGTCAGTCAATATAAATAAAAAATAAATAAATATGGCAACGTTTCATGCTTTGGCAATTGCTGCTGCTGTGGTGTATGCTATGGCTCAAAACACCCAGGGCCTTACATTTTCATTTGTTCGTTCGGCATTTGGTCTTACAGTGACACCACAAGTAGCCTTGGCCACCACATTTTGATTCTAAGGCCACGATAACTCGAGAACGCAAGTTAGATCGGACTTCCACCGTTGGGGGTCTGCGGTCGTTGAGAGTCAGCAGTGGAAGCCCGAATTTCGCACTATCGACAGCAATCATTTTCCCCTGTTTGGTGGATGTCAACATTCACCGGTGATTGTCAGCTTTCTCCATACACCAGACTTTCACCGTAACATATACACATAAGCCTCGTGGACCTTTCAGTTGTGTAAAAACTGAAATTACAATAAAATGAAAATCAGCTCTTTTTTGAGAGACTTGTTTATAATTAGGTATCTATAGTAAATAAATATAGGGATTGGAATACATAAATAAAGCATGGTAAAACATAATAATACAAATATTGTGGTGGGTGAGAATAAGTGAATAATTCAAGCTCCAAATGTTTCTCAACTAGCAAAAGGAAGGCAGAAAAGTCAGGGCAACGACGGATAGCAATGGGAAGGGAGTTCCATATCCTTGCACCAGCAATACGAAGGGAATTACCCAAGGAGACCGTTTGATGGGGTGGGAGTTTTACTGCTTGCTCCTGGGCCCAACGAAATTTGACCGTTTGCACTCGGCTGAGCAAAAGTGATGGTCGCCCTTCGGTCCCGGTTGACCGTTTGCTCCCGGCCAACAAAATTGTGAGCTATCAGCGTTACCCGGAGGACACCACGAGGAGGTTGCTCACGTTGTCCCCCAAATCGGTACCGAAGAGACACCTCGTCAAATTAATAAAAACAGACCTTAATTTACAAATCATCCTGGTTTAGGACATCGACGTGAGGTCGCAGTTTGAAGGACACAGGAATGTGGGTTTGTGGGAATGCTCCTCACTCGCAAAAGCTACCTCCGCATGATCCGTCTTCAGATACGCTTTGAATTTGAACTGATATCTACCGGCACAAATCCATCTTTCACCTACCGTTTTTAAAAATTTATGAAACAAACTTGTGGCCGTCATGAAATAAAACGTATTTTCCTCGGTTCAACCCACCGGCAACGGCTTGTGGTTCCATGACGAGATGACGACTGAACTGATAAGAAACACTCGTGCTAATGTTTGGGAACAAACGGTCAACGTGTCTGAGTCAAGGCCACGACTTCTGAACCGCCCGGGAGCAAAGGGTCAACCATTAAAAACAATCACCGGCACTTCCACCAGCCGGGAGCAACCGACAATACGCCCGATGGGGTGACACGTTCAAGGCATGGAGCCTCCCAGAACGCCCATAGGCAAACATGCCCTCTAGGTATTCAGCTATAGCAGGGCCCTCACCACACAAAAGCATAAATATGAATATACATATTCGAAATTTAAAATAACTCACCAAAGTACAGCCAATTAATTTTTCAGAAAATTCAGTACCTAATGTGGCTATACCGGTCGTTGTCAAATACACATCTGGCTTTGGTTTGCAAAGGTTGAATTAATTTAGAAATTAATTAATTATATGTAGCAACTGTTACCTATATCCTATTATTAGCTCCTTTGTAGCAAACTTGCAACCTATGGAGCTCTTTAGATGATCAATTTTGAGAAAAGATTTCACAGCACTTAGTGATTTGTGGTATTGATAATGATTATGCTAAGATCAATTTTAAACCTGGAGGAGTGAAATTCTTAAAACGTCGTAAAGTGTAAAGGGAACTATAAACCTTTTTTAATATGTGAGAAACTTGTCGATTCCAAGACAGCTGTACATCGAAAAAATTCCCGGATCATGGATACAGGCTTTATGGTGTGACCATCGATCCTTAGATCTGATAATGTAGTGGGGGACTTGATAGATTCTTTGGAAAGAATGATAAATAGAGCTAACAATATAGGTAACAGTTACCTACTACAGTTGCTACTTATAATTAATTAATTTCTAAATTAATTCAACCTTTACAAACCTTCATTTTTAGCAGAAACAAGGAACAACCAGTCAAATAAAATTTAAAATTGTCAAAAATTAGTTTTCTAACCATTTCGATCTGACAGAAGATCTATAAAACCATTCTGAATGTCTGTCAATCTATTTTCCACTGCTGGTAAATGCCCGCATTGCTTGGTCAGGGCCAACAGCCAGAAGCACAGTGACTGTCGCATTTGAGGGTGTCTATCTGTCCTCAACAAGTCTAGCAGTCGAGTGAGTACGTTAGACGCTACTTCTTGGATGGAGGGATCAGTCGCAGCTTGAGCACGCAAAATTTCTTCTTCATCTTCGGTTCGACGCCAGGGGTTCAACTTCGACGGAGAAGCCCTGGTGAGGACGCAGATCGCCAAAAGATCACCAGTAGACAGGGACATCATGACGTCTTTCACCTGAAGAATTTAAAGCCATTGTCAGCACAGGATTGGAAGTTACTTCATGGCATGAAGAATGACCTGTTCTTTGTTCTTTTCACTAAACAAGATACTATTATATTCGTGGTTAGCCATTCAGCTTGACTCATCGAGGTTTAGGGGAGGAATATTAAGGCTGCTCCTCGTGTGTTTAAGGTTTTTAATATTTAAAACCCTAGCGATTTCGCCTGGTCAGGCCTCCTCAGGGATATAATATAGGTCACTATCTTTATGGGTATTATTATTATTATGGTTTGATGGCTACGGTATAGCAATAAAATTAGGTCACCATGTTTGTTTGAAGCCTTTACTAGAGGTTGATATTTACATCTAGGTTTCATAACATGTGCTGGTTCATTAAGTTGGGCCAGTCGTTTGTAGGTTATGAATTTGGGGATCTTCAGTCTTATTATGAGCAATTCATCGTTAAATTTCGAGGTATTGGCTGCCATATACCACATGGTCGTCTGGAGCATAGGTTGACTTCTAGAGGTTTGCCTCGATTAGTGGTATCAATATCACCTATATTATAATACATTAAGCTTGTTTAGGAACTTGAAACTGACGAACTGGTGCTATGTTTGAAAATGATTTTTAAAAAGAAGGTTGTAAAACTGAAATAAGTAATATAAAAACTGGTTAACTAGCAGAGGGTTGGTGGGACTTCACTATCAAGTTCCTAAACAAGCTTAATGTGTTATATAGGTGATATTGATTCCACTATCCGAGGCAAACCTCTAGAAGTCAGCCTATGCTCTAGACGACCGTGTGGTACATGGCAGCCAATACCTCGAAATTTAACGATGAATTGCTCATAATAAGACTGAAGATCCCCGAATTTATAACCTATGAACGACTGGCCCAACTTTCATGATATGAAATCTAAATATGTATATCAACCTCTAGTAAAGGCAACAAACAAACCTGGTGACCTAATTTTATTTGTTGTACCGTAGCCATCAAACCATAATAATAGCCATAAGGATAGTGACATATATTATATCCCTGAGGAGGCATGACCAGGTGAAAGCGCTAGGATTTTCAATATTAAACACCTTAAACACACGAGGAGGAGCCTTGATATTCCACCCCTCAACCTTGATCAAACAAGATACTAGATAATAGAAGAACATGCTAAATCAAATTACAAACCTGTTTTGGAGAATCGATGAGTTTGTCCAAAACATGCTGCACATGAGGAAATCCCTCAGAGACACAGAAAGCTGCCAATGCAGAACAAGATTTTTCTTTGATCTTAGGGGAGCTCGTCAAGTCCAGAAGGTAGTCCAAGAGTTTGTTCACCAGCTCAAGGCTGTCAGCAGCTGACATTGGCAGGGGATGCGTTTGTGCCATGAGTCCCAAAGAGGTGAGAGCAACAGCACCGAGACTAGCGTGATCTGTGTGTTTGGCTGGAATAACCAGAATATCATTGATAGCCTCAACCAAAGATTTCATAAATTATACTAAATTCATAGTTCGGTAGGTAGGGTTGTGAGGGAAGGATAAATAGTTATGGCCAATCCTCATATTTCTAGATCTGCTTCAATTTCAAAGCACGTTTTCATCAGGGATTTAGAGGTTAATGCTTTCTATATATAGTACAAGATACGTGGAGCCCCCAGAACTATTTGGGGTTTAGCATCAGGTGGATTATTCTATGCAATTATATATCTGTAGTGGAAAATAGTCAGTATGATGTAGGCTTATTAGCTTCTGGTTAACTGTTGAGGGCATATTAATGAAAGAATGAGAATTGTAGAGAATGAGGTTGAGAGTTATTACTGTTTATGAGTTTAAACTAACTATCATGATATTGGGAGAATAAGGCAAAATATTTGTAGACTATTTAAATTAAATTGGAAGAAACACTTTGAATACTCCGTGTGGTCCTCCAGCTAAGGGGAGACAGGACATGGGCCTGACAAAAGTCACTGGTGCTCCCGATGGAATAGAGAGTATTAACTTCACCCTACCTTACCTCTAAATCCGTGACGAGGCCCGTAACAGGCGAAAGCGCTTGGAAATAAAAACAAATCTAGAAACATGAGGATTGGCCATAAATATTTATCCCCCTTTCACAACCTACCTACCGGAGCAACTGGATGAGGTAACCCAAACCTAAATTCATATCAAAACGGAGGTTAGTGAAAAACGTTGTATATTTCCATGAAAAATAAAGAGTAACAATGTTAAATCTATTTCGACGGTTAGGCTGTCATCAGTAACAAACAATAACTGAACACACATTAGAAAGTACACAGCTTATAATATATAGTCACAGGGGAAAGATTGAATCCCATTGGTCAAGAGAAAGGAAAGGGGGAAGGAGGTACAACCAATTAAGTGCAAGCAAAGTGAAGGGGGATTACAGCTAATCAGATGAAGTGGAAGGAGAGGAAGAATTACTAGTTTCAACAGTGTGAAGGGATAATTCCAAGCTTTACAGAAATGGGCTTATCAGTTGTGAAATATATTGAGGGTTATCCTCATTTAAGCATTTACCAGATCTGTCACTTTTGATAATTTCGAATTTTTCAAGTACATTCAACATAACTCCCTTTGGACAAAAATGGAATAAATTCTGCAAACTATCAATCAAATCAAATTTGTAAGTATGATTGGATTCTTTAAGATGTTTTGCAAATGTACACCTACCCTTATTTTCCCTGAAATCCTCCTGATGCTCTTCTATTCTTTCCCTGAATTTCCTTCCAGTTTGACCGCAATATTTGTAGCCGCAAGAACATTTTAGTTTGTAAGCCCCACTTTTATCCTGAACATTGATTTTGTGTTTAACGGATCCTAGTAATGCTCTAAGACTATTTCTAGTTTTGAACCCCACTTTGTAACCCCTAGATGATAGAATTTTGCCGGTTTTATCAGGAATTTTCCCATAATAAGGTATATTTATCCGTTGTTTGTCTTCTAAAGTTACATCTTCCCTAACCAGATTAAAAACTTTACCTCTACTCTTTTTCCTAAGAACCATAGTTTCGATTCAGCTTTGGTTTATATTAAAAGCCACGGAAAAAAGGTTCATAGCTTCATACCTACCAATGGTTTTGACATGTTCGGATTGAGAGACACCAAATCTGGCGGCCAAATGTCCAGAAAATGCCACCGCTCCGTGGACCTTTTCGTACTCTTTATTGATTGTGGTAGTAGACGCTTGGACGATGCATTTCTCCAAGTAGCTGGCACCTTCAGACGGGTCTGTGATTAAGTGAGAAGTTACTTCTGCAGCTACCAGCCTCACGTCTTCCCTTACGTGTTCAACCAAACCCTGAAAAAACCAGCACATTGTAAAAGACTTGGTAGGTACTAAAAGAGATGAAATCTAGATTAAAATCTAGATTAGGGTGATATTGGTAAGTAATGCATGCATTACAGGGACGTCCCCATGAATGGATTGTATACAATTTTGTGAGTTAAAATAAGAGAAAAACAAAATTACCATGACTTCTCGGAATTACCCTCCCTCTCATAAGTCCCCTCCACCGACAGTAAATTTACGTCATGAAACTTCCAGCATGATATTTGAAACTCCTAACATATTTTCCAAAACTAGCCAAATTCAAAATGGAACAAAAAAAAAATCCATGGTATGCATCAAGAATTAAATCAATTTATTACCAAAAATAGGGTGAACCTCGGTTGTAGAATAGGATATACGATTTCAGGAACGCAACCAAGCACCTCAAGAACAGCTGCGAGAGTGGAAGAATCTGTAGAAAGACAGGAAAATTACCAAATAAGCCTTGAGAGATGTACATGTCGTTTTTTTCTAACAAAACTAAGGGTGATAGGAAGAGTTAGTTGCTGTTGTTGATGAATAGAGATAATTCTCGACTCAACATTCAAGATTTCATCAAGAAGATTTGTAGCTATTGAAAGTTTCAGAAACCATTTCAATTTCAACATGGTAGCATGATTGGTTGTGTAGAGCGGCATTGAAGAGTAAAGGTGGCTGTCTACTAGGTCTACAGAGCGGCGTGACGCAAAAATCTGTCTCTAGAAATATAATGGAAAATGATGGTAGTCCGTCCACTAGGTCGACAGCGCGGCGCGACGCGGGTGAGTCGAAAAATTTTCGCTCTCGACCGCTCTCCAAACTTCTGGAGCGCGGCGCGGCAAGACGCCAAACATTTAGCACCGCCCCATCGACCTAGTGGACGAAGGTCGAAGCGGAAAATTTTCGACCTCGGCCATTTTCGTATGCGCTCGTGCATAAAATATTATATACATGGAAAATTTTGTGCAAAATTATGCAGAAAATTTTACTTAAATTTCATTAAAATGTGCTAAAAAATCTATTTAAACTCTTCAAAAAATCCAAAATCTCTTTTTTAATCACAGAATATTATTTAGAACGGGGTTCTGGCCATAAAATTGGTAATCAACAATTTCTTCTCCCACAAAGCCCTTAATTTTCAAAACAATGTAACATAATATAGTAGGATAATTTACGAAAATTCGCTCAAACGATCATGCTGCATGACTGGAACTTTTTAGCATTTTCTTGGTTATTTTTCTAATAGATGGATGGCTCGTCAAAATTTAGTGTCTTGCTTCACTATCAGTGACTTAATCATTTCATGAAGCTCAAAAAACTTTTCTAGAGACATCCTGAAATATTGGACGAATTTCCTTTCATCGCTCAATAAATCATGGAAATGACGGATCGAAAAATTAAATCCGCCCCATAGTGGACGAACCTCAAGATTTTGGCGTCGCGTCGTGTCCCGCCATGCCGCGCCATTCTGTTGACCTAGTGGATCCACCTTAACGCGTCAAAAACAGGTGAAATACAAACTTCTATGAGGATGAACAAAGGCCTCGAAAGATATCGGCGTATAAAACACGGAATTATATGCGGTAGCGCATAACCGTGTCGAAAAACAAGAGCGCTCAACCACGTGGAACCAGGATTGCCAGGTGTCCGGTTTCGGCCTGGACAGTCCGGTTTTTTAACAAGCTGTCCGGGCGAAAATCGTTCTGAAAGACAAATGTCCGGTTTTCACAGGAAGAGCGGCACATTTCCAGTTGCTGTGGATCCTATCGTAGGTTGCTATCCTGCGAAGTTAGCTGTGACTTCTAGATGACCTACCTACATCAAGGTTAAGTTTCATGTTCTTTTCAGTTGGTAAATACCTACCTACATCGAAACTGATTAGTCATCAGTTAGTGATCAGTAGTTATACTTAGATCAGCGGGAGTAGTAAAGTGTAGATGTTTTGATTAATTGCATTAATTTTCCCTCTGCAGGTGCCTATATCTACGCAGGCATATTGATGACAACCTACAGCTCTACAATTTGAACTGAAGCTCCTTTTTGATATCTAGAATTCAATATCAGTGCACACTAATCAGCTGAGGGGCCTCTGAGCCTAACTTGTTCCTTAATCGACTTATGATTCTGAAACCTGAAATATAGCTTCTATTGGGCATCTATAGTACAATTACAAAGTGTGGAGGGACTCTAACCATTCAGTTGAAACTTAGGAACTTAAATTTTTAGCTGATAAATCTGAATTGGATACGATGCATCACTGAACCACCAAGATCTGAGAATAAACCCTGATCAGTACATTCGTTTGAAACAAGAATAATTACTAACTTGAGAAACCTTGAATGGAGCGTAGTAAGAGTTCAGCGTAAGATGGTATCAGGCCAGGGACATCTGAGTCGAGCTTCTGAAAGTGTTTTCTGATCAAAGGGCTTTCTTCACAAGGATGAATCAAATTTTCAGGCTCCGCATCAGGAAGTGCATCATGAGCAAGGCACAAACGAAGATATGTCACTACCTGAAAATCACGTAACACACGGGAAGAATTACATGAATAGGTATTACAGAGATGCCTGTTAAATTATACAGGGTAGTTTACACCCATTGTGGTTATCTTTGGAATCGTACTTCATTTAGAAGGTTGATGTCGTGTTTTGACTCTTTTTCTTTGTTGACAACCACTTGCAAGATCTCCTTGAACGAAACGAATCCAGACTCTAACTTGTCGTCTTTTCTGTTTCGTCGGGAAGTGTAGAGGGATTTCTTGGCTTCTGAACTAGTATCTTCATCGCTGAAACGTACCAAATCGTGCGAGTTATGTAATCTAATAATATTGAGCAAAGTGGAAAACAATCTAAGTTACATATTTAAAACACATAGTTAAAACACAAAGGAAACCAACCCACAAACAGTTGCCTGAAGCAGCATGTACACTTTTTCAGCATCGTGGGTCAGTGCTTCACTCAGGAACCTCACTGCTGCCGACCGTGTGGCCTTCAGACCTTCAAACTCAAGACCTCTTGCCGCATGTACCATTTTCTCAGGAACGCCTTGGGAGCAAGAATGAAATCAATAATCACTCAAAATCAAGCATTCATTTATCAGCTGACATTAAAGCATGTTAATAATAGAAGAAGAAGAAATGTTTATTAATGTGAACGCAATATAATACGAAAAACAAATCAAACAAACATTATTTGGTACCAGTTGTATATGTCATCTCAGCGCACTTTCAACCTTCAATATGTGATCTCAAAGATCTGGATGCGATCTCAAGACAAAACGCCAAACTTCGGCCTTTCACCTTCCTTATCTCTTGGTTCCTCCTCTTTTTATATGGCCAGTAAGTGTCTAGTCAGTATCTAGTGTCCGGTTATTCAATGAAATGCTCCTCCACGAATTATATACATGCACCCCATGACGATGATGTGTATCATACTCAACAGAATTATGGTACAAGAGTGCAAAGGCCATGGTTCTTCGGTATGTGTTGCAAGCAGGCGGACATTTTAGAGCATTGGTTTTTCATGCATGTTTTTGGAAAACGGGATGAAAGTTGGTTCTATGATTTATTCGGACAAGTGGAAGGCCTACAGTACGCTTAGCACCGATGGATATACCCACAAGACAGTAAACCACTCAAAAAATTTTATCGACCCATTTACTGGAGCTGACACTCACACCATAGAATCCTTGTGGAGGCACGTAAAAGCGTGTTATGATATAAAAGTAAATGGAGCCGGGGGCATGTTGGACAGACAGTTGATCGAAGAGTGGTGGCGCTCGCTGCACCAGTCACGATGATGTTCACTAATCTCTATGACGATCTTCATTTTTGGAGAGAAAGGTAAGATTGCCCCTTTCCCCCCATTTCGTTAACCAAGTTATCAATTTTCCAAGTGAGATCGCATACTGAGATCACATATACAAATAGGTACCCATCATTTCGACAATGGCATCACGCAATTTGTCTAGTTGACCAATTATCAACGCAGTTACAATACATCGTGTAGGTATAAATATTGCAGCATATATAAGTATAAACGTACACAGGCTGCATAAACAAGTACAATAAATTGAAAGTATGAAAAGAAAGACTCTGGCGATCCATGCGAGCATATTACCTATATGATATTCACAAATATTGAAGGGCATACAGCCAAACATTCTAACAACCAATTTTCACAAATAACTGGGAAACAGCACCCCAAATAACTGTAGAGATCAAACCCATACAATTAGGTTTTTTTTTTTTTTATGTTTGTTTTTATTATGTATATATAAGTTATAAATATGTGTGTGTGTGGTGTGGTGTGTGTGTGTGTGTGCGTATGTGTGTGTGTGTGTGTGTGTGTGTGTGTGTGTGTGTGGTGTGGTGTGTGTGTGTGTATGGCTCTCATTATTCCGATTCTGGATAATTCAAGTTTACTCTATTATTTATGTGATAGACTCAGCGATATATTAAGTTGTTTTGACTGCGGCAAACTCATCTGACGGTCTGTAATGACCATGATTATTGCATGTCTCTTTATGAATGGAAGAGTTATATTATTATTTTCAACAATAAAATCATGTTTTCATTCACTCATCCTACTTTAATTTAGTTACCTACTCACCAGCACTGGAGAAATTCTGAAGTTTGGTAACAAGAAATTGACGGAGTGCAGCTTCATCTTCTTTCTCCAAACCCTGATAAGCTTTTGCCATGGACACAGCACAGTCTCTTGCAGCGCTTCGAAGGTCTACGTCTATTTCCTGAGAAGATAGACTTTGTTTTAGTTGAGGGTTTAATAAAGTTTTGTAAGATGACATAATCATTTCTATAGGCTTCCTTAGGAAAAAGGAAGACTTACATCCGTATCCACAAAGGATCGATAAAGCAAAGAAAGTGCTTAGAGGCCATCAAAAGGAGTATGTAAAGGAAGAAGAGGAAGCGTAAAATCATTTAAGTATTGCAATTAGTATCATTTGTATGGGAAACGGTCTTGCAAATAACACATTAATTTTGCACAACCAAAAGTTCTAAAAGCATTTCAACACCTTACCAGTTTGACATTACACTATTTTTGTTCTTCCCGTAGTTCTTTATGCGAATATGTGAAAAGACTAAAATACTGTAAGGCTCCAGGAAAATAACTCTCACAGTCGAAGAGGTTTGAAAACCCTGGCCTCATATCTCAGATCGTTGGAGTGTTGCAACTATGGGAAATTTCCCGTAGTTGTAACGGCGCTAGTTCGAACTCCTTTCGAGGTATAAAATATTTTTGGGTCATAACAGTGGCACAGTCGAAATAGGACCCAAAATCATACGAAACAATAATTAATTAAATCCCTCTCGAGCCAAAAGGCTGTAAACATCACATTTCCTGTCGTTAGCACCTTTCACTTCCTCACTCACTTGAGTCAAATCAAAACACACCTTGACAATGACCTTGCTCGACTGCTGACTTGTTCCAGCGAGCATCTGCTGAGCCAGCGGCCTGCAGTTTCACTTTGTCATTCGTCCAACCCCAAACCAGCCAAGACGGCTGGTATTTGACTACCGGGAAATATTACGCTCCAGGAAAATAACTCTCACCGTCTAAGAGGCCTCATAGCTCAGATCGCTGGAGTGTTGCAACTACAGAAAATATCCCATAGTTGTAACGACGGGAGTTCTAACTCCTGTCGAGGTATCAAATATTTTTGGGTCGTTACAAAACCAACTGCCATTGTACTATTCTCTGAGTTAATGGGGAAAACTAGCCGTATATGGAAGAAGGCTCATTTTTGCGTATATGGGAGAGGTGCATTCATTGTATCGTGAAGTCAACAGAGAGTTTTCGCATTCTACAGGGTCCCCCGCACCGGCCCGCCTGTGAACGTAAACCTAAGGACACCTCCACATGGATGCTAACCTGGACGCTAAATTCACAATTAAACTAACTATTGGCAAAAATACGTGTAGGTATAAATTATGGTAAGAGACCCCTGCACTTGCTTACTCTAGCTGCTACACCAAGCCTTGAACGTAGAAAATCACACGAGAAGAACAGAAATAACATGTTAACTCTTCGGCCTCAACAAGTTGCTTCTATAAAATGATCAGGAGTCTAATGAACTCATGTCATAGAGAGACACATATTTCTAACTGCTCATAGCAAAAACCTGTCATAAAATACGTCCTGAAAAGTCAAGGATCCGGGTTTGAGATCGAGAGGCAGAAACTCAACGGATTTGGGACCAAACGCCATGGGTTTGGGATCTTTCGGTTAATGCAGACCAGCGGGTTTGAAATCATAAAACTATACACAGCATTCTGATCTGTTCATTCAACTACTATATCTTTCAAATACCCAGAGGCTTCGATTACTAGTAGTAAACCCCAGCTTACACGGACAACCTAATTTTAGACCTCAACAAGCCTATAAAATGATCAGAGCCTAATGTTCATGCTAACTCCAACCTGTCAATTCCGAGTTTTCGAGAGGCAGAAACTAAGGCAGCGGTCGGGTTTGAAATCATAAAACTATCACACATTCTGACGCCAGAGGTCGATTACTAGTTAAACCCCAGGGACAACCTAATTTAGGCCACAACCAATTCCGAAAGCTGACCAGAACCCGTAGCAACGGAATCCAAACAATGATTAACCACCGTTTCTAGTGGAGCTTCAGGTGGCAGCACTGTTGAAAAATAAAGAGGTTTATCAGACTTGGGATCACCCAAGCAAGCCTGCTCCTCTCCAGACAAGTGCACAAGCACCAAATCGACCTGCAAAACGGTATCGGGTGGCATAGAAGCTTTGGCACCCATAATGTCCATGTGAAATTCATCATGAGAAGGAAAATCATTTAAGTCGCCAGAATCCTGGTCGTCCAAAGTGGTTGATGCCAAATCAGAATGACGTCCAACACGGTGCCTGGATGAATTCACTCTACGATGAAAGTGTCGCTCACCTGACCTCGAATGTCATCAAAAACGAGGGTGTCCATAATACCGAGGATTGATTTAGGATATTTTTTTTATTTTTGAGATGCGAGCTCTCAAGCATCCAGACCACCAAACTATATGTTGTCCAGTGTTTTCTGTCCACAACATATAGCTTGGTGTTCTGGATGCTTGAGAGCATACACATAATTTTTTTTCAACAACGGTGTGTTACGCTCCAGGAAAATAACTCTCACAGTAGAAGAGGTTTGATCACCCTGGCCTCATAGCTCAGATCGTTGGAGTGTTGCAACTCGGGGGAAATTTCCCTGCAGTTGTAACGACCCAAGTTCAAACTCCTGTCGAGGTAACAAATATTTTTGGGCCATTACAGTGGCACAGTCAAAATAGGACCCAAAATCATACGAAACAACGATTAATTAAATCCTTCTCGATCAAAAAGACTGTAAACATCACAATTCCTGTTGTTAGCACCTTTCACTTCCTCACTCACTTGACACACCTTGACAATAACCTTGCTCGACTGCTGACTTGTTCAGGTGACGATCTGCTGAGCCAGTGGCCTGCAGTTTCACTTTGTCATTCGTCCGACCTCAAACCAGGCGAGACGACTGATATTTGCCTCTGAGGAAATGTTACGCTCCAGGAAAATAACTCTCACAGTCAAAGAGGTTTGATCACTCTGGCCTCATAGCTCAGATCGTTGGAGTGTTGCAACTACGGGAAAGTTGTAACGACGCGAGTTCGAACTCCTGTTGAGGGATCAAATATTTTTGGGCTATTATAGGTGAATGCCCCATTTGACACGAGAGACCGTAACATATGCCCTGGCCTGTGCGCTTTGATCCCAAATCCGTCATATTTCCAACGCCGTCTCCATCGCCTTGATCCAAAACCCTCTATCCTTGATACTTCTACAGTACTGAAACCGAATAGTGAAACTGAATTATACAGACAGTTGGCACGTTTAGAAGAGAAAATCGAGTAGTCACAGGTAATATCCAAGTCAACTCACTGTTTCAATTTTTTTGAAAACAAACTCAACGATGGCCAAATCAGTTTTAGCCTTGTCGGAGCAGCGAAGGACGAGAGATGAAAGAAGCGGGTAGGCCAACAATTTGGTCTTTTTGTCGGTTCCAACTTCCATGTCCAACAGTTTTATCAGACCAGAGTTGAGCATCGTCTGCCACACTTGGTCCAGCTGTTTCTGAGGAAGGCTAAGTTCAAACAAAGATGAACATATATTTAAATTTCATTTATCATTAAATATGGTTTAAATTCAACAGCATTATTCGATAGATACTCCTCAACTTTGATAATGCGAAATCGCTGTGAATCTTCTTCGGCCTCCATAAAAGATCTGAATTTCTGGTTAGCTGATAGGTTCAACTTATTTGTTTTGTTAAATATCTTCTTGGAAAACTTAAACGCTAGAACCTTATAAGTAGAACAGTAGCATGACCGAATAGAGGAATGACTTATCTACATTCCAATGTTAAATAACAAATCGGAACAAGTTTTTTTTTTTTTTTTTTTTTTTTAAGCTTTTATTGCACCGAGTAGTCTCATTAACAATATAAATCTGACTTATATTACTACAATACACTATTCAGGACCTAAGATGCATAACTTTGTCCCGTCACTCGAACATACCACATTCACTTCCTTCACAAGCTCATGCGGTTTCAAACGCTTAAGGCGTCGAGTTAGATCTTGCACATCCAGTAGCTTTACAACTTCCTCATTCCCATGATATTTTAATCTGGCAAGATGAACCGTTGCTCGCTTTTTAATCTTAAAATCTTAAAAATTGAATAAAACGAAACTAGCGCTGAAAAAAGTCTCTAAGAGGAATTTTCGATCGGAAATGAGCTCGATCGGTGTTGATTGGGGATTTTAATGAAGAACACTTCACTTTTATAAATTATTAGTTTTATTCAGGAGAGACGTACGACTCGCGTAGTAAGAATGATAACATTGATAAGTTCAAGGTGAAAGAAGGGGGGGAACACAGATATCCGAGGATGACAATAGTCGAACATTGACGAGGCGGATAAACGCGGTATAATTTAAATTACCAAATCCTACACTCTTCCTTAATTTAAATTTGGCTAAATATATATTAAAAGATAATGTGGTGTATTACATGCATAAGAACTTTAGTTGGCTGAACATTTCATAAAGATTCTTTATAATATTTAATTAATAATTCTTAAGATTATTAATCATTCTCTCCATTTAAGATACAAATACTTATCAACTCTACATTTGAACTTCATACAAAAAATCTAAACTACACTTTCAAATTATTTCTTGAACAACTTGCTTTTTAAATAAATCAAATTTGTTCACAGATAATGCCTTGGTTAGTTCGGCGATATTCTCATCAGTAGGACAGTATTTGATAGAAATCACTTGATTCTTAACTTTTTCTTCGATAAAACGATATCTGACGTCGATATGTTTCGACCTTTTATTTACAATACCATTTTGAATTACTTGATACTGCTCTGATTGTCAATATTTAACACAATTTTCACTATTTTTCCCGTCATTTCTTCTATTAGTGTCTTCAGGTATATAGTTTCTTGCGCACATTCGGTTGAAGCGATGTACTCAACTCTGTAGTTGAAACAGCCACGATGGATGGAGCACCAGCTGATTGGACCACCTCCAAACATTATTAAATACCCAGTCGTACTCTTCCTTGAGTCTGGATCTCCTGCGAAGTCCGCATCGCTGTAGGCGTTCAACACATACTCCTCCGAATTGTTAGCTTGCCCTCTAGGATACACAATTCCGGTTTGGGTCTTGCCCTTGACATAACGAAGTATTCTCTTCAAGTTGGAGACATCATCATTAGAGGGATTTTCAATTTTCCTGCTACAATAGCCAACACCAAAAGCTATATCCGGTCTCGTTTTATTAGTTAGATAAAGAAGACTGCCAATAGCTTCTCTAAATGGAAATTGACGTGGTCCCGAACTGGATGGTGTGGGGCTGTCTTTCTTCGATTTTAGAGGAACTAACGGTGTGTTGGTGATCTTGCAGTTTTCCATCCCATACTTTTTGATTAATTGTTCAGCATAAGTTTGTTGATGCAGTTTTATATAGTTTTTATCAATTATTAATTCGATACCCAGAATAGATTTAGGATTCTCAACAGTTGTCATCTCAAATTCCGCTTCTACACACATTTCTTTTCACACATCAGCAGTCCATCATCCACATGAAGTGTGCTATTATTTATTCCGTCGATTGTGAACTAATATGGGACCTTCTCCTCGCCGTACAAGGAGGTAACTGCCACGAACATCATTCGAAGAGGATAACTGAAAATTTCATCAGCTTTATAGGTTCCACCAGACTGAGAATTGATAAGTTTTGTTTTTCTGAAGTATTTCCACTGAATGGCTGAGAGTCCCAGAGATAGGCATAACAAAATCTTCGAATTTAGCAAATCTTTGAAATTCTCCGAGGAATCTGTGAAAGAACTCTACTTTCTGTCAAGTTTTCTTGTTTAATTTCCTTATTTTCATGATTTTTATTGACGACTGTAGGTTCTAGAGATTTTCACGATGTTCAAACTTCACATCCCTCGAAGTGAGAATATTGCGTTTTTCACTATTCCACAGGCGGTAGCCGTTTGGAGCACCCACGAGATTAGGCTTTCTTCCATCCATGAATTCAGACAAGAAAACTTCATATTTTCCTTCAAGTAGGTATACAATAGCGAAATTGGTATAATCATCGATATGGTTCTAACCTATGAGATCAGACTTGGAGTTAAACGGGAATCGAGTTTGCTTTGCTTTGGCACAGATTTCACAAAAGTCTTACGATGCCATAACATAGCTTCATCAATATTCGGTGAAAAATATGCGACATCAGATTTCCCATTATTAGCTAGGATCAGCGACAATAGTCGAACATTGACGAGGCGGATAAACGCGGTATAATTTAAATTACCAAATCCTACAATCGGAAATCCCTGAAAATTTGACGTTTGTTCCTCCGACTCCTTGTGTATTGATAGAATAGGATAAGATGAGAGCACCAGTCCCAATACACACACACACACATCCAAGTGTGCTATTTTTATTCCGTCGATTGTGAACTAATATGGGACCTTCTCCTCCAAGGAGGTAACCAACGGGATAACTGAAAATTTCATCAGTACCAGACTGAGAATTGATAATTATACAGAGAAGGAGAAACCTGTGTACTTTCTCAGAACCACCCACATCCATGAATTAAGAGATAAAAACAAGTCAATAAGCTAGGAATTTTTAATAGTGGAAAAAAATAATTTTACTTGCTGGCAAAAAACACAACCAACTTACTATTTAATAACACTTGCAGCTAATCCAAGGGCGCTCTGTTTCAACTTGGGACTACTGTAAGCTCCATAGAGTGATTCAAAGAGCACCTGGAAAAGTACAGAATTACTTAGGAAAATGATATTTGTTGAAACACGTCGAGCAAGACAATTTTGTCAGAAATTGGTTATACATATGATACATATCATGCAGCCAGGGAATACAGGTAGAGGGTGAGAAAAGAAAACAGTAAATGATAAACAATAAAAAATTAGGGGCAAAAATAAAGGAATAGGGATATTGGTATGATGGCTGGAGTGAGGAAAATTTCCTCATTTAACCACCCGAAGGGCAGCCGAGCCCAAACCCAACGCACCTCGGCGGCTCTTTCATGTTTCCAACCTTGATTCTTAAAAAAGGTCAGGCATCTATCAGATAGGAAATTTATTGTACTTTCCAACGGTATCCTCAAATTTGAATTTACACAGCAAATTCAGGGAGTTATGATCGTTTTAGTGACAAAAGGTCGAAAACACAAAAAAAATCTTAAAAATTGAATTATTTGGAAACTAAGGGTTTAAAAAGAAATCTTTGGGAGAAACTTTCGATCAGAAATGAGCTCCAGAATCGACTTCAGGCCGGTGGTCCACCCTTAACACTTACACCCTCTATAATCATATTCTGTTTAAAACCTTTAAAACTGTAGATAGCTAACCTGAATAGCTGTAGGCCACGGGATGACTCGGAATTTCGCCATGTGGTGAAGCAGTTTGAACCGTAGTCTATCATTGAGGTAAGCGATTTTTTTGTTTCCTTCTCCACCACACATGTACAATGAGTACAATGGTTTCACAGTTTCTAACTTATCGTAATCCACGCTACTGCAAACAAGAAAGCAAATTAAAATATAGTGAGTATACAATAATAATATTAAAGTGTACGTTAAGCTATAGGTGATATTCTCGAGACTTCGATGCGTTTGTTCGGGAAGAGGGACGTAACATCCTTATCACAAGGAGTATCTTTAATATTGACTTGCTGTGTACTTTGCCAGAAAGAAACTAGTCGGAGCTCTTCCCCGCTGGCGAGAAGAAGTTTTTGAGGCATTGGATGAGGTGGTAACAGTACTAATCTAGGTCAACAGTTCCTTCAGCATCAGGACAGAGATTGTGAGAGGACAAAAATGGATAACAAAATACATCACCACTCCGACCCCACTTTGACGACAAACAAGAAGTTCAGGATACCGGACAATGAATTTTTTATTTAGGGTGGTTTTTGTACATATTTCTACTTACTTGACGACATGTTGTTCCACATTGATTATTTTGAATTGATTAGGGTAGGCATGACGAGATGTTAGCTATCATCGACTAACACCACGAATTTTCAACCACACCTGCACGCTCTCGTGGAGACAGCCCTAAGTCTGTGAAGTGGGAAGGAAAGTTTGTGGAAAACACTCCTCCATACGCTCAGGGAGTCAGCTAGGCCCTTTAAACAGTTTTGTTCCTCGCTGGGAGTCAGTTAGAACTAACCTCCTCAAGGGAGTCAGTTGCGACTTTCATTTTCATGTCCCTCGGGAGTCAGTTAGGAAACACCCAAATGGCTAGCTGGATATGAAAATCCTACAAGCAGTAAGAAATATTGAACAACGGACTTACTCAATTTTTTTCATTTGTGTTTCTGCAGCATCAATAACTATAGAGCGGGTGTCAGCTGTTCCAATAACCAAATGAGGGTATACTTCCAGCGATCCCAAAGTGCCCAGGAACTGAATGACGCTGATTTTCAACTGTACAACATAGAACAGTAGAACAGAATACAATACAGAAATACAGAATAATGATATTTTATACATATATATATATATATATATATATATATATATTCTTTTTTTTTTTCTTTTCAAGTATTCCCTTTAACGGTGGAGGTGACACACCATTGTACAAAAAACAAAACAAAAAAACAATCAAATTATAAAGTACTGCACATCCAGATTTGGGCAGTACCAGAAACATTCCCACAGAAAGGCTCTGCTAGAAAGTGGCTCCATGTTCAGGCAGCAGAGTTGAGCAAAATGTAGAAAATGTGGTTACAGCTACTTTAATAAAAAGTAATTGCAACTACTGAATACAGCACGTAGTTGGTAGCTCAAATAGAGGAGCTACTTTTTTCCAACTACTAGCTGTAGTTACAGCTACTTTTGACAACTGAATGGTTGAGACAAAAGTAGCTGTAACTGCAAGGTAGCTGTCACAATAGCTGTAACTGTTACTACAGCTGTAGTTGTTGCTATAGCTGTAGTTGTTACTATAGCTGTAGCTGTTACCATAGCTGTATCTGTAGTTACGATTATTCAACCAATAACTAATAATCGTAATTACAAAAATTTCGGAGTTTGTCACCAAAAGCGAGCCATGAGATTTGTTCGCTGAACCCACCAAACCAGTTTGCAACCTACCTGAGGCATTTGCTGAGTTCTCTGATCATATAGCGCCCCCCTCCCCCTCTGTTGCTAATTGATTTCCAATTGGTTGCTTATCGTGAAATTGGTCAGAGCTGAGCTTTTTCCCCTTGACCACTTTCTGACTGTTAGCCCCCTCCATTCTAAACTCACGGTAGCCTATGAAATCATTGGAAATTTAGTCTTTGTGTTCGCCACTGTTTCACATTCAATCATAAAATGTTTGGGCTCCAATCCCCAACCAGTTTAAAATCATTTCAAAAGTAGGCTGAAGTCGCGCATACGCACTTCAACAATCACCAACTAGTTTGAAACGGTTTGCAAACCACCTCAGCGAATAAACTTATGGTCGCTTAACATCCACCCGCTTCTCTCTTGTCTCTCTGGATTTTGAATGTGTTGCCAGAGAACACCTTCTTCGAGAATTCGCTAAAACAAACCCAAATGTTTCAGTCTTGGTCTTTCATTTGAACTCCTTTTGGACCTTCTCTTTTTCCATGAACATCAACAAATCAAAATCACTAGAAACTATTCGTAAACCTTCATTTTTGTATTGAATCGAACTTTTGAAGTATTTAGCGATTGCACATGTGCATTTTTGTAGATAGATAAGTACTAATACCTGTTCCAAATTGTCAGAGGACAAGTCTAAAAGTCCATCTTTGGTCAGACGAAGTAACGCATACTGTGAGATATCAATGAGCGTAGGGGGAATGTTGTCAGGGTCGGGCTTGATCCTGAAAACACAATTTACAAATTTATTTATTCATTTATTTACAGTTCAGAAATCGCCCAATTTCAAGATGCAAAGTGCGCAGAATATTTTAATAGTCAGAGAAGATAATAATGACACTGGGATTTATTAAATTTAAAGAAAGCGAAATTCACAACCAATACATGATCACCAGTAATACATGGGACAAAAGACCTGTTCAAGGTAGAATTTGGAAAAATGGAGAATACACAGGGACGCCAAGGGTGGACTAACTTAGAGCCGGTTTCACCAACAATCCTTAACCATAGAACCAGAGTTTTGAACGTTGATTTAAAACAAACGGGTTTCACTAACATAATCAATGGTTACACTGTTATCAGTCAATATCGTTTCCGTTAAACGTCGATGTAAAGTTTAAACGTTGATTTAGATGATATCAAGGAGGCATTTGCCCGCAAAACGAGGGTGATAATGAGATTATAATGAGAGAACAGCTGTTAGCAACCTGAAATCTTTCAATGCTTCTACCTTTTTTAATCCATTCTGATAGCGTGTTTTACAAACTCGTAGGGGTAGTTCTTTTGCTGCCCTATCTTTTCCAAACTAGTGCAGCGATGATAATACATGGGTTTCTTCCAGAATTCTGGATTTGAGTTTGAAGTAAAAACCACGAAATTCCGAACCACTGGAATACTCCATCCAATCGCGATTTTGATTCGTTTCCATTGGAAATGTCGGGAGTTGGTCTCCTAAAAAGCTGTGGTTGGAATCCGATGGATTTTATAACTGTAGCCACTACAGAAGCCAAAGTTATTTCGACCCAAAAAGCGCAGGAAACAGGTTTCAATTGTCGCGAAATAGGTCAAGTTGCATAACTAGATATTTTTATGTTTGTATCTCCCATAACTTCAATTACAACAGCCTACGACACCATCTAAGCACATTGTCATTACCAATTGTGATGAGCCGTTGGCTATTTTATAACACTAGTTTACAACTGTATTTGTACATCCCATGTATGTACTTGTATCCCTACCCGTGACTTGTGTATTCTATGCTATCATCAGTTTGTTCAAGGACTAATAAAACAGTAGTTTTTGAAAGTCGACAGGTACCTCCGTAGAAAATAGATTTCATTGAGATTGAAAACCACCGTACTCTCTCTAATCCAACGAGGACGGTGAATTGTAAGTCTTCATATCAACGTCGTCAAATTCGTCCTCGAAAACCAATGCTCTAATCAATCCTCTGTGGCTCATTTTCGTGCATGTAGTAAATGTAGCAAATTAGATGGGAAAACGTAGCAAAAAAGGATTTCGGTCATGTAAACAATGATGGCGAAAAGGACTACCTACCTAGTAAATCGTTGATTCGAACGCTAACCACCCAAATTCGGCGGGTTAGTTTCGATCGTTGGTTTTGAGCATTTGATCATTGATTTATCTGAACCGGAGTTTGTGAAACCGAATATCGTCGTTTAACAGCTGCGATCTTTAATTTAATGAGTAAACGTTGATTAAAAACTTTGGTGAAACCGGCCCTTAGGGTCGTATTGAAGGGGCTATGGAAAAAAATCGAGTTGTAGTTTAAACTGAGGATGTCTTGAAATCCTGGTCATCGATTTGTGGTACAGGTAGTTCGTGGTGCCGAAGGATTGTAACAGATTTATGGATCAGGTTTTATAAGCTTGGATATTGAGATAATATGTAGGACAACAGTTGAGGACAGTCGATTTGTGAGTTTTCTAGCTTAATAGGATGTCCCACAAGTTGCCCCCCCCCCCCCCCCCCCCATCCTAAAATCCTTGGGGTAGGTATTTGAAAAAAAAAAAATTTATTCTTCATGATTTTTTCCAGAGATTTCAAATATGACCACATTGCATTAGGAGACACACACACACACACACACACACACACACACACACACACACACACATATATATATATATATATATATATATATATATATATATATAACTCTAGGATTCGTCGCAGAATGCCTCAAAACGGATTTCAATGAAGAAAATTTTCGAAAATTTTGATTTTAATATTTTTGGAGCCATTGCAATAGCTTCATTTTTTACATAAATTCGCTGAAAACGCGGTGGAGATAGGGCGGCCAGGTTTATTGACTTTAAGTGGCTGTTTCTAGCCAATGGAATAGTGGTAAAAACTCTCGATAGAACATCGATATATATCGAATAGAAAACAGCGTTTACCATAACATCCAAACCTCAAAGAATGATAGTCTGCGTGAAATTTTACTCAAGTTTTTTCTCAAAGCTCCAACAGTCGTTCCTCATTAAGCGCTCCTGAGCAGTCCCTTGCACTATAGTGACTTCCTTGCCAACCCAAATTTGGTGCACTTCTCATCGGATTTTGAATTTATATATATTTATTTATTTCATTTTTATTTTTTCAGAATTGAGTCTAGTTACAAATTTTGGAGGAAAAAAATGTTTTGTGGGTCTGGACGGAAAATTGGCATATGTGTGGCCTGAAACATTTTTCAACCCACTTCAATGGCTTCAATGAAAATTCGATCACACCATACTAAGTTACACATCCAAATTAAAAATAGTTATACTGGTGGCAGTAAATGATGACATACCCATAAGGTAAAAGAAGAATATCCCTAGCTATTTCCAAAAGCAGCTTTCTGACGGTAGGTTTGTCCTTGAGCCCAAAGAGGTTGGCCCGATCTTTGTCTTCTCTGGGATACTGGAATCCTTTCAAATTCGAAAGCACCAAAATGCAAAGACTGAAAACACAGATACGCGTCAATAAAGGATTATTATTAATATACTATTAATTTTATTATTATTATTGTATTATAATAAATTATTATTACTATTGATATATTATTAATATACTCGTAAGTTACTGCATCAGATTCCTAGAGCTTGCTCTGCAAGTAAACCATCTACCAACCTTTCCTGGTGAGCGAGAGGACGAGTTTCTGCAGCTTGAATCAAAGACGAGATCAGCTCCCATTTTTTCTCTTGGGTGAGGCGCGGGAACCCCATTTTGATGTAAATTATGGAAAAGTTCTGGGAGAAAAACAGGCAAACATTTAATCTAATAGAATATAGAGACACAGTTCATAATTCTTTTAATAATTTTATTCTACACATCTTGAAAAGTCATCCAATAAATAAATTTAAAAAAAAAGGGGGGGGGGTCAAATTTTTTGTTTTCTTACAAAGGTTCATTATTGAAAAAATAAAACAAAAAAATTACACCCAGGGTGTCTCACGTTACATCCGGAAAACTTTACCCACATATTTTGCAACTAATTTCCGATTGAAAGTTCCTCAGATTTTTAACATGTAACATGCTTTAGCCTTGAGCTAACTGGCGAAAAGTGTCACGTTTTTTGGGAGACGCGGTTGGGAGACGGCGATGTCACGAAATGTTTTCTTGTGATTTTCACGTACAACGAAGCCGTTACTGGGGAAATAAAACTTCTTCAGTGTTTATGAGACCAAAATCGTTCTCCATTCGTTGGAAAGCTCTCGATTTATCACGCATTTGTTTCGTACATGTTCTTCTATTTATGTCGTAGTTTTATATTTATTTATGTTATAAATGGATATAGTAAACAATGCCGCTTGTTTTGTTGTCACTTGTTGAGAAGATAATCTTCGTTATAGTAATTGTAGACGCGCACCATAACGGAAAATTACCTACCTAGTTACTCATGCCCGATGTATTTTTAAGAGTAAAACTGATTGGTAAAGCGTAAAAATCGGCACACGAATAGAAAAACATAATCAGAGACCTTAGACTATGAACATTTCTGTTACGGATACTTACCACAATAAAGGCAGAGGCTTTCGGATCACTGTACAGCTGCAGGAGTTGGTCCACAGGTAGCTGAACCCTTTTGGAAGCTCTCACTCTTTTCGAAACGTGTGAGAGGAGCTCTATCACCTGATAAGCCATCGAATGAAACGATGAAAATATAAACAAATGTTTATTCAGCTCTCTTGGATAAAAATCCATGAGCAGAGGAGGTTGTACAAAAAATTTACTATTGTGATCATTTGCACTAAGCAGAAGTTACATAAATCGCAAATTTTCGTAAATTATCGTATTATATAATGTTGAATTGTTTTGAAATTTAAGCTTTTTGAAATTGTTTATTATTTTTAAGGCAAAAAACGTATTCTAAATAATAATCCCCCATTCAAATAAAGGATCAATTTTTTTACATTTTTAATCGATTTTTTAGCACATTTCAAGTACATTTTTCAGCATAATTTTGCACATAAATTTTTGAATGTTCTATTTTTTAGTTAATAAACATTATTTGAGCAATATTCTACCAAAAAATATAAATTTAACGATTTTTAGCCGTTTTCAGCCATTTTTAGTGATTTTTTAGTAAATTTATTGAAATGTGACCAATTTATTAGGCTCAAAAAGTGCTGGCCAACAAACTCATCCTTTAGTTTGGAAAGCTCGATTTTTTGGTGCAAGAACGGAATTTTTATTTCAATCCTAAAGAGAGTTATCGTCTGGAATGGCGCGCACACACACGCATTACATTACATGTACATGAAAAAGCGTTAAACTCTAGGATTCGTTTCAGAATGCCTCAAAACGGATTTCAATGAAGACATTTTTCAAAAATTTTGATTTTGAAATTTTCCGAGCCATTGCAATAGCTTCATTTTCTACGAAAATTCGCTAGAAAAACCAGAGAAAATTATGGAAAAGAATGTGGGGTCATAGAAAGGGGGACAATAAGGGGACCAAAATGGGGTATTTTTCAGTGCCCCCCCCCCCCCCCCCCAGGTCTTGGGGGTATGAGTGAGTGAAAAGGGGGACATCTACCCCCAAAAAGGGACGTCTGGCAACACTGTTTGGGACTCCCTGTATATTATTTACACTTTCTGTAAGAGTTATAAGGAAAATGGAAAATAATGAATTTGCAATTAATGGAAATGATCTTGATATTTGTCTAGTTGAGGAGTGGTGGTGATTGTTTTGGTCATCTTCATTGCATTCGGTAATATGAGAATAAACTCAAGTTACGAATCCAATGGAGTAGAGAGACAAGTAGAGTAGTAGAGACAATCATCAAAGTAGAGACCTCCTTTACCTCCACCCAAATAAGTAAGTTGAACCAACAAATAAGTAAGTTGAAACGAGACAAACATAGGTACTGTTAGAAACCAATACCTACTAAATTGTTCATTTCGTGACGTCACCTGCATGCTCCATCTTATAGCCTTATCAATGTAATCAGTTTCAACTTTAGGTTTGTTCACTGAGCTGGTTTGCAAACCGTTTCAAACTAGTTGGTGATTGTTGAAGTGCGTATGCGGGACTTCAGCCTACTTTTGAAGTGATTTCACACCGGTTGGGGATTGGTGCCCATGCATTTTATGATTGAATGTTTGAGCAAAACACTCGGAGGCGTAAAAACAGTGGTGAAAAGAGAGACTAAATTTCGAATAATTTAATTGGCTACGGTGAGTTTGGAATGGAGGGGGACAAACAGAAAGTAGTAAAAGGAAAAAATTTCTTACCGATTTTTGACGATCCGAAATCAGTTGGAAACCTCTGAGAACAAACTGTTGTTTTGTGCGAGGGTGGGAGGTGCTCTAATGATCAGAGAACTCAGCAAACGCCTCAAGTGGTTTGCAAACTGGTTTGGTGGCTGCAGTGAACAAACCTCTACACTCGATTTATTCAAAACTTGTCCCCAACTAAATTCCTTTTTATATAATTATTTAATACATTACAGTAGAGCCCCGATCATCTGTGAGCGGATGATCCGCAGTGTGGATTAACTGCGAGTGCCACGAAATTTTTTTTATCATTTAATAATGATTAACAGGGCGTTTCCATTTGTTTTCGTCACGTCACGGTGGGGTTTTTGAGTGTCACATCACGATCGAAATTGCACCATCACGTTATTATGTGGTTGCGAGCGTCACGTGACTATGGTGGTTGCCAGCGTCACAAAACGATATAAATAAAGAGGCTAGAAAAATAGTTTCGTTATGCCTGCATATATGAGTGAAGTGCGGGAAAACTCAAAACGAGCTGCAAAGTTTCGATTGACGGAAAGTTTGGCGAAACAAACGTTAATCGTTATTAAATGATCTGACTGTAGAACCATATGTCTTCCGTCCGTTTTTTTTTTTTAATTACGAACATTGACCTTGACCTTTGTTTTTGTTTACTGTTCTTTATTTTAGTGATTTAGAAGCAGAGAAAAGGTTGTTGTTGTATTGTACATATTTTAAAAGTTTTACATGTCATGTTTTTTGTGCAAGAGAACATAGTTTTTATACTGAAATAATTTTTTCGTATATTCACCTCATTTTTAGTATTTTTTTGGGTTATCCGCGATTTTTGCTATCCGCGATGCCCTTGCCACCCAATTACGCGGATAATCGGGCCTCTTACTGTATATACAAGTGTACGTAAGAGTCTACTGTATACCCTCATATTAAAAGGTACTTACACCAAGTAGTGTTGTGACAAATTTGGGAGTTCACTTTGATTTTCAACTCTCATGGCTCTCTCAAGCATCAAGTATAATTAAAAAAGTGAATGGCTCTTTGTCCACCCTTCGCAGACTTTGGAACTTCACCCCACCCTTTTTGAGGCTCACCCTTGCTAAGACCCTTTTGATTCCTCATTTCACTTACTGTGCTGAGATATTTGTCTTTAGTCTCAGTAGTGTTCAGCAACGACGCCTTCAGACCTGTTGGAATTCTGTGGCTAGATATGTTTATGGAGTGAAGCGTGGATCACTGACCTCTCAAATGAGTTGGTTGGATGCTCCATGAATAACTATTTAAATTCCCCCATGCCGCTCAGTCCTGCCGCGAGCTCCCCACCTTTCGCACCCTTGTTGAGCGCCACCTTCCTCCTTGAATATTGCTCATGCCCATTGTAAAATTATAAATTAATATTGCACCATTTTGCACCAATTTTTTGTATCCATTCTGTATTTATTTTTGTTCCAATTTTATTCTTTTTTTTACATTTTTTACATACCTTTTTTACATACCTTTTTTTACATACCTCATGTATAAATATTTATCTAAATTGTAATTTCAAATTATTCTAAAGCGGCGGTTTCGTTTTTAAAAGTATTTTTAAAATGTAAAAAAACTCTGTGGGCCCTTGAGGCTCAATTGTAACTATATATGCCAAATAAACGCTAAATATCTATACCTACGTACCTTATTCCGAACGACTTCATAGGGGCTCGCTGATTTTTTCAAGATGATCGGTAAACATTTAGCGATGCTCTCTTCAAACTGTTCGTCCGAGTCTGACATGACCACCCTCAGGAAAATCCTCTCCAAAAGAGCTAAAGAAGTTATTTTTCCATTATTTTCATTAAATAGGAATAAATATCACGTAGAGTGACTACTATTTTAGTACCAGGCTGTTAAGATAATTTTACCTACATAAATGCGAAAGGAAAAGGAACCTGAGCCATCAAAATTGATGTCAATGTTTCTGGGCAAATCCTCGGCCGATGTATAATTTTTCAGCCAAATTATTATAATAATAAAAACCATTTATTATGCTAAAGACCAAAAGTGGTCTATATACAGCACACAGCATTACAAGGATTTTTGCATACAACTTTTGCATACAACTACGGCACGGCTAGAAATTGAAAATAAATATTGAAAATCAGAAAAAAAAGGTGAAAATATTTTGAAAAAATCTAGGAAGAAGTAAAAGAATTATATACCTAAGGATGGTTCAAGTAGTTACATAAAATTAAAATAGATTTCAAAAAATTAAGTATTAATATTAAAAACAAATAAAATAAAATTTGAAAAAGCGCATTTGAAAAATCAATCGTCCACAAAATGCCTCCTTACTGCCGCCACGAACGGATGAGCGGATTGAGTTGGGTAGAGAGTTCCAGACCCGCGCCCCAGCAATAGCAAATGACTTGGATATGTTGGAGGTTGCATGTGTTAATAAGTCAGGCAGGATGGAACAGTAGCGAGTTTAATTTGGAAAATGAGTTTGAGATGCCGGAGGACGTAATATTTTTCTAATGGTAAACATAAAATGACGAGCTTTGATATTGTAAGCATAGCGAATAGATGCTCTGTACGCTACGAGTTTGTTGAGTGAAGAGGAAAGTGTATGAAAAAGAGCTTGATTTCATAAACTTTAGGCCAGCAGTTTTGGAGAAAAGCTCTTGACGGCGTATGGACGGATTTTTTTTTCTTTCGATTTTTAGATTCTTTGCGTCTTGAAACGTGAACCAACACATTTTTAGGGTTTTTTTTCCTTGGTCGATTAAAAAGGTTCACTATTGAAATAATAAGCCAAAAGATTTGGGTTCATGAACTAGATCACTGGAATGAGAGAGGTTTTGTCGACCGTGGTGTTCATAGTAGTATGTAGTCGGGATTTGGGCCAAGGAGAAAGAAATAAATACAATATCTTTGCAATCATTGTAATGATGTTTCGGTCACCATTCAGTGACCATCATCAGATAAGTTAAAAGCTTTGCCCTCAAAGAGGACTTTGTCAAAAACAGGAGGTTTTATAAACCTCATGAAATCGCTGAACCAACAAGCCAGGCTAGAGCCAAAACAATTTCATTTGGGGAAATAGTATTGAGAAACAATATTTTGGTTAGCAATTTTAAAGGGCCAAAAATAAGATGCATAAGACAAAAATAAGACAAAAGGAGTCATGGCTGCCAAATGTTAAACATTAGTTTTCAATATAGTTTTTCCTCTCTGTTACAACAATTTTTGTCTTATACATCTTATTTTTGTCCCCCTATGAAATCGCTAACCAAAATATTATTTCTCAATCCTATTTCTCCAAATGAAATTGTTTTGGCTCTAGCCTAGTGTAGTGGATTTAAATATGTTTTACTTGGTGTCGGTAGACCAAGTGGGACATTTATATTCTGATTATGCGGGTTAGTCCCCGTGTTATTCCTGTAAGGAATGTGAGCGAATCCGTCAGGGTCAGCTTGCTTGGCGGGATGAACTGAGAGATAGTTCGTGTCGCAGCCGCGTGGAGCACTGGGCTCGCATAGTGGGTGCTGGGTTCGATCAGTTTGGTACTGAGCCGTTTTGTAATATTCCGGCCTAAGATTTATATCTGTAGGAGGAATATGTTGAGCTTGGTTGAGGTACTGAAAAGTATCCTTCGTTTTTTGTACATTTGGAGTGTATTTGACACTCGGATCGGCCGGGTAGGCTTGTGTCGAATATCGTGGGTATTCGGACAGCTTGGTCGAATCATAATGATTGACTTCAGAGCGGGTCTGAAAGGTATCCTCGATCTTTTGTATTGGCGAGGCTTGATCTAACGTTTCCTTCGCGAATACGTTAGGTGAGAAGGCGATCTCGTCGTGAGGATCGAGCCTTGCGCCGTCGCTGGGACCGGCGGATTGGCCGGGTAGCATGTAGGTAGCGCTACGGGGGCTAAGAGGCCCGGCTTCGCCGTCGTCTGCCTCCCCTTGCATGAGGAAATAAGACGGCCGACGTTCCATCGAAATAGCCGAGTTATTAGCTCGTTTCGATGCCTCTATGTATAGAAATAGAGGGTTTAGGAAGGTGGACTCGCTTGACAGAGCTTCTTTCCTTTGCTCGTATGTCAGGGTCCTACCTTGTAGTCTTGAAAAAGACTTCCTTGGACGGTAAATTAGAGCGGATGAGCAGAGTAATTTACCGGCGTGCCCCAGCGGTCGGTGACGAGCCTAGTGCTACGAAACCCGGGTGACACGGCTAGGAACGTCCCTCGGGCGTACGATCTAAAGAGAATATCGATAGATGTACCGGGTGGCGTCCTGACAGATGAACTACGTTGGGCAATGAGCAGGATGAATAATCACTGGACTCGTAGATGCCAATGCGAGATCTGTGTGGAGAGAAGGTAGGCCTTGTAGAAAGCAGTAGGAAGCCGTTCTTGAGATGAACTCGGGATGCAGAAGGTTCGTCAGCGTAGAGCGTGTAGAAATCTTCGTACTTCGAGGTGTCGTTGTCGAGAGCGGAGAGTAGAATGAAATTCGGAGGGCTCCGAGCGGGGTCTTTATAGGGAGGTGGCCGCTTCCTGCCGCCTCCTGATTGGTCCGCTTAATTTCATTAATTCGACTGTGTAATCTCATTGGCTCGCACATTGTTTTCTCAGTATCTGCGAGTATGATAGCTGAGCTGGTCCTCCGGGGTGCTTACGAGCGTCCGTCGCGGAGCCGACGACCTTGAGTTTAGCCGGGGACCTCGGGTGCTTTCTCTGCGTCAGTTGTTCAGACGGGGTCCCCGGGGTGGCTGCTGGACCAGAGGTGGTTGCTTGCCGCCTCTTGGTTGGTTCGCCTATTGTCTCTCGTGTAATCAGTGTTTCTGATTGGCGAGTAGGCTTGTTTGAATTGTCCTTGTTAGTTTTAGAGGACGTTTGATTTTCTGTTTGAGTTTTCTCGTTCAAGGCGACTTGGTTCGAGATACTTGTCGCATCTCTCTCGCCCAGTAAGTGTCTAGGGAGGTCGCCTTGTATGTTATTAGTTAATATTTCACTTTTGAGAGAGAAATTCGTATTTTCTCTCTGGTGAAATATTTTGTTTGACGGAGTTATAACTCGACGTCTTGTAAATATTTTTGTGTTGTGTCTACCTCTTTTTGGTAGCCCTGAAAAGGGCTGTTGACAAGAGGGGGTGGTTTTCACCACAGGCGCCCCCCTAAGACGTCGTGTTATTAACGACGACGCCGGCTGGGGTGTTTCGAGCGCCGTCACCCATCTCTCGTCGAATTTGGTAGAGGGGACGTGCCTTCTGGCAGATTTTCGGGGAGTCTCCTCCTTATTTTCTGCCTGATTTTTGTTTAGTGACACAGCTTCGTCTGTTTTTAGAGTGTAAGCTGGTTTTATTTGCTGTTTGGGAACTTTTTTTGTATGTTCGCCAATTTGCACTGTAACCGAAAACTTATCTCTTTTAACCACTTTGAATGGTCCCGTGTAAGGACATTGCAGAGAGGTGAGCTGTGTGGGCACTCTGATATAGACATGTGTACATGTATCCAAATTTTTGGGCATGTTTACGGCATATTTCGTATTATTATGTTTAATATGCGTAGGCCGGAAGAAGAGAGGCTCCGAAAGGTTTGTAGAAGTTACGAAAATGTCTCCTGGGAGTGGTACGTCAATTCCGTAAAATTTTTGGAACGGTGTAGTTTCCGTTGCTGGGTCTACTGCCGTACGCATGGCGAGTAGTACTTTTGGTAGGGCGTCGAGCCAATTTTCGTTTTGTGCTTTGAGAGCCTCTTTCAGAGATCTATTTCTGCGTTCTACCATTCCGTTTGTTGACGGTTTGTATGGTAACGTGTGGGTATGTTTTACTCCGAGACGTTCCATAATGGAATTAAATAGATCTGATTCGAATTGTGTGCCTTGATCACTTGTGATGTATTTAGGTACGCCTTTTGAAGCTACCCAAATATTGATAAAGGCGTTTGTGATCGTGGCTGTTTCGATGTTGTTAAGAGGGACTGCCTCTAGCCAACCCGTTGCTCTATCGACCATCATTAGAATGTAACGTTTCCCTCCTTTAGCTAAAGGTAAAGGTCCGGTAATGTCAACGTGTACATGTGAGAATTTGTTAGCCGTTTCAAATTCGGAGTAAGGGAGCTTCACGGAGCGAGTGATTTTTGCTCGTTGGCAAGTCTACGCTCGGACCCAGTTGGAGACATCTGCACGGAGTCCGTGCCAAAAATATCTTTGTTTAACTTTATACACTGTAGAGTGTATACCTGGGTGTCCCAAATTGTGAATTTGGCTGATTATTTCTTGCCTTATTTCGTTTGGAATATAAGGTCTTGGGTGTCCTAGGTCTAGGTTACACCAAATTTCTCCTTGCGGAAATTCGACTCGTGTGAGTTTCAATTTGTCCTCTGCGTTAGGAGGAGAACGAATTTGTGCATTTGAAATGTGCAGTAGAAGATTGCACTCTATTGCAGCCGTAATTTGCGAAATTTCGGCTATGGGTGGACCCTCGTCAGTTTGGGTTGAAATCGATTTTGTTTGAATTTCAACTGGATCGAAGGGTCTGGAGAGTGCGTCGGCGACGACGTTGTTCTCTCCGGGTATATGACGAATGTCACTCGTCATTTGAGAGATGTATGTTAGCCATCTTAATCTCATTTTAGAAAAATGTGCATTTTTCTTAAGCATCGTGCCTAGCAGAGGCTTGTGATCTGAACAAATATGAAAAGATCGGCCGTCCAAGTCATTGTGCCAATGAATGCAAGCTTGGTAAACGGCGAACATCTCTTTGTCGAATGATGCTTTATTCTTCCATTGTTCCGGAATTTCTTTACTGAAAAATCCCAATGGTTGGTAAGATTTCGAGCCGTGTTTGTCTGTAATTTCCTGCTCTAGTGCTGCTCCGATGTGTGTGTCGGATGCGTCGCAGACTAATCTCCACTCTGCTGTAGGGTGTGGATGAGCGATATTATGTAATGTAGCTTTAATCATTGCTTGTTTTAAGCTGTTGAAAGCTTTTTCTCTCTCTGATGTCCATTCGATAGGTGTTTTGTCATTTTTTTTGTTTGACTGAATGGAGTCATACAGAGGTTGTGCCGTGTGAGCGAATTTACTTGAGCATGCTCGGTAGAAACCACACATACCTAGGAATCTGCGTAGACTTCGTACGTCTATTGGCCTAGGAAATTGTTCTATGGCTTCTATTTTATCTCGTTTAGAAATTATCCCTTCTTTCGAGATAGTGAAACCTAGGAAATCGACGGTAGGTTTTGAAAAAATGCATTTATCAAAACCTACTCGAAGTCCGTGTTCCCCTAGCTTGTCAAAAATTTGTTTGAGGTGGTTCATGTGTTCTTTATAATTTTTAGAAGCCACCAGGATGTCATCTAGGTATACAAATGCGAAATCAAATTTTCGCATGATGCTGTCCATGTATCTTTGCCATGTTTGAGCCGCTCCGGCCAAACCCATGCTCATTTTCTTAAACTCATAAAGACCGAAAGGTGTAATAATTGCAGTTTTATGAGCGTCATCTGGGTGCATCGGAATATGATAATATGCCGATTTTAAATCTATTGTCGAATAGATTCGTGTATCATGTAAATTCGCTTGGAAAGAGCGAATGTGAGGAGGAGGGTAGGCGTCTTTCTTCGTTTTCGCGTTTAGGAAACGGTAGTCGCCGGTGATTCTCCATGACCCGTCTTTTTTTGGCACACAGTGTAACGGGGATGCCCATTCGGAATCTGATGGTGCAATTATGCCTTCTGAAAGCATTTTGTCAAAAGTACTTTTGACTTGAGCCCGTTTTTCGCCCGCCATGGGTCTTGCTCGGAAGTGTACTGGTGTTCCTTCCGTGGTTATACGGTGGTAAACCCCGTTGTTTTTCCACTTTCCTTGAAGTTTGCTCATTTTATCATTGTATTTGTCAATGATAGAGCGAATGTTTTCGTCCTCCGTGATTTGCACGTCCTCTGGTTGAGGGTTATTGTCACGATGAGGGATAGTAGCTGCTATTTGTTCGTCAGTGAATTTTTTGTTCATGACTGCAGCTATTTTTTGATCGGCATAGCTCTTTATTTTATCTTTATAAATGTACTTGTGTTTGACCCGTATTCTGATATCCCAAGACTCGAGGAATGGTATACCTAGGATCGCTAGATCAACTTTCGTGATCATAAAATCGGTGGTCATGTCTCCGAGGCCGATGTTAATTGTCGTGTCAGCTCGCCCTAGTGTGTCTATAGGGGCTCCGTTAGCTGCTGTGAGCTTAACGTTGGACTTACGAATTTTTAAGCCCAATTTTTTTGTGACATTGTGGGGCAGAATGTTCACTTCTGCTCCCGTGTCGATGAGAAATTCAGTGCCATTTAGTTTGCACTTGAAAAAAAGCCTTTTATACTCAGTAGACTGCCGGTGTATAGGCTCAGATACACTGGCAGTTATTCGTTTTCCGAACTCTCTACGTCGGAGGTTGGAACGGTACTTTCTTGTACCGATCTCTGAGTATTTTCGTTTGAAACCCAGGTTTTAGGCTGGCTTATAGTCGCTGCCTTTTTGCTAGTTTTGGAAGCAGTGTTTGCCTTCCAAGTGCAGTGTTCTGGGTCTGCACATTTGCGAGTTTCGTTACCGAAACGTGCGTGGTTTCGACAGACATAGGCCGTCGGTTTGTGAGGCCTACTCTCTACTGGTTGGGGTTTGAACTCAGCTTGTTGTGAGAGGGCCTTTTTGAAACCAGTTTTCATGGGTTTCGGAGTAGATTCTACTCCTCGTATGTTTAGAGAGGTATTCTCTGTTTTGTATGCGTGTAGCGTATCAGCTAGGTCGAGCCGGGCGGTCGTGGTAGGCTGAGCTGCGACCATACCTCGTGCTTCGATGGGTAGAGTCTCGATCCACTTTTGAGTGATCAGAGCCTCTGAAAAGTACCCAACAGCTTTAGAGTACATTTCGTGGTACTTGGTGCTGGGTTTTTTGGCAAGAGATGCGGGGTCCTCGAGTGCGAGGAGCCTGTCCTGTAAGGACAACCCATATTCTCGCTGTAGGCGCTGTTTGGCCTCTTCGTAGGGTGCGTGGGGTGCCGTGAGGTAAGCTGAGTCGATAGCTTCCCTCATTTCTTCTGGTACCCACTTGTATATAGCTGAGAAGCATTCGTTCTGCGTTCTCAGGTGTTTTCGCACGCAGTATTGATCGAACTCGGCGAGTGCACGATCGATATTCTTCTTTTGGAAGATTGGTTTTTGATAATCTCCCATCTCCTCTAAAAGTGCTCGAAAGCCACTTTGTGTAGAGGGTTGTTGCATGAGATGTGGGGCGTAGAGGCCCGGCGGGGGTCGCACGCCCGCAGTGGTTCCCTGAAATCCACTAGCTTCATAAGAGGGAACGAAATGCTCCGTGTTAAGCCTGTTCAAAGGCGGGGTCACCATTTGTAGTGGATTTAAATATGTTTTACTTGGTGTCGGTAGACCAAGTGGGACATTTATATTCTGATTATGCGGGTTAGTCCCCGTGTTATTCCTGTAAGGAATGTGAGCGAATCCGTCAAGGTCAGCTTGCTTGGCGGGATGAACTGAGAGATAGTTCGTGTCGCAGCCGCGTGGAGCACTGGGCTCGCATAGTGGGTGCTGGGTTCGATCAGTTTGGTACTGAGCCGTTTTGTAATATTCCGGCCTAAGATTTATATCTGTAGGAGGAATATGTTGAGCTTGGTTGAGGTACTGAAAAGTATCCTTCGTTTTTTGTACATTTGGAGTGTATTTGACACTCGGATCGGCCGGGTAGGCTTGTGTCGAATATCGTGGGTATTCGGACAGCTTGGTCGAATCATAATGATTGACTTCAGAGCGGGTCTGAAAGGTATCCTCGATCTTTTGTATTGGCGAGGCTTGATCTAACGTTTCCTTCGCGAATACGTTAGGTGAGAAGGCGATCTCGTCGTGAGGATCGAGCCTTGCGCCGTCGCTGGGACCGGCGGATTGGCCGGGTAGCATGTAGGTAGCGCTACGGGGGCTAAGAGGCCCGGCTTCGCCGTCGTCTGCCTCCCCTTGCATGAGGAAATAAGACGGCCGACGTTCCATCGAAATAGCCGAGTTATTAGCTCGTTTCGATGCCTCTATGTATAGAAATAGAGGGTTTAGGAAGGTGGACTCGCTTGACAGAGCTTCTTTCCTTTGCTCGTATGTCAGGGTCCTACCTTGTAGTCTTGAAAAAGACTTCCTTGGACGGTAAATTAGAGCGGATGAGCAGAGTAATTTACCGGCGTGCCCCAGCGGTCGGTGACGAGCCTAGTGCTACGAAACCCGGGTGACACGGCTAGGAACGTCCCTCGGGCGTACGATCTAAAGAGAATATCGATAGATGTACCGGGTGGCGTCCTGACAGATGAACTACGTTGGGCAATGAGCAGGATGAATAATCACTGGACTCGTAGATGCCAATGCGAGATCTGTGTGGAGAGAAGGTAGGCCTTGTAGAAAGCAGTAGGAAGCCGTTCTTGAGATGAACTCGGGATGCAGAAGGTTCGTCAGCGTAGAGCGTGTAGAAATCTTCGTACTTCGAGGTGTCGTCGTCGAGAGCGGAGAGTAGAATGAAATTCGGAGGGCTCCGAGCGGGGTCTTTATAGGGAGGTGGCCGCCTCCTGCCGCCTCCTGATTGGTCCGCTTAATTTCATTAATTCGACTGTGTAATCTCATTGGCTCGCACATTGTTTTCTCAGTATCTGCGAGTATGATAGCTGAGCTGGTCCTCCGGGGTGCTTACGAGCGTCCGTCGCGGAGCCGACGACCTTGAGTTTAGCCGGGGACCTCGGGTGCTTTCTCTGCGTCAGTTGTTCAGACGGGGTCCCCGGGGTGGCTGCTGGACCAGAGGTGGTTGCTTGCCGCCTCTTGGTTGGTTCGCCTATTGTCTCTCGTGTAATCAGTGTTTCTGATTGGCGAGTAGGCTTGTTTGAAATCCTATTTCTCCAAATGAAATTGTTTTGGCTCTAGCCTAGCTTATTGGCACTAGCGATTTTATGAGGTTTATAAAACCTCCTGTTTTTTACACTGACCTCTTTGAGGGCAAAGCTTTTAACTTATCTGATGATGGTTACAATGATGACAAAGATATTGTAATTATTTCTTTCTCCTTGGGCCGAATCCCGACTATATACAACTATGTAGATCACTGGAACACCTGAACCAAACATTTAACTCCCCATTGACACCCTCTAGAATCGTAACTTCCACAAACTTGCATGAAATGAGCCGATTTCCTTTCACTCCATTTTGGAGCTTAGGGCCTCACGTATATATATATATATATATATATATATATATATATATATATATATATATATATATATATATATATATATATATATATATATATATATATATACATATATATATATACTAGAGTACCCGATATTTTGAGAAAGGTGGGATTTTGATGACCTCCACTCGAAATTCGGTTTAAAATGTCAAAAAAAGACCCCTCATTTTTTTTTCAGATTTTTTGCATAACAAAAACCTGCACCAGTTGCTCGATTTTGGTTTTTGAAATACGCTTTTCTTTGCCAATATCAGACTATTGAATATAACTTTTACAAACTTCTTTGTAAAATGTGAAACTTCGTACACTTACGTTTTTGGGGTCGCTGAACTCGAATATGCAGTCAAAACTAGTGGACAGCAACAACTTTAGACAGTTTGGAATCTTAAAATCGTCAAAATCATGTCGAAAAATGACAATTTTTCAAAATTCATTGTAAAATTATGAAAATTTGTATTTTTACTTATTTCTATAACAATTTTCATTAAATTCAACAAAAAGCAAATTCAAGTTCAGCGACTCAAAAAACATAGGACTACGAAACAATTTTACAAAGAAATCTGTAAACGTTATATTCAAAAGTCTGATATTGGCAAAAAAAAAATTTTAAACCAAATTTCGGGTGGAGGTCATCAAAATTTCACCATTCTCAAAATAGCGGCCACCCTAATATATACAGATGAACTACTTAATGGTAAAAACTTGGGGGGTCGATTCTACATTTCATTTCTGATCGAACGATCGAAAGTTTGGCTTAGAGATTTGTTTAAAAGCTTAGTTTTCGAGTAATTTCACATTTAAGATTTTTTTAAATTCACGTGATATAGGTACGTTATCATAAAATCCCTTAGGTCATTCAATGTACAGGGTGTTAACCTTTGGTACCTGCCACAGGCCGGGGATCGATTGTCCTACTAATTTGCAACAAAAAGTGACTCCAACGCTTCCAAGGCATGGAACATGCTTTAGCCTTTGACCAACTAACGAAAAACGATATGCGGATGGGTCACGAAATTTTTTCTTTTGATTTTCACGTACAACCAGGCCGTTGCTGGGGATATGAAACTTCTTTAGTTTTCACTGAACAAAAATCGTTTTTAGTGGCATCGTTTCCGAGTTATTTCACTTTAAAGATTTTTTTATTTTTGTGATTACGACCTTAACTCACTCAAACTGCCATAATCCCCTTAATTACCTGAGAAAATTCTAATTTTATTATACCGTTGAAAAGAGCGTTAAATTTTCCATCTCCCTAATGTACCAAAAAAGTTTTTTAAGATGGGTCAATTTGTGAAAAATCATTCTGAAAGTGAATTTAGTCAAATACTCGTATTTAGAATGACCACTTTTTTCATACTCTGTAGGTCTACTGAAATTCTACATGTGAAATTCAGCCTGTAGTCCTAAAATATGCGCCAGAATTTCAGCTTTCCAACAGTGTAGTCAATTTTTATTTTACTTTGTGAATTGGGGGAGAAAAGAAGGTTTATATGTTGGAAAACGTGGGTTTTTTTTTTTTTTTCATTAAATCGATGGCTTTCTTGAATGACCCTCCATGAACCTACGAGTATGAGGTCGGTTTCTACGTATTTTTCCACGCTGAATCGAATGGTAACATTCGTAGATCTCTCCAACTCCGTTATAACCTAGATTTACACTTAAACTTACAATTTTTAGTAAGTTTGTTACGCTTAAATAATGTATGTTATGGGGTAAAACTAGTTAATTAAAGTGTGAAACTCGATTATAACGTAGCTGGAGAGATCTACAAGCGTTAGACCATTTGATTCAGCGTGGAAAAATAAATAGAAACCGACCCAATACTTGTAGGTTCATGGAGGGTCATTTTTCGAGAAAACCAACGATTTCATTGAAAACCCCACATTTTTTAACATTAAAACATGATTTTTTCCCCTAAATAACAAAGTAAAAGTAAAATTGACTATACCGTTGGAAAGAGTATTAGATGAAGCACTTTTCATGAGATTAGCCAGTTTCCAGGATTTTTTTGGAAAAGTAGTAAAGTTTTAAAGATTTTCAGAAATTTCATTTTTTCAAAATTTTCTATGTTTGAGCTGATTTGATGAAGGTCTTCGAATGGCACTTTTTAAGAACCCAAGTACCTACACTATTCTTATAGGCAATTCAACGCTGATTTCGAAAATGAGGTCAACAGTTAAATTAAATGAGGCAAAGTGGAAATTTTTTAGTTAAAAAGGGAAAAAAACACGGTTTTCCTGAAAAAACCTTATAAAAAATCATACCTCCAATACGGATTGAGACAAAAATATGCGGTTGGCGGCATTTGAATACATTTCTGATGCAGACTAACGCGATAAAAATTTTCGTCACTTATCCGCTTCCACCCTGTAAGTACCTATAGACGATGAGTCAAAGGAACCGGCAAGTTTGATAAACTTATTTCTCTTCAATATTTTGTATCAACTTTCAAGTGAGAAATTCCAGAAAAAAACTGCTGAGTGAATACTTACTTAATGAGGAACAAATTTCAGATTTGGTTGGATCGATATTCAGTAGAAACAAGTTGCCAACAATAGTGGAGAAAAAATCACCAGTAGATAATTAAGATAGTTATATAACAAAATTATTTTATAGGAATAAATTCATATTGAAACTAACACTCAGTACCCTTATTTAAAAATTGTGAATCCACAGCCATCCGGTAGGTTGAATTAACTATCCAGAGTTGTATGTTTGTAAATAACAATGTTTCTTAATGCTATTGAAAAAAGTTAATGCACACAACCCACAAATTAAGGTTGGATCACCACATGCAATTCTAGAATCATAATTGAGGTAATTTAAGTTCTTCGCTACACAATCTTCACTAAAAAATATGAGTAATTCAACCTTCCTAGATATATGGAAAAGTACGTGAAACGCGAGTGCTCATAAGAACTAACCATTTTCCTCGTTTTCAGTTCCCATTTCCAACGCCAAGAAGTTAAGCGACGTTTCAGACGAATGTCCTATATCTTCCTGCACTTACAACTGGGGAGGTACGATGAGTTTTACAAATTGAAAAACCAAATTTTCAAATCTTACTACCTCGGAGTGACACAACACAAACTTTCATTTTCATCGGCTGACACTGTTACAATGACGGTAGGTTATTATACGTTACTTCCAGTTCGATTTTGTTAAGTATGCACGTCATACTTTGCTCTGAAGACACAATGATGTTTTCTCAGTGGAGGAATAATTTCCCCGAAATGAGGTAGGCATAATTCAAGGAGGCGGGTGAATCAAATATAAACGAGACTTTTTTTTAATTTATTTTGATTTTAAACACACAAACAAACATAGTTTATCCTTCTACATAATCTCCTGATTTGGAAACAAATTTTTCCCAGCGTACAGGTAATTTTTTAATTCCATCCACGTAAAAAGAGTCAGGTCGTGTTTGTAACCAATTGTGCACATATGCTTCAACCTCATCATCTCTACTGACTCTTTGCCCTCCAAAAAGTTCCTTGAGAGGACCAAACGCATGGAAGTGGCAGGGAGACACATCTGGACTCTATGGAGGGTGTTCCAGTGTCTCCCAACCCAGTTGCTCCAATTTTGGTTTATTATTTCCAATAATAAGCCTATATGATCGTATAGCAAAAAATTTGTACAACCCCCCCTCAAACTTAGTCACTTTACGTTTCAAGGTGCGTACAATCCAAATGTGAAATGTCCGGCCGCCGTTTGGGCCATAAAAGGCCTAAGAATTGACTTAAAAAACCCATTCTTTCGCACATGGACTCCATTTGGGGTCTAGTTGGTCCTAACGTTAAACCATCCCGATCGCTTTAATCGCATAGATGCTATGGGCCAAAAACGGGCGAAAAAGTGTCTTTTTCGAGGCTTTGAGTGTTAGACTTACGCACGCGCGCACGCCTGGCATGCTTGGCAGGGGGTCACGGTGGGTGGTGAGGGGGGTGAGCGGGGGGTGGAGTGAGAGGAGGCGCCGCGGCACCTTGTGGGGGCTGGGGTGACCAGGAGCGTAGCAGAGGGGTATAGGAGAATGGATATATTTATTACTTTTACGTGTTATACCCATATAATATGCCGCGCCAACCTGAGGGGGGTACGGCATTAGGGGCATAGTGGAACAGAACCTGGGGAGTAGCAGAAAGGCGTCCGGGGCGTATCGGAACGGATATAATATATATTTTTTATTATATTTTATTACTTTTACCCCTTATAACATTTAACCTACCTTGAAAACACTAGTATATTTAGTATATATATCATACTTTGTATGTTACAAAAATAATTGATCCAGCCCATCTAAAATCCTTCGTTCTTCTTCTTCCCAAAATCTTCTCAGATCGGTTTTAATTCAAAATTGCATTACATGGGCAGGTTGGAGTCTGAACCCTCTGGATGAATAGCTGTTTACTTATATTTCTGCCATAGGTAAGTGGGGTGTCGTCACCCAAGTAATTTCGGACGCAGAATCGACTGGGATAGGTCCCAGATGCTTTTGGAATCCAGTGTACCTACGGTTTTAATTTGATTCCTATAGATATTAGCTCCGAGGATTGAATGAGACCACACCATTTGCTCCCCACGGGAGCGCAGCCTGTAACGTGAGAAGAGGTGGATACTAAAAAAGAGACTGGCGAGAGCCCCAGAGCATGCTGGTTACTATAGCTGGCTATCTCAGAAATAATAAACCATTATGTAATAATTTGCAGCGTTTTTCTCTGGTCAGGGCTGCTGTATGAGGGCGAGCATTGTCAAGGAAAAGGTCTCGTCATTTGCAGCGATATTCAAGTCTGTAAACATGTCGCAGTAGTAGGTATGCCGCAACAATTGTTTTGCGCTCATGCGAAAAATCTAGGTGCAGCAAGCCACGCTGGTAAAAAAAACTGTAGCCAAAGCCCTGCCAGCCGATAATCGTGACTGGGCTTTCACTGGTCCAGGTTCTCCTTTCTTCCTCAACTCCATACCCGCTTGTTTGGACTCAGGGGTGTTGCTATGCACCCCCGTTTCGTCACAGGTGACAATATGAGAAAGAAATGGGTCTCCTTCTTCCCGAAATCGTGCAAGAAGACGCTCACATCTGAAAACGATTCAATTTCTGGTCAACTGTGAGAAGGCGAGGAACCCACCTGGCACACACCTTGCGATCCCCTTGCTCCTCTGTGAGTACCTATAGAGTAAGTGCTCCCATAACTTATTCAAACCTCAATTGCAATGTCCGAAGTTGTTAGACGCCTATCACCATCAACAAGTTGGCGAACACTGTTGATGTTGCCCGCTGTAATGCTTGAGCGGGGTCTGCAGTCATGGCTCTCATTTTCAACAAGATCACGACCCTCCACGATTTGTTTATGCCAAGCAAACACTCTAGCTCGCGACAGTGTCTCTTCCCCAAACTGTGCAGTTAATCTCCCCAAGAATACGGCCGGTTTTACACCTTCTGCAGCTATAAACTTAATCACAATGCGTTGCGCAACGCATGGGATGATCAAATCGTAATCCCCCAACTATCATCCAAATTTGAGCAAGATCGGACGACTAGGGCAAGAGAAAATGATGCTTGGTAGAATTTACGTTTGCGCGTGCGCAGAGTGATTGAGTCAAGAAGGATGAAACTGATAGGGGACCGTCTACCCCCTATATCGCACATCCCCTGAAAATTTCATCCAAATCGGATGAAAAATATGGAAAATAAGCTTGTTACAAGGATTTGCGGATACACGACAGACACAGTCAGACACGGAACCAAAGTTGTTCAGAATGGCCTAAAACGTTAAATGCGTGTAGGCCGTATCACACTAGCATTTTTTTCGCGTTTTTTCTGCGTTTTTAACGCAAAAACGTGAAGAAGAAGAAGTGCGTTTTTCCAAGGTCAGCTTTTTCGACCATTGCGCATCCTGGCGGAGCGTTTTTAAACTCACTTGGGAAAATTAGAACATGTTCTAATTTTTACCTTGACGCAAGAAAAATGTTGGGGAGGTTACAATTCAATGAAAACCCCCTAGGAGCCCTAACCTGACAGATTTAATAAAACGCATTCCGCCAGAATGCGCTGTTTTTGCAGTTATTCCTCTTCAACATTCACTACTGTGGCCTTCTTCAAATTTTGATTTGGGAGACCAAAAATTTTCTTCTCCCGAAAGTGAAAACAATGCTGCTACCTTTAGGTAGACTCGGAAGCGAAAAGAGTTCGTCATGCAGCATGATCGTATATATGTATATGATCCTAATCATGGGAGGATTTTGGATTTTTAGCTTCTTTCAAGTCTTTTTTGGATTTTTTACCTAGTTCATTTTAATGAAATGTAAGAGCATGTTTTAGCATAATTTTATACATAAATTTTTGAATGTTCTATTTTCTAGTAGGTAAATAAACTTTATTTGAGCAATACTCTGGAATTTTATACATAAATTTTTGAATGTTCTATTTTCTAGTAGGTAAATAAACTTTATTTGAGCAATACTCTGCTAAAAAAATAAATAAATAATTAAAATAAAAAAATTAATGATTTTTAACGAATTTTTGTAGAAAAGGTAGCTATTTAGCAGATTTTTTAGCAGATTATTTGAAATTTGACCAATTTAATGCGCTTAAAAAGTGCTGGCCAACGAACGCATCCTTTCATTTGAAAAGCTTTCAAGTTTTTGGCGCAAGAATGGATTTTTTATCGTCTGTAGTACATAGTGTAAGAACGGAGTTATCGTCTGTAATGACACACACACACACACGCATAGGTAGGTATGTGAAAAAGCGTTAAACTCTAGGACTCGTTTCAGAATGCCTCTAAACGGATTTTAATGAAGACATTTTTCGAAAATTGTTATTTTAAAATTTTTGGAGCCATTCCAATAGCGTCCTTTACAACGAAAATTCGCTAAAACTGGCAAAAAACAAACAACTCGTGCCCGCCACAATTACCCTGAAATTGTACATGGAACATGTAGCAACCAAAGCCAAAAAGAGCGTATTGTTTACTCCACGAGCTCCAAAAAATTGTGAAATGCGCATGCGTTAACTACGTCCTTGCGTTCGAGTTCTGACAGTTCCGAAAAAATCGGGGACTGTTAGAACCATTCGGAACTGGGTTCGCAAAACACTGCAAATGCCGAACTCGGCATTCCAGAACTGGGCGTTCTGGCACTGCGAACGACAAAACTCGACTGCGCTTGCCCAGAACCGTTCCGAACTGGCAGAACGCACACTGAGAACAAAGCTTAAATATTAACACCCAGTACAAATTTAAGAGATAAATCTGAGACATAGTCAGGTAGTTGAGTACTCTGTAGATTGTATTTAAATTTCCAACAGATTTGATGCAGACAGGAACCACTTCTTTTGGCGAAGATCATCTGAATCTTGTTTGGCTATTCAACTACAAGTTAGAGTACAGCAGGTATGGGGTGGTCGTGTCCTCTAGAACGTGGACTTTAATGTGGCCTTCGATGTTTCCTCTTGGTTCTTCGAGAAGGTTTCGGTAAAGGCCGTCACCAGATAATCTGAGCAGCACCTGCAAATTCTCTGGCTGTTATCAATGGAAATTACATTAGAGTACCTATTACAGTATGGGTGATTATTAGGGTGCCCGCTATTTTGAGAAAGGTGGAATTTTGATGACCTCCACCCAAAATTTTGTTTAAAATGTAAAAAAATGACCCCTGAATTCTTTCAGATTTTTTGCATGGGAAAAACCTACGCCGGTTGCTCGATTTTGAAATACCTACGCTTTTTTTGCCAATGACAACTTTTGAATGACTATTACAAACTTCTTTGTAAAATTGTGAAACTTCGTATACTTACGTTTTTGGGGTCGCTGAACTCGAATATTCAATCAAAACAAGTCGACAGCAACTACTTTTGACAGTTTAGAATCTCAAAATCATGTCAAAAAATGACAATTTTTCAAAATTCATTGTAAAATTATGAAAATTTGCATTCTTATGTTTCTGAGTCGCTGAACTCGAATTTGCGTTTTTCTTGTTGAATTTAATGAAAATTCTAACGGAATTGAATTTTTTTAAAATGTCATTTTTGACATGATTTTGAGATTCCAAACTATCAAAAGTTGTTGCTGTCGACTTGTTTCGACTGCATATTCGAGTTCAGCGACCCTAAAAACGTAAGTATACGAACTTTCACAATTTTACAAAAAAGTTTGTAAATATCATTCAAAAGTGTGACATTGGAAAAAAAAAAAAAAAAAATCAAAAACCAAAATCGAGCAACTGGTGCAGGTTTTTGTTATGCAAAAAATCTGAAAAAAATGAGGGGTCTTTTTTTGACATTTTAAACCGAATTTCGGGTGGAGGTCATCAAAATTCCACCTTTCTCAAAATAGCGGGTATTCTAACTGAGATAACCCCCCTGAGATAACTTTTGGTTGAACATGTAACAGTTTTGTCAAAGGAACTGTTACTCAGAACGTTCCCAAAAGACCATAGAGTCCGTCAGCTCCCCCTCTCATTCCAGATCGTTTCTTCTTGAAGGCTAGAACTCTCTCTCTAGTGCGCATAGAAATTAACTATTATTCATACCCCATTGATTTATATCTATAACCCAATTGCAATCCTCAGATACCCTTACGCAGTATCTTCTTACCTATCATCGAATTATACAGGATGTGGCAGAAAGAGCTCCCTGATAAGGAATGCTAATATACTCGTAAAAATAATGTAGCTAGATAAACAATTTTTTATGACTCCAAAGAGGAGTCATCTCCTGAACTACCGATCTGCTAAGGGAGCAACTTGGTGAACGAACTCCCTGGACAAACACGCTCACCCTTTTGCTCCCCATCTCTAGTAGTCATTTTGATAATTTAATACCAACAAAGCTCTCCCTACAATGAATGGTTTTCTTTCGATTTTGTCAATCTTTGGTGAACTTAAGGTCCCTGCACACGAGGCAAGAACAGGATAGGAACAAGACAGAAACTTTATACCTACATTCAACTTGCCTTAACTGCAGCAATCGTCCCCTCTCGCCACTCCACATTGTAGGCGGGACGGGGGCAGGCAAGGACGGAAACGTCCAGTGACAGGACGCGACGCTTTTCACTCCGGGAGCAATCACGGCATTTTCCGTCCTTGTCACCCCCTTCCGCAGACAGTTTGTCGTAGGAAATCGTATAGACCGGAGGGCCTGTTAACGCGTTCCACTGTTTGAGGTCGAGGAACTCCACCTTGAAGGGGGATCACAGCCCAACAAGGCTCCACATTCTAGCCGCCACCGCCCCCCTGGATAGGGACATGGGAGAACCTCAAGGGCCTGAAACCTACTACCCCCGCGAATTCATCCTCAAATGGGTGGCAGGCTAGACCAGCTTCCCAGTTCAGCGGAAGAGCTGAAAGCCTGGGGCCCCACCCGCTTGCAGTTCCAGTATGGGCACAGCCCTTAAAGGCCAAGAATGGTCGCTGGCCCGGCAACAGAGAAGAGGACTCTGCGCCTACCGCTTAAACCCACCCCCTGCTGCAGGATTGCAGCACAAGTAGGGAGGCCACGGTTGCCCCAGGGCCTGGGCCTGCCACACGTGTAGCGTCCTGAGACACCCCCAGTAAGGTCCCCCCCCCCCCTCCACAGACAGTGTGCAGAGGGACATAGGAGGGGAAGGATGCTGCCGTTAAGGTAAATTAGATGTATAAATCCACAACACAGTTTGAACAGTGTGACGTCATCCGAGCACCAAAACTTTCAAATTCCAAACAAAACAACTTTTACAGTAGAAGAGTCAATGCTCAGACAGGCTCCTACAGTCATCTAAATATATCGACTTATGGGGGAATAGTGACGCTCTTTCAAGAAACTCCATGGCTCACTTTCATCTAAAACGTTCAATTTCGAAAACAATGGAAATCAACAAAGATTATTGCTCAACGTCTTTCAGCAGAGCGCTGTCCGAGCTTAAACCCCTACTGAGGTAGCTTACTGGGAGTTGGCGGCCGGGTTCCTCGCGTCAGCAGATGCCTGTTCCCTTCCTTCGTTCACCATCGGGAACACAGGACATTTGTATTCTGCTCTTGAACCAGCTAGTCCTCCCAAAGTTTCGGAACTAGCATCTTGTTCCTGCCCCCTCTGTTTCAAGGTGGGATCAGAACCCATTGTACAGGGACCATCGCATTTGGTGTCCTGTGTGGGGATCACAGCAATAATAGTGAACTTTACTCACACTACACTTCCAAAATCCAGTTACACTTGCAAATCTCCGTTAGCCATGATAACAATGATATCGAGCAATATGGCCACGTACCAACAGCTTTTTACTTGAAACCCGTTACCCATTGGAAATACTTTAGGATCGTCTGCCCGTATTCCCAGAAAGACGCTATCCAAGGGGGAAGTATTTTTCTTATGGGTTATTGCGTTGGGGCAGGGAACAAGTGTCTTCAATTGTTTCCTGTACGGTGGGTTGGGTTTCAGGCAGTGTTCCTTTACTGAATGGGCCTTTGGATTCGAGAAAATACATTTTTTTAAATTTTTATTTATTTGGCATCAGTTACAAATTACACTATACAGCCAACACTAAGTAATAGTTAGGCAATATATACAATACATATAGCTACAGTAGTACATAGTATCACAGCTTCAGACCGCACGCTTGTAGAAAGTTCAATATGTAGAGAAATCTATACTGGTGGAAGTTGGGAGCATAGTGCAACATCGATACTATATGGTCTTGATAGTTCTTTGTCCCACTTGTGGAACAACGTGGCTCTTTGGTTGTGTGTCTTGGTGCACTCCATAATTAGGTGCTCTGCAGTGACGGTCAGCCCGCTTCTCAATCGTGTTATCGCCTCGAGAAAATACATCGATAGTGGCAAGAAAATCATTACCGTATCGATTTCACGTTTGATAACAAGATTTCTTTGTATTTTCCAACAATAATGATATGCATTTGATGCTATTATCGATAAAAGTGTCAAGTGTGGAAGTATTTTCGATGTAGCCATATCAACGATGTGTCATATTTTTACACTCTGAAACTTGCATTTGAACCTACAGCATGGTGGTGATTTGGTAGGTCCTTGTTTTTCCATACAGGAGGATGTTTGGAGGAACGAGGTCCGTATCGAATAAGTTAACAGTTGAAGTTGATCCACATTGTTGATTTACAATGAATTCACGCAAAGTGGCACTTGGCAGATGTTCCTCGAAGATGCCAGAGAAAGATCCGACGCAGATTCCGCACTTGAAGAAATCAGAAGACATCGAGTTTCGATGGAAATTACAACACGCGAGTCCTACAGTTCTGAAAGTCCTCGAAGTCATAGACTCACCTGGAGTTCCCGTCAGACAGGTAGTTGGAAATTACTTTAAAATCAAATTGATGAATTATATCACAAATGTGGTGTAGGATGATAGGAAAATAACGTATAGCAGATGACATTATAATATTATGATTAATAGCAATCCTTTGTAGAGAAGATCATGACATCAGCCGATTCACTGCCCCGGGTGTTCAAATTGTCAAACTTTTTACCGAATTTTATTGGACAGTCTGCTAAACTCCGTTGATCCAAACTCGCTATAAACTAGTTTTGGGTAGGTGAAAGACGCCAAGATTTTTAATAGATTCTTTTCTATTCTCAATCGAGTTTGACCAATATCCGTTGAATAAGTTTGTGGTGAGAGAGTGAGCCTGAACAAACAATCAGGAGACGAATGGGCAGACCAGCTAGCATGAAGGGGGGCCTCAATGCAATTCATTGGGCCGGAACCCGTCCTGGGTATAGCAAAATGCTCGGCAATAACCGCCTTGTGGGAACAGATAAGGAAGGAACACAAACGGCTCTGGGATAACACCCCAGAACAAAAACATGGAAAACTGGTAATGAACGCACCCTGCTATCGTAGAAGTACAGCCACCCTAAAGCTCTCAAGGAGGAAAATAAGACTCTTGGTGGGAATGGTGACTGGGCACGGGTGCTTCCGGAAACATCTGCACAGGATTGGAGCCTACACAGGTGATCCAGTGCGCAGAATGTGCGGAGAGGAGGAAGAAACCGCCTCTCATCTTTGAATGCCCAGCACTTGAAGCCAAACGATTCAGAACCTTTGGGACCCTTGACCCAGGGGAGATAGTATCGGTAGACGACCTTGTCCTCTCAGTCTGGTGGTGGAGGGGTATTGGCTCCAGAACCTATAGGTTGGAAACAGGGGTGAGAACTGCACAATAAACCTCGGTTTCAATGAGGCGGAGGGGGAAGACACCTCCCACGGACCCTGAATTTAAATAATAATAAGCAAACAAAACTCTATGCAAACAAAATGGAACTCTAACTAGGAATATAAGAACAACACATTTTTAGTTTTTTGCAATTTATATTGACCAGACGCTAAGCATGTCAACTCGTCAAAAATTTTTGATAACAAAATACATGGATCACAAAAATAATCTTCTAGAAACAGTCTTTCCTCTTTTTAATGTTCGGACATTAAAACACCTTTTCTACTGCAGTAGTTTTGAAGACGAAAAAAATCTAGGTGATTAACAACAAAAATTTACCGATTTAAATTACAAATAAAAGATTAAACACCAACAAATAAATGAAAACGTGGTCACATGAAATTAATAAGCAATCACAGTCTCGAAAAGCGTACGTTAAAAATTACAATAATGTCACAAACAGTATTTTTAATAACAATTTTGTACAAATTTATCCGATTCTAAAGTGACCGCGAGGCTGAAATCAATTTTTCGAGCCTAAATTTTCATACAATACTTAATTCCACCATCCAGCGATGGATTTTTATTTTATTGTTTTCCAAAGAACAATTTAAATCAGTGTACAACCAGGTGATCAAAATACATTATACAACGTACACTTTGGCCTACACGAAATACGCGCGCAAGGAACATTTGAAACATATAAATGTTCTTCTGATGTAATGTTCTGTTACAATCGAAACAATACTTAACTCATACCTATCATAGGAAAATTAATTTTTGTTCACTAAAAAATGACCCTTAAGCGGGAAAAATTACGTGATTGAAGACATTTTACATGAAACTGTGGTAGAAAATATATAATTTATTGAAGATGAGTATGATCGTTTTTACATTTATTCAACTAATACTGGAAACTGAGTGAGGAACTGTTGATAAAAAGGAGAGGGCCACCAGGTTCGTTCGGTTTACAATCACTGGGTATAAAGATTCAATACATAACTAAAATACACAATTTAGGGAAACGTTTGCACTTGATGTGCGAGGTAGTGATCTCATAAAAACAGGAGATATTAATCCGATGTATTGTACTGGCAAGAATCAATCCTGGTTAATATCTTCAACTAGTGGAACGAAAAGTGTTTGACATTTACCAAGATTGAATCGTTGAAACGAATTAGGAACAGTTTGACTGCAAAATCTGATATAAGACCTGATATGATCTGCAGGTCTGATGTCATTGCGGATCTGATGACTTGGAGTCATCAGATAACAACGCAACAACATCAACATCCAATTAACAACAAGAATGAGTTACAGAACTACATGCTGCATCAATCTGCTAATTTACCCATCACATGAGCAAGACATTAAAGTGAATAAATACCTTGTTTCTAGTCATTGATGATGTAAAGCACCTATTATTATAGGAACAAACAAAACGAGACCAGAATACTTTAGAAATAGGAAGACTTGAATGAAAAATAGCTAAAACAAAGCAGTAAATCCAGTACACATTCTTGTTCCATGTGGTTACTGAGTTGCAACTTAAGCTTACCGATCGGTTTGGCAGTACATATTGGGTGATGGATACCAGATTCACTTAACAATTGAAAAGAAAACAAGGTGTACATACAATTTTGAAGCAGCACGTTAACATGCAATGGTAAATAAAATAATTTGATCATGCAACATTGACATAATCTGCATCTATCAATAGCAAACGTTGACCTGACCGAAAGAAACGTGGCTTTTCCACAAAATGGCGAGCCCAACAGTTTCCAGTGAAGGCGCACGTGGGTATGAGTTGTCGCAGGGCCTGCGAAGCTTTCCGTGTTCAACGTTTGTCACGAAGAAGGGATAGAGAGAGAAGTTCCAGAGATTTCGCTTATCAATGAACATCAGCGTCATTCTTCCAGAAGACATCTGGCAAAGTAGACAGTGACCCGCGATCGGAAATCAATGCTGAGCACGAAATCTTGATCAACGCCCTGATACATTCTGTTCACGCATGAATCAACCTGTTGAGTAAAATTTAAAAAAAATCAGAATCAGAAATGACGAAGATTTCATTTCCAGCGGAACATGGCATAAATAATTACAATATTTTTGTTTCAATAACATAATACGAGCCATTAGTTAGACATATTCAGGGGCGTAGCCTTCAGGCCTGTAGGGGTACTGCCACATACCCTCAATGTAAATCTTGGAAAAGTTCGTTCGAAAACATGCACCAAAATTTATGGATCTCACTGCATGAGGAGCCTCTTCTGAAGGTGCATGAAGGACCTGATTCTCATTAGAATCGCAATCAAGTTGCGCATTTTGAAAGGACACCGACAACTTGCAAACATTTCCAGTACCTTTACCAGACGCTATATTTACCGTGAAAATACACGGAGAATGGAAATCTTGGTGCGACCAGGAAACATTAGCAAAAGGGGCGTATCATTACCAAATCATGAATTTGGTATCGAAAAACCCCAAATTCCTTGAACTTCAGCTTCCCCATCGTGATATGGTGTAGTTAGTAAGAGTTAAAACTGGACTAATTAATCGTTGCTTGAAAATGAGAGGACTGGCTGACTCGGAGTTTTGTGAAGACGCAGTGGAGGATGTGGAACATAACTGACGCTATGCCCTTCATATGAAGAAGAAAGAAAAGACATTCCCTCGCTTACATATACTATCAAGATCTTCCAAACTTTTATTGAAACTTGCTAAAAAGAATGACTGAGGAGGAAGGTGAGGATTTGAACGGGCACTATATCTATGCTATGGCAGAACAAAAATGGGTAAGACTTAGAGGGGGGGGGGGGGGGGGTTGTAAAAAAGAATCTGATTGGGTCCTGAACAGATGTCAGTAGCGAGGCATTCAGTCATCACTAGATGCGGCGATGACTAGCAGAATCTGAAGTCCATACTTTGCATCATTTGTAACCAAATGAAAGAAAAAGTTCTGGGACAGTTATGATGTTTGAAAAATCACGGGGTTGGATTTAGCTGGCCAGACGGATGATGCCAGGAAATAACGAAGGTGCTCTGCATAGCTGAGTGTCAGTAGATTTCGCCAAATCTTTGGCGGCTGGCTACGCCCAAGCACCTGAAGGAAGGCTGTCAGGGTTGTTCAGAAGATCCCAGTGGCCAAACGGACCACCCTAGTTTAATATAGGTTCCAACTTAGGCAGCAAGGGCTTTCTTGCTGATCCATAAACTGCAGACCCATAACAATTCTTGATTGCACCACAGCATGGAAAATCCTGAAGAGGACTTCCTGCTGGGTGCCTGAACTATACTTAGATAGGGCCTTGAGCAACTGTACACCCTGCATATAAGCCTGGCGCAAGTACTCAATATGCTGGGTCCACCGTAGCTGGCGGTGAACTATAAGTCCATGGAAATGTGTGTTTGTAGAGTAAGGTATTGTAACTCCAACAACTGTGAGAGGATACTCATCATGTGCTTAGCGCTTTCTGCAAAAATGGATGGAGGTAGTTTTGGCAGGTGAAAAACTAAAACCTCGCATCCGCGATGTTTGATAGATGGTATCAATAGCACCTTGCAATGAGTCACCTGAACTCGAATATAAATGGTAAAATTCTTGCTTAATTTTGTTCAATATGCAATCAAAGGTTTTTACTGTCATTCTTACATATGATTTAAAGTGGTTATTCACTTTCCCTCAATTTGGAGTATAAGTAGGTTTTAGCATACAAAAAAGACCTTCAAATTATCACTAATCTAAAATAATAAGTAAAATTAGTGATAATTGAAAGGTCTTTTTTTATATGTATGATAAAACCTCATTATGGAAGATTATCACACAAAATCTTCAGAAACTCTTCTAAGATTATTGGAGTGTAAGTGATGAAATTCACCGAACTCTCTCCGGCTTTTAAGTATTTCCTCGGCGGGTCTCCTTCTTTTTCTATTATTTACAGCTGAATAATACGAAAGAGCCGTTGAGCTGGTCAGCAGCTCAAACTTGTTGATCGACGGCATGAATGCAAAATCAAATTGGAAAAATGAAGTTGAAAACACAGGTGAAGAGAACAGAACAGGTTAACTAGCCAACTAGCTAAACTACGAAGCGTTTTTGCGTTTCCGCGTAGGACACCATTTTTTGGCAGCTCGCCAACGCTCGTTCTTAACGCACGGCTTGACGCTCGCAGCGGCCGCCACGTAGGACACTGCCTCAGTGATTAAACGTTTTGTTTACAGATGAGCGAAATGTGAATTTTTTCAGACTTACTTTCTTCGATTAACTTCCATCTCCGACCGCAGGTACCATTCGTAATTTTAAAGATTAAGCCATCAGATCAACCGTGAAACCAACTAGACATCAATAACCGCCCAATTTCCAAATTAAATGTGTGACAAATAAGGATATTTTATAATGGAACGTGAAATAACGAAACACAACTTGGCAGAAGCCGATGAAATTCGAAACATGAACAAAGAACACACTGATAACATCATATTGGTATGGTCTTTGTTCATCTCACTCTGGATGTGATAAGCTGTGTTTGTGTGGCCATAGTTTCTTTGTTTTAGAGATTTTTCGTAGAAAATGAAGATATTGCAATGGCCCAAGAAATTCAAAATACGATTTTTTGAAAAATCCGTTTTGAGGCACTCTGAAACGAATCCTAGAATTTAACGCTTTATCATATATTATATATATATAAACTGCAAAAAAAATCAAACCTCTTTTTTTGAATAGCACGTTATTATTTAAAATACTTTTTTTGCCATAAAATTAATAGTTAACAATTTCATTGCATTCAAAAAGCTCTAATTTGAAAACAATTTTACATTACAAAATACGCTCATACGATCATGCTGCATGACTGAAACTTTTCTTCTTGGTGTGTTCAATAAGTAGAAACATCTAGAATATTTTACCATGAAAGAAGATAATCTCTATGAAGGTGGTTTTATTTCTATGGTCACTATTCCATGGTTCCATACTTATTCCACACTATTCCATGGTTATACCTACCCAAAGTTACTTGGTGGTAGGTGTTTTCTTGTTTTGTAATTAATAGCCACGCAGTTTCGTAGCAAGGGTGTAACAGCACGGACAGCACCATCTGTTGACACTGTTACGCAAACAGCCAGCGAGCTTCCTCAGATCCGGTAAGCTTTGGTTTTCAGGGCCGGTTTATCAATTATCTACATTAACTGCAGGATAAACCAGATAAAGACACATTCTTAAACGACTCACATAGTCGTTTATCAATGCCGAATTACCTAGTGGATAAAATTATCCCTCAGATGAATTCTGTCTGGCAGATAGCGCCGTTAGCATCCTTATTGGTGTCCTTAGGCGACAAAATAAGTGCAATTTACGCAAGGAGCTACCACAGAGTAGAGTAGGAGCTAAATTTTCTTCATGGTTAGACTATTAAAAAAACTGGGTCTGATGTGATTTCCACAACAGTGTCCATCATGCTATCAAACTCGACAAATAAGAAACAACCACATTTTTGCCATTTGCTATTTGCTTCATTTCTAGAGAGAGAAATACATAAACGAATTGTGATACTGCAAACTGAACTATTATCAATGAATTACTGTGATCAGTAAGTTGTGGAATTATTTTCATCTTCGATCTGTGTTAGAATGTAAAGAACGGTATCTTTATCCAACCAAAACCTCAATAAAAATACACACTCATCCCATATTAGCTCCCACGGGGTCTTACTTGGTACATACGGTCTTCTTTTCCATTCAACGAATTATGTTATGATAAAATCTTCGCCGTTGCTGCTATTTGAAGACAAACCCCAAATATCCATTCCACAGGAAGGTACAAAAATGAAGATAACCAAACTTGATATTCACATAAAATTTTTGTAAACAAATAAACTTTTTTGAGGTTAGAAAGCTCTATATACCTCATTAACCTCGAGTTATAATTGTTATCCAGCCGTCCAGGGACCAGATAAATTAAAACGCCAGATAGGTTTAACTAGGGATGGATAAAAAATAAACACTTGTGTTATCTGGAGGATAACGCTATCCCTCAGATAAATCCCCCTTATCCATCAGATAAAATTGATTGATAAACCGGCCCTCAGTCTACTAATAGCCAATCTTGATAATCTCATTTATTGAATATCAATATCTGTATTCTTCATTGAAGTAACATAAAATAATCACTACTTTTAAACCTAGTTAGAATTCCCGTAGTACTCTTCTTGGAGCAAAGCGAATTCATAATTAGTTCCTTGAATAAACCATACAATCAGTGACCTAAATCTATGCAACTAGTATTTTCTCCTTACTCCTTGAGATCTGAGTATCATTATGAAATAATCTTAGTACATTTTGCAGCACGACAGGTTATCCCCTGTCATAAGGGTGGATATTATTTCCATTGAAAAAGATTCTTTCGTGATTATTCTGGGGAATAATAAAAAATCGTGATTCAGTCTAGGGAAAGTAACTGGAGGTAATAAAGGCAGAGATGGGCCTCTCACTGCTTTCTCGAATGTTTCCTTTTACAATGCCCTTGATGGAATGATTGTGGAATCGGAATGAATTGTGGAATGAATGATTCTATTCTATGCTATTCTATTCCCTTGATGGAATCCTGGGATGTGAGATATCTTAGCATCCCGATAAATAATACTAGACAATTCGAAGGTACTATTAGTTAGGTAACTTACATTCAATTTTTCCGAAAAAGCCATGATAATGGCCAAATTGTATACATCCCAATGGGAGCCTATGGCGAGACTAAGGAGAGCTTGGCGTGCATCATCGGGCTTCAGCCCCGTCTGGCGTGCTCCCAGCATTTCATCGGGAGTCATCAGCATCTGAAAATAATGGCGAATAAATGTAATGTTTCCGTGAATACGTACAGTCACACATTCCGAACAGAATGTGTGTGTTTTTCCATTGTTCGAATATTGTATTGGACATTAGGATACAAGGAAATTGATACATAAGACGAGCACCGTGTGCAAGTGAATACTTGGAAAAAACGTCTGCCAAGTCGGGTGGGCAGTATAGCTTCCTCACATATTGTAACATGGACGTATAGAATTAGTTGAAAAATAAAGTACAAGTCGAAATGATTGATAAGTCAAAGTTATAAGAAATTAACGTTTGCGCATAAACTACTATTAATCCAACAGCAATGAAATTTATAGGGGAAGGAACATCTAGGAGCTAAACCGCACAATCTTTGAAAATTACATAAAAATCGGTCCATCAGTCTCGGAGTTTTGTCTGTGTCGCGATATGATTCATAGGGAATTTTTCTGGAACATATACCCATCTAATCTCAGAGTTTGAACAAAATTGGACTGATAGATGATAAGAAATATTATAAGAAATTGATGTGTGCGCCCCCCCAACCTGCTTGTAGTACGCAATAACGCGTGTAGATATTAGTTAAAAAATTAAATAACAAAACATCCTGTGCCGAACATTTTGAGTAAGTATATTTGAATACGATTCATAGAAAACTGTAATAGGTACCATAGAATACAGTATAAAGGCAAAGCACAAATAGAAACGCAGGTTGTCAGTGACTCACTCCTGTTTACTCCCTGTGACTTACGCCGTGTCCTATGTGGATTTGTCCCACGAGTCAACGGAAATCCGCGGAAATTGCCACGTGACCCTGCCCGTTGACGGCGATGAACGCTTCGGTTTGTTTTTCAAACAAATTTGATTTTTATCGCAGCCACCGCGCATATATTTAATATTTTTCTAACCTCTTTAGACATTTTGAACTTGTTTTCGTGCATTTTCCCCACGTTTTCTTCTGTGGTAATGGAATTAGCAGAAATAGAAACGGCCATTTCTACATTTTTATCATACACCTGTATCGGGGGATGCCCAGTTTCAAAGAAAACTAGAGGCCTGTTAGGGCTTGGAAAGCCCTAATCTAGAACACGATCAATATAAGCACAGAGACGAACTGCGACACTTGGGGCCGTCTAACATTGGAATCGGTCCGCGAAGTTCTTCACAATTTCAAAGATCGTTCAGGAATAACTCTCCTAGATGTTAGTAACTACACTACGTTTCTAACTTACCGTGAATTGATGGCAACTGTTGTTACCGCCACAGCCTAATAAACAACTCTCGTTGATAAGGACCGCCTAGAACACGATCAAGGCGGGTATAGAGACGAACGGCGACACTTTAGCAACAAACTTGAGCCGTGCTGATTCGAATGAGCCGTCTAACACAGAAATCGGACCACGAAGTTCTTCACAATTTCTAAGACCGTTCGGAATTATATATAAAGATTACAATATATTGTCTAGTGTTTCAAATTTTTTGATATTTGACCAATTTAATGTGCTCAAAAAGTGCTGGCCTACGAACTCATTCGTTCGTTTGGAAAGCTTGATTTTTTGGCGCAAGAACGGAATTTTTATCTCAATCCTAAGGAGAGTTATCGTCTGAAGAGACACACACACACCCACCCAAGTCGCGGATTTTACAAGGTCCATCGTGACTAAAGCGGCACCTATGATGTGATGACTCAACTACCACTAATAGCTCTCCATATTATTCATGCTCAAAGGTTGAACCATAAATCTTATTAAATTACAGCGTAACTGTGTTTGACTTAGTAGAGATTGTTCACTATAAGGAGGCGCGTTTCTTCGAGAGGGGCTCTGAAGAGCAGGGCTGCGCAGTGGGACCCTCCCCCCACCCAACGTCCAATCCTACCCTGCCTGACCTGAACCCCTCCCGTTCTTTTCCCTCCCTCGCCAACATTATCCGTCCTCTTCCCTCCCGCTCACCCTAAGTCCTTTTTTGTCTTTTCTGCGGAGTATGCTACCAGGTAATAGGGTGGTAAGAGAGGGGATGTGAAAACTTCAGTCTAGCTGCACGAACTTTTGCCGGACGGTTTGAAGAAACGCCTCCTTATAGTGAACGACCTATAATTGTGTGAGTGGGCTTACCTGAAATTATTCTTATATAAATAAAAAAAAATACGATGTTTCTCGTTATTTCAACTTACGTGGCCAAGGATGCAATGTATTATACACTGTTCTCTTGAAAACGTTTCCACCCGGTGCCGCAAGAACGCTCGTTCTTCATCAGTCTAAAAAATATTCATCTGGTGCTTTAGCTTTTTCATAATGTGGCAAACATAATTAATGCATTACATCCATTTAAAGTAAGACATCATTAAACATGACAGGTAAGCCTTAGTATATGCCTTACTGAACAGATTAAAAGGCTAATTATAAAGTAAAAGTGGCAAATCCTGCGAATTTGCTTTTTTTTTGTTTTTGTTTTTTGGACTTTTTCCTCATGGGAATTTGGTTGAAATTTTGAGTTTTAATTTTCTTTGTTTAATTAAGTTCGAATCATCTTTGAGGACGTTAGTGGTGATTATTTCCCTTTTGGAATGTTTGTTGCTCAGTTTCATACTGATATTTTGGTAAGGGTTGTGCAGTTATTGTTTTAGTTTTATTTATTTACAATTACCTCAGTAATTGATTAATGTATAGTCTTGGTTCTCACTCTGGTTCCATTTGTTAGTGGCTATAATTGCTATGCCATGGTTTCCTCTTCTTTTCCAGGCGCTGATAATACTACTTTTCTTATACTGGCTGATAACTACTAATTTTCTTATACTCATTACAGCATCCTAAGCTGATATACATGTACATAACATACATGTAGGTACATAACATGACTCTAAACTGGTGTAAAAGTCGTTAAGGAATAATAGCTTCCTATAAAACTAAATGTTATGAAGACTCATTTATTTTATTTTTTTTTTCTCTACACTCAATAGGCGTCCCTAACAAGGGACATCTTAAATGTCACGGGGGGGGGGGGGGGGGGGTGTATGATGGATTCCACTATATATCCTTGCCATAAATCATGTCAGCTCATCAGTATTAGTTAGTAGGTTTCGAGTGAGAGATCTAAAGGATCCTCTTGGGTAGAGTGCTCTAAGGGAGCTATATATGTGGCCTCTTCAGAGCTTTAGTTCGGGGTGTATGTAGTTATAGATTTAGAGGGAAGTCTTCCTTCATCATATATTTCGAGTAGCAACCAGTTGTTACGCTCCAGGAAAATAACTCTAAGAGGTTTGATATCCCTGGCCTCATAGCTCAGATCGTTGGAGTGTTGCAACTACAGGAAATTTCACGTAGTTGTAAGGATGCGAGTTCAAACTCCTGTCGAGGTATCAAATATTTTTGGGCCGTTACACTGTGAGGTTGTTGCAGTCTGCCATTCCCCTTACTAAAGTATTAATGGATGATGTTTTTTGTTTTTCCTCTCTTTTATTACTGATGATCCTGAAGGTAGGTTGTTGATTACTTCATCTGATTTTAGTTAGCCTGTATACGTTTACACCTCATTGTTGTTGGTGATGTGTATGCCTAAATTTGTTTTGACCCTAGGGTGCTCAGAGCTTTCTGGGTTTAGAACTTTGCTGAAGAGGGTTTGTGGTAAAGGACTGAAACCGGTCCATTAATAAATAAACAGGGGGAAAGAAAGGATTGATGTTCTCCCATCCCACACTCCTGCAGGGACCAACCAGCATTGCCAGACTATTCCCGACAGAAAGGGGGACAGCCAATCATAAAAAGGGGGTACAAAGAGGTACATAGTGTTTCCAAAAGGGGTATTTTAGGGGGTACATATTTTCAGGCATGCTACACAATTTCCACCTACACATTATCATTGTTAACTCAAAATTGTCAGAATAAAAATTAAATGAAATTAATTCGATTGATACACGAAAGACCCAAGATCGTGATTCCAAAAAGGATAAAAAAGTTCCAGTCATGCAGCATGATCGTATGAGCGAATTTTCGTATATTAACGTATTGTATAATGTTAAATTGTTTTGAAATTTGAGCTTTTTGAGTGCAAGGATATTGCTAACTATTAGTTTTATGGCAAAAGACGTATTCTAAATAATAATCTCCTATTCAAAAAGAGGTTTTGGATTTTTAGCTTTTTTTGCTATTTGTATAGATTTTTAAGCAAATATTAATGGAATTTAAGTACATCTTTCAGCATAATTTTGTACATGATTTTTTTGAAATTTCCCGTCTCGGCTCGAACAAATGACGAAGTGAAACTGTAGGCCGCTGGCTCAGCAGATGCTCGCTGGAACAAGTCAGCAGTCGAGCGAGGTCATTGTAACGGTGAGTTTTGACTCAAATGAGTGAAGAAGTGAAAGGTGCCAATGACAGGAAATGTGATGTTTACAGTCTTTTGGCTCGATGTAACGGCTCAAAAATATTTGATACCTCGACAGGAGTTTGAAGTCGCGTTGCTACAACTACGGGAAATTTTCCTCGAGTTGCAACACTCCAACAATCTGAGCTATGAGGCCAGGGTTTATTTATTTATTTTTTTTAAATTTATTTATTGGTTTTATACAAATTGTGTATGTACCAGAACTATAATGAAATGGGAATGGTGTATTTATCTTGAAATTTTCGTCTGTGTTTGATGTCATTCGTATAGTTCGCTGTGATCTTGTTGTCAAATGTTATCTTCAGTTTCTGTGCCCAATATCATTTCCTGTGCCGTTTTTTCGGTGTGGAGAGGATTGCCCCCCGTGTTTGGCCGGTCAGGGCCTGAGGGCCCCGACGGCCCGGACCCACCCACCATGACGGCTCCCGGGGCCACCAGCTCATTTCTGAACAGGCAGCCCTTAACGGATGTTGTGGAGACTCTCCACACATCCTGGAGAATTGAGCGTCAAGGTTATCAAACCTCTTCGACTTTGAGAGTTATTTTCCTGGAGCGAAACACATACTATTTATTTTTTGGTTTACGAAGTAGTTCCATAAGTAAAGAAGGGCAAGTGAGTAGATATTTATGAAAAGAGGCAAAAAAGGGGATCCTAAGCAAACAGGGGTACATTTGCGAGAACCCCCAAGGTCTTTGGGGTTGGGGGTTTTAGTATCTAAAAAGGGGTACATGTACTCCCAAAAAGGGACGTCTGGCAACACTGGGACAAATTCGCAGGAACTGCCACTTTTAGTTTATAACAGGTAAGGTTTATATGAAAAGCTGCATGCTTACATATTTCCAGTTTTCAAATATTTCACAGTGTTTCAAATACGCAAGTTCCCTGTCTTGCTGAGAAAAGTTAATACAGTCCGCATTGGATTTGAGGAGAGCGGTCTGCGATAATGAATGATACGAATTCGATAATTGCTGAACCTGGAACAAGAACAAGACCAAGTGAATAACTTAATGAACTCTGAACAGTTTCTTCTTTGAATAACAATAATTTTATTTACAACTTCAGTTTTTTGTGTGAATCTAGATTTTTTTCCCCACCCTATTAGAGTTTGTTTTGGTTTTGGTCTAGTCGTGCTTGTTTTTCTCTTTCAAGACAGACTGCAGTGCTCCTTCTTCAAGGCCTAAACAGCTGACATCTCTCTGGATCTCCAGAATTTTTTAGGACGTCCATCTGAAGCTAGGCTTTGTCAATAGAGGGACGACCAATTGGAACTGATCCAGGCGGTGTGGGACTACCCGATCATGATAAGAAAAAAAGTCTGCCAAGTTGAGTGGGCAGTATAGCTTCCTCACATATGCATGGACGTATTGAATTAGTTGAAGAACAAAGAACCAAGGGGTAGAAACACAACTTCATTGTTTTCTAATGTCTTTTTGGATCTAAGTATGTAATTGTTTACCTTTTTTCTTATTAGTTACATGTATATTAGTTATTTCTTTTTAATTTTGGATATTGAGATGTGACAATGTTCTGATTCTCAGTGATGTTTACTTACAATGACCTTTTTTATTCCATCAAGGTATGTATTTGTTTTTTCATGTTTTAGTATTTAAATTTACTCTGGGTTTTTTATTTATGGATTTTATGGATAGGGTTACTACTGTTATAGGTTTTTCCTGAAGATGGGCCAAGTTTTGGCCTGAAACGTTGCAAAAAATAAAGTGGGTGCAGAGATGTGTTGAAGTTTTGTTTCTACCCCTTGGCTGAATTCTGACTAAATAACCAATACACAATGAATATGCAGCCGACTAATTCCACAACAACAAAGTACGAGTCGAAATGATTGATAAGTCGCGTTATAAGAAATTAATATTTGCGCATGCGCACAGACTACTACTAATCCTTCGGCAATGCTATTTAAACCGGAACGTTTAGGAACTAAACCGCACAATCCTTGAAAATTTCATAAAATTAAGTCCTCTAGTCTTGAAGTTATGTCTGTGTCAATCAATTTTAGTTTTGCGCATGCGCTATAGTCACTACTCCACCAATCACGATATAATTCATAGGAAATTTTGCTAGAACATATACCCATCTACTCCCTGAGTTTGAACGAAATCGGACCAATAGATAATAAGAAATTGTCGTTCTAATAAATTAACGTTTGCGCATGCGTACAGACTACTATTGTGTGACGGCAATGAAAGTTATAGGATTCACCCTAGAGTTCGTTTCAGATTGCCTTAGAACGGATTTAAATGTAGAAAATTCTCGAAAATTTAGATTTTAAACATTTCGGAGCCATTGCAATAACGAGACGTTCGCGAACAATCAAGTTGAGACACGAGACTCAAGACCCTGACTTGCTCTTGCTCTTACCCACTGCGTGGCATTCCCAGCGCTCCAGTCGCCATGAGATTTTACACATAACAGTTCTCTGCTTGGATTAGTGGTCTGGATGCTCGCTACGCTCGCATCTCAGAAATACATAACATCAAGTAGTCAATCTCTTAGTAAGAATTTAGTTTGTCAGGGTCTAGAGTCTCGTGTCTCAAATTGATTGTTTGTGAACGTCTCGTCATAGCAATAGCCTCATTTTCTACGAAAATCCGCTAAAAAAAAGATGAATCAAGATAGGATATTGCACTTGATGGCGTTTCACACCATTAAAGATCCAGTTTCACTCAAAACATTTTCTTCACACTCATCCGAATACTTGAACAATTACAATGGCTCAATTTTCTTGAAAAATTCGCTCAAAGCCTTAGTTGGACAAATATAAAACTGAATAAACGCCCAAATAAATAGTTAGAAGAATGATCAGTGAGATAACAAAAGTTGGTGATTGGAAATAACATTTAGGTAATATAGCAAATAGCTGGAATGATTTCCTGCTGGTAAGAGGGCAATTGAGCGTTCGGTGGTTCAGATCTCAGGGTCGAAGTCATCAGGATGGCTCTCACGTCTACCCCTCAGAAAGCACAATTTCGACCTCTCTCCTTCAGAATTCAGAGATGCAGGGGCAGTGAGGTATAAACGGACACCTATCAATATGCCGACTTCTTGTGATGGATGTGGTTCAGGAACTTCAGCTCGAAACACGCATTAAGCTGCAAAACGGGAGGCCTAATCACTCGGCGACATAATGAAGTAAGGGATCTCTTAGGAGAGCTCATGACAGAAGCATGAAACAACTGTGTAAAGGAGCCGATTATCATAGAGGCCATTGAGCCCAGGCCTCAAAGAAGATTTGTGATGCAGAGGGGTGTGGGAACCACAGAGGGAGGCGTTATTTGACGTACGTGCCACAGACACGTTTCCCGTCCTGTAGCACCCATTTTTACTGCAGCAGAAGAGAGAGAAAAAAGAAAATACATGGCAGCTTGTGAAGACATACGATCTTCATTCACCACCATCCATTTGGATTTTGCCCATTTTGCACCACAGATGGTGAGTTTTGGCTGAGCGACTGAGTGATCGGTGGGGACAACCGCAAAGCGTATGCGTGGATTCTGTTCGGCTGATGCTCATTTTGCACTACAGATGTTTTGTGAAAGTGTTGGCTGAGCGACTGAATGATGGCGAAACTGTGAAAAACTTATAGCATTTTACAATGGCACAGCAACACAACTATGATAAGAAATACCGAACCCTACGTACAACGCCTAAGGAGCTTTAGCTCAAGTTACACTCTTTCTAGAAGAATTTTCTAACCACCTTTCTATAAATAAAAGAATTCTAATACGGAATTACGTAATAGGTAGGTTATAGCATTTTACAACATTGATTACTACTCTTTCACCACCTTGGACTTGACCTTGCAAGAGGCGTCCCGTTCTTTCATAGTCAGGCTCAACGAATATCAGTTCAGCCTTTGTGATTTGTATGCTGGACGCAGAAGTTGCAAATATAACCGCTTTCGAATTCGGAAATTCTTATTCTCAAAATTAGTTTCAAAACAATGAAGATTTCGCTGGCGGTACGCAGGGATTGTTGCTTGTCACCATGGCATAGTACATAGAAGCATTACTTCGGAAATTATTGGAGGTAATTCTCGTATATAAGAGGCAACATTTTCGAGAAAATAGCTCCATTCATCGGCATAGCAGTTTCAGTAACCCGAAATTTACTGAGATGACAATAAAAGTGAAGCTAATAATTTGGTAATGTATCAACACTAAAGCACTACCTCCTACTCAGCAGTCGCCCTATACAGGGTGTCTAGACAAAATGTGGGCTAAAATCAAGGGGTCAAAGCCATTTCTTCGGAATTTCCTCTTGGAGATTTTGACATGGATATGTCTATGGGCTGGGGATCATGTGTTTCTTAAATTCAACCCAATTTTCAGATCAAAAATTGTAACGCGATACCGATAACCAAATTCGGCAACTATACTTCAAGAATGAAATTAGAAATCATTACATTTACATTTATTTCAAAAAAAAAAAAAAAAGAAATCATTAGAAATTTTATTGGGAAGTTCCCGAATTGCTTGGCTGTTAAAAGTCTCTTTGTTAGTGAGCTCAATTCTCTTCTCTTCATCCTAGGAAGTTGAAATTTGGCGGGGAGACTCCCAGGGACATTAAGAGACGATTGAAATGATTGGCTCATTCCTAATCAGCTGAGAGAGCTAAATTTTCTCCTGTTCATTCTAGGAAGTAGAAATTTGGTAGGAGACTCCCTGAAACATTAAGAGACAATCAAAATGATAGGATAATTCCTAATCAGCTGAGTGAGCTAAATTTTCTCCTGATCATCCTAGGAAGTTGAGATTTGATAAGGAGACTGACTCTCTGGGGCGATTTAAATTTTTGGCTCATTCCTAATCTGCTGAGTGAGCTAAATTCTCTCCTGTTGGCTCCAGGAAGTTGAAATTTGATAGGGAGACTCTCTGAGACATTAAGAGATGAACTAAATAATAGGTGCATTCCTAATCAGCTGAGTGAGCTAAATTCTGTTCATCCTAGGAAGTTAAGATTTGATAGGGAGACTCCCCGGGACATTAAGAGACGATTGAAATGATTGGGTACTTTCTGATCAGCTGACTAAGCTAATTTAATTGAGACAGTTTCGACTTGAGACACAAAACACATATTTCACAGGAGGGAAATAAGACATGTCCATGTACCGATGTATCTGCAAGTAGTGTAGTACATGTATGTTTACTGATTTGCCCCCTCTACCTTTGAACCTTGGAAAAGAAAAAAAAATTAACGCTTTATTTTCGAGTTATTAAATTTAAGATTTTTTAGTGAGTTTTGTTCCTTATGACATTAAATCGGCTATAACTCCAATTAGAATCACTGTAAACTCAAAACTAAGAACACCGTTGAAAAGAGCGTTAAATTTCCTATAACCCTGATATAAAATAAAGTTTTCTTTAATTAGTTTTAATTGGTCTAAAAAAGGCAAAATTACAACATCAGAAAAAAATACTTAAAATTGACGTTTTTTCTTCAGTTTGTTTGCTACCATTATGGGGGAGTTTCGGCGGGTGCTCTTTGGAAAAAACCTTCCTCAAACTGTCAGCTTTTGAAGGTCTAGTTAATTTACTTTTACTTTGTTGAGTTTTACACTTCAACTCATTATAGTTTTTAGTTCATTTATCATGCTCAATTTTATGTGCTTTTAAGGTAAAACTGGTTAGCGTGTCTGAGTTTTCTGTCTGTCTGTCGTGTGTCCGCAAATCCTTTTAACAAGCTTAATACCCACAGTTTTTATCCGAATCTGATGAAATTTTAAGGGAATGTGCGGGTTAGGCAGTAGATGGCCCATCCACACATGCTTTTATTGTTGCCAAATAGGTAAATACTTCACTTTGCCCATGTAGATGTGGATGCATAGGAAAACTCTCAGGGTGGAGTTATTTTGGGTCCCAAGCACGGAAGCCTGGTGGCTTATTGTAGTTTTTTGAGAGTTTTGCGTTTAATCAAAGAGATTCAGCCCTCTGGTGAGGGATGTGAGTCCTTTGATTAATTGTTCGTTTCGAATAGACATCATTGGGGTTTGTGCCCTAAAGAGTTCAAATGTGCGATAGGTGAGTGTGGGGCACTAAAAGATTATGAGGGATACAGTTTTGTCTGTTTCCTCGCATAGTCTGCACAGGGTTGAGTTTTTTGTGACCCCTATGCGGTGTAGGTGGAAACGTACGGGTGCAAAGCCGGCCATAAGGCCGACTATTGTTTTAAGTTCCCTATGGTTTTTCCTGAGAAGTCTCTCAGTAAGTTTGGTGTTGGGTTCGGCCACCATGAGCTTGCTGTGGACTCACTCTGCCCATGAACAAACGTAAATTCCATCATGCACTATTTTTTACAGTCCCGCTGAAATTTGGCGTATAATTGGTAAAAGACAATCTGATCATCCGAAAATAGATTCTATTATTAGTAGATGCTACGCATGAACGAATGTGAAATCTTTGTGACAAACATAATTTCCACAGTTTTCATTTAATTCGATGAAACTTCCATGGAATGTGCTGGTCAAGCTGTAAATAATCCCTACCAGTGCATGCACAAATGGAAATTCTTCGAAGGATCTTTTTCTCACACCCTTGTCGTTCAATCTCGTTCATTTATTTTATTTTATTTTTATGTAACCTACATACCTCCTATTAAGGGTTACAAAATGCAAGAGATATTTGAATAAATAAAATGCTAAAAATGCTAAATTATAAGCAGGTACTTACGAAAGATACATCATTCAACTGAATATGTGTCGTCATAATTTCCGCTTCCGATTCGCTGGGAAGCCGAATGATTCGCTCCTCTCCCAGATCTAAAGCAAAATTCACCAAATCAACAAAATTATGGCCACTTCAATGATATTACAATTGCAGTTCATAGTAACATAAAACGCATAACCATGTATTTTCCAATAGGATACTCCCCGCAATCCACATTTCAGAACTGGGGTGTACTTTAGTCCTGACCCCCATTTTCAAAACGAGAATTCTCCACTTCAAACCATCGTTTTCTAATTTTAAAAATATGATTTGGATTCGTTAGAGTCCCCTCTTTCTCATCATTGACATTTGAAACATCCTTAAATAGATTTACGTTATTTAATTGTGGTTTGAAAAAGTTGGGGGCAACACTAAAGTTTTGGCCTAGTCAATAACTCAACTCTGATTGTCAAAAGCGAATTTTACTTGACGCAAATATATATACAGGGTGATTCCCTCGTAGATACAAAAAATTTTTTGGATGAAACTACATCAAAAATGGAGTAAAATGCCGCCAACCGCATATTTTTATCTCAATCCGTACTCGAGATATGATTTTTTAAAGGTTTTTTCAGGAAAACCGTGTTTTTTCATTTTAAACTCGGATTTCTCCACTTTGCCTCATTTAATTTTAACTTTCAACATCATTTTCGGTATCAGCATTAAATTTCCTATAGGTAAGAATAGTGTACTTGGGTTCTTAAAAAGTACCATCCGAAGACCCTTACACCAGCTCAAACATTGACGATTTTGAAAAAGCAATATTTCTGAAAATCTTTGAAACTTTACTACTCTCTTAAAAAGAATCCTGGAAACTGGCAAATCTCATGAAAACTGCTTCATCTAATATGCTTTCCAACGGTATTATCAATTTAACTTTTATTTTGTTATTTAGGGGAGAAAATAATGTTTTAATGTTAAAAAATGTGGGGTTTTCAATGAAATTGTTGGTTTTTTCGAAAGATGACCCTCCATGAACCAACGAGTATGGGGTCGGTTTCTATGTATTTTTTCTCGCTGGATCGAATGGAAACTCTAGCAGATCTCTCAACTACGTTATAATCGAGTTTTACACTTTAATTAACTAGTTTTACCCCATAACACACATACATTTAATCGTAACAAACTTAACATTTGCTATTTTAAGTGTAACTCGGTTATATAAACTCGGTTATAACGGAGTTGGAGAGATCTACAAATGTTACCATTCGATACAGCGTGAAAAAATGCATAGAAACCGACCCCATACTCGTAGGTTCATGGAGAGTCATCTTTCGAGAAAACCAACAATTTCATTGAAAAACCCACATTTTTTAACATTAAAACATAATTTTCTCCACTAAATAACAAAATAAAAGTAAACTTGATTATACCGTTGGAAAGAGTATTAAACGAAGCAGTTTTCATGAGATTTGCCAGTTTACAGGATTCGTTTTGGAAGAGTAGCAAAGTTTTAAAGATTTTCAGAAATATTCTTTTTTCAAAATCGTCAATGTTTGAGCTGATGTGAGGGCCTTTGGATGGTACTTTTTAAGAACCCAAGTACACTATTCTTATACTAAATTTAATGCTGATTCCGAAAATGTGGTCAAAAGTCAAAATTGAATGAATTAAAGCGGAGAAATCTGAGTTTAGAAGGAAAAAAACACGGTTTTCTTGAAAAAACCTTTAAAAAATCATATCTCGAGAACGGATTGAGATAAAAATATGCAGTTGGCGGCATTTTACTCCATTTTTGTTGTAATTTCACCCAAATTTTTTTTTTTTTTTTTTTGCATCTGCGAGGGAATCACCCTGTATATTGTTCTCCATTTATCTATTCACTTGAATTTGGGTTATATACACCTTTTGTATCATTAGCAAGAAAGAAATGAATGGGTCGGAGTCATCAGACTCATAGCAGGACGATTTTATGTTTGTTTTTATATTTTTTAACGAAAATTTGCTCTTAGGGTCATGCTGCATGACTGGAAGATGTTTGCTCAGATCGCATCATATTACCGCTTCACTCGACACACCGCTTACAACTCGTAGCCATTGGACTCCCTACAATCTGTGCTTATTGCTTATAGTGTAATAAGCCGAAGTCCTTCGCAGGCAGCAAAGCCATGCGTGCGATGCGATCAAGCGAATTCCCCGATCATACGAATTCTCCGATCATACATACCGTATTATAGTGAAAGCGTCTTATGTAGATTACTATGGCGGTCAGTGAGGTCGTATGAATCTTTGTGAGAAGAAATACAGAAAACGTGTAAGGCGATTTACCCTTTGATAGGAACGTTATTTAAGGAAAATTCGGATAATTTAAACGGAATAGATTAATTATTGTAAGAAGCAAAGGTGTGAACGTACCTCCTAAGATAATCGTATAAGTTTTGAACAACCTTCTTCTTCTTCTCGGCATTTCGACTGAAGACTGAAGTTTACATTAGTTTAGGTTATTATCAACCGTAACTAAATAATTTATCTCACCTGCACTCTAGACTCCAGAGATATTCAATCTTAAATGGGTTTAGAGTTAAGTTCAAAGTAACAGGGTAAGGATGTTATCACCTCGCTGTCACAATAAAACTGCGATATGAAAGTAAGGGCAAAGAATATCCGTTGAATCCCAATTCAAACCTTACGATGTTTTGAATTCATTACATAAAACGCTGCAAACTATTACACAGAGATATTATTTATGTATTGTTTAGCTCTCCTACGCAAAAAACCTGTCTATATTAGGATGCCCGCTATTTTGAGAGAGGTGGAAGTTTGATGACCTCCACCCGAAATTTGGTTTAAAATGTCAAAGAAATGCCCCCCTGAATTTTTTCAGATTTTTTGCAGAACAAAAACCTACGCCGGTAGCTTGATTTTGGTTTTTGAAATACGCTTTTTTGGCCAATATCAGACTTTTGAATATAACTTTAACCATCTTCATTGTAAAATTGTGAAACTTCGTATACTTACGTTTTTGGGGTCGCTGAACTCGAATATGCAGTCAATAAAAGTCTACAGCAACAACTTTTGATAGTTTGGAATCTCAAAATCGTCAAAATCATATAAAAAAATGACAATTTTTTAAAATTCATTCTAAAATTATGAAAATTCGTATTCTTATGTTTTTTGAGTCGCTGAACTCGAATTTGCTGTCAAGAAATCAAAATTCAAACAGAAACACGTGAAAATACGAATTTTCGTCATTTTACAATGCATTTAGAACAATTGTAATTTTGTGATATGATTTTGAGATTCCAAATTATCAAAAGTTACTGCTGTCGACCTGTTTTGACTGCATATTCGAGTTCAGCGACCCCAAAAACGTAAGTATATACGAAGTTTCACAATTTTACTAAGAAGTTTGTAAAAGTTATATTCAAAAGTCTGATATTGGCCAAAAAAGCGTATTTTAAAAACCAAAATCGAGCTACCGGCGTAGGTGTTCGTTATGCAAAAAATTGGGAAACTTCAGGGGTCATTTTTTTATATTTAAAACCAAATTTCGGGTGGAGATAATCAAAATTCCAACTTTCTCAAAATACACCCTAGTCTATATTATTAAACGAAACATTAGGTAGGTATCTAATGTGTCTGCACAGAAGAAATCAAGTTTTAAAATGGTGTTATTAATAATGCACGTCATTGCACGTTTTGTACCCGTCATAAACTTGTTATTTATGAATTAAACTAAAGATCTCTATGAGAAAAACTTCGTTGTGGCCACGCGAATAAAAATAGCCATATATAGCATTCGCACTTTGAATTAAACATTTCGCGAATTGAATTAAACTTTCCGCGAATTGAATTAGACTTTCCGCAAAATTAATTAAACTTTTCGAAAAATGAATTAAACTTTTCGCAAATTGAATTAAACTTTCCGCAAATTGAATTAAACCTAGATACGTGAAAAGATCAATAACATTGAGAAACCCTTCCGGTTGAGACGCGGCTTAAATTTAAAAGAAAAAAGAAAAAAAATCAAGAAAGGAACACTGATTCCTCCCTGTTGCTGGGTACCAAAGTTATTCTCATAGGACGGCTCAGCATTTGTGCAAACGTGATGGATATGTTTCTGCTGCTCTCAACTGCTGCTCTTGGACGAACTCTCCATTACTTTTTGCTTTTAGAAGTCTTCTTGCTAATGCCTATAAATTATATAAAATGCCATCTATAAATGGATACGTTGCGAGCTCAGTTTTGTTAATAATAAATAAATAATTTGCCTTCAGAGTAACTTCATGAGGTGCTGGATTATGTTTAAATCTACAATTTTTGTGCTCGTTCCATCACTTGCACGATTCGTTACAATATATTTTGTTGAAGTTTTACATTTTGTCTTGATTAAAACAACAGATTCGCCTAAGGTCAATTTGCAGAAAGTTTAATTCAATTTGCGAAAAGTTTAATTCATTTTGGGAAAAGTTTAATTCATTTTGCGGAAAGTCTAATTCAATTCGCGGAAAGTTTAATTCAATTCGCGAAAGGTTTAATTCAAGTGCGAATGCTATATATAAAGATATTGAAATTTAATTTTTCATCATTCACTAGAAGACCCGACGAACTTTGTTCCGGCGTAGAGGCAATAAATGTGCAGATTTTGGATTTTATTAAGTTCAAATGTTTTATTAGGATTATAAATATAAATACGAAAAATCAAGTGTTTTAATGAGTCTTTATTTATTATGGTACATGGGTTGCACTCTTCAGTAAAGCACCTTGTGATAAACGACATTTTGCTTCCGAGTCTACCCAAAGGTAGCGGAAGCATTGTTTTCACATTCGGGAGAAAAAAAATTTTTTGGTCTCCAAAATCAAAATTTCCAATCGCATTTTACGTTTTAGACCATTCTGAACAACTTTGGTTCCGTGTCTGTCTGTCCGTCTGTGTCGGTCGTGTGTCCGCCAATCCTTGTAACAAGCTTATTTTCCACAGTTTTCATCCGATTTGGATGAAATTTTCCGGGAATAGGGGATAGAATAAATTTCAGGGCGAGGGAGTTGACGGTCCCCTATCAGTTTAATCGTTCTTGACTCAGTACCTAACTCTGCGCATGCGCAAACTTCAAATTCTACCAAGCATCATTTTCTTACGCCCTAGTCGTCCGATCTCGCTCAAATTTGGATGATAGTTGGGGGATGACAATTTGATCATCTTATATTAATTTCAACATGACTGTATCATTAATAGCTACTGCGCATGCGCCTATGTGAAATCCTTGTAACAAGCTTATTTTCCACAGTTTTCATCCGATTTCGATGAAACTGTCAGAGAATGCGCGGGTTAGGTTGTAGATGTTCCCCTATCAGTTTCATTGTTGCCAAATCAATACTTCATTCTGCGCATGCGCAAAAGGAAATTCCCTTATGTTCCATTTTTCACACTCTAGTCGTTCGATTCCGCTTAAATTTGTATGATGGTTGGAAGAAAATGACTTGATTACCTCATATAAATTTTAACACGATTGTTCCAATAATAGCTACTACGCATGCGCCAATGTGAAATAAGTACTTGCAATGACCTTAATTTCCACAGTTTTCATCCGATTTTGATGAAATTGTCAGCGAATGCGTGGTCCGTATCTATTTCATTGTTTTCAACTCATCAGTTCATTCTGCGCTTGCACAAACGTAAATTACATTGAGTATCATTTTTTTCGTTTCTTAATTGACCAATTATGACATTTCACGCTACTTCTTGATTTACTATTTTCCGCTCAGGAATTTTTCAAGATCATTTAAAACTTTTCAATGATCTATACATTCATGATAGGTAAACGAGGAAGCTATGTGCCACAACTAACCTGGCAGACGTTATTCGTAACATTATCAGGCGCAAGAACAAATAACGCAGATGGTCTTCTGACCCTTGAACCTGCCACATACTATTGACCACGGGAAAAACATGGATTTTCTAGATTCAGACTACAAACTTTCAAGAATTGGCCAAGGATTGCTAAGGAATGCCTTGACCAAGGCGAGTCAAGAGGAGTCAATGCCTTTTGTTATACCATTTTTAACAAATGAACAGCTAGACTGATGTTTTGACTGATAAATTTTTCGTTTTTCTGTCTGTTGCGTTCTGTTATACCACGTTTTATGTCAGGTCCCACGGGAACGGGATAAAAAGTATCCTATGTCCGTCCCCTGGGGCACATCCCCCACCAATTTTCAGCCAAATCGGTTACCCGTGCGTTGCACGGACCCACCTGTATGTTTTAGTCGGTGTTTAGACAGCTGAAATAACCATATCCACACTGTACCATATTATACTGTTATATTTTATTATATATTTGTGTTTATCATATATAGTTGTTATATTATTATAATATTATTTTACGGGTGTATTCTAGAAGGTCTAACGATGATGGAATAGCCTTTTTTAGCTGCCCGTCTTTTAGCAAACTTGAAATTTGTTTTCAGGGGGAACAGTTACATTCCGCCTATCCGTGACCATTGTGTTCATGGTGAGACAGGGCCGTTCTTAGCAAATATACGGATCCAATTGTTCAATGGGCGCAGAATTTAATTATCTTCAATTTTAATTCTATGAGAAATTTGATTATTTAAGTTTTCCCTTCACATTCTCGGAATCTTCAAGAACATATGATTTTCTATCATAACTCTATTCAGACTCATTTATTGGAGGAAAAAAAGTGAATTCTTTTAGAAATCTAGAATTATAAATAAATGTTTAAAATTCAGCCACTTCCTCAAAATCAATCTTGGATCCAATTTCACAAAAACTGCTTCAAAAATCTGGCGTATTACAAATATTGTTTTAAGTTAACTAGGCTGTAAAAACCCTTTCCACCCACAAGGGGAGGCAAATAAAAACATCCAGTGGCTAAGATGTTAAAATAAGTTACTACCCAACACCTCACACTTCTTATTTCCTTTTGATTAATTTATTTTATGAATTAAATCGTAATTTAGCATAATATCTTTCTAAGTAACAGTAACCATTAGGTAGCGAAGAATTCTGTCTTTCTTCGTTTGAAAGATGAATATTGACCAGTGGCGTAGCTAAGTACAGTAGGTCCCGCTTGTAGTGATCGCGTGGGGCAAGACCAGTCAGATCACTACAAGCGGGTGATCACTACAGGTGGAGGAATGAGGAATGAAGCCAATTCATAAATACATACATTTTTATTGCTACGTACAAAGCCAACGTGGGCACTTTAGGAACTAAGGTAAATCTTTATATATAATTCCGAACGGTCTTTGAAATTGTGAAGAACTTCGCGGTCCGATTTTAGTGTTAGACTGCTCATTCGAATCAGCACGGCCTCAAGTTTGTTGCAAAAGTGTCGCTGTTCGTCTCTATACCCGCCTTGATCGTGTTCTAGGCGGTCCTTATCAACGAAAGTTGTTTATTAGGCTGTGGCGGTAACAACAGAAATTCACGGTAAGTTAGAAACGTAGTGTAGTTACTAACATCTAGGAGAGTTATTTCAGAACGAAGAAATTGAAACTGAAGAACATCGGACTTTATATATATAATTCCGAACGGTAAGTAAGAAACGTAGTGATGGGGTCTTTCCTGATGAGCTGAGTGAGCTAAATGCTTTCCTGTTCACTGTAGGAAGTTGAAATTTGATAGGGAGACTCTCTGGGACATTAAGAGACGAGTGAAGTGATGGGGTTTTTTCTGATGAGCTGAGTGAGCTAAATTCTTTCCTGTTCACTGTAGGAAGTTGAAATTTGATAGGGAGACTCTCTGAGACATTAAAAGACGAGTGAAGTCATGGGGTCTGTTCTGATCAGCTGAGTGAGCTTAATCCTTTCCTGTTCACTGTAGGAAGTTGAAATTTGATAGGGAGACTCTCTGAGACATTAAGAGACGAGTGAAGTCATGGGGTCTGTTCTGATCAGCTGAGTGAGCTAAATTCTTTCCTTTTTACTGTAGGAAGTTGAATATTCGAAGCACAAATTGGACATGACACAACACTCGACTTAATCTAGACACAGAACAAGCACGAGCTTTGCTGGAGTGGTACCAGACACATCAGGACGAAGGCAGCTGTAGCATCTCCTACACACAACTCAACACCAGTTCGACATCTACGAGTACTACCGATCAAGATACAATCAACGACATAAAGAAGGAGACAGAAGATACGGACGCGCAGATTCAGACGCTTACAAAGAAACGAAGAAGACTCGAGATAGAATTACACCATCATCTCACCATGCCCAAATAGTGGCGAGGACCACCTCAACTGGTGATATTTATTTTATTACATTACTTACATTTTGATCGGTATTTCCTCTTTTTTAATCATTTAATAACATCGCCTTAGCTTTGCACCAGGTCACATAACGCCGCAAATAGGTAGGACTTATATCGTTACTATAATGTCCTGAGTTCCTGTTAGGTACTACAGTTATACGGACTAGATTAGGGCTTTCCAAGCCCTAACAGGCCTCTAGTATACATATAATACTACATAACAGGCCTCTAGTATACATATAATACAAGAATGTATAATGTAAGTGTATACATATAATGTATAATGTAAGTGTATACATATAATGTATAATGTAGAATGTAAATATACATGTAGTTACAATACATACATGTCTAGTCAGATTTATGGCTCATTTTTGGGAGAAAATGCGTCAATTTCCGATTGCCTCTTGTTCTCAAGTAACATCTTTCTGACGCAGTCCTCTTACTGATCGGGGACCAAAATTTTCGCCGTAGAGGAGGAACACCATCGTCGTCCACTGCTTCATCTTGGTCTTGGTTGTTCATGTCATTGTGTTGCATCATGATGCTGTCGCAGATGTCCTGTTAAGTCGGTTGGAACGAAGTTTGCACTGTTTCGTCGATCGCCATCCACTCTTCGTACTGCTCCAAAGTAATGACGTCAAAGGTCGGTACAATTGGCACAACAGAGGTCTCCGCTTCCTCGACAACTTTAACGTGTGCTGTGGTTTCGCTGACAGAATTCCACGCTTTTGCCATAAAATGGAGGCCATCGAGTAGCGACGTCTTCTTTATTAACTCATTTTCTTGATTCGATGCACCATTAAAAATTATCTCGGTGGGAGAGGGAAGGTGTTGATACATTGGGGTTCCTTGATCACTACAACCGGAACCTTGATCACAACAACCGAGCGATTTCGTGTGTGTTTAACTAGGAGCGATTCGGTCCCTAGAGTTTTGATCATAACAAACGGGTGATCACTACATCCGCAATCACTTCAAGCGGGACCTACTGTCATTTCTCATGGAGGGGCAAGTCAAGGACTACATTTTATTTTACAGTCTTAGTACCAGAAATAAAAAACGGGGCATGAAACCGAGAACGACAAACAACAAAATGTAAACAAAACAAACTCAAACCAGCAATATGCTTGGTTAGAATAGAAATACCTACTGCTACAATAGATTGTTTTAATCTTTTCTATTGAACTAATTCAATCACCACAGAAAACTTCGACTTTTTTTCTTTAAGAGTATTTTAACTGTGATTTAATACGTAAATGGTATAATACAAACGATATACCCAACAATCAAAAATTAATAAAAGAATACGGGAAACAACCAAGCTTGATCAAGTAGGCAGTGGAAAGTATGGGAAGTTAGTAGGGGAATTCGGTGGATACTGAACAATGGATATTTTTCTAGGGAAAAGTAGCACATGGGCTAGCCCCAGAAGGTAGTGGGGAACGACTTGATTTCAGTTAGTAGTATCCACATTTCCGTTCCGTCGACTAGGTGATTATACTCCTCTCCGAGGGGCTGTAAAATATCCACACAATTTTGCCCTTATACAAACGAACCTAATAAACATTTCTTTATTTCTAAGGGCGTCTAAAGTTCCTAGGCAATCGGATCCGTATAATAGTAGTGTGTTATACTAATTACGTTCTCCAATCGGACGTGTTAGGTACTGAAGTTAGAAGCGTAAAATTATCAATTTTGATCGTATCCGCATACCACGAACTTCTGCGTCCTCAGTATTTCATGGAGGGGCGACAATGACATTGACTTACTATCTTGATTATCCTTGGGTTCTTCTTGGGAATCTTTGTCCCTCCGCCAATGGTCTGATTCCACAGCCGCCATCATCGTTCTTCTCGAGTCATAATCGTAATCTTCATCGTCGATTGAGCCACTGAGGTTTTTCGGGGACACGAACACATCTATAAAATGAGCACAAAGGAAATATTTGATTAGGGGAAACAATGGGAAAGTACTTTAGTATCAACTGACATTGTTAGCCTAAGTTGAAGAATCCTAGATAAATTTAAGGTCATTAGAATGTGAAAAATCAATATTTTGGGATTTTTAAGATAATGGTAGATTATCCATCGGTATCTTAGAATACGATGAATCCGTTGGAGACTATCTACCTTATTATGTGGGTTTCAACCAATCACGTTTAAATAGGATTAGACGGCCACTGTGAAAGCTAAGCTAGTAGGAAGGATTTTTTGACTGCAAACATAATGAGCTGTAAAAACCCAAATTCCGTGAAATTCATACGATACCACCTGTACGTGAGTTCTCTATTAACAAATTATATTTATATAAAACCAGAATAAATAGGTTGATGTTATGAGCTGATACTTTCTAATTCCTTGCACCATGGGATTCCATCCAGTTTAAATATTCACTGACACCATGTTCAACAAATAAAATACCTACAGAAACCTGTAAGAGTTCTAATCAGCTGTTACTAAGAACCGTTCAGGTGAGCGGGAGCAGGTCACTCAACGATACTGCTGGCCCCGCCATTCAGTCTCCAGCATTTGTCCAAGGTGAGTCAGCTCTCATTCTCTAGTGTGCATAGCAATTAGTATTCATATAAATCATCATTGCCTTATACCAATACCTAACCCATTGCTATCCTCATACCTCATTAACTTCCCTGCGGTATTTCTTACACCTTTATCAAAGCATATTCAAGAATATATAGAGGCCACAGGCTTAACAGACAACCTCCCGTAAATACCTTTCTTTTGGAGTACAATGAAGAAATAGGTGATAAACTATCCCAGAGATTAATTTCTGTGTCATACTCATTCACCTTTACCCTGAAATAATAACTAATATATATATATAAAATAAGTTGAAGTTGGGGGTTCTTGAGGTTCAGTCAGTTCCCCCCAACCCCCAACTTCAAATTATTTATAAAAAACAGTCGAAAACAACTACCTACCAATATATATATATATATATATATATATATATATATATATATATATATATATATATATATATATATATATATAATATATAAAATTCTCGTGTCACAGTTTTTGTTGCCATACTCCTCCGAAACGGCTTGACCGATTTTGATGAAATTTTTGTGCTTATCCGGTATCTATGAGAATCGGCCAACATCTATTTTTCATCCCCCTAAATGTTAAGCGTAGTCCACCCCTAAATTTTTTTTTAAATTTTTTAGACAAAATTTTTAATTTCTATTTTAATTAACGTCTGCCAAGTTGGGTGGGCAGTATAACTTCCTCAAGCGAGCGAAGCGAGCAGCATCCCCCACAGAAGTTAAACCTACCCTTAGAGATCTACCGTTTGCGAGCGAAGCGAGCAACATCCCCTACATGTTTCAATTGTAATACATTCCATGTATACAGCCACACTTTGCGAGCGAAGCGAGCAACATTCCCTATATGCCACACTTTGCGAGCGAAGCGAGCAATTTAACGGGGGGTCCGGGGGGCTTGCCCCCCGGCTGGACGTGGAGGCGAGCGGAGCGAGCCGGAGCGGCTAGTATATATATATATATATATAATACAGTACAGACAATAGAAATACACTGCCAAGGACATGGCACAAAGCTTCCTCGTTGCTGGAACGTGGCTTCAAAAAGAAAATTACGTTCAGGGATGCTCTGATTGTACCACTGATTCAATCATGATGAAACTGATGGGGGACCATCTAGGGCTAAATCCACAATATTCCTGAAAATTTCATTGAAATCCAATCAAAATTGGGGAAGTTACGGCTGTGGCAAAGAAATATAGAAAGACAAACGCTCGCGCATGCGCACAGCGTACCGCTGATTTAATCATGATGAATGTTCTAAGGGATCTCAAGGGACCTTACCTGAAAACCTGACTCAAATCTGTTCAACATTGACGGACATGACTATCACAGGAAAATTACGTTCACGCAAGCAGAGCGTAACACTGATTTAATCATGATGAAACTAATAGAGGACCATCTAGGGCTAAACCCACACTATTCCTGAAAATTCCTGAAAGTGTCATTGAAATCCAATAGAAATTCAGGAAGTTATGGCTGTGGCATGGAAATATAGATAGACAAACGCTTCCGCATGCACACAGCGTACCGCTGATTCAATCATGATAAATGTCGTAAGGGACCTTCCCCGCTCTCTAATCCAACGAGGACGGTGAATAGTGAAGTTAAGTCTTCATCATCCTCGTTAAATTCGTCCACAAAAACCAATGCTCTAATCAATCCTCTTTGACTCATTTCCGTGCACTTAGGAAAGCGTAGGAATTAGCTAGGAAAATGTAACAAAACAGATGGAAAAGCGTAGCAAAAAAAGATTTCGGTCATGTGAACAAAGATGGCGAAAAGAACTACCTACCTATTAAATCGTTGATTTGAACGCTAACCACCCGAATTCGGCTGGTTGGTAGTGATCTTTGATTTAGCGCATTTGATCATTGATTTATCTGAACCGGAGTTGGTGAAACCGAATATCGTGGTTTAACAGCTGAGATCTTCGGTTTAATGAGTAAACGTTCATTAAAAGCTTAGGTGAAACCGGCCCTTAATCTGTTACAAACCCCAGCCCCAAAATTAGTTATTTATATTTCAAGTTATATAAATATTCAAGTGCTGTGTCGCCTACTCCTTTGTTAGAATTCCACTTAATTCAATAGGTAGGTACATGACACGATCGATCTTGATTTTGAACTTACTATCTTGATTTTCACCAGTCTGTTCTTGGTTTACCTCTCTCCCCCTCTTCCAGGCATCCAGCTCTTCTCCATTGACTGGTCTCATAGCTATAAGAGTAAAAATGTTCAACTTCCCTTCCTTTCCGTTACGTAGTTTTCCTAAGATAAGTTAGAATGAATACAGTAATGAATTTCATTGCAGTCGTTTGGACGTTTTTGATGAGGAGGGAGGCAAGCCAGTTCACATTGATATGAAACGAGAAGATTGGCACATACATTAAAATACATCGTAAAAAAAAGTCATGCAGTTACAGTTGGGCAAAATGTAGTTCCAGCTACTTCAATAAAAAGTAATTGCAGCTACTTTTTCCAGTGTTGACCAAATTGTGCTTACAAATACCAAGTACTAAATACAAGTACAAGAGCTTCAAAAAATGAATACAAGTTCAAGTACTCAAATGTACTCGTACTTGGAACCAAGGAAACAAGAGCAAGAACAAATACTTGTAGTTCAACAAGTACTTACAAGTACTAGGACTTTTACATACCAACTCACTGTTCAATTAGCTAAGCATTTGCACTTGGGAGATCAACGCTACAAGTACTTATTACTTGTACTTAGTACTACAAGTACTAGCAACTTTCCTGGATGTACTACAAGTACTAGCAACTTTCCTGGATGTACTACAAGTACTAGCAACTTTCCTGGATGTACTACAAGTACTAGCAACTTTTCTGGAACCCACCGCATAATTGGACCATATACCCACCCTCTGATATACAGGGTGGGCTCCGGGAACAGACCCAAAAGTGGGGCGCCCCTACGCCGCCCAGGGTAGGGGTAGAAAGGTTTGTGAGGGCTCATTCGAACCGTTATACCGTTATATGATGCCGTTTAGTTACCATCATGGATCGGTGGGATGTGCTTCATCGTATATTCGCTTATGACGCGTATGTAAAAAACGATGAATCGATAGTTGCGGTGCAGCGTGCTTTCAGAATCAGATTCAACCCTAAACGTCGCGGAGTTTTTCCCACTCGGGAAACAATCATGAGCTGGATCACAGATTTTCACACAACAGGGAAAATTATTGAGGGGGGGGCACCTGGCCCTGCATTGCATGGACAGTGATAACCCCAGAGAACACGGCGAGGGTTAGAGCAGCTGTTCTCCAGAGCCCAGGGCGTTGTGTGCAAACAAGCTCAGACCCTGCAAATGAAATACACGTCAGAGTGACGAATCATTAAAAGAGAACTAAAGATTCATCCATACAAGTTGGCTATTGTTCAACAGTTGAAACCTAGTGGTTACCCTCAGTGTTCTTCATTTGTACTAGAGATGCTCTCATTGATATGGTGCTGTTGATGAGTGATGAGGCGCACTCTCACCTCAACGGTTCTGTTAATAGGCTAAATTGCCGGTATTATGCTGTAGAAAACCCTCAAAAGTCTCCACAAACGGCCCCTGCACAGATCTAAAGTTACTGTTTGGTGTGTCGTTTCAAGGAAATTCATCATTGGCTCTTCTTTTTTGAGGAACAAGGAATCACCGTGACTGTCAATTCTAACCGCTACATTGAAATGCTGACCAACTTTTTGAAACCTGAGTTGCACAGAAGAAGGCGAATTGTCACTTGGCGCACTTTCACCTCAACGGTTCTGTTAATAGGCTAAATTGCCGGTATTATGCTGCAGAAAACCCTCAAAAGTCTCCACAAACGGCCCCTGCACAGATCTAAAGTTACTGTTTGGTGTGCCGTTTCAAGGAAATTCATCATTGGCTCTTCTTTTTTGAGGAACGAGGAATCACCGTGACTGTCAATTTTAACCGCTACATTGAAATGCTGACCAACTTTTTGAGACCTGAGTTGCACAGAAGAAGACGAATTGTCAACCCAGTGGATGTTTGGTTTCAACAGTATGGGGCCCCTCCTCACACTTCCACTGCCTCAGTGGCCCTGGTGCGGGAGATGTTCGCCAATCACGTCATATCACGTTTTGGGGATGTGCTTTGGCCCCCCCAGGTCACCTGATTCGATGACTTGCAGTTTTTTTCTTTGGGGGTACCTTAAGGAAACCTTTTAATCCGACAAAACCGTGCACCTTGGACGCTCTTAAGGATGCAATAACAACCGAAGTTCATTCAATTGAGGAAGCATTGCAAGAGATTGTCCACAGAAACTTCTTGGAACGATTTGCTTCATGCTATGAACAAGATGGACACCATATGCTGGACGTTTTTTTCAAAACTTGAAATGGAACTTATTTCCCTTCATAAAAATGTAAATAAAATGGTTGTACATTTGAAATATCTAGAGTTATGTCTATTTGTTTTTGGGTCTATTCCTGGGGCCCAGCCTGTACATCGCCTGTTTAAAGCTCAGTGTCTCCTTCGATGGCAAGTATGGCACTCTACTTTTCCTTCTGGCCGACGCTACACTACCTTGTTCCCTGCAACATCACCAACACCCTGGCACTCCCATCCATCCTTCGCTGGCCTACCAAAACAGTAGAAAGAAAATCGGGGTGACCGTCACCAAATCATTCCTGCACCGTATTGGTCAGGAGGAAAGTGGCTTATGCTCCACCTGCCGAACAGAAGAAACTGCAGAGCACCTGATTATGGAGTGCACCAAGACACACAACCAAAGAGCCACGTTGTTCCACAAGTGGGACAAAGAACTATCAAGACCATATAATCTTGATGTCGCACTATGCTCCCAACTTCCACCAGTATACATTTCTCTATTCAACTTCCTACAAGCGTGTGGTCTGAAGCAGTGATACTACTATGTACTACAGTAGCTATATATATTGTATATATTTATATTTCATAGCAATTACTTATTGTTGGCTGTACAGTGTAATTTGTAATTGATGCCAAATAAATAAATAAAAATTAATTCCTAGATGTCCATTGCAGTGCTGACGATCTACACACTAGAATCTGAGAGCACAACTAAAATCTGTCAAAGAGATCAAAATGATTTATTATATCTAGGGGCACTAGAGGGTGGTTTAACAATGTAGTGGCCCTCAGCCGCGCGTCGGACAGAGCCAGTTTAAAGAGAAAATTCAAAATTCAGTGGGACAGGCGCCCTGGAGGTAATGCCAACCGACTGTTCAGCCCAGTCATGTTGGCTGCACTGTCCGCAATCGCCAAAAACTCATTGTTTCCTCGGCTCTCGTTCGCGACAGATGAGTTGTTGTTCCACCTCAGCTTTCACTTATATTTTAGAACAATTTCTCAGGCAAAAAAAGTGCCGGATTTCACAGTAAAATAGCATCTTTTTTCGTGGCTAGTTTTTCAATTTGCAATCGCGAGTTCAGTGTTTATTGCGTTGAAATGTTTCGCACTCGGGACCCTCCCCCTGGTCTCGTCTCTTCAGGAGTGCGTCGGGAATGTGCGGATGAAAATCCACGGGAAACTCGCTTTTTGCGTACGAAAATCGGGAGAGACGTTTTTCGAGTTTTTTTTTTATATAGTCGAGATCATCAGATTTCATTAGCTTTAACAGGTAGAAAATTATGGGAAGATCAAAAACTCCCTAATGCCTGCCCCCTCCACAGACGAATCATGGATCCACCCATGGAACTGATCATTAATCATTGATGGACTTGCCAAGCAGGAGTGAATGGGATATGGGGGGTCAAGGCTTGGACGCACTCACTTCTTAAAACTCAATATCATAATCATATCTAAAGTAGGTAGAGTCAAGATTCGACTCTGCGATTTCTGAAGGTCCAAGAACTGGTGAGTTGATTTCACAAGAATAATTTGTCAATACATACATCTATGCATGTGTCAAGTAACTCAGTAACTACTCACAATCGGTACGATCCAGAACTTTGGGTTCAATTGTTGAGATATCTTCCAAATCCATGTCTTGATCAGAATGCTGGTCTGACATATTGAATAGGTTTTCAGTGGTTCTATAACAAGGGAAAATAATTTATTAGATATTTACCATTAAAAAGTAGTAGAGGCACTTAAGATACGGAAAAGCTTGGCAGCAAACTGGGATTCAAAACAAATTAATGAGGTAGAAACGAAGAGAAACAACTCTGTCATTAAAAATAAATAAATACAATAAAGGGGTCTTTCCATCTGAGATCTAGGCGCTATGGCTCAGTAAAAACAAATACTACTTAGTGAGCAAAAGAAAACACCACGCAGACCAACTTCAAGCAGAAGGAGCAACCATCCCATCTCATCCCAGAGCTCAGACTATCGTTAACAACAATAAAGTTTTCAATAAACCATTGCAATTGCATTTCGCCAAGCTTTCAATAAACCATTCCAATCACATTGCAATGCTTTCAATAAACCATTGCAATCAAATTGCCACGCTTTCAATAAACCATTGCAACCACATTTCCAGGGTTTCAATAAACCATTGCAATCACATTGCCAAGCTTTCAATTAACCATTGCAATCACATTGCCAAGTTTTCGATAAACCATTGCATTCGCATTGCCAAGCTTTCAATAAATCATTGCAGTCACATTGCCAAGCTTTCAATAAACGTTGCAATAGTATTGCCAAGGCTTTCAATAAACTATTGCAATCGCATTGCCAAGGGTACAATAAATCATTATTGAAATCGCATTGCCAAGCTATCAATAAACCATTGGAATCGCAATGACATAAGGCTCGAGATATGTAGTAGAACTTCGGCCCAACAATGGCTCCTCCCCACCTCACCCTTTCGGCTCAAATTTAATTTTCTTTGCTTATCCTGAGAGGGGCATGTCCCCCTTGTCACCTGATGCCAAATACGTAACGGTAGATCCAAAACGATGTAATTATATTACGATAATTTATGAAAATTCGCTCATAAAATCATGCTGTATGACTGGAACTCTTACAATACGCCGCCTTTTCATAATAAAAACGTTGGCATGACAAACTATACACATCATTCTGATCGTCCAACTAATCTGAGTTTTTACTAAGGGATTGACTACTTAATGTTATGCATTCTTGAGCACCAAACCAAGGCGGATCACGCTCAGCCCTTTTGTCAGATAGAAAAGGTTGGTTTTGCAAAAAGGCTGAGTTCTTCCAGCTTTTTTTTACAAAAAGGCTAAAAAAAAAAATAATAAAATTTAAAAAACCAGGCTGATTGTCATTCCGTGTTTATTAGGAAAAGGCGGCGTATTGTAAAAGGGCTAGGCTTTTTACAAAAAGACTGATTTCGCAATAGGGCTGCGACGTATACAAATCAGAAAAATCTACCTTTAGGCCAAGGTAGCAACTAGTAGCACCTGGAATTGTACGAAAACTTTCTTTAATACCTTTCTCGACCATCTGAGGCCAATGGTAGCGCACACATATTTGAATGAGTTTTCCTACCTAATTTGGAAAAATATTCATGAAAATCGTACTTTAAAGATGATTTACTCATCTAAGGATTTACTTGTTGGCTGTGGTTACCAATCAGCAAAGCTCTCATCATTTTGGAAATAAGAAGAAAAAAAAATACAAATACAATAACAAATAAATCGCTAACATCGGTCTACTTTGAGCATTCCGAATTTCCTGCAAACTTTTCTAAGCAGTTTTCGGGAAAGCCTTGGTTTGTTTGGGTGTTTCAAGAATTATAAAATAAAGGATAATATTTTCAAATCTGTGGAAAAATAAGAAAAAATTGAGTTTCGATATTGTTTTCGGGGGCTCTGGACCACTGTGCGGCCCACGCACCATCTGCACTCTGAGGGAAACTGGATTATCATTGAGAGGGAATAATTCCCTTTCAAACGATGGAAACTTCTCTAACCTAGCTAGCTAGTTCAATACTCTGAGAATTTTTCTCACACATGGTTAACGACTAATGTAACCAGTTGAGTCAAAGACACATTCATGTGACAATGTATCAGCTTGTAGCGTTGATACTCTTTGAACAGTTTAACCACCACTTTTGATATTTGTCATGTGCTTGCCTACCTATAAAATAATAAGTATGATAAAGAGTGCTGCTGAAGCCTGATTGGTCGATGGTTGGAGTTAGGCCATACCTAAAATCGTTGCAAATTGTTATGTACTCAAAGTTTTGATTAACACGTTCCGAGCGGAATGGATCGATCGATCCAGGCGCCCTCGTTCGATTCACCCGGAGTGGATCGATAGATCCAGCTACAGAGAGCACAAAGGTTCTTACGTTCTGCCTTCTGACGAGATTACCACGCATTCTGTTGGCTGAGGAGTTTAACGGGTCGTTTTAAAAAAAAAATGTCCGTTTTCTCAATTTACTGTGTCCCAAAGATTTGAAACATGATTCTGGAGCCAATTTTCAACTTATAGCAATGGGGTATGAATCAAAATGTTCTTTAGGTTATCCTTTGTAAAACCAACTATCAAACATGACGTTTTTCTAACAGTTAATAGGTTTGTTAATATCAACAGTTTTAAAAAAAGTCCAAATAGTTATGTCCCAGTGGTACTTACGATAGTTACTAAGGTTTGTAACTTTTGACTAGAAAATTTTTTTTAGATCTGAAAAGTAATTTCTGTCAGACATTAATCTATAGATAATGACTTAGCAAGGTTTTTAGAATTCTGAAGAGTTGAGGGCAGCTAGAAGAAAAAGTACCTTGTCCCAGGACTTTGGTCACAATAGTTGTGTCCCAATAGTCATGCGATGGGTGGCGGCTGGAGAGTATTTGGAGGGGGAGTGGAGGGTCTAGCAAGTGCGTGTGACGTTCTCCTAACGCCCTTAGTTGAGTGCCACGTGCTCTGCAGCATCTTTGGTGTCCAAGGATTTTTCACCTTCATCACAATGGTAAGTGGTTTAATTCAAGGTTTAATTCAATAATCTATATTTTTGCACATGTTAACCAATCGTTTTTTATGAGATTGGAGGAGTGTAGCCTTGTTCAAAGTCGAAATGTCCAGATAGTTATGATAACTATGGTGACCGACTAATTTATTTCTGTTTTGCAGGGTGTGATACCAGGCAGTTCATGCACAATTCGAGTAACTGAGTGCTGTGCCAATGTTGCACTGTACTCATCCGGAGAAAACACCAGTACTTTCGGGCTCCATGGCGTCCTCCACAGATCGGGCAAGGATGCTGTAGATTTATCCTCAGAATACTTTCAGAAGATCAGTCACTGTTGTCACCTGATTCAATGTTACGATGGACGAACATTTTGACAGTTCTCGGACGGTTTGATGGTGAGGGTGTAGAAGTGGATTGTAAATTGTCCAGTGAGGCTTTTCTTGGTTTTGTGTTTGGCACATCGTACGTTTGATGAACATGTGAATGGGCTTGAACCTGATATTGGAGTACTCGGTCCACCCATGCTCTCAGTGACTAGGAAATTCAGCAGAAATTCACAGCTGTGACTTGGATGACATTCCTGATTACATCCCTCCTATGGAATTAGTGGATGCCTCAGCAATTAAATGTGGAACCTTAGTGTTGGTGGAGCTATAAGGTGGGGAGCTACAAATATAATACTCCAACTTTGGGGCACTTTGGGGGGGGGGGGGGGGGGGGGGGGGTTGGTTTTCAAGACTTCATGAAACAATTAAAATAAGTTGCTAAGTAATTGAATTGTTAATTGAGACAGTTTTATTGAAGAACTTTATTGTAATTAGCCCTGAATAAAATTTTATCCAGTTTAATTGCCTGGCTTGAGTGTTTCGAACATGTTCTACCTATTTCCCTCACTAAGTGTCCCACGCAGCTGTAGTGTTCAATAACACTTTTTTCGCCTGAATTTAATTTTTTCTAAACATATGTGCTATCGACGTTTGGAGTTTTAGACATATTAAAGGAAATTGCAGAACCAGATTGCTTGAAGAAACAGTTCAACATGAAAAAATAAATAAATAATTACCAACGTAACTCCTGTGACAAAAACCACAAAAATAAAATTTCCATGACAATCTATGCCAACAATTTCAACATATTTTTATTAGGCCCTAACTTATCCCGACGCATAGGATTCCCTGACATTTCCAGCTTTTCCCTGAATTTTCCAATTGGGGGCCACCCTGTGTTAATTTGGAGCCCTATTGAGGCAGGACAAATGACGATATAACACTGGAGGCTGCTGAGTCAGCAGATGCTTGCTGGAATAAGTCAGTCATTGTCACTGTGCGTATTGACTCAGTGAGTGAGGAATTGATGATGCAGCAATGTGATGTTGGGCTCACGGGGTGTTGCATATTAAAGTTCGGGTCCTACTGGCCAGCGCTAGAGTTACGGCTCATCAATACATCATTCCTCGACAGAATTCAAACTCGAGCCTTTTCGTATACCAGAGAGAACCTCTGAAAAATATCGCACTCTAGACCACTGCGCTACAGAGGCCAATGTAATGAAACCTCTTCGATTGACAGTTTCGCTGAACGTAATACACATACCTGCCTACCTTGCTAACAGCAGTAGCTACGTCAAAATCTACCAAACTTTCAGTTTTTCCACGATTTACTCTTCGGATCAAACATCTGGTAGCTCTATGTGGACTACCAAAAAGTACCTACCTTATATATGCATTAATAATGTAACATTATTATAACGTAATATTGTATTAACTATATATATAATGTAATATTCATTACATTGAGAATCCGGCAATCAACAAAGAACTCTACCTTACATAAATATATAGGGCAGTACCATAGATAACTACGGTAACTACAGGTTTCTGATACAGTATCTGTAATAGAAGGTAACCCTGGAATTTATATCATGGTGTGTTTCTGATAAATACCCAAGTACCTGTCCCACGTGATTATGCGGCGAAGGACATAATTCACATAATTATACCTACCTATAATTGAAAAATTCTAAAACCCGTGATTTCATATAATAAATGCGCATAAACCGCAGAGTGCCGAGTGAGGTTGATTTCGTTGTAAAACAAGGACTCGGTTCCGAAATTGGGGGTTTATAAATAACCGCGGAAACCTCGCATCTCCGCGTCAAGTCAGGTTCTTTGACCTTCTTCGGCATCTTACCTTATCGTCCAATCAGTTTTGGACAATTATAGGTAAATGTAAAGTTAAACTCACCTAAAATAAATTTAAAAAATCACAGAGAGACTGGTAGGGCCAAACCACCTGTTGACCGGGAAAATGACGATTTCCTAGGTCCCGCGTCAGCGAAACTCCGTCAAAATTCTGCAATCCCGATCCCTCTTGATCCCATCTTAAGACCAAACTTGGGAAAAACAGCTAAATTTCGAGAAATTAACCATAAACGAGCCGGCCGGCAAAATTGCACTCCACAAACACCGCGTGCAACGTATGGCTTTCGACCATAATCACAATTCACAAATCACCGTATCAAAGTGGGATGGAAATGTCTTCTCTGTGGTTACGAAATGATAAGAGTTGATAATAAAATCCTACTTGCTGCAAGTCTTCTTGCTTTCATATCGTGTCAGATAAAGTACGCACAGGATTCAGGAGATTTTTGTAACAATTTAAGTTTTAACATTATGTTCAGAAACTTAGAATTTCCAACCATTTTTCAGCTGAAATCCAAGAGTAGGTAGGGGGTTGGCATGATGTCTGGGAGAGGTAAGGAGAGGATCGGGAGAACCATTAATTTTGATCAGAAGGTTCCAACCAAATTTCGCAGATCCAACTAATACTTGTTGCTACTTGTCCTACTTGTTGCTATTCTTGTTCTTGCTATTCGTAACAGCTCTTGGCCGTTGTCAGGTGGGTGTAATTTGGATGTCCTATAAGTTTGTCGTTGTCGTTTATCCTTTGCCCCATTCCCATTCCATTGCTCGGTGCCTCTGTGTATTACCCTTTCGGCTAATTTCCCCAATACACAAACAACCCCTTCAAATGTTAAACCTCAACAACTTTGAAATTTGTGGAAAGCAACACCTATTTACTCGACCTCGCTACTGGACTCAATATGAAATAAGCATGTGGGTATGCTTCATTGGATGTTCGGAAATGAACGTAATGAAACATCCATGCAATGGAAAGGGCGCGGCCAGAATGCAAATGCCTAGAGGGAGGATGTCAATGTGGATCGCTATCGCTCCAGCCATCCATATAAACAAATACGAATGTTTGAATGTGGGTGGACAGAATGAGGAGGTGCGATGCCAGGCTCGCTGGGACGTCGATGATTTTGAATTCCAAAATTATTTGATCCAGGGATGTAGCTGTACGGGTCACATCCATGCTCCCTCTTCACCAGAGGGATAGAGAGAAATATCCCAATGAACGTGGATGGGCAGATGATTGAGACGTCCAATGCAATACGATACCAGGGAGTAATGCTTGATTCCAAGTTCAGTTTTTGGCACAGATTTGCAAACCGGCAGAAAAGGCGGCAACAGCAGTCGGGAATCTGAGTAGGCTTATGACAAATGTAGGAGGCCCTTCTCCAACTAAACGCAAGCTGCTGATGCGGACAGCTGATGCCATTATGATGTATGGAGCCATGGTTTTGGCAGAAGCCCTTAGGTTCCAAAAATATTGAAACAGGATGGAGGCAATCCAAAGAAGAGTAGCTCTCAGGACATGCAGAGCATACAGGACAGTTTCTGGACCCCCTGCTCAGGTTATTGCGGGAGTGGTCCCAATTAACCTCCTTGCTGAAGAGCGAAGGAGGATCTATCGGTGGAAGGGAGAGAACCCAGTACAGAACATCAAGAATGAGGAAAGAGGAGAAACACTGAGGAAATGGCAGGCTAGATGGGAGGATTAGACCCGAGGCTGCTGGATATACCAGTTGATTCCTAGCCTGAACGTATGGGTGAATAGAAAGCATGGTGAGGTGAATTATTACCTCACCCAGTTCCTAACCGGCCATGGTTACTTCCATTCATTCCTCGCAAAGATAGGAAAGACGGAGGATCAAGGATGCAACTACTGCTGACAGGAGAATGAAGAAGCCCATCACTCATTTTTTGTGTGCCCATGGTAGGGAGGTGCTTGCCGAGCCCTGGAGGAGAGAGTAGGAGAGATTGCACCTGAGACCATCGTCAACAAAATGGTAGCCAAGAAGAATAACTTGGACGCGGTGGTAACATACATTTTTACGCATACAAACATGCTTTTCTCCCCCAATTTACAAAGTAAAATAAAAATTGATTACACCGTTGGAAATTTGGGATTATGATGCAATTTTTAAACTTACAGCATGAAAATTTCCATCCGGGACGTTTCGAGAGACAAACTTTGAAGAAAGTGAAAATTGTCAGAATTTTACAAGGATAATTTTTACCCGTTCATTCCATTTAAAATTTTTAAAAGGTCATTAGGGAGATAGGAAATTTTATGCTTTTTTCAACGGTATAATCAGATTTGAGTTTTTATTGCAAATTTAGGGAGTTATGACAGTTTTAGTGACACAAAGTCGAGAACGCAAAAACAAAATCTTAAAAGTGAAAAAATTGGTCTTTAGAGTGAATTAAAAAATATATGTTATGATACAAAAAATTCAAAAATTAGTAGTAGAATTGAATCCTAGCCGGTGGTGAACTCGAAACTCGACGCCCTGTATTGCCCTAGGGTGAACTAGAGTTAGGACAGCACATTCTGCCGTTCGGTAAAGCGGCCATTATTTCAATTGCCTCAATATCCCAGAGTTATAGTTACAATTAAGAGACAACAGACTTGTAACAACCAACAATATAACAGCATTTCAATGTACTAGAACCAATTATTGTTCCTCATATACCTACACCGATCGATGACAAGTACCTAACTGTGTGTTCTACAAAAAGAACGGATTGCTGCGCCACTAGCGTATTCATCAGACAACTGGTAAAGATCAATGGTTCTACCGATCCCCTCCCGGAGGGATATTCCATGAACACCTCGAGAATGGATAGTCATCATATGTGGCTGCCATCATTGCATTCTAATTTGCTATGCGAGACTCGCGGCCACAAAATAAATTACTCTATAACTTCCTCCGTTGGGCACAATTATGAGAATACGTAGGTACCTACCAATGAAAACCTGTGTAGTTGACATTGAAGACTCCAAACCTGTTGAAAATATTATCCCATGACTAGGACCCAGATCCTGGGTAGAAACGTCGGGCAATAAAACATAAAACCACAAGTCTAGTTTGGTCAATTCAAGAAAACCCTCGCATGTATTATTCACTAGACAACAACAACACTTCATATATATATATATATATATATATATATATATATATATATATATATATATATAAGTTTTATATTAACCGTCAATATCGATCTAACATTGTAACTTTTTATTTATTTTCTTTTTTGTAAATAGACAACGTTTTTCACTAACTTCCGTTTTGAAATGGGTTCCCACAACTTCGTCGTGAGTGATTTAGTTCGTTTCAAAAAATCACTAAAAATTGGTAAAAACAGCCAAAAATAGTTAAATTAATTTTTTTCGTAGAATATTGCTCAAATAAAGTTAATTAACTATAAAATAGAATATTCAAAAATTAATGTACAAAATTATGCTGGAAAAATGTACCTACTTAAAATTCATTAAAATTTGCTTAAAAAACTGGATAAAACTGCCAAAAAAAGGTAAAAGTTCAAAACCCCTATTTGAGTAGGAAATTATTGTTTACAATACGTTTATTGACATAAAAATAATAGTTACCTAACATTTTCCTTGCACTCAAAAAGCTCAGATTTCAAAACAATTTAATATTTTAGAATCCGATAATTTACGAAAATTCGCTCATACGATTATGCTGCGTGACTGGAATTTTTTGAAATTTGCCCATTTTCAATTTGCTCAATAAGTTTTTTGAAAAAATAAAAAACATTTTTTTTTTTTCAGTTTTAGCGAATATTTGTAGAAAATGGAGCTATTGCAATGGCTCAAACAATTTGAAAATCAAAATTTTTGAAACTTTTCTTCATTGAAATCCTTTTTGAGACGAATCATGCGTGTGTCCTTCCAGACGATAACTCTCCATAGGATTGAGATAAAAATTCCGTTCTTGCGCCAAAAAATCAAGCTTTCCTAACGAAAGGATGAGTTCGTTGGTCAACATTTTTTTAGCACATTAAATTGGTCAAATTTCAAAAAGAATGCAGAAAAATAACTAAAAACAGCAAAAAACAGTTAAAATTGTTAAATTTATATTTTTTGCAGCAGCATATTGCTCAAATAAAGTTTATTAACTATAAAGTAGAACATTAGAAATTTATATGCATAACTATGCTGACAAATGTATTCAATTTCATTAAAATGTGCTCTTTAGCACATTATAAACTCCAAAAAAGTTAAAAATCCAAAATCTCCTATTGAATCGCATAATATTATTCAGAACGAGTTTTTCGCCATAAAATTGGTAGTAAGAATTTTCTCTTCTCACAAAGTTCTTAATTTTCGAAACAATGTAACATTAGGTACCTATATAGTACGATAATTTACGAAAATTCGCTCATACGATCATGCTGCTGACTGGAGCTTTCAATTTTAGTGAAAAAACTATTTACTTTTTTTTCATCAGAAATGTTTTTTTTAAACTTGGAACATTGTTCCAGAGCACCAAAGAATTAGGTATGCAAGAACAGATATTCCGAAATTACCCCTTTCGCCTGGGCAATTTGGGAACGCTATATAAAAAATATATAAATATATATAGCCCCCCCCCCCCCCCCCCATGAGAGGATTTTTAAATTTGAAACTGCAGGATTGTATACAGCTTTGAGCAAGGTCTTTCCAAACAAAATTTAAAGTTTGAAAAAAATAATGTTTTTCAGTGTTGTAATTTTAGTTTGAAAGGCCGAAATTTCCCAAATAACCCCATTCGACGGTACCTAACTACCACCTGTTGAACAGGAATGCCAAATCATAATAGGTTATTATACGATAACTTTTTCCAACGGCGTTAACATTTTATCCCTATCATTATTCACCTACGAAACCTTGAAAGTAAACTATTCCACCTTAGACTGCAGAAAAACCAGTAAATGCAGGCTTTCTTACCTTTGTATTCCTGAAATCAATGTAGATGTTCATCGTATATGAAGGCCGTGTACAGAAGATTGGGTAACTATCAAGATAAAAATTGCCTGGACAACCTTGTACACATGACACTCTCAACATCAAACGCTTGACTAATGGAGTAGACTATAGCCAATGAGACAATTTTGTGATTAGAAAAGAATATTCGGTAGTCCATCTTGGTATGGAACATGCTTTAGCCATTACCTTCCAGCCATAAGGAAATTATGACATACCTATTTATTAAGAAATATTGTCCCGGTAGGTATGCTGATATAGCCCATATTCTCGTGACGTCACGCCTGTAGTTGGTTTGAATTTCTTACAAGGTCCGCCATGACGTGGTAGATGTTACTAGATCGCAACTCAACCAAACTATTTTTCAACAGTTTTGTTTTGCGAAAGTAATATTGTAGTAATATAAAGTTTCAATTCAACTAAATGGTCGGAGTAATCATGCCTGCCAGCGCGATTATTGGTTGTAGACAACGATGTTGATCTAGTAGTGAACGAGTTTTTATTTGGACTAGGGACTAACTATTATAGGAAATCAGTGTCCGAAAACTAAATCACTTCATTCATTTAGACTGAGAATAAATAACCTGAAAAATAATTGAAAATTCCTCAGATCTCTGTACTGTGGTGTAGGTAGGTACAACATAGGTAGCCATTGCAGTTTCATCAGCGTTTTATACACGTTCTTGTTACTCAGGAATTGTGCAATATGAATTATAAACCAGCTGTAAGGAAAAAACCTTGAAATTCATTCTTCTGAATTTTGGAGTTCATAAATACGGGCATTGTCAGTGCAGTTATTACGCGAGTTTTGCAGTTACGCAAATTTTTGGGACAAAAAAAGTTGATTAAGTAGGTACCTACGTCAACTTTTGTCTATGGAAGTACATGATGAATAAAAAGTAATAATATACGGAAAGTAGGTAGTGTATACCTACCTCTCTAGGTACTCATCTTTCCAAAGGCGATACCTACCTAATATTCCCTTCTGACAGAGCTCTCATGGTACGTCCTTTCACATGACCACTTTCAAAGGGCTCAAAAGATTTCTAGTTTCTCAATTGATTCAAAGAACGGTTCTGAAATCATAATAATTTACATTTTCGCGGCAGATGTCATTTTAACACTTGTTTGTCAACTTCCCAACACCAATTTCATTGGGATCTCGACCGCACAAACTAATCTTGCATTCACAACGTTTCAGGTAATTGCTGGATTACAGCTTGATATGATTCACATACAATTTATTGCCTGGCATAATAAAATATACTGAACTAGGAAAATACTGAACCGAAGAAAGTAGGTATGTAGACGGTGACTTCTAATGGCACTTTTTCATATAGTTTATTAGTAACCATGACAACAAGGTGAAATAACTTCGAAAATTAGGTTTTCAGCCTTGCCTCGATGTAAGAGTACGCTAGTGTCGAAGCCTCGAGAATATCACCTCTAGGTAGGGCGTACGGTGTATCTTTACGTTTCTCAGGAGATGCTCAGAGGAGCAGGGCTGCACACACCTCCTCTTTTCACAAATATATAAACGCTATCTAATGACTCAAAATATGAAGGTCTAGGAGGTCATAAATATTACTCGCTACAGAAGGTATTCAAAGTTTATTATTACAAATCTGTAATAATTCGATAAAATGATGATCAAAATCAAAAATTTCTATGAAATATCACAAAACATATGAAAGTAGAGTAGGCACATACAGTCTCGAAGCTAGTGATACTTAGAATAAACTAAGATCGCTTTTAACAACATGAAAAATATGAACACTTCAGCCATAAAATGTCAGTCAATTCAATGAGCGAGATCATCGTACTAAAAGCATATGTATACCCAAGTAATAAAACATGTTCTAATACAATTTGCAAGTATACATTTCATTATAACGAACACACTGAACCTACACTTGAGGCAATTAAGAATTAAATAAACGAGCCTATCGTCAGTCAAATATCAAGAAAACCACAGAGCTCATACTTACATAAATACACATAATAATAGCAGAGAGATTGTAAAAACCTTTTAATGTCTCTAATAGATAATGAATGTGTAAAGAGACTATATTTTCATTGCGTTTAGCCTTCCTCGTCCAATAGTGATTTGTATAATATAGCAATAGCATTAAGGCATTTAGTGATTTTAAGTAAATCATGATATAAATGTACATATAAAAACTGCAAACTCCTTGAATAAATTTTACCTCTACAGTAAATAGAAACCTATCAAAAGTTCATTCTTGATGGGGGGAAAATGTACAAACCAGTTGATAAAACAAAATCCACTTCTGACTAAGTTGCCATTCGTCTCCTATAAAGGGTGTACTCAAAACATATAAAAATACTGAAACACCAACTGCGCATGCGCGAATCTTCGCGTCAACGCGTAGAATTTTAAGAATAGGCATTGGTTCTCCCTCTGACTGCCGTCTAACCTAAGTTTTCTCATTTGAAGTTAAACCTATGATGAATATAATTTTACTATTAAATCTAATTCCGTTGATCACGTGAACGAAGTACCTACTTACATAGTCCACCAGCCAGATATCTTGTTAACCTATTTGGGAGTGAATGCAGTTGTCGATACTTTTCCGATTTTAAAGTAGGTACCTTGGGTCTGTTCTTTGTAGGCATCTGCGTGTACATTTCGTACAACACAGTTGAATCTGCCAAAATAGAGATTCAGACAACGAGCAGGTTTGTGTTTGAATAATACGATTTTATATAAAAGCTGTTGTCAGTTCAATAAAAAATGAGTAGGTTGGTAGTCGATTTGTAGTGCTATGTACCCACTCAGAAAATGGAACCGACGATTTGATAAAGCAGGGAAGGCACTCAAAACGAACTATTCCACGAGGCCTGATTAAGTGAACTTGATGTAGATAAATGAAAAATTGAATGATGAGACAAAAATAAAAAGGATGCCGAAATTGCGGCACTCCCGGACGGTCACCCATCCAAGTACTAACCAAGCCCGACTTGCTTAACTTCGGTGAATCGGACGAGAACCGATGTATTCAACTACATAAGGGCGTTAGTGAATACAATTTTTTCTTAGGTCGTAGGTCTGTATTAGAAACCTAGCTATTCCATACCTGTGAAGATAGCTGATAAAGCAGCGTGTAAATGTAAAATGAATTCAATCTTCTTCTACTCGATCTCGAATTCAAGAGAATCGTTGACATTGAAATACTGAAGAGACACGTGACGATAGCGTTTGGTTATTCGTGTACATACGTGTAAAAATAAGTATCTGCAGTTGCTTGCTCTAGACGCTGCTCTACGCGTTAGCAGGGGGAAAATCGTACGGGAAGAACAAAAACTCTCTATTAACCCCTTCCACCTACAGTAAATTTCGACCATAAAACTTCCAGCATGAAATTTGAAACTCCTAACACATTTTCCAAAACTTGACCTAATTCATCATTGGAAAAAAACTATCAAAAAAATTGGACGAGAAAAGTTAAAACATCGTGGTTTATTATTATTACCCCCCCCCCCCCCCTATTCACACCATTTCATAATGAAATTTGAAACTCACGACAAACGATCCAAAACTAGACTGAATTCATAGTTGAACAAAAAAAGAATCACGGAAATCGGGCGAGAATGCTAAAACAATGATTTATCAGTGTTACATATCCCTCACTCATTCACCTCCTCCCACGATGAAATTTGAAAATTCTGACAATCTCCAAAACTATATCGTATTGTTATGAAACAAGAAAGAATCACGAAATTCGGTAGGGATTTGTAGCTTGGGCAGCGCTTGAAAGAATCCGTAACTATCCCCTCCACCCCCCCACTACGACAGCCAATCCGAAATTCCCAAGGTTTGTTGCACAACTAGACTAAAATTGGGATCGAACAAAGGTAGAATCTCGAAAATTGGTTGAGAATTGTGGCCTGGGCTGCGTCGTCAAAATTTGTCACACACACACACACACACACACACACTTAAAAAAAAATATAAACTCCCCTCAAAGGCGGAGGGGGCACAACATTAAATCGAAAAATAAACAAAAGTAATAAAATTAATAAAAGTGGTGAGGACGCCCAGATTTACCCACACCGGCTCTAGGGATAAGGGGAGTTGAAGGATGAGGAGGAAGAATGCGATGAAAGGAAGTGCCCCTATAAAATGACCACCAGTTCAAGTAAGAACCCCTCAGGACGTGGGTGGTGATACCACGGAGCACTCCCGCCAAGATGCCCAACTCGAATAACTCCGCGGCACTTTTCCCGCACCACACATGACATGGTTGCAGCCATGACCTTGATGTTATTGGGTGCCACTCCTTTTAGCTCGGGAATCGCTTGCCGCAGGTCATTTCTGTCATACTTATTTATTTTAGCCACCAGGTCTGCTCCATGTCCATGCTGCCACTGACAACCTGGACATCCAGGATTATGGCAGACCCATCAGGCTTGACAGCAACGATATCCGGCTTCTTGCCCCGGTCACCCGGCATGTGATATAGTCTCTCCCTCGCGCGCATGCACGCACATACACACACCTACCTATTTTTTTCACGGATTCCTCATTAGATCGGTTTGAAACGGATTTGTAAGCGGTTATTCTTTTTCTCTCTCTCTCTCATTCTTGGTGTCCCTTAATTTGCTGTGTAAATTCAAATTTGAGGATGGGTACCGCTGGATCGAGCATTATATTTCCTATCCGATAGAAGCTTGACTGTTTTGGTTTATTATTTTCAATAATAAACCTTTGTAATCGACCAAGAAAACAAAAATTTTGAACCCCCTCCTTAAAATTATTTGTTAGCTTAGCTTGTGTTTCAAGATGCGTAGACTTCAAAAATCAAATTTAAAAACAATTCCATTAAAGTTTGGAAATAGTTGAATTTGGTTTGGAAAATGTTCAATTTGGTTTGGAAAAGGTTCAGTTCGGTTTGGAAAAGTTTTATTTGGTTTGGAAACTCGGGCCCTGCAAGGGGCTCTGCCCCTTGACCCCGCTGGGGGGGGGGGGGGGGGGGGGGACCCCGGATGTTATTATTTAGAGCCCGTGGCTAAAAGTCAAGAAACATGGAACATGGCTGGCAGAAGTGACCAAGTAACAAAAACCAAATTTTTCAGGAGCTTCATACAACAAATAGAATCGAAATTAGAAGGAATTACCTAGGTAGGTAATTTTCTGTAATGGTGCGCGTCTACAATTACTGTAACCAAGATTAACTTCTCAACCAAGTGACAACATAACAAGCGGCATTGTTTACTATATCCGTTTATAACACGAGGCCCTCTCGAACGATCAAGTTTGTCCCCCACTCCGGCAACTGCTTGGAACCGTTCCCTACAAGAAGAACTGTGAGTTCTTCAATTCCGTTCAACCTGTTTAGTGGGCATGTAGGTCAGAATGAAGTGTATAGTTAGGTGGTCTGGATGCTCGCAAGCTCGCATCTCAAAAATACATAACATCAAGTAGTCAATCCCTTAGCAAATAGAGAAAAAAATTGTTTTTTCTTTCTTAACCTTGAGTTTGATGTTTGCCTGCACATTTGTGAACACGGCATAGCGTGGGGCACATGCCCTTCACAGAAAGTGAATGATTTTAGTTCTTCTATTTTTGATTCATAAACAAGTGATTCATAGAAAAAAACTCGTAAACGAGTTCCACTATCTGCTTTACAAGCAGATACCATATTACATGGATATGTCTTTTATTGGGGATTTCATAACGGTTGTCCTCGAGAGTTGTAAACAAATCCTTTAACTTTAAACAAATCCCTGGGCCGCATCCCGACTAATTCTAACAAAACAACGGTTTACTTATAGAAATGTTGAAAATAACTGAGGAGAGAAGTCACTACAATGAGTTGTTGTTAACAGTCGACTGGTGTCAAGAGGATCAAAATGTTTCCTATGGATTGGAGTAAATGATGCTATTGCTTTACGTTAAGAATATTTTAACCGGCTTATTAAAATTGTTTATAGTCCAATCAACTTAGTTTAGGAATGTAGCCAGGTACGTAAGGAGGGGGAAATTAGTAGCTTGAGATGTGAACATTTATCACATAAATCAAGCGCTTTCCAACGAGTGGCGAACGATTTCTGTGCGATGAAAACTGCGGAAGTTCCATTCCCCTAGCAACGGCTGGGTTGTACGTGAAAAACACTGAAATTGTGACACAAATTTTGCGTCACGGAAATTTTTGGTTGACCCCCCAGAGCAAAGACCTATCCATGTCAAAATGCAGATTAGTTGGATATGTAGATCAGAATGAAGTGTATAGTTTCGTGGTCTCATAACACGATCACATAACAGTTTAGAAACGTAAATGTGACTTTTCATTTGTGACTCATGAGCTGCTCCGCGTTGAACGAAATTGAAGAACTCACAGTTCTTCATGTAGGGAACGGTTCCAAGTAGTTGCCGGGGTGGGGGACAAACTTGATCGTTCGAGAGGGTCTCGTGTTTATAACATAAATAAATATAAAACTACGACATGAATAGAAGAACGAGAACGATTTTTGTCCGGTGAAAACTATAGAAGTTTCATTTCCCCAGCAACGGCTTGGTTGTAGGTACGTGAAAATCAAAAGAAAGAAATTCGTGACACATCCGCGTAACGTTTTTCGCTAGTTGGTCCAAGGCTAAAGCATGTTCCATGCCAAACGTTTAATTTGGTTTGGAAAAGGTTTAATTTGGTTTGGATAAAGTTTAATTTGATCTGGAAATGCTATAATTCACTAATTATCCTAAGCATCATATATTCAAAATAATAAATCGTATTGAGTAAATCCCCGATTTATCACTTCAAAATCTTCCTTCGTTTGTTTGCCTATAGCATTTACTATCTCTTAAAATTAAACATCAACACAATTTATTATAATGTATCCTTGGAGTAACTCTAGTTCGTGATCCAGCACTATGACAATAAACTTATTCGTTGCGTTATTGCTGGTGGTAGAGTACTCGTAAAATTGGCTAAATTACAAAGGTTTTTACACCCTCTAACGCGAATTATCAACTAATAAAAGCAATGATGATTTGCCATTTAAAATTAATTATGGGCAGCTTGACTTGACCTGTTCCTCTGTACAGAGATGGAACAAACACAAAAATTAAGAGAAAGGGGGAGAGTTAATGGTGCAACATTTACTAGGTTGAATAGATTTAGACTACAATAACAAACACCACGACCCAATAATTTTCAAAATGCACATAAAACTAAGTTCACAATTATCAAAAGATATATCGATCGTATGAAATGCATTTTGAATAAGGCACCATATAAAAGATTTGTAGATGACAACGGAGTTGTAATAAGAAATCTTCGTAATGGTGATAGTGCAGCGTCATAAGCTGCCCATGCAATTAATAATTGGAAACCAACTTCATGGAGGAAAAGTTGCCTGTGGATACGTCGTTGGTTAAAGAAGAATAACCAGAAGATTCGATTGTGCCGCTACCGGCTCCTGGGAAACGATCGCCTTGCGTTGGCATCACTGTCGATGAAAATATGCGATTGTGGTCTTCCATCGAGATCGCCATATCTTCTATATCACCTTGGCCTTTTGTGCTGCCAACGGTGACCATGGAAATTTCTGGAAAGTAAAGTTTAATCAAATTTTTACAAAACTTGTTTTATTTTCACATTATATCTAGGGGCACTAGTGGGTGGTTTAACAATGTAGTGGCCCCCAGCCACAGCGTCAGACAGAGCCAGTTTAAAGAGAAAATTCAAAAATTAGCGGGACGGGCGCCTTGGAGGCTGTGCCAACCAACGAGAATAGAAGATACTAGAGTGGCCCTGTGCGCCCGCACGATGTGTCACGCTTCCCCCATCCACTGGTTCCCCAACTTTCATGGGCCTCCCTGCCTACTACACAGTATCCGCCACTTTGCCACTGTTTTCGTTCTGTTTTTCGCCTGGTTTTCTTTGGTTCTCGTTAGAGTCGTTTCTTTTTCTTCACGAGAATGGGTGTTTGCGTAGCATATGGATGTACCAATAAGAGCCTAAGAAGAAAGCATCAGGCGTTAGTGAAGAAGTACATTCCTTACCTTTCTATCCAATTTGTACAATGGCTATTTATGTCGATCATTCCTGAGTTTGCTGCGATAGAGGAATGAGAAGTTGGTCGTTAGTGGAGGATTTTGTCACTGATGTCACAAAGGGATGAGGAGGGGTTTAGCTCGTCTCCATTACTAGATTGTTAATTTTTGGAAATTAATGGGAAATTGGGAAAATGTCAACTTACGCACATGAGGATCGCTTTATACAAAAGGTCATACAGTATACTAACACTGTATAGTATACTAACACTCAAAATGTATTGCAAAACATTAAATAAATGAAAAAAATTAAATAAAGGTGTCACTTGTGTGATAATAATTTTTTTTCTTTCAAATTTGTGAAAATTCATAGAAAATTGAGAACTTGTCAAGGGGTGCATAGAGCACAAAAGCGAATAATCACGTTTTGTTATGGTACTAATCATAAAATTGGGACAAAAATCAAGAAAAAACTATGGTTTAGGGCTTCATTCGCCTGATATTGGAAAACTGTGTTTCGAATTTTTGAAAATTTATGTAAAGTTGAAAAATGGTCTAACTTGCAAAACGTCATATTATCACTCCAGGATACTCCTATATTACGCATACATATAGATTCCATGAACTTGAGTTTTCCATGCTTTATTCTTTTAGACCACGAAAAATACATTTATATTATAATGACCCATTTAACAATTTCTACGCACTCAAAGTGCACACATTTTCAATTAAAAATCATTCAAATCAACATTGAAATTAATTTCATATTCATTCATTCACATTCATTCGTTTTCTTTTATTTATTTTTTTTTTATTTATAATTCGATAATGTACAAAAATTCGCTCCTACGATCATGCGGGAACTTTTTTCTAATTTGCCTGATTGAAGATTTTGCTCAAACTGACCCTCCATGGAATCTTTAAAGATTATTTGAAACAATACAATGTTCTAACCTGCGTTCATGTCGCGAAAACGAGGAAGCCAAGTGTCACATCTAACTTGACAGACTTTTTTTTACTATAAACTATACAGATATTTTTTTGACTTCAACACGAACCAGCCAAAACTCGGCCCTTCGGGCCTCGCAGGGGGGCTAACTTTCCGCCTTGAGCCTGCGGCTAAAATGCTAAAACATGGAACAAGCTTTCTTCCCGCTGATTCGTAAATGCAAATAAATTTAAAACTACGACATAAATGTTTTACTAATCGAAATTAGAACAGAGTACCTAAGTAGGTAATTTTCTGTTATGGTGTGCGTCTACAATTACTATAACCAAGATTAACTTCTCAACCAAGTGACAACAAAGCAAACAGCATTGTTTACAATATCAATTTATAACATAAATAAATATAAAACTACGACATGAATAGAAGAACAAGTACGAATGAAATGCGTGATAAATCGAGAGCTTTCCAACGAGTGGAGAACGATTTTCGTGGGATGAAAACTAACGGCGATACATTTCCCTAGAAACGGGTCGGTTGTAAGGTGGTAACGCTCCGCAGGGCGTGGTTGGGGAACCAAGGGGTTGGGGGGGCAGAGCACACTTTCGGCTCGGCGGCTTGCACGGGAAGGGCCGCTCTAGTATCTTCTATTCTCGTTGGTGCCAACCGACTGTTCGGCCCGGTCACATTGGCTGCACTGTCTGTGGTCTCCGATTGAAATTATCTCCGATTATTGCAAATCGCCAATGCAGCCATCTATCTAGGAGCATAAGTTCTCCCCAGTAAAACTATCTCAGTAGTACCTTTACAAAGGAAGCTAATTAGCTTTGTGGTTTTCCAGATCACCTTTCCTGGACTGGAACCTATATCTAGGTACTAATGTCCATCCAAATTTAACATACTTGTTCTTCAAACAAGTCATTCCCGAGATAGGGTTCCTATCTTAAGCAGGGTCCACACTATGCCGCGGTAGGCCGGGCGGGTTGACCCGGGTGGGCTAAGTCGGGCGGGTACGTTCGGGCCGGCACGACGTCCACACCGAAAACGAAGCCGACCGGGTTATTTCTACCTACATTATTTAGTTTCAACACCAAGACTGGTGACTTCGTTGAAGAGTACTTTTTAGAAGTTTTTTAAAGTGTCCTTCAGTGTTAGTGTTTTCAAAATGATTACCGACTATGACGTCGCTATGTCAGCCATGGCTGTGGTGATACTCGCTTTAAATCAGCCCCCAAAAAGACGTCAAAGAAGATTTTGGATTCGCCCGAGCCTTAGGAGAGGACGGCAGCTGTACAGGGCTAGCGAATTGATGAAAGATTTAATTTTGGATGAAGAAAACTTGTTCGTCATTCCACTCCATTACTTAAAATGAACAATAAAAAACCCTACTTAAACAAACTGAGTCGAAAATAAAATAATTCATCTAGTTCGGTCGGAGGTTTAATTGTAACTGAAGCCGCTCGGGGCCGCTCGGCACGTCCCCACTCTATATTTTTGTTCGGCTCGGCTTCCTTTGATCTGTACCTACTTTATGCGGGTTGGGATCGGCACGGCCCGGGCCGGCATTTTCTAACCCGGCAAAGCCGCCCGGGGCGTCTACATCAACGCGGCTTAGGCCGCCCGGGTCAGCCCGCCCGGCCTACCCCGGCATAGTGTGGACCCTGCTTTATGCTCAGCGTAGGGTTGAATGTCATTTCTTCTAGAGTTCTCCAGCAGATGTGATTGGGGAAGTAGCCTCACCCATCTGATTGGGAAGGATATTCCCCAAGCGCTTCACATTTGAATGGGTGGCTGGAAAAACGTTGGATGTAGCGTAAGTTCAATTTTACAGAAGAGAGATTATTGTGAAGAGTAATAGTGAAACTGCAGCTTGGCACACTGAAAAGCAACATACGTTTTTCCACTAAACTAAACATCAGTGTTGCAAAAACGTATGATTGGTTTGCAAACATCATTGTTACCGATGTAGTTCATTTGGCTTTTTTCTCCAACAACTGATATGGTATATTGGGTGGGAGGGGGGGGGGGGATAAGAATTCAAGTAATAATCAAAAGATGCCTGTCGTGTTGAGGTAGACTTCGATTAACGCCATTCCCGCGTTTTCAAAAGGTTGATGAATGTAAGGAGTATAAGAGACTGTTCATTGTATGTTAAATCGTAAAACTGGCGAAATAAACTTTGCACATACACGAGACTGAGAAGCATCCTTGTTTCTCACACGTAGCTGAACCTCGAGGATTAGAAGGTGGAACCATAACGGAGTCCACATCACCCTTTCTGTGATTGGTTGTGTAAGATTTTCCACTGTCTCTAGCATTAAACTTTTACGCTCCATATCACTCCACTCCACGAACTTAACCATGCGTTTATGATTACAGAAAATTTCTAAATCGCTAGCAGAAAATCCATGGTGGGAATAAGGCTTACAATTTTACAGTATTCCATGTTCAAGATCCAAAACCACACCACAAGCAATACATCGTAGCATTGCTAGGAAGGCGCGACAACATGGGATTTCCACCAAACCCGAGTGCCATTTCCAATTTTCTAACACTAGTTAAACTATCAAGCGGTGAAAAAACCAACTACTTCAAGGTTGGATTCGATGAAGCAAGCCACATACTTAGAACATTTTCCCATCAAAAACCGATTTGGTGAAAAAAATGACATGCAACGTTTTTCCAGCCACCCAATTCACTTATGCGCCAGTAAAGGAAAAGGGCTGTCACAGCTCTCCTCTGTTTAGTTCTGATGCCTACGATGCGGATACGTGTGTCCCTACCTTAAAACTCATAAATCGACAGGTATTATTCCAAATTTGAAGTCACCACATCCTACGTTCAATTCATAACATCGTAATTACCTGCATTAGATATTGATAAGACTTCGGGGGTTCCTATGCTCATCTCGATGTCAGGCTCATCCCTATGTAGAGTTCTGATAGGGGAAAGATCGGGGCTAGAAGGAATACTATCATTTCCACAAATCTTTCGTTTTTCACTGCTCCATTCCTGGAATAAATAAAACAACAATATCAACATTTAGAAACGGCCAATTTATAAAAAGTTCCAGTTATGCAGCATAATCGTATGAGCGAATTTTTGTAGATTAGTACAGTATTATGTTACATTGTTTTGAAATTTGAGCACTTTCAGGGCAAAAAATTGCTCACCACCGACTATATGGCAAATAAACTCGTACTAAATAATATTCTACAATTTAAAACTAACATTCGACTTTTAGCAATTTTTTCAGATTTTCAACAGATTTTTCAGCAAATATGAATGAAATTCAAGTACACTTTTCTGTATATTTTTTCAAACAATTTAATAGAGTTCTACTTTTGGTGATTAACTTTTTTGACTAAGATTTGTTTGACTGATTTTGACTATATATTCAACAATTTTAAGCCTTTTTTAGTGATTTTTTAAGAACTTTTGAAATTTGACCAATTTATTGTGCTCAAAAAGTGTTGGCCAACAAACTCATCCTTTCGTGTGGAAAGCTTGATTTTTTGGCGCGAAAACGGAATTTCAATCTCAATCTAAAGGAGAGTTAATGTCTGGAATGACACACACACGCACACACACACACACACACACACACACACACACACACACACACACACACACACACATATATATATATATATATATATATATATATATATATATATATATAAGAATTAAACTCTAGGATTCGTTTCAAAATATCTTAAAACGGATTTTGATTAAGACATTTTTCGACAAAATTCGCTAATACGATTCCTTGGTTCACTACCACACTCAAACAAAAAACTAGATAGTACATTTTAGATACGACACATAGTGGCAAGATGTGGGTGACTCACGATTCTAGACGAGAAGTTGGATTTTTGCGGCGAAGGGGTGAAATGACGGTCACTAAACCTAATGAAGAACGTAACAATCAGCGGTTTATTTTACAACATGAATAGGTTACCTAGTAGCAGAATTGGATAATGAGGAAATATCAAAATGATATCGGAAACTCACTTGACAGGGCTTAAATCTTCATCGCCTTTATTAAAGAAAAGCTTTCTCCTCAAAGTTGATGTGTTCAAGAGTTGATCTTCCGAATCAACACTGATGGCGCTCTGCAATTGACAAAATACAAGATAGATATGGCAGCTTTACGCCATGGCGTCTTGGCTCAACTACGGAAACGCGTGAAGATTTTCAAAATTTAAATGACGGTAATTGAAAAAAATAAAAAAAATACTTACCACCTCTACCTCAGAGAAGTAGGGTTTAAGAATTTCTTCGACCTCAGGGGGTAAAGTGGGAGGAAAAGAGTAGTTAGTTTGTGCACTGGCTGGAATGAAAAATTGTAAATATTAATGATTGATTTTAATATGTCTACCTAATTTGAAGCTAATCTTTGGTTATGACTGAAACATGGTTATAGTAAAAATCTATAGATAGACTCGGAAGCAAAATTGAAGATCAGCTCAGGAGATTGAAAAGACAAGATTCAAAATCTATTTCAACATCAGCAAAATCATTTCAATCGCGTGTCACTTTGTCTTGTGGCAGCCCTTTGTTTAAGGGAAGTTCTTTGCTAATTCAAATACAATATTATTAGTATTAATTTCTATGGGAGGAGAAGCTTCATTGATGGAAGTCTTTCGCTAAACAAAAAAGACAAGATTCAAAATCTATTTCAACATCAGCAAAATCATTTCAATCGCGTGTCACTTTGTCTTGTGGCAGCCCTTTGTTTAAGGGAAGTGTGGTGAAATCCACCACCTCTTTTCAACAGCCCTTTTCAGGGCTACCAAAAAGAGGTAGGCACACCACAAAAATATTTATAAGACGTCGAGTTACAACTCCGTCAAACAAAATATTTCACCAGAGAGAAAATACTAAATTCTCTCCCAAAAGTGAAATATTAAAGAATAACACGCAAGGCGACCTCCCCAAACATTTACTGGGCGAGAGAGATGCGACAAACATCTCGAAACAAGTCGCCTTGAATGAGAACACGCAAGGCGACCTCCCCAAACATTTACTGGGCGAGAGAGATGCGACAAACATCTCGAAACAAGTCGCCTTGAATGAGAAACCTCAAACAGGAAAACTCAAGGTCGTTCAGCCACCCCCGGGGACCCCGTCAAAGCGACGGACGCAGGGAAACCACCTCGGAAGACCAACTCAGCTATCATATGCACAGATACTGAGAAAACACTGTGCGAACCAATGAGATTGCACAGTCGAATTTATGAAATTAAGCGAGCCAATCCGAAGCTAGTTTGATCGTACCAAATTATTTGACGAAACTAATTTGCATACTAACCATAAAGTGGACACCACTTTTTGGTTATAAATACCTCGCTCAGAGCCTGGCATTTCATTCCACTCTCCGCTCTCGACGACGACACACTCTGAAGTACGAAGAATTCTACACGCTCTACGCTGACGAACCTTCTGCCTTACGAAGTCATCTCAAGAACGGTTTCCTACTGCTTTCTACAAGCCAGTCCTTCTCTCCACGCAGATCTCGCATTGGCATCTACGAGTCCAGTGATTATTCATCCTGCTCATTGCCCAACGTAGTTCATCTGTCAGGACGCCACCCGGTGCAGCTATCGATATCCTCTTTAGCTCGCACGCCCGAGGGACGTTCCGAGCCGTGTCGCCCGGGTTACGTAGCCTTAAGCTCGTAACCGACCGCTGTGGGCACGCCGGTAAATTACTCAGCTCCTCCGCTCTAATTTACCGTCTAAGGAAGCCTTTTTCAAGGCTACGAGGTAGGACCCTGCCATCCGAGCATTGGAAAGACGCTCTGGCAAGCGAGTCCACCTCCAAAACCCTCTATTTTTCACACATAGAGGCATCGAAACGAGCTAAAACTCGATCATTTCGATGGAACGTCGGCCTTCCTACTTCCCCTTGCAAGGGGAGGAGGACGACGGCGAAGCCGGGCCGAGTAGCCCACGTAGTGCGCCCTACCGGCCACACGGCGAATCCGCTGAACCCAGCGACAGCGCAAGGCGCGACCCTCACGTCCGGATCGCCTTCTCGCCCGACGTATTCGTTCGAGAAACTTTCGAACAAGCCTCGCATATACAAAAGATCGAGGAAACCTTTCAGACTCGCTCTGAAGCCGATCATTACGATTCGACCAAGCTGTCCGAATACCCACGATATTCGACGCAGGCTTACCCGGCCGATCCGAGTGTCAAATACACTCCAAATGCACAAAAAGCGAAGGATACTTTTCAGTACCTCAACCAAGCTCAACATATTCCCCTTTCAGATATAAATCTAAGGCCGGAATATTACAAAACGGCTCAGTACCAAACTGATCGAACCCAGCACTTGCTACGCGAGCCTAGCGCTCCACGCGGCTGCGACACGGACTATCTCCCCTTTCAGTCCGCCAAACCAGTTGACCTTGGCGGTTCCGCCCGCATTCCTCGCGGGGGTGACCCGGAGACCAACCCGCATAACCGGGATATAAATGTCCGACTTGGCCTACCTACGCCAAGTAAAACCTATATAAATCCACTACAAATGGTGACCCCGCCTTTGAACAGGCTCAACACGGAGCATTTCGTTCCCTCTTATGAAGCTAGTGGATTTCAGGGAACCACTGCGGGCGTGCGACCCCCGCCGGGCCTCTACGCCCCACATCTCACGCAACATCCCTCTACACACAGTGGCTTTCAAGCACTTTTAGAGGAGATGGGAGATTATCAAAAACCAGTCTTCCAAAAGAAGAATATCGATCGTGCACTCGCCGAGTTCGATCAATACTGCGTGCGAAAACACCTGAGAACGCAGAACGAATGCTTCTCAGCTATATACAAGTGGGTACCAGAAGAAATGAGGGAAGCTATCGACTCAGCTTACCTCACGGCACCCCACGCACCCTACGAAGAGGCCAAACAGCGCCTCCAGCGAGAATATGGGTTGTCCTTACAGGACAGGCTCCTCGCACTCGAGGACCCCGCATCTCTCGCCAAAAAACCCAGCACCAAGTACCACGAAATGTACTCGAAAGCTGTTGGGTACTTTTCGGAAGCTCTGATCACTCAAAAGTGGATCGAGACTCTCCCCATCGAAGCACGAGGTATGGTCGCAGCTCAGCCTACCACGACCTCCCGTCTCGACCTAGCTGATACGCTACACGCGTACAGAACAGAGAATACTTCTCTGAACATACGAGGAGTAGAATCTACTCCGAAACCCATAAATACTGGTTTCAAAAAGGCCCTCTCGAAACAAGCTGAGTTCAAACCTCAACCAGTGGAGAGTAAGCCTCACAAACCGACGGCCTATGTCTGCCGAAACCACGCACGTTTCGGTAACGAAACTCGCAAATGTGCAGACCCAGAACACTGCACTTGGAAGACGAACACTGCTTCCAAAACTAACAGAAAGGCTGCGACTATAAGCCAGCCTAAAACCCGGGTTTCTACCGAAAATACTCAGCGATCGGTACAAGAAAGTACCGTTCCAACTTCCGACACAGAGAATTCGGAAAACGAATAACTGCCAGTGTATCTGAGCCTATACGCCGGCAGTCTACTGAGTATAAAAGGCTCTTTTTTCAAGTGCAAACTAAATGGCACTGAATTTCTCATTGACACGGGAGCAGAAGTGAACATTCTGCCCCACAATGTCACAAAAAAATTGGGCTTGAAAATTCTCAAGTCCAACGTTAAGCTCACAGCAGCTAACGGAGCCCCTATAGACACACTAGGGCGAGCTGACACAACAATTAACATCGGCCTCGGGGACATGACCACCGAGTTTATGATCACGAAAGTTGATCTAGCGATCCTAGGTATCCCATTCCTCGAGTCTTGGGATATCGGAATACGGGTCAAACACAAGTACATTTATAAAGATAAAATAAAGTGCTATGCCGATCAAAACATAGCTGCAGTCATGAACAAAAAGTTCACTGACGAACAAATTGCAGCTAATATCCCTCATCGTGACACTACACCTCAACCAGAGGACGTGCAAATCACGGAGGACGAAAACATTCGCTCTATCATTAACAAATACAATGATAAAATGAGCAAAATTCATGGTAAATGGAAAAACAACGGGGTTTACCACCGTATAACCACGGAAGGAACACCAGTACACTTCCGAGCAAGACCCATGGCAGGCGAAAAACGGGCTCAAGTCAAAAGTACTTTTGACGAAATGCTTTCAGAAGGCATAATTGCACCATCGGATTCCGAATGGGCATCCCCGTTACACTGTGTGCCGAAAAAAGACGGGTCATGGAGAATCACCGGCGACTACCGTTTCCTCAACGCGAAAACGAAGAAAGACGCCTACCCTCCTCCTCACATTCGCTCTTTCCAAGCGAATTTACATGATACGCAAATCTATTCGACAATAGATTTAAAATCAGCGTATTATCATATTCCGATGCACCCAGATGACGCTCATAAAACTGCGATTATTACACCTTTCGGTCTTTACGAGTTTAAGAAAATGAGCATGGGTTTGGCCGGAGCGGCTCAAACATGGCAAAGATACATGGACAGCATTATGCGAAAATTTGATTTCGCATTTGTATACCTAGATGACATCCTGGTGGCTTCTAAAAATTATAACGAACACATGAACCACCTCAGACAAATTTTTGACAAACTAGGGGAACACGGACTTCGAGTAGGTTTTGATAAATGCATTTTTTCAAAACCTACCGTCGATTTCCTAGGTTTCACTATCTCGAAGGAAGGGATAATTCCTAAACGAGATAAAATTGAAGCCATAGAACAATTTCCTAGGCCAGTAGACGTACGAAGTCTACGCAGATTCCTAGGTATGTGTGGTTTCTACCGAGCATGCTCAAGCAAATTCGCTCACACGGCACAACCTCTGTATGACTCCATTCAGTCAAACAAAAAAAATGACAGAACACCTATCGAATGGACATCAGAGAGAGAAAAAGCTTTCAACAGCTTAAAGCAAGCAATGATCAAAGCAACATTGCATAACATTGCTCACCCACACCCTACGGCGGAGTGGAGATTAGTCTGTGACGCGTCCGACACACACATCGGAGCGGCACTAGAACAAGAAATTACAGACAAACATGGCTCGAAATCGTACCAACCATTGGGATTTTTCAGTAAAGAAATTCCAGAACAATGGAAGAACAAAGCATCGTTCGACAAGGAAATGTTCGCCGTTTACCAAGCGTGCATTCACTGGCACAACGACTTGGACGGCAGATCTTTCCATATTTGTTCAGATCACAAGCCTCTGCTAGGCACGATGCTTAAGAAGAATGCACATTTTTCTAAAATGAGACTAAGATGGCTAACGTACATCTCTCAAATGACGAGTGACATTCGTCATATTTCCGGAGAGAGCAACGTCGTCGCCGACGCACTCTCCAGACCCTTCGATCCGGTTGAAATTCAAACGAAATCAATTTCAACCCAGACGGACGAGGGTCCACCCATAGCCGAAATTTCGAAAATTACGGCTGCAATAGAATGCAATCTTCTACTGCACATTTCAAATTCACAAATTCGTTCTCCCCCTACCGCGGAAGACAAATTGAAACTCACACGAGTTGAATTCTCTCAAGGAGAAATTTGGTGTAACCTAGACCTAGGACACCCTAGACCTTATATTCCAAACGAAATAAGGGAAGAAATAATAAGCCAAATTCACAATTTGGGACACCCAGGTATACACTCTACAGTGTATAAAGTTAAACAACGATATTTTTGGCACGGACTACGTGCAGATGTCTCAAACTGGGTCCGAGCGTGCGAAACTTGCCAACGAGCAAAAATCACGCGCTCCGTGAAGCTCCCTTACTCCGAATTTGAAACGGCAAACAAATTTTCACACGTACACGTGGATATTACCGGACCCTTACCTTTAGCAAAAGGAGGGAAACGTTACATTTTGATGATGGTTGATAGAGCAACGGGCTGGCTAGAGGCAGTCCCTCTTAACAACATCGAAACAACCACAATCACAAATGCCTTTATCAATATTTGGGTAGCTTCAAAGGGCGTACCTAAATACATCACAAGTGATCAGGGCACCCAATTTGAATCAGATCTGTTCAATTCCATTATGGAACGTCTCGGAGTAAAACATACTCACACGTTACCATACAAACCATCAACAAACGGTATGGTAGAACGAAGAAATAGATCTTTGAAAGAGGCTCTCAAAGCTCAAAACGAAAATTGGCTCGACGCACTTCCCAAAGTTCTACTCGCCATGCGTACGGCAGTAGACCCGGCGACCGAAACTACGCCTTTCCAAAAAGTTTACGGAATTGATGTACCACTCCCAGGAGACATTTTCGTAACTTCTACGAACCTTTCGGAACCTCTTTTCTTCCGGCCTACGCATATTAAACATAATAATACGAAATATGCCGTAAACATGCCCAAAAATTTGGATACATGTACTCATGTCTATATCAGAGTGCCCACACAGCTCACCTCTCTGCAATGTCCGTACACAGGACCATTCAAAGTGGTTAAAAGAGATAAGTTTTCGGTTACAGTGCAAATTGGCGAACATACTAAAAAAGTTCCCAAACAGCAAATCAAGCCAGCTTATACTCTACACTCAGAAGAAGCTGTATCACAAGGACAATCTCTGTCACAAAATCAGACAGGAAGTCAGGAGAAAACTCCCCGAAAATCCGCCAGAGGGCGCGTCCCCTCTACCAAATTTGACGAAAAGTGGGTGACTGCGCTCAAAACAAGCCACGCCCATTTTTCTCGGGTAGGAGCAGTGGGAGGTATAAATATGGAACACCCCACAGCCAGAGATCATACCAATCTCAACCATGGCAGCCTCCAATCCGAACGACATGCTCACCGAGGAAGTCGAGGAGTTCCTCCTCGCCGAGTCAACTCTCCCAGCTCCGCTCGGCCCGCTCCCGCCTTCGCCGAAAAGAGAAAAGGAGAAGACGACGAACGCTCCCACAGAGGTGGTGTGGACGAGGCCCCGGCCTTTCCAGCCACCAGCTCCACCCGCCCAGCCACTGCCTACACCTCCACCCGCTCACCAGCTCCCAGCGGTACCTCGACAGTGGATCAGCTCGGGCGACGTTCCCGTGCCTCGCTGGGAGGAAATGAGCACTGCGGGGTGGTCAGAGCCGAGCACTTCTCGGGCTCCTCCGCAACAGCCCAGCCGCGGCCGCGGGCCAAACCCTCGCGGGTTTGGCTCCCGTCGGCAGAGCTCGGGCCGGCCACGGCCGCCCCGCGGCGCTCGTCGAAACCGACGAGGCCGGGGCGCACCACAGGAGCGGGACGCGAGGCCTGCACCTCCGCCTCCGCCCCAACTGGCGAGGTTCTCCTACGGAGAATTCCGAGTAGACCTCCCAGTTCTCCCCCATCGGCGTCGTCGTTGATAACGCGACGTCTTGGGGAGGCCCCTGTGGTGAAATCCACCACCTCTTTTCAACAGCCCTTTTCAGGGCTACCAAAAAGAGGTAGGCACACCACAAAAATATTTATAAGACGTCGAGTTACAACTCCGTCAAACAAAATATTTCACCAGAGAGAAAATACTAAATTCTCTCCCAAAAGTGAAATATTAAAGAATAACACGCAAGGCGACCTCCCCAAACATTTACTGGGCGAGAGAGATGCGACAAACATCTCGAAACAAGTCGCCTTGAATGAGAACACGCAAGGCGACCTCCCCAAACATTTACTGGGCGAGAGAGATGCGACAAACATCTCGAAACAAGTCGCCTTGAATGAGAAACCTCAAACAGGAAAACTCAAGGTCGTTCAGCCACCCCCGGGGACCCCGTCAAAGCGACGGACGCAGGGAAACCACCTCGGAAGACCAACTCAGCTATCATATGCACAGATACTGAGAAAACACTGTGCGAACCAATGAGATTGCACAGTCGAATTTATGAAATTAAGCGAGCCAATCCGAAGCTAGTTTGATCGTACCAAATTATTTGACGAAACTAATTTGCATACTAACCATAAAGTGGACACCACTTTTTGGTTATAAATACCTCGCTCAGAGCCTGGCATTTCATTCCACTCTCCGCTCTCGACGACGACACACTCTGAAGTACGAAGAATTCTACACGCTCTACGCTGACGAACCTTCTGCCTTACGAAGTCATCTCAAGAACGGTTTCCTACTGCTTTCTACAAGCCAGTCCTTCTCTCCACGCAGATCTCGCATTGGCATCTACGAGTCCAGTGATTATTCATCCTGCTCATTGCCCAACGTAGTTCATCTGTCAGGACGCCACCCGGTGCAGCTATCGATATCCTCTTTAGCTCGCACGCCCGAGGGACGTTCCGAGCCGTGTCGCCCGGGTTACGTAGCCTTAAGCTCGTAACCGACCGCTGTGGGCACGCCGGTAAATTACTCAGCTCCTCCGCTCTAATTTACCGTCTAAGGAAGCCTTTTTCAAGGCTACGAGGTAGGACCCTGCCATCCGAGCATTGGAAAGACGCTCTGGCAAGCGAGTCCACCTCCAAAACCCTCTATTTTTCACACATAGAGGCATCGAAACGAGCTAAAACTCGATCATTTCGATGGAACGTCGGCCTTCCTACTTCCCCTTGCAAGGGGAGGAGGACGACGGCGAAGCCGGGCCGAGTAGCCCACGTAGTGCGCCCTACCGGCCACACGGCGAATCCGCTGAACCCAGCGACAGCGCAAGGCGCGACCCTCACGTCCGGATCGCCTTCTCGCCCGACGTATTCGTTCGAGAAACTTTCGAACAAGCCTCGCATATACAAAAGATCGAGGAAACCTTTCAGACTCGCTCTGAAGCCGATCATTACGATTCGACCAAGCTGTCCGAATACCCACGATATTCGACGCAGGCTTACCCGGCCGATCCGAGTGTCAAATACACTCCAAATGCACAAAAAGCGAAGGATACTTTTCAGTACCTCAACCAAGCTCAACATATTCCCCTTTCAGATATAAATCTAAGGCCGGAATATTACAAAACGGCTCAGTACCAAACTGATCGAACCCAGCACTTGCTACGCGAGCCTAGCGCTCCACGCGGCTGCGACACGGACTATCTCCCCTTTCAGTCCGCCAAACCAGTTGACCTTGGCGGTTCCGCCCGCATTCCTCGCGGGGGTGACCCGGAGACCAACCCGCATAACCGGGATATAAATGTCCGACTTGGCCTACCTACGCCAAGTAAAACCTATATAAATCCACTACAGGAAGTTCTTTGCTAATTCAAATACAATATTATTAGTATTAATTTCTATGGGAGGAGAAGCTTCATTGATGGACGTCTTTCGCTAAACAAAAAATACTGATGTTTCTTTACCATCAACTGTACCTCATTCTCCACAATGTAATACATGCTCTGCATACATTCTTTTCGTTTATCTTTCCTTTTTCCAAACAAAATCAGAAATGCATGAATTATGATCGAAAAAAATAAAGCGCTTTTAATCATTCGTAACATATATTTTTAATTCAGCCGTCAGTAGCACTGTCAACTGCCTAAGTTTAATATAAATTTGGATAGTTTCGTCATCAGTTTAGCATACTTTCGTAGAAAATGAAGCTATTGCAATGGCTCAGAAAATTATCCGTTGGATCAAATTGTAATAACTTCAAATAGCCTATAATTTAAGTTGGACAGATAAAGACATTTCCACACACTCATATCAGTTGTCCAATGTCCGATGTCCTGTAACCGTGAAAAGCGGACAAACATACGGACAGAGAAAAATTGAGAAAATGGTACCAATCGTCTACAAATAGCATGAAACGGAAAAGAAACGCAAATTTCAAGATTCTAATCAATGTACAGACAGACATACTTACGATTTTATTAATATAGATACTTTTTTGCCATAAAATTAATAGTTAACAATTCCCTTGCACTCAGAAAGATAAATTTCAAAAAAATTAACATTATACAATATGGTAATTTACGAAAATTTGCTCATACACGATCATGCTGCATGACTTGAACTTTTTCTTATGCGTTTTCATGCTCCATGACTGGGAAGACATCAGACACATTCTTTGTGTCTGAAAAACTGAAAGAAAACTTTCCGTAAAGGAACATATAACTGGATGCGTGAAAAAGTACCAGTATGTTACAAACCTTACTGGTCAAAGTTAGAGGGAGAAACCATTCAAGAGCTGCTAGAATTTTGATAGATAGTGGATCCCATCGATCATCCATTTTGACCAACACTAATGTTGATCGGAATGGATTAATTCTTTAAATTAAAGAATTAATTAAAATTAAATTAATTAAAGATTAAATTCTTTAATTTCTGATAATGGTTCAAATTTCACAGGTTCAAGCAATCAACTGAAGAATGTGGACTGGTCCCAAATCACCACGTTTTCCGATGCTCGAAAAATGGAATGAAAGTTCATTCCACCTACCGCAGCTTGGTGGGGTGGCTGGTGGGAAAGGATGGTTCGTACTACAAAGGAGCTCATCAGTACGGGGGGCAAGGCAACCCTCGCATATGAAGAGTTGGAAACAATACTGTGCGATCTTGAAGGACTCATCAATTCAAGACCACTCACATACATGGGGGAAGATTCAAAAGAGCTTTCCCCGTTGACCCCAGCACACTTCGTGCGTGACTTGCGTTCAGCGGAGGTTCCTGATTTGGACTCAATCAAAGTGAAATTAAGACCTCAATTTCGACGGCTTCAGCGAGTTCGGGAGACACTTCGACAGCCCTTCTAAAGAGAGTATCTCGCAAACCTCGTTCAACGAGGAGAGGACAGAAGAACGTTTTTGAAAGAAGGAGAGTTAGCGTTGGTCGAAATGGATGGGTTCAAGCGCATCCATTGGCCCTTGGGAATAATAGAAGAAATATATCCAGGAAGGGACAAATTTACACGTGTCGCGAAGATCAAGACATCCACGGGAGTTTATGTGCGCCCTATAAAGCGGCTGTACCCGTAAGAAGTGACCATGGATGAGAGAGCTACAATACTTGAAACTGCGAGCAGCAAGGTTTCAGAAGCTCAAAACAACGACCATGAGGTAGGAAGATCAACATCCAACATCGTTCAGATAGCAAATCAGGATTCCTCGTTTCCTGTAATCATTGGACATTTTTTGGCCGGAGGATGTTATGGCTACTACAGTGAAGTGAAGTATTCGCACATGTTTTATTTGACCAGGTGTGATGATAATTGTTCTTGTTCGAATGGGTGTAAAAAATATATTCTGTTCCGAGTTCTCTCTTAAAACGGTGGTTCTCAATTTATTTCCTCTAACCCTAATACTCTAATTTCCCTACCCTATTCAGTTCTTTCACCAGTACGCCGCTATTTGCTTCTAGAGCGCTCTCATTTCCGGCCTGTACACAAGGCCTAGGTAGACTATATCCATATGGAAAACCCTGTACATACAATCTATATTTTTCCTCAACTTCAAATCCCATTAAATTGCTGATATGGTGTTTCTGCGCCAATGTTGGACATAATCCTATATGAATACGATTGTAATCGCGATAATTATTCGTTGATTCTGAGACAACTGTGATTATATTCGTATTCGTGTAATCATATTCGTCAGTCGGCGATTACACGAATACGAATATAATCGCAGTTGACTCAGAATCAACGAATAATTATCGCAATTACAATCGTATTCGTATTCAATGATAAGATTATGCCTAACACAGTTCTGCGCTTGCAATCCTACCTCAATTTCATAACCTAACCGTAATTTCGCACTATAATTTATAAAAATATACAGGTAGGTATATGCTCAAAGCAAGTCATGCAAGAGGCTGTTCACATGAATTGCTCATTTCGAGTTAAGCTATTGGACAATTTTATTAGATCATAACTTTGATCTTGGGGCGAAATGTCAGGAGATGCATTTAACTTCAAATCAACGAACCTTCACTTTTTTGCACAACTCGAAATTTGGCCATAGGAGTGGAAGAATTGGTTTTGGCCGAATTTGGAGCAGTCGGTGTCGAAAATGCTGGAGACCTCCAGCTACCTTGGTAAGCATCCGCAGGAGACACGATGCTATGAGTTGAAGAAAAATACCTGAAATCAAAAATTAAAGTGAAATAGAAAGAAACCAATCAAATCCAAGGGAACCACCGGCCTCTGACAGTAACAACTGGACTTGCAATAACATCAATTACAATTATATTTCTGTCTTAGCTGAAGTAGGTAGATACACAGAGGTTGGATCAGCATTAAGATTTTTTTAATGATTATTTCGAGATGTAAGAGTGGGAAATGAACTGTACTATTCACCTACACTATCCTCAACTAATTTTCGTGATTTTTTTTTTTTTTTTTTTTAAATTATTATTTCACCATTCTGCTCGAAGTACTTTGTCAAATTGCATAGCGTTTAGGTTACTGTATTGCGTTAGGTTATAAAAGAGGGGATATATCCAGTAAGATCATCCATGATCTATTCGCCACTCTCACCAAAATTATATGTAAGTCAGACATAGGTCGTTCCTGTAATGCATGTATTAGGTACCAACCAGCAAGCTAGCGAATTCTCGTAAAAAATAAAACTATTGCAGTGGCTCGGAAATTTTAAAATCAAAATTTATGAAAATTTCTTCAGTGAAATCCGTTTTGAGGCATTCTGAAACGATTTCTGAAGTTTGCATTTTTTCATATGCGTATATAAATTTATATATGTGTGTGTGTGTCATTCCAGACGATAACTCTCTTCAAGATTGAGATAAAAATCACGTTCTTGCGCCCGAAAATCGAACTTTCCAAAAGAAAATACGAGTTCGTTTGCGACTTTTTGAGCACAATAAATTGATCCAACTTCAAAAAATGTGCTAAAAAATCACTAAAATGGCTAAAAGCGGCCATAAAACATAAAATGTATGCCTCATTTTCAGCAGAATTTCAGTCAAAACAAAATAATCTACAAATTAATTAGGTCAATAAAAAAAATGAATGCACGAAATTATGCTGAAAACATAAATTGCATTAATATTTGCTGAAAAATATATTTTAAAAACTTCAAAAAAGAGCTTTCCAACGAGTGGAGACCGATTTCTGTCCGGTCTGTCGTGATTTTTTTTTTTTTTTTTTTTTTTTAATTATTATTTCACCATTCTGCTTGAAGTACTTTGTCAAATTGCATAGCGTTTAGGTTACTGTATTGCGTTAGGTTATAAAAGAGGGGATATATCCAGTAAGATCATCCATGATCTATTCGCCACTCTCACCAAAATTATATGTAAGTCAGACATAGGGTCGTTCCTGTAATGCATGTATTAGGTACCAACCAGCAAGCTAGCGAATTCTCGTAAAAAATAAAACTATTGCAGTGGCTCGGAAATTTTAAAATCAAAATTTATGAAAATTTCTTCAGTGAAATCCGTTTTGAGGCATTCTGAAACGATTCCTGAAGTTTGCATTTTTTCATATGCGTATATAAATTTATATATATATATATATATATATATATATATATATATATATATATATATATATATATATATATGTGTGTGTGTGTGTGTGTGTGTGTGTGTGTGTGTGTGTGTCATTCCAGACGATAACTCTCTTCAAGATTGAGATAAAAATCACGTTCTTAAAATGTATGCCTGTATGTGAAATGTATGCCTGTAAAATGTAAAAAAACATAAAATTTATGCCTCATTTTCAGCAGAATTTCAGTCAAAACAAAATAATCTACAAATTAATTAGGTCAATAAAAAAAAAAACAATGCACGAAATTATGCTGAAAACATAAATTGCATTAATATTTGCTGAAAAATATATTTTAAAAACTTCAAAAAAGAGCTTTCCAACGAGTGAAGACCGATTTCTGTCCGGTGAAAACTAAAGAAGTTTCATTTCCCCAGCAACAACTTGGTTGTATGTGAAAATCAAAAGAAAAGAAATTGTGTGATATCGTCCAGACAATTTTCATAGAGAAATGCTTGTATACGAGCCTGCAACACATTGGGAAATTTTGTGTCTTCAGTTGCAGACTCGTATGCAAGCTCTAAGAGCCACTCAACTGCTCCGGACCCTGGGCATCGTCAAGTAAATGTCCTAAAGAGGCTATATATGAAATTACAGCTTCCTAGAGTGTAAAGTATAGAAATTACCTTTAAGAGCCACTCATCTGATCCGGACCCTGGGCTCAAGTAAATGTCCTAAAGAGGTTACATACGAAATTACAGCTTCCTAGAGTGTAAAGTATAGAAATTACCTATTAAAATGATTTAACCACCGCTCCACAAATCAAACCGTTCTCGCAATATTCGGATCACCTGCTATGAATCAAATCATCGAAAAGCCAGCTCAATGAAACCATCAGAAATTAACAAGCGGTTGCAATCATATCACAATATCAATTATTGAGAATGATCACCTGAGTGTACACAATTATTCAAATAACCATGCTCATAACTTTGCTTGTTGGCCACGCACTTTGCAGCAATTAACATAATATGGTTGGAAAATCGAGAGCTTTCGAACGAATGGTCAACGAATTTTGTGGGATGAAAAACGACGAAGTACCATTTCCCTAGCAACGACTCGGTTGTAAGCGGAAATCATCAGAAAACCAACCGAAAAGCTTGTTCTTAACGCTTTTGACATGGATATGTCTTTGCTCTGGGGGGTCAACCAAACATTTCCGTGACGCAAAATTTGTGTCACAATTTCAGTGTTTTTCACATACAACCCAGCCGTTGCTAGGGGAATGGAACTTCCGCAGTTTTCATCGCACAGAAATCGTTCGCCACTCGTTGGAAAGCGCTTGATTTATGTGATAAATGTTCACATCTCCAGCTACCAATTTCCCCCTCCCTACGTACCTGGCTACATTCCTAAACTAAGTTGATTGGACTATAAACAACTTTAATAAGCCGGTTACAATATTCTTAACGTAAAGCAATAGCATCATTTACTGCACTCCATAAGAAACATTTTCATCCTCTTGACAACAGTCGACTGTTAACAGTGTTAACAACAACTCATTGTAGTGGCTTCTCTCCACATCCACAGTTAATTTTCAACATTTCTATAAGTAAACCGTTGTTTTAGTCGGGTTTAAAGTTAAAGGATTTGTTTACAACTCTCGAGGACAACCGTTATGAAATCCCCAATCAAAGACATATCCATGTAACATGGTGTCTGCTTGTAAAGCAGATAGTGGAACTCGTTTTTTCGTTTATGTGCCAAAGTAAAGACATAAAATGTCAAAAACTAAAAATTCAAAATCAATATCTTGATGAATTGCCGAATATTATATACTTAGTATGCGTTTTTTTTTTCCCCATGAAGTTGATTTTTAACAATTTCTTGAACTTAAATTTTGAATACAATATAAAATATAATACGATAGGTGGTAATTTAAGAAAACTCGCTCGAACGATCATGCTGCATTACAGGACTTTTCTATCAAACTGGAAAAGTACCTACTCGATTTATTTCAACCTTGTCATTAGTAGTCACTGTCTAATTAATAATTTGATTTTTTTTACTTATTTTTGGCCGAAATGCCGAGTAATCGTAGTAATTACAAAAACATGCAAGGAAATAATCTCATTTCGCACTTATCAATGGCTTCTTGGGCCAACGATTCTTTTCCTTCTCCATATTCCTCAGCAACAAACTGGGGCGAATCGATGTCGGCTGGCTGAATTCGAGAAATATCGTCGATGGACCAAGAGAAATTTTCAGGCTGTTGGAAGAATGGAATATAATAAATATAAACAACAATGAAATAATTTATTGAACTAATTAATTTATTAGGTTGGGTTGGTTGATGGTAGAGAATTTACAGGCTTCTCTGATAATGTGGTTGAATGCTATATGCTGAGCGCTTTCGCAAAATATATGGCCTCTTCAGAGCTTATTATTTTATTGATGATCTGTATTTAATGTTTAAGTAAAAGTTGGGATGCCTCCTTGTACATCTTAGTCATGACCAGTTATGTTTGGTGATGTTACTAGGGTCAATTTAGTGCTTAAATCGACAAGTTTTATGTGGAGAAGAGACACACACAGTCTGAAACTTGAACCTCTTGGTCTTGACCAGTTATGTTTGGTATTGTTACTAGGGTCAATTTTGTGCATAAATTGAGAAAAATGCAATTTATTGGGAGAACACATTGTCTTAACTGATAAACTAGGAGGCTAGGAGGCGTCCCAACTTTTACTAAAACATTATACAGATCATCAATCAAATAATAAGCTCTGAAGAGGCCATATATTTGGCGAAAGCGCTCAGCTCATAGCATTAAACCACATTATCAGTGAAGCCTGTAAATTCTCTACCCTCAACCAACCCAACCTACTAAGGACAAGGGCTACGATCCAAAACCAAAATTAATTTATTGGTGATTGGTTACTATGAAGCTAATTACGAGTACAAGCAAGCAATGGTCAGCACGCATTGAGATACAATGAACTATTTCTTCAAAACTAATATTTTACATCCTACCCCGCTGTCTTTTAAATTAACAACAAACAACACTATTTGGGGCTCGAGTTAAGAGAACATTACACAGCACTTCTGATTTTTTGAAGTACGGCTTACCTCTTTGCCAGGAACTAATATTCCAGGAGAGCATGTGTTTTCTTCAAAAATTGTTGGATCTTCTGGTTCGAAAGGATTTTTTATCTGAAAATCAAACATTATCATTTATTACACAAAAAATGTGTCAGTCAAGGAGCATGATAGAATGAGCGAATTTTCATAAACTATCATTTATAGTATGTCACATTACTTTGAAATTTGAGCACTTTGAGTGCAAAGAAATTGTTAAGGACCCATTATTCCATTTCAAACACTCGAACATGCACACAAAGTAGTAAGGAACTTTCCTATGACAAAGCTCTCTTCATCCAACACCTTCAACTTCAAATCAAGGAGACTGACCCACATTTTTTTGGGTTGACCACCGAACCACAGATGGCTAGCTGCTCAGCAAAGGCATTGAGGGCGATCTGCAAGCTCCCACAGGTTTCTGCAGGCAAGATGAAATTATCGGGAAATACCAATGCACCACCCAGGGGCGAGATCAAACCCAATTTTAGCTGCCAGCTAATCCACGACCAGGTTAAAGAAGCGTGGCGATAGAGGATCACCCTGTACCCAATTATGACATCCCTAACATCTCGCCTCGTGCCTTGATGACCGTCATGCTTTCCTGGTACAGACAGGCAACATACTCAATTAAACAAGCAGGTTCTCCAATAGCACGAAATCATAATGGCTTACAGTGTCAAAGACCATCTTGTCGCACTGGTTTATTGATGCGGGCCAACAAAATGACAGTTTGGAGAGCTATTAGGTCCTTGGCTGTACCATCTGCTTAGAAGTGAGATGCCAGAATCTCTTGGAAGTGTTGGAAAACTACGAATGGTGTCAATGGGTAGCTTCCAGGCCCACAAACCCCCCCTTTTTTGGGAATAAAAACTGTCCAGGCATGGGCCAATGCTTTTGGGGGTCATCCCTATAGAAGCAACAGGTTGGGGATGATCACCTTAACTATCTTTGGTGCTTTATTCCACCGTCAGGCCGAAAAACTATCAGGTCCAGCAGGAGTAGAGTTTTTGACATGGCACTTAAGCGCCTAGTCATGAAGCACCAGCCTGCATAATCTGTGCAAGGAATCCCTGATGGGAGCTGGGGGTACCACTGGTTCACCACGTTCGTGGCTGGGAGCACTCAAGAATGACTCCCAATAGCACACAAACTCCTGGAGGGGGACTTCATCATCCCGGATGTTTCCTTCACACATCGTCAGAATGTATGCCTGAATACATTTGAATAACCATGACCTTTAACGAACTTGAATAAACTTGAGTAACCTTAAATGGCATAGAATGACCTTGAATTGCTTTGAAAAACCTTGAATGACCTTGAAGACATTGTCAGAAAGTTTTATTTAGATAGGAACATCTCAGCCTAGCTTATCTTGAATGATATTCTCTAGATCAGACAATAAAACTATAGTTGAATGTGTAACTTACTTTTCTTATGCTTTTGATTTTCTTTTCGTAGCTTCTGGCCTGAGCAGTGAATAGGAGAGAGGATTTGGGGCTTTCGTGATAGTTTCCAGTAGCCGATTTCCATTTCATCGGCGTTTCTTGCAATTTCCTAAATAATATTGTCAACATCATATGTTGGGTGATAAAAGAATCAATAAGATAACAGTATTAAGTAAATATTGCCTACTTGACAATAATCTTGTCAAGTTCATGGGAATCTCTCAGTCGATGAGGCTTGAAAGAATTGGCCTTGATAACTGAGTGAGTAAAGATGAGCAGTAAAGACAAGAGTAAATGTGATGTATTGTATATAATTTTTGGGCCGTAACATTTGGCGCAAGACAAGTAAGACAATAATTATGTAATCCCTCTACAATTAGACTGTAAACATCACAATCCCTGAATTAACATCTTCATTTCCTCGATCACCGAGTCCCACAAACACCGTAACCAGTGGCATCTGGTGGGAAAATTCACTGGGTAAACAGACAGATGATCGGGATACTGAATAGAAAGCTACTGATTCAACGAATGTACATCATCATTGAAATTAAGTACAATTTAGACTAGACAAGTGGAATAACAGTTCGATACCAGACATACTATACTGTTAATTAACATTATAAGCAGCCCTTCCAGAAAACATACAGACCCTACACATGACAAACTCCTGATATGGGGCACAAATATTTATGAATATCACCATCATATCATATTATGAATGTCCCAAGCAGATGTGAACACAAAGAAACAAAAAAGGATTTTTCGACAGGACATCTTCTGGTGCTGGTCTAATACGCGGCCACCCCGCCACCTTCTGTTCTAGTACGTGCCCCCCCCCCCCCCCCCCCCGCCTTCACCGTAATGGAATGATATATAATATCGTGTTTTTCACAATTTCATGGACAATAGAAGTGGGGTTCTGGCCAGCAACATCAATGATCAATCATCCAGATTGACCAAATTGCATGTTGCTCGTAAAAAAGTATTTAGCACAGAGAACCTGAATCAGCGTAGAAGCATGCAGTATTGCCGGCGCCAGCTGGCTCAGCTGGGTGCAGCATCGAAAAGGTTAAGTCATACCTGCAATGGCAAACGTTTTCAATGCATTTTGCCTGCTGCCAAAGGAGACTCCATTATCAATAATCAATAGGAAATTCCCTAACTGAGACTCTAACCTCAAATCAGAACTTCTGTTTTAGCTTTCTGGTTTGTTGAAACGCAAAATGCACTTAAAGCTCAAACAACCAAACTTGGAAAATATCAACATAAATACTCGTACCATCAAAACATTCGTTTCACAAAAACGAAATAATTATCCTGAAAAAAATAAATTGATCACATCAATTTCTAAAAAATGGAAGAAAAACTTTTCCGTCTCTCTTCTAACTGGCCAAATACAGTTTGCCCTGTGCCACTATCTGTGACGACCTAGATCGATTGCAACTTCTTTGCCCTAGAGCAACTGCTGAGCCCATAGTTTCACTCTGTCAATCGTCTGATCCTGATTCAGCTGGATGGCTGATATTTGACTCAGGGGCATTGTTACATACAGGAAAACTCAGGTCAAAGAGGTTTGATGAAATAAACCTCGGCAGCTGTGGATAACAGCGGCAGTCTTTCTCTGAGCTTCTCTCCAAAAGTAGGTATTGGCAATAGCAAATAATATGTAAATATAGATATGACACGCTATAATAGATGAACAATATGTATAATACCTATAATGTGGGCAATCTGGAGATTCCATTTCTGCAGCGAGTCCAGTTCCTGAGCAAAGATCCTCCTCAACAGGTACCAGAGTACCTCATTGAAGCTCGTGTTTCACAAATATGCAGTGTAAAACTTGAAGCAAATTACTAGTTCTGAAATCCAAAACTTATACTTACCATCACAAGTATTTAAAAATCATAACGTAATGGATGTTATAACTAAGTATTAAGAATAATGTATACCTTCTTGATATAGCTAATTGAACAAGATGATGAGGGCAGGCTGGATTCGGATTGCAGCGAACCTGGCGGTATGGTGGTAGGTTCGGTCCAATATAGATTAGTTGATGTTTGGTGTTCTGGATGCTCGCAAGCTCGCATCTCAAAATTACATGACATCAGTAGTCAATCCCTTAGTAAAAATTCTGATTAGTGGGACATACCGCCAGGTTCGCCGCAGCGTCCCCACTATGCCGCCCAGCCACCCCCGGCACAACCTGCTCGCGCATGTGGACGTGCTGGGCGCCACCCAGATCGGTCCTGATCAGAGGGAGCCGATGTGGCTTGAGGAGCGGGGATATACCGGGGGATGCCACCAGGCTTCAGTACCTAGTCATAGAGAATTTTTGTTGAAAATTAAGCTATTGCAATCGCTCCAAAAATATTAGTAAATTTTTCTTAATTTACAGCCATTATTTTGTCTGCGCAAAAGGGCTATCCTTTTTCCCGTCTATTATTCTGTTGAAGTGTCTTTCAAACACGAGAGGTTCCTTCCTTCAAGAGGTTCGAAGGCAAAGATCAGATAACTACGTTACGACCGAATAAGAGGGAATACCAACGTTTTCGTCTATATTTTCGTTCACTACAATGGGAAAAAAGAATTTTATGTCTCGAAAATCGCATGGGATCAAATTGGAACTTCAACGAACATAATATTTAGACCAACCCGAGCAAACACTGTCGAAATTGACTCGATTAAGGTGAGAAAAACCATAGTGGGGAACGCATTTTTTTTTCGTCATTTCCCGCATTCTTTCGCTGATTTCTCCTGGAAGGCAGCATCTTTCAGCAATTTTGAAGGCGATTCTAGGCGAAAAAAAATTATTTTATGAAATTCTTATAGGAATTTTTTCTCTGATTCTGAATATAAGTACCTCTTGATCCTTTATCTAAAACAGTTGTTTTCCAAGTACTGCAACCACTAAAATACAATAATTACTCTCTTATGAATCAATTAATTTAAAAACTTCTGGGGGTGAATCGACACAGAATTGTATCCTCTATAACTTTTTTATACAACAAAAATTATTTTGAAACCTAGTTGTGGAAGAAAAGTTGGAAATATGTTGCAAATCGCATTATGGAGCTGTTTTAGGTATAGGAACAAGGGGAATATTCGGAATCAGCACTTGATTTTCTATGATAATAGCTCGTAAAATAAATTTTTCCACCCAGAATTGCATTTCAACCCACTGTGCGACGCAACGAATTCCCAGATATTTCCAGGTTTCCCTAACTTTTCCAGTTAGGGGCAACTTGATATGGGAACCCGCTTCCTGATCATTCACATTCAAGCCGCTACGTCGCGCAAGATTATTACAAATTGTGGGAGGAGGGCGACAACACTGTCTAGGAAACCGAGCGGATTTTAACCGGGAAGGCTGGGCTGATATGGCGATGATAACAAAATAACGCTCTCCACCTCCATGCCTTGAAAAAATGTTACGGCTAGATAACAATATACCTATTTCAACAAAAGAAGGAAATACGGGAGGACTAGCAAATGGAATTTCAAGCGTTAAAGATTATATTGATGGAGATAAGTGGATGAGTCGATTGTCATTCTGCCCCTGTCACTTAGGGCAACACCGAACCATAAAAAGGTAAGATATTCGCGGATCACCCAAATTTCAAGCACAGTTTAAAAACAATCCTCGTGCTGTTATAAGAAAAGGAAGAGGAGTGAAAACAAAAGATATACGTACACTTCTACAATGGTTTTGCAGTCGTCCAGTCTCAATACACGTTACTTTGCACAATCCAACGATGAGCACAAAAGATAAATTATTGCACAGCACAAAAAAGACGGATAATTGTTAATTTAGAGCTGGTTAATCATGATTATAATCTCGGAATTTCTAGAAGAGACCCCAGTAAGTATCCGATATCCAAAGCACTTATCTTCCATGATCCTACGGCAAACTGGATAGAACCTCGCGCCCACTTTTTAGTTCTTGGTTCCAGCACCAGAAGCGCTGTAGTCGTACGGTTTTTTCCATGTTTTCATTTATCATTTCACATATTAATTCGAAATATAATTTTTATTATATTGCCAGGTATATTGATAGTTTTCTTTTTCATGTAATATGTTAATTTAATAAAAAGTAATATGTAATTTACTCCAATAGTCAGAAATGCGAAGGTCAGGAGTTGCAAGTTTCTCTTCTTTCATGGAATCAGCAAAGACGTACGAACGGGAGGTTAGAGGTTGGTACCAGCCCCACCCGTCACGACACACATTGCGAGGGGGTTCCGCGGATCTGCCCTGATTGAAATAGCTGGCCATGGTGTAGGTCAGGGGTCTCCAACCTTTTTTACTGAAGGGCCACACTATAAAATATTTGAGACAATCAGGTCAACAATTGACTAATATTTCCCGAGCCCCCCCCCCCCCCCCCCCCTATATTCACGAAGTTTTGTTTTATTTAAGAGCGCTCAATGGTGGTAATTGAGATATTCTGGGCTTAGTTTTCTAAGTAGCTATATTCCCTTATTCTTTGTTGTTGGATACCTCAAATCATGTTCTTCTAAGATAGGTAGTTAAAAATAATGTTGTGAACAAAATATACCAGACCTAAGTAAGACAATTATTAATGTTTTTACTTAGGCCTACTTTCACCAAAAATTTCAATGATTATTCCAAACACCCATAAGTACATTTTTAATATAACGTGATGAGTTATTTTTAGTCCTGCCTTAGGTACAGTCGGGGTAAGCTTTCTGTCCTTACACCACTACAGTACAGTCCGTGCAAAACATTGACCATCGCTGAATGGCTGATCGCCGCTGGTTTACAGATAACTTAACATTTATCGAGAACGGAATGAACAAAAATAGAGACGATTACTGTACTCGTAGTTAGTTACTGGTAAAAGTGTTTTAAGAAAAATATATTTTCAAATAAAAAAAATCTTTTTTCATTTTGTAATTTTTCCGAGGGCCAGTCAAAATCTGCTCGTGGGCCAGATGTGGCCCGCGGGCAGTAGGTTGGAGACCCCTGGTGTAGGGGTTTCCTGTGGAGGAAGTTACATAGCAACATACGTATTTTTTTGTATTACAGTAGGTCCCGCATTTAGTGATCGCATCCGTTCAGGCGGTTTTGGTCACGACAAGAGGGTGATTCTTAAATAAGAGTGGTTAAAAAAAAAAAAAAAAAAAAAAAAAAAAATTGCATAAAACCAATGTTTTCGATGAAAACGTATAATTATTCATAATATATCTATGTATATATGTATTACAATGTACTCCTTTGATCATTTTTTATTGAAGTGATCGTCTATTAGTTTGTTTCATAATATCTCTCCGGTGAGGAAAGTGTAGTGCTCACAGAGCGCATACCTAACTAAATTCTTTGACCTCACTAGATTCTGCGCTGATATTAAATTTAATAAAACTTATTGGTGATGATTTGGTTGATTAGGAAAATCAAAAATTGAAACGGCAAAATACTATATTGATGCCAAAATAAATATAAAAATAGAAATAGATGTATATGTGAATAAATTGTGATGCAATTTGCAATAAAGTTAAAATAGAATTGAAAAAATGAGTAATAATTAATTAATCACTGTTCAACTAATTGTCTGTGGGTTAGGTTGTGGTGTGATGGCGTAGAATGATGAATCAAGAGGAAAATTGGAGAGTCAGCGCTGGGAAAATTCTGGCTACAGTCAAACCAAATAAATCAAAACGGACTGACCTCAAATTCGCTGAGCCCGAACGTCCACGCAATGATGAAGCAGTTCGACCTGGATGAACTTCCAGATTGTGGTTTCGCAAATGATTGGCTGCTGAAAAACACTTGGTGCATGCAGGCGGCCGCCTCGTGGAGGAAAAATATGGGGTGATGCGAATCGTACGTTGAGATCGGGTGGCGATACAGCGAGAAACTGAGTGGCGCATGGAAATAGTATAGGCAGTTGCCTGTTGATGTAAGAGAGGGGCAGGCAGGTCAGTACATCAGTCAAGACAGACTGTTTTGGGGCACGCGGAGCTGGCCAAATCTCCCGATGATGATGTTGATGTCCAATGGTCAGCTGCAGCTGAAGTTCCAACCAACATTTCCCACCCTCATAACAATACCAGTTGCCCAAACACTCATCATATCCTTCACTGATGCCTCGAATCTGTATAATAAATTGAATGAGCTGCCATACCGAACTACTGCTCTTTGAATGACATCAAAGGCAATGTTCACGTTTTTCTGGGTTGGAGGAGGGGGGTTGTCATATTCGTCATCAGCATCAGAGTCCTCTGGATTTTCCTGTTCAAATAGAGTGGCAGTGCGCAGTGGAGGCTGTCGGAATTATGCAATACGAGAGATAAAACCTGCACTTCAATACTCCGCCGTCCGTCACTACAATCGGGACTTTGATCAAAACAAGCGGGCATTTCCTTGTATATTTAGATAGGAGTGATTCCGTCCCAGAGGTTTTGATCACTACAAGCAATTGATTCTCACATCTGTGATCACTATATATGCGGGACCTACTGTATTATGAATGTGTAGAGCACAAAACAGGTTATATAGTAACAAACACCCTACCCTGCAGATCCTATGAGACGAAGAAGACGAAGAAGCAAGGGGGGGGGGGGGGGGGGGGGTGAACCAATGCCAATTGCGATTTCGACCGTTTTAATTGAGAAATCCTGCCGGGTCACCCTGCCACTTTGTAGAGCTCGAAAAATCATGTTAGAAAACCATCCGACTCGGACATTGTTACATTTTCATTAACTTTTATATGACCTTGATAGAACCCTCTTGTCTCTAGCATTCCATAGAAGCAAATCCTGGTTTATTTTAAGATGTTTGCAAGTAAAATGCCAAAAAAGATACCTATGACTGGTAGGTATCTCCACAAGGGTAGTCAAAAGATGCAAATTCAAGAGAAAATCGTTGCTTGTCAGAAGTGCGAAACAACAGATGAGAAAAGATAATGTAATGGCAGCTCATGACATGAAGTTGAAGTACTAATCAGTAAATAAACTATTCATAACACTTTAACACGATATAATACACATATAGAACTTCATTTATTGGTTACATTCCAATTCTTGATTAACTTAAATTTATTAACAATGTGAGGTTCATCAAAAATTTCATCTGGAATCGTAGGTACGTATTTAATCATTTCGGATCAGTATGGCTTATGTGATTTTGGGTGACATGTAGCGATCTATATGGAACATGATATTTATTTGGATGTCTCGTAGCATGACTAATGGGTTCAATACTCAGTAAGTTGATTCTCATCAGAAGAAATTTTGCAGTTTGAAAAGTAAAAAGTTGGTTGAAAATTTCATCATAAAGGGTTCAGGCGAGAGATTTTAAATAGGTAGGTATCAAATTTTGAGCAGATTTAACTCTCTCTCAGAGATCTAACATTTTCGATTGCTCCCATGTGGGAGAGGAGATAATTACCTATACTTGTATCATCAGCGTACAAATAAATAGTACCATTAGTTGGTAATGAACATAAACTGTTAATATAAAATGAAAATAACGCAGGACCTAAAACACTACCTTGCGGAACACCATGTAACATGAAGCTATGAACTCTTTGCATATTTTTAGTGTTTTGGCACTTATGCCATCAGGGCCTGAAGCAGACTGCAATTTAAGAGTCCCTCATGATAAATTTACAGATTTCCTCTTCAGTAATCCTTTGAAATACGTCGAGTTCTTGCACTATGTCAACGAAGGTTGGGGGCGTAGGCTGTTGATTGTCTACCATTCTAGCAACTATATTAATGAAGTAATCATTAAATTATTGGCCTTTTCAAGTTTACAAGTCAGTCTTGTTTCTTTAGTAGGTAATTATTTGAGTTATTCTGTCGTGGTTTTTCGATTTTCTTCGTGTAATTTCATTATTAATATTCCATGATTGTTTAGGGTTGCGAGAATTTTTTAATTTTTCCAAGTAATAAGATTCTTGTTGACATTGTATCAATTTATTGACCCTGTCTCTGTAAGAGACATATCTTTCTCTAAATTCAGGATTTTCTGCAACTTCTCGTTTAGAACATATTTTCTGTGTTCAACAAGAATGGAGAAGCAGGAAGAGGGGGACCAGTCACATCGAGTGCGCATGCGCGGTACCAACAGTCCCGGAAAAAATCCAGAACTGTAAGGACTAGTCCTGGACCGTCCCAGACTGTCTCATCGAATAGGTAGCGAACTGTTGGTCCAGGTTTATTAGTTCCGACGCTGACCAACCGCACTAAAAGGGGCGTGGCTTGAGTAGATCGGTCCAGGACTGTCTGTTCGAACAAACCTGATGTCAGATCCTGTTTACAGCATGGATTCTCACCTCCATGCACATCAGCTTGGACTAGTTGAGGAGTACATTTTTCAGTATAGCTGTTTGATTTTATGAAAATATTATTATCATTATCAGATAATACTAAACGTTCATTATGATATTATCAATATTCGATAGGTATTTAATGGTTCGTACGGGGAAATTTTGTGAGTTCCCTCCCTCACAGGTATGACAGCGGTACCACTGTAACAATTCTATCATGAAAATCTGTCAGTCTTTGCCAGCATGGCTGACTCGTTGGTGAACAAGGAGGTGTTCACAATTGTTTCACTATGTTTTCTGTGGTATGTCGTGAGTTCTTCGAACAATGTCGTCGGGAAAATGGTCTTAACTCAATTCCCTTTTCCGATGACGGTGACTATGGTGCAGCTTATGAGCATTTCAGTGTATTCGGGACCGTTTTTCAACATGTGGGGTGTCCGTAGAGCGACGTCATTCTCATGGAAATTCTATTTCAAATTCCTAGTCCCGCTGGCCCTTGGAAAATTCATCGCGTCAGTTTTCACCCACGTAAGCATATGGAAGGTGCCCGTGTCCTACGCCCATACCGGTAAGTCCTTGAAAATGTCGCAATCCGAACGGCACTCCTTGACTTTCTAATCCTCACACAATTTGGTCCATATTGTGGGCACCGGTGGCTTAATTTTGAAACCCATTCCACCTGCGACCACGTCACCTATGACTACTATTATTTGTCTTCAAATAGACGTTTAATACATCTCGTTACAGCTGGAATAAATTAATATAGAACCCGTTCAAAATCTTGTCAGCTCCTTTGGATTATAATTTGTGTTCACTGATAACACTGATAAGGTCGACTTCGACTCCAGGAAGCAGTAAGCTTTCCTGTCCAGTCTATCAGTTTTTGTGTATTATCATCTATCATATGTGGATTAAGTCTGGGTTAAAATACTGAAGTTCAGTTTTAAGATCTAAAGTCCGCCCGTCTCGGGTTTTGGACTTTAATTGGGATTGGTTTAATGGTTCTCATTGTGAAGGTAATCGCCCTATGGTCTGATTGTATTACATGTGGCAAAACCCTCCAATCTACTAAATATTCTTGTAAATCTCTACTCAAAGTGTGATATCTATACATGATTCCCCATTCCCCGAGGAGAAAGTAGGAGTGTTACTATTATTGCACAATGACAAGTTATGTCTAGAAATAAATTCAATTAATTCATTACCTCTAGCGTCGTTGTGGTCACCCCACAGTGAGCATTACTGTCTAGGCCTACCGTCCAGCCATACCGTGTTGGCTGTTCCATTCGGCCAGTTCTTCAAGTCCAGACGTCATCTCCCCCACAGCTGCGTCCTTGGGGAGATGGCAGGAGGTGATGACCAGCCTCCTGGTCTGTCCATTTCTGAGTCTCAGTTGCATCATGGCTGAGGTTATGTCTGCATTGTTACCCCAGGTTAGGGGGGTGGCCCCCCATTTCCTGTGAATCAGTAAACAAGTTCTGGGTTTATCTAATGTTTCTTGATCTTCTTTTAATTTAAGTCCCACTATTTTATTTTTGTAAAGCTGCTTTAAAAGTGTAGGCGTTATAATACCATTGTAATTTGACAACTTTCCCGCTGGCATTGTTTCCAGAGTTGGAAAAGAGTCTTAAGATTAGATCGAAGAAATTTTCAGGTTCCACTTAATAGCTAGGTAAGTACATACTTCTTCCCCGAGAGCATTCGACTAGATCAGGTTGATATTCGCATGAGAGACAAACCTTGAAAAATAATTACAGGTAGTCCCAGGGCATTTCTTAAGTGTGAGGGTGTACGAGACTCTACCTATTTACATGGTAGTTACAATAATTAAGATTGAAAGTGAATAATTTCTTTGTAGATCGAGCCAGAAGATAAATGTTCTAACGTCTTGCTTGGTTTCAAGTAGAAACTTGTAAATAATACAAGAAATAATAGGATAGAATATCTTTTATTGCAGACATACATAAAGTATATAGCATACGTCAACCAGAAGTAACAAAAGCATTGAGAGTAAAATAGATACCCCCCGCAGGCTGACCATTGTGGGCTGACGGGCTGCCCGTTTCGGCCATTGCGGCCTGACGAAGTGGCGGCGGGAGTGCAGGCAAAGACAGGAGCCGCACCTTGGAAGTAAGAGGTGGGTGGTGAAGGTGCGAAAATCCCTCTCTTCAAACGAAGGCGGCCACCCCCACACTTTTGCAATTTAAACGAATATGGTTTGAAATTTTGGAAAACTAAGATTTTTCTGTTGGTCAGGAGGTCCAGGGCTTGCACTTGAGTACCAATATGTTATTGTTCTATTGAGCCGAAATGGCTGATCTTTCTGATCCTCATCATCATTCTCACTGTGCAGTTTTATTACATAGAATTATTGGGCCGTAACAGAATAGGTTTTCCACGCATTAATCCTTTCAAACTCATCCAATTGAGTTAAAACCACCAAATGAAAGGGCATGATTCACTGAGTGTTCTTAGACCAAAACAAACAATTTATATCAATTAGACTCTGAGTTATCAAAGTACAAAGCTATACAAATTTGAATTAACTGATTTTCAATGCTTGATGGCAAATCTATGCTTCATAAAAAAAAAAAAAAAAAAAAAAAAAAAAAAAAAGCTGCAAATTATTACATAATGGTTTATTATTTCTAAATCTGATAGCCAGCTATAGTAACCGGCATGCTCTGGGGCTTTCCCCAGTCTCTTTTCTAGTATCCACCTCTGTTCTCGCGTTTCAGGCTGCGCTCCCGATGGGGGGCAAATGGATGATCGTACAGCCTAATATCTATAGGAATCAAACTAAAACCCTGGGTACACTGGATTCCAAAAGCATCTGGGACCTATCCCAGTCGATTCTGCGTCCGAAATTACTTGGGTGACGACACCCCACTTACCTATGGCAGAAATATATATAAGTAAACAGCTATTCATCCAGAGGGTTCAGACTCCAACCTGCCCATGTAATGCAATTTTAATTTAAAAACGATTTGCTTCGAACTATCTGAGAAGATTTTGGGAAGAAGAAGAACGAAGGATTTTAGATGGGCTGGATCAATTATTTTTGTAACATACTATAGTATGATATAATATACTAAATACACTAGTGTGTTCAAAGTAGGTTAAATGTTATATGGGCTAAAAGTAATAAAGTATTATATAAACTATACATTATATCCGTTCCGATACGCCCCGGACGCCTTTCTGCTACTCCCCAGGTTCCGTTCCACTATGCCCCTAATGCCATACCCCCCTCAGGTTGGTTGCGGCGTATTATATAGGTATAACACGTAAAAGTAATAAATATCCATTCTCCTACACCCCTCTGCTACGCCCCTGGTCACCCCAGCCCCCACAAGGTGCCGTGGCGCCTCCTCCCACTCCACCCCCCGCTCACCCCCCTCACCATCCACCGTGAACCCCTGCCAAGCGTGCCAGGCGTGCGCGCGTGCGTAAGTCTAACACTCAAAGCCTCAAAAAAGACACTTTTTCGCCCGTTTTTGGCCCATAGCATCTATTCGAGTAAAGCGATCGGGATGGTTAAACGTTTGGACCAACTAGACCCCATATGGAGTCTATGTGCGAAATAACGGGTTTTTAAAGTCATTTCTTAAGCCTTTTATGGCCTGGACGGCGGACAGCGAACGGCGGCCGGACATTTCAAATTTGGATTCTACGCACCTTGAAACGTAAAGTGACAAAGTTTGAGGGGGGGGGGGGGGGGGGGTTATAAAAATTGTTTGCTATACGATCACATGGGCTTATTATTGGAAATAATAAACCAAAAAGTTGGAAGGCTGGATAGAACGGTCGTACTAACTGCCATTAGGTTTCGTAAATTTTCCTAATATATAAGATACTTAAATAACAAAACAACACTATGAATAGCCAATAGTCTCATTGAGGGAGTTTGGTTAAAATTCAACTACGTTCATAATCTATCCTTTATGGTTTTCATGAAGACAGCATCCGAGAGTTCCTTGTAATAGTTAGACATGGACATTGAAGACTTTCGATCCATAAACGTCCTGGCTAATATTCTGGGAATGATTCAATAAGCAGGATCACCTCGTGTACCATATTGATGAGAGTCCCCCTGGCGTGGGAATGATGGTGACTTTCCCGTGCATCCGAGTAAGCAAAGCCAGCATGATGGTTAGAAATTAGAAAACGATGGTTTGAAGCAGAGAAATCTCGTTTTGAAAGGTGGTGGGGGCTAAAGTACACCTCTGGCTTGCTCCAATGAATCGACCGAAAGAGATGAGAACTGGAAACCACAGAGTAGCAGAACACTAAGGAAGAACCTCACAGGCCAGTTCAACATTTCCCATTTTTATCCCAGCGCTTTTCTTTTTATGCTCTTTCCAGTGATATACAACAGGACATAGGTTCTAATAACAAAAATTTTGTCAAAATACAAATTAAAATTTTGATTTAATTTTTTTCCAAAAAGTACATAATTTAAAAATTTCAAAATATTCCTATAAATACTTAGTACTGTTGTAAACAATGTGACAAAATATAAATATGGGGTGATGATGGGTTCATTGTTTAAAAAAAATATTCCTGACACATGACACTAGTTTTCCACTAATAGCCCGGTTTTGACTAAATAATAAACATATTACGTACTTTTACCAAAGAGGTGAGCTATTTAATTAAATATATAAAGGAATACTATGTATAAAGGTAAAAAATATCAGAAATATTAATTCAAAATACTATCTTGTTAAAACAAAACCAATAACCATAGATATACTCCAATAAAAATTAAGTTATTTAGGTTGTTTACTTTAATTTTACACAATTTAAACCAAGTTAAACAAAGCCTATTAATTAGTAAAACAATAATCTTGAACATTTCTATAACAATGAATTTGAAAAAGGTATGAAAATAGTCTACCTAAATACTCGTAGTTATGTAATAATTCTGGTACAAACAGATTAATCAAAATTTACATAATATTGTACATATTTATGATGATGAAGTAGGTATACTAGTTGGTAACTTAATGTATCTAAGAGTAAAAAAAGTAAAAAAAAAAGTAAATCTAGCTGAAAGCGATCTTAGCGAAAACCCAACTGGCTTTTACAAAATGTAATTCCGTAAACTGAGATAATGTTTAGGGAAACTGCTGTCAACTCAAAACTTAATTTTTCCTCAGGTTAGTGTTAATCTAGATAGTTGTTTAAACATTATCGTTAGTACTGCACCAATTGTGTTACATTTACTCGTATACCTACTTCATCATCATAAATATGTACAATATTATGTAAATTTTGATTAATCTGTTTATACCAGAATTATTACATAACTACGAGTATTTAGGTAGACTATTTTCATACCTTTTTCAAATTCATTGTTATAGAAATGTTCAAGATTATTGTTTTACTAATTAATAGGCTTTGTTTAACTTGGTTTAAATTGTGTAAAATTAAAGTAAACAACCTAAATAACTTAATTTTTATTGGAGTATATCTATGGTTATTGGTTTTGTTTTAACAAGATAGTATTTTGAATTAATATTTCTGATATTTTTTACCTTTATACATAGTATTCCTTTATATATTTAATTAAATAGCTCACCTCTTTGGTAAAAGTACGTAATATGTTTATTATTTAGTCAAAACCGGGCTATTAGTGGAAAACTAGTGTCATGTGTCAGGAATATTTTTTTTAACAATGAACCCATCATCACCCCATATTTATATTTTGTCACATTGTTTACAACAGTACTAAGTATTTATAGGAATATTTTGAAATTTTTAAATTATGTACTTTTTGGAAAAAAATTAAATCAAAATTTTAATTTGTATTTTGACAAAATTTTTGTTATTAGAACCTATGTCCTGTTGTATATCACTGGAAAGAGCATAAAAAAAGCTGCAAAATGAGACCTCCCCCAGCTCTCTAGCTCAATTAGGACAGTTCGTAGAGCGAATAGTATAAAATCCGTTCATGGTTTACTCTAGTGTCTCTCAGAAAACAGCAAAGCTCAGTTTACTCTGCACTAAGCTTACTAGTGAAATTATTAGAAAGGATTTTTTGTCCTGATATGCGTCCGTTTCACTCTTAGACCAGTGAAAGATTGCACAAAAGGAGGCGAGTTAAAATGTTGAGTAGGACAACCTTTTGCTCAACAATGTATGGATAATAATTATCTATAAATTATACATGGTAATGATTGAGTTTTTGTCGGTTTACTGCATGTACATCTAGAGCAGGCGGGGTCATAAGACCGAGCTGTCTAAAAAGGGGCCGGCAAGAGGCACGTCTGGACAGCGGCTTTTTGTTGTCGTAGAGCTCGAATGAGACCATGCGAACCTCCCCATAAAATAATCCCAGCTTGCGAGATGATGTTTGGCGAAGAAGGGGTTGTCTGGGACATTCCTTTATCAGGAGCTTGAATCAGTGATGTTTTCAATACTGAGCAGTTTGAGGACATCCTGATGCAGCAATAGATGTAAGATTAAAATTAGAAAAATCGAAAAAACATAACTTGATTGCTTGTCAGTCTACATATCTCATGTCTCTCTAAAGGTGTCTCTCTGGCCCCTCCACCCTACTTACAAATTATGCATTGAGAGTATTCGCTCGTTCACGTCGTGAACGTTTTTTGTGGGACAGAAACCTACTTACCTAATACTGTTGAGACAAAATTTCGTCACGGATTTTGGTGACAGTATTTTGGATCATGATTTTTGGAATGGGAGTCGGTAATCCTCGTAGAGGAAGCATTGTCATCACTTTTGGGAGATGAAAAAATTTCTAGGTGTAAATAGATGTCCACTTGCATTCTATGTTTTACCTAGATGTTCCTGAACAATTTTGATTTGGTAGGTATGTAGGTACATTGGTAGGCGCCTGCATGTAGGTATAATAAATGGGCAAAACCATATAGTGTCCAATTTTTACAAAATTTTTAGGGATTGAGCGAATTGGTCTCTAAAAGGGCCTCCATGAGTTTCTCTGCCGCTGAATGAACTGCTGACCGGTAAAACGACGCCAGAACGCCCTAGTGGAGGTTCGGAAAAGGTCGATCAGCTGTTTTGTGTGTGTGCCCTCCCTCCCACCCTTATATGAGACAGTCAACATACCAAGTACAAGTCAGACTTTTGGCGTGAGAATGAGAGATGAAACGACGCCAGAACGCCCTAGTGGAGGTTCGGAAAAGGTGGATCAGCTGTTTTGTGTGTGTGCCCTCCCTCCCACCCTTACATGAGACAGTCAACATAACAAATACAAGTCAGACTTTTGGCGGGAGAATGAGAGATGAAACGACGCAAGAACGCCCTAGTGGAGGTTCGGAAAAGGTGGATCAGCTGTTATGGGTGTGTGCCCTCCCTCCCACCCTTACATGAGACAGTCAACATACCAAATACAAGTCAGACTTTTGGCGTGAGAATGAGAGATGAAACGACGCCAGAACGCCCTAGTGGAGGTTCGGAAAAGGTGGATCAGTTGTTTGGTGTGTGTGCCGAGGTTCGGAAAAGGTGGGCGCGTTTCAGAGTGCTCTAGCGGCCTCCCTCAAAAGCATTCCCTACTGATTAGCGAAGTACTGTGATAATTAAAATTCGAACAAGGTCCGTTGCAATGTAGCGGTTAACGTGGGTTGCTCATGAGATGAAGTTCCCGGTTTCAATTCCAGTGTGGTCTGATTTTTTTTTTTCTTTGTTACGTCCGAAGTATATTTTAACCGTCATTCTGACCTGTATGTCCAACTAATCTGTATTTTTACTAAGGGATTGACTACTTGATGTCATGTATTTTTGTGATGCGAGCTTACGAGCATCCAGACCACTAAACTTATCTAGGACTTAGGTCGCCCCCCCAGAGGTGCAATGGGGCCTAAATCCTTGAGAGAGAGAGAGAGAGGGTGTGGCAGTATCCCATAAGAGATACCACTCGTACTAATAGCATTTATGTGCTATGTTCGGAGTAGATTGGTTTTCCAGTTCTCGGATCCCCATCTATCACCAAACGCAGCATTTCAACAATGTGAGAATGACGCCGACGCTCGGTGCGGGAGCGACGGGTGCGCATTCTCTTGGATTCTGACGGGAGCTGTCACAAACTATACACATCAGTCTGACCTACATGTTCAAGTAATCTGAATTTTTACTTAGGGATTGACTACTTGATGTTATGTATTTTTGAGATGCGAGCGTGCAAGCATCCAGACCACTGAGCTTTATACATCCTTCTAATGTATTTACGCGCTAGATGAATTCGAATATAGTGTGGACACACTTTTTGACTAGGCGAATAGTTCCTTATGTGTCCCTGCTTTTTTCAATCCCATATTTCTCATGTACGCAAATCGCAAACGCTGAAAGCCTGGGGCCCCACCCGCCCGTGGTACCATTATGGGCAAACCCCTTAAAGGCCAAGAATGGTCACTGGCCCAGCGACAGAGAAGAGGACTACCGCTTTATCCCCACCCCGCTGTCCTCGCTAGGGTGGCATGCAGGGAATGGCTGCGGTGGCCAATGACGATTCCCAACGGAGAACTAGAGAGACGCGTGATTTGATGAACAAGAGATAAGATAACAGAGCGGTAAGAAGAGAACTGGGGAAGTAATTCAAAGCCACAGTGAGGAATCCAAGATCGATTTTTAATCACCAAATTTTATTTGAGTATGCGTGTTTTGCCTTAAAATTGGTTTTAAAAACATTTCTTTCAACTGGAATTGCTCGAATTTCAATACAATTTAAAATATTATAATACGAGGTAATGGGTAATTTAAGAAAATTCGCTAAAAGTATGCTTTGTTGATAATATTGCAGTAGGTAATTTTTGACAAAGTTAATACCACTTAGCGTTTTGATGTTTCAGTGAAAGCCACAATGCCCATGTTTACTGTCGTTTTATCCCGGATCATATTAGGAGAAAAACAAACTGTTCCGGTAAGTATTGCATGGAAGAAATAATAAAAATAAAATAATGATGATAATTAGGTACCTACTTCATGAAATAAAGTACCTGTCTTTGGGTCGGTGATGCCGATTAGCACTAATCATATGTAATCCAGGTTATATATAATACGATTTGCTCGACCCTCGTTGGGAGGCCCTGTGCGATAAGCTCGAGGTGCTGTGCGAAACGAGTTTTCGATTCCAACCAAAGATTCTAATCTATTTGTTTTACTAGTCTACATTTTACTAAAAGGATTGAATTAAATCTTTACTTTATAAATACTTTATTTTCAGAAAGACAGGATATACAGAGAGATAGATTCCATAAGCGATTTTGCTCACTGAAAATCCCCACAAGGCAAAGCCTGAGTGTGGGTATTTCTAAGGGATAGAAACCATGGAAATACATTATTTTCTTCTTCTTACAACAGAAAGGAGAATAAACTAATCAAAACATCAATAAAATATTAAATCAGCTTAAACGTAAATTTTCAAAACATGAACAAACTAATCAAAACATCAATAAATCTTTAAAATTTAACAGAATTTGGCATAGAACAATATTTAAAATCAAATAAATCTTGAAACTTACAAAATCAGTCTTCATTGAGCACTAATACTCCAGTCTCCACAGGAATAGGAGTAAGAATTGCATAATCAGTCCACGTTGCGTGATTATAATATAAGGAGAACCTATAATTGATTTAAAACTTGTTGGCTGGTTGGACAATCCAATCCTTAATTTGTCTGAACCGACTAGGTTTACTATTTCCATATATTTCCGACGGAAGTTTGTTTATAAACTGTAAGTTTGTTTATAATATTTATATCATTTATTTATTTTTGAGATCTGAGCTTATGAACCACCAACTAGTCACATCACTCATATTGCACACGTCTTAAAATTACAAATTTTACTTTTTACAAATTACAAGTAGGTAACTACTATAAATTGGTATTATTATTTTGTGTAACCTGCGCTAGCATGTTTTCCAGTATATTTTTTTATGATTCCTTCCTTGTCTCTCCTACTCCCAATTTTTTACGTTGATTTCAGGGGAAATGAAGGGGGTTGTAACCTTTCCGTGGGGCACCCTGTTTCTTTTTACAAATGTTTTTGCAAATTTAGTTTCATTATTTCGCATGAACAGTATGGAAGAAAGGTAACTGGTGATGATTCCATGACTGACCACTATAAACTGTGGCAAAGTGAAGAGATTAACGAAGTTTTAATTTTTTCTAAAATACCCTATTCCTCTACCACACCCTGTGTTGAACTGTAGATTTATCTTGCTTTGCTTATTAACTGCACTGCCTATGCTTCACAAGTCCCGAAACAACTCGAGTTTGTGACGTGAGAATTCCATTGCAATTATATCGGTAATTGAAGAAGCGATTAGAGTTTGCATACAGTGCCATCTTCCTTTTTTCCAATGGCTCTAGCGAATCACAGAGCTTACCCCGGCAATCAGTGGGCTAATCCTCCGTTCTTAGCTGGCTCATTTACACCTTCTTCTTAACAAAGTAACCCCTGACACACGTTCTAGATATGGAAATGGGTGCTTGTTTTACGAGCAGTCCCATGCTTGGAGCACTGTACTATGTGTGTGTGTGTTGATGTTGTTGTTGAACAACTTCCTTTGTATAATCGTTGTGCCTCCAATTTCAAAAAGATCCTCTCTCGATGTTTCAGGTGTATTTATCTCTGGTGCCCATCATTTTAGGGGTAGCCATAGCAACCATGACGGAACTCAGTTTTGACTTGACGGGCCTGCTCAGCGCACTGGCTGCAACTATGCAGCACTCCCTTCAGAACATTTTCTCCAAAAAGGTGAACATTTATTTCGAGTACCCATCTTTCCTATCCATTTTAGCGAATTTCTGTAGGAAAATAGGCTATTGCAATGGTTATGAAAATTTCCGAAAATGTTCTTAATTGAAATTGTTGATGGCCCCGTACCTATTTCATTGTTTTCAACTCATCAGTTCATTCTGCGCTTGCACAAACGTAAATTACAGTGAGTATCATTTTTTCGTTTCTTAATTGAGCAATTATGACGCTTACTCTTTTCCGCTATGGAATTTTTCAAGATCATTTAAAACTTTTCAATGATCTATACATTCATGATAGTGGGGTTGTCAGGGTGAGACGGATATAAGCAGAAAAAATTCTTCTCCGAGTTTCTTTATTGCAAGCTTTCAACATCAAAATGTCATCTTCAGGCCCCTTCGTTTCTAAAAACACACATAACGGGCCGTTACAAACTATGACTAGGAAGGTACAGCACCTAGGATCCTGCCTAATATACAGAAATTGATTCACACATACCTGTCTAGTATCCTCTATCGCTCATCCGCCTCTGTTCCATGGTCAGGTGCATCAGTCTCCGGGGGGGATCTTTAATTTCTTTAATTTCCATAGGAATTGTTGCCAGTCCCGAGATTAACTTCTTGGGGTGTCTGTAGAAGGAGTTTAGGGTTGATTAGGGCTTTTTTAAATGATTTGTAAGTGACTGACGAAATTTAGACATGTGGGGTTTGTTTACCTTGTGTGATGTTGAAAGTTGAGTCGAAATATGAAGGATTTTCTGCTGCGGTTATAGCTCTGACTTGTCAGAGATGATGAAGTTTAATTTTTGTTGTGCGGATTCATGAAATTTACTACTTTATGGAGAAGAGATGTCAAAATAAAAAGTTAAATTGCACAGTAACCCTTCAATAAAGAAACTCGGAGAAGAATTTTTTCTGCTTATATCCGTCTCACCCTGACAACCCCATTGGCCATAAAAGCCTGACGGATGGATCATGAATCAATCAATCATTCATGATAGGTAAATGAGGAAGCTATGTGCCACACCCAAATCGACAGGCGTTTTTTTTTTTTTTTTTTTTTTTTTTTTTTTTTTTTTTTTTTTTTTTTTTTTTTTTTCATTTATCAAAGATCAACTTATTGTTTTGCTCACATACTGAAGAATTTCAGAATAACATCATATGATACAAAAAATGACTGGAGCTTTTTCTCCTTTGTAAAGTGCAAAGGTTACCTGTTGATAATAAGAAACCCAAATACGTATTTAAAATGCGTCATATTCCATCATATTCCTGAACAAGGAATTGAGTTTTTCTTATCGTTATATTCCGTCTAATGTCTTACCTAGGTGTACACGATGGCTTGAAGAGATCATAAATATTGCGTAAAGGAATTTATAAGTCTTATTTCGTTATGCAATGTACGGCAGTAATTTCCCTTTGTCATCTGATCGTAAAGTGTATTTTACCTCAAGCAGATTACGTTTGGAAATGTCATAAAAGCCGAATGGAACGTCATGTGACATTAACTGAAACCACGTGAGACTATTGGTGGATTTATTGCTTCGTAGAAATCAACTAAATCGGTCCAATGCACGGAATATTATTTGAATATAATTCGCTCCAGATTATTTGCTTTTTCATTTTCAATATGAAAAGCTTTCTAATCGAAGAAAGTTCTAGCAGTCACACAGCATGTCGTATGAGAGAATTTTCGTGAATTACCTATCGTATTATAATATGTTAGATTTAAGGCATGAAGTTCGGGGTCAAGGGCAATACACCCCCACACATCCTCAGATGTCGCTACACTGAGGCAATCCAGCGATATGCTGGACACACTCATATATTCACTGATGGCTCAAAGACACCTGATGGTGTAGGCCTTGCTCTATGGAGCCCCAACTTCCAAGTCACTAGACGCCTACCACTAGTTGCGTCTGTGTTTGCAGCATAGCTGTGGGCAGTGTCACTGGCTGTTCGACACTGCCAATTATTGGGAGTTGGGAATTATGCGGTCTGTAGCGATTCACTAAGTACCATCGAGGCGATTAGGGACTCATATTTCGATGATCCCCTATTACAAAGACTTCTTGTATCGTTATACCAAGCCACAACATTGGGCTCAATCATAACTTTTATGTGGGTGCCGAGCCATGTGGGTATTCATGGCAATGAGTGTGCAGCTACCCTTAGAAGGAGAGTCATTGATGATAACTCCATCGATATGATGCCGATATGCATTGAGGATCAAGTCTCCAACATGCAACATAGGGCCAATTCCATCTGGCATTAGCAATGGATGGGTGAGGTCACTGGTCTGCGTGGTGTTCTGCAGGACCTGTGCCCGGTGGGCTCTTCTGTAACCCAACTTCCAAGAAGGGATCGACAAGTGGTCAATCGGGTTGCCACTGGCCGTATCTGTCTTACTTACAGACACCTGCTTAGTGCAGAAGCTCGAGATGTTGTGGGAAGTGTGGGAGTGATCTGTCCATCCGCCACTTTCTGGAGGACTGCCCAGCCCTTGTGGACCCCTGAGTCCAGCATCAGCCCCTCAGTGGGTTGATGTATTATCCGACCAGACAAGGTCGGATCCCTGTTGTTGTACCTGAGAGCCGCTGAGCTCTACCACGAACTGTGATATCTGATCTGTGATATATTTTAGTAGTCATAGTTTTATTTCACTTTATGCTGATTGTATATAGTAGCATGTGTATAGTTATTAGCCCATTTTACATCTAGATTTTTCTTGCAGTTTTTATGGATTTTTCAGCAAATATTAATGAAATTCAAGTTTATTTTCAGCATAATTTTGTGCAAACATTTTTTAGTGTTCAAGTTAGTTGTTGACAATTTTGTTTTGACTTATATTCTGGTTGAAATTATAATTTTAACGATTTTTGGTCCTTTGTGGCCATTTAATTGTTTCGGAACACCTCAAAATGGATTTCAATGAAGAACTTTTTCAGAACTTTTTGTTTTAAACTTTTTTGAGTCATTGCAAAAGCTTCATTTTCTACGAAAATTCACCAAAAAAAGAAATTTTTCCACCACACGGGGAGTCGTTGCTTTTAAATACGCACTCTATGATTAATTATTACAATCAATTTGTGGGTGGAATAGCCAATTAATCAGAGTAGACTGGAGATCTGTGCTTAAGGGCAATATCATATTGCAACAGTTGCCCCAACTGGAAAAGTCAGGGAAAACCTGGAATTTTCAGGGAATTATTTACCTTGAGAAAAGTCATGGAATTTTGCAAAAACCACCAAATGTTAGGGAATATTTTAAATGAAAACTTGGTGTAATCATTTAAGGCGTTTTAAGTATATTTAACTCCTAAACAATCAAACTTCAATAGCGTACTTTATCATACTAGGTGCATCTTAGTTCATAGTTGAGTTGTACGAATGAGAAGAATAATTATCAAGAGTTGTGGTTAAACTGTTCAAAAGTAACAACGCTACATGCACATAAGAAGTGAATGGATATGCCATTGGCTTCTCTGGTAACTACATCACCTAGAGTAAACCATTTGTGAGAAAAATCAACTGAGTAATGAACTAGGGAGAAAAAACCCAGCAGAGTAGTGGATTGATCCAGTAAGGGTCCCAAAACTTGTTTGTATACATAAGCTAGGACTTCTCAGGAGGGTTAGGGAGGGGGAAATTGGCCCATTGGAATGTGGAGTCATGTGTTATAAATTCACAGAGCAACTTTCCAACGAACGATTTTTGTGGGATGGGAAATCAGGAAGTTATACTCTTTCTGGCAATGATTGGGGGTAGGTGAAAAAAATTGTGACATTTTTTGCTGTCGGACGATAATTTTGAATTATCCCCAGAGCTAAGAAATCCATGTAAGGAAAAATATACTTCAACAAATAGCTTCAGATCACAAATTGATAAAATGTTAAATAAAAAGTCATGCAGCAAATATCGTATGGGTGAATTTTTGTAAATTATCTTATTACATTTAGGTTAAATTGTTATGATATTTGAGGACTTCGAGGGCAATGAAAATGTTAAATATAAGTAGACTACATATAAGTAGTCTGTTTTTTTCTTTAAATTATACGATTTTTGTTCTAGAAGCATTAAAAGGTACAATAAAATGACGAGAAAAAAAAAAAAAAAAAAAAATGAATTTGATATTTTTTGTCAGGGAAATCTGAAGTTCGGTCAGGGAAATGTCAGGGAAATTTAAAATTTCAATTTTGGGGCCACCCTGTGCAAGAATAATGATGAATTATTCAATCTTCTTCTGATCATCTTGGTTTAGACTGAAATGATTCTCCCGACCGTTTTAACGAATAATATTCTCAACTTTTGATTGTTATTTTTTAATTTCTACTTCTTCTTACAAGAAAATGGATATTGAAAACCAGTGGTATAAATTTGTTTATTTAAAAAAGTATGAGTACCAGTTTGTCAAGTCTCGAAACTAGAAGCATTCTTTACAGAATTTAATGCAGAATTAAAATTTTAACCCGTTCATTCCGCAAACCTCTGCAAATATTGATTTTCTTCAATTTTTGGTAGCAATTTGCATAATTTGAAAATTTGAATTTAAAAATGGCCGTGAAACTTGAAAGCCGAGGAAATACGGTCATCCCTTCCTAGTTTCAAAAGTTCACATGAAATGAATATTCCTTGGGTTTTCATAAAATTAATGCAAAATTACCACCCATTTATTAATTTGCAGAGTTTTGAGTGATTGTATTTTATTTCTCAGGTTCTTGGTGACACGGGCGTTCATCACCTGCGGCTCCTCCAGATCCTTGGAAGATTATCTTTCATGCTGTTCATTCCTTTCTGGATGTACTCTGATTTGGCACACATCATGAAGGAAACAGTTCTGGTAAATTTGTCTCCTGAATAAACGAGTTTAGGTAATATAATTAGTAAAACATATTAAAATAATTAATTGTTAGGTACTGATGTAACGGCCCAAAAATATTGGATACCTCGACAGAAGTTCGAACTCACGTAGTTACAACTACGGAAAATTTCCCATTGCAACACTTCAACGATCTGAGCTATGAGGCCAGGGCGATCAAACCTCTTCAACCGTGAGAGTTATTTTCCTGGAGCGTAACATTTCCCCGAAGTCAAATACCAGCCGTCTCGGCTGGTTTGGGGTCGGACAAATGACAAAGTGAAACTGCTCGCTGGAACAAGTCAGCAGTCGAGTGAGGTCATTGTCACGGTGTGTTTTGACTCAAGTGAGTGAGGAAGTGAAAGGTGCTAACGACAGGAAATGTGATGTTTACATTTTTTTGGTTCGAGAGGGATTCAATTAATTATCGTTCCATATAATTTCGGATCCTATTTTGACTGCGCCACTGTAACGGCCCAAAAAAATTTGATACCTCAACAGGAGTTTGAATGGGAAAATTCCTGTAGTTGCAACACTCAAACGATCTGAGCTATTGGGCCAGGGTGATCAAACCTCTTCGACTGAGAGTTATTTTCCTGGAGCGTAGTATTTCCCCGAAGTCAAATACCAGCCGTCTCGGCTGGTTTGGAGTCGGACGAATGACGAAGTGAAACCGCAGGCTGCTGGTTCAGTAGGTGCTTGCTGGAACAAGTCAGCAGTCGAGCGGGGTCATTGTCACGGTGTGTTTTGACTCAAGTGAGTGAGGGAGTGAAAGGTGCTAACGACAAGAAATGTGATGTTTACAGTCCTTGGGCTCGAGAGGGATTTAATTAATTATTGTTTCATATGATTTTAGATCCTATTTAAACTGCGCCACTGTAACGGCCCCAAAATGTTTGATACCTCGACAGGAGTTTGAACTCGCGTCGTTACAACTACAGGAAATTTCCCGTAGTTGCAACACTCTAACGATCTGAGCTATGAGGCCAGGGTTGTCAAACCTCTTCGACTGTGAGAGTTATTTTCCTGGAGCGTCACACTGAAGTAAATTATCCCAACGGATGTTGATTCGTTTCCAACGGATGTTGATTCGTGGTGGTACCTTTTCTTACTCATGGAGAGTTAGTCATCCAAGGAACTTTTTTTCTTTTTTTTTCAGCTAAGCTAGCCAAAATTGGGCGTTTGCAGGAAAAAAAAAAAAAAAAAATAAATTGATACATTCATAATTTCAGGAGTTATGATTTTATCATTCACTAATGATTGACACGACGCACAGTGGGCTGAAATGCGATTCTGGACGGAAAAAATTATTTAATGAGCTATTAATTTGGAAAATTTAGTGCTGATTCCGAATATACCCCTTGTTCCTATACCTAAAACAGCTCCTTGATGCATTTTTCGAGGAAAAACCACGATTTTCAACATATTTTTCAACTTTTCCCCTACCAATAGGATTCAAAATTCTGCGTCGATTGACCACCAGAAATTCTTGAATTAATTGATTCATAACAGAGTAATTGTATTTCAACGGTTGTGGTACTTGGAAAACACCCGTTTTAGATAAAGGAACAAGGGGTCCATTCAGAATCAAAGCAAAATTTCCTATAAGAATAGCATATAATAATTGACCAATTATGATATTTCACGCTACTTCTTGATTTACTCTTTTCCGCTTTAAAACTTTCAATGATCTATACATTCATGATAGGTAAACGAGGAAGCTATGTGCCACACCCAAATCGACAGGCGTTTTGGTTTATTATTTCCAATAATAAGCCTATGTGATCGTGTAGCAAAAAATTTTTATAACCCCCCCTCAAACTTTGTCACTTTACGTTTTAAGGTACGTAGAATCCAAATTTGAAATGTCCGTCCGCCGTCCGGGCCATAAAAGGCCTAAGAATTGACTTAAAACACCCGTTCTTTCGCACATAGACTCCATTTGGGGTCTAGTTGGTCCTAACGTTTAACCATCCCGATCGCTTTACTCGCATAGATGCTATGGGCCAAAAACGGGCAAAAAAGTGTCTTTTTCGACGAGCTCACGCCTGGCTCGCTTGGCAGGGGGTCACGGTGGGTTTGAGGGGGGGGGGGGTGAGCGGGGGGTGGAATGAGAGGAGGCGCCGGCGCAGCGGCTTGTGGTGGGTACGGCGCCGGCGTTCGTTCGAGGCATGAATGTTTTTTTCAAGGTCATATTTGTGTGTTAATACCAAAGCTTTTCCTACGCATATTTAATAACATATCCTTTCGACTTTTCGTAAGTACTTAGATAATGATATTATTAAGGCAATAACTATTTGAATAGACAGGAGCTCAAATCGAGAAATATAAACATGCGTATATAATTATAGAAGTATAGGTTGTGGTAACTCGAAGTAGGACACGCCGAGGAGTCTGGACGGGCCTTATGACGTACGCTAGCCAACTAAAACTACGATCATACTCAATTGAAAAAATAATAAACCTTTGTGAAATAATTTGCAGCGTTTTTTCTTATTTTTTCCCTCCATCGTTTCTATAAACATTGGTTTTCATCGGAATACACATTTTTGTTACTGAATTAGTTTTGTAAATTTTCGGTACTAAGTAATTAGTGATAACGAACGACCTCGGACGAAATGGCATCTCAATCTTCGCCGACAGATGAGGGGTCGCTTGATTCTCACTCATCCTTGAAGAGGGGAAAGCCTGTGAAATCACAAGCTCGTGTAACATTTTTGTTACTGAATTAGTTTTGTAAATTTTCGGTACTAAGTAATTAGTGATAACGAACGACCTCGGACAAAATGGCATCTCAATCTTCGCTGACAGATGAGGGGTCGCTTGATTCTCACTCATCCTTGAAGAGGGGAAAGCCTGTGAAATCACAAGCTCGTGTAACGGCCCAAAAATATTTGATACCTCGACAGGAGTTCGAACTCGCGTCGTCACAACTTCGAGAAATTATTATTAATTTCCCGGAGTTGCAATGCTCTAACGACCAGAGCTAAGGCTGTCCGTCCAGTGGACGCGATTTCGCGCGAAGAGGCGAATTCGCGCGAAGGGTTCGCCTCCGTTTCAAACACATTGTTTTAACCGAGAGCCCGTCCACCGCAAGACGCGAAGTGGGGCGAAAAAGGGCGAACGCGACGAGAATCAAACCGGTTTGTTTTTCAACGCGCCAACAAGCGAAATGGATGTTGACTGTGTGTTTGAAGGGAGGGGAACCGTTAGCCTCTTTTCGCCTCTTTTCGCGTCTTCGCCTCTTCGCGCGAAATCGCGTCCACTGGACGGACAGCCTAAGAGGCCAGGGTGACCGAAACTCTTCGACTGTGAGAGTTATTTTCCTGGAGCGTAACACTCGCTACCTGGTTTTAACTGATTGTAACTACTTATAGAAAGAAAAACGCTGCAAATTATTATACAAAGGTTTATTATTTATGTATTAGACAGCCCTTCTACGTAGATCTCTGGTCCATAATTATTAAACGCCGCTTATAGTATATTTAGTATCGGAACTCGGAGCTTCGGACCTCACAAATGGGTTCAATCCATTACAGCAGCGGAATCTCACAATTTTACGCTTTTTAATATAGTTGATAAACATAACAATTTATTACCAAGTCATCTTTCCAACTATGTCCAAGTCCAAGTTTATCAACTATGAAATAGAACATTTAACAATTTATGTACGAAATTATGCTAAAAACTTGAACTTCATTAAATTTTGTTTTAAAAAATCTATAAAATTGCAAAAAATAGCCTAAAATCCAAAATCTCTTTTTGAATAGAAGAGGATAATTTAGAATACTTTTTTTTCCATAAAATTAATAGCTAACATTTTCTTTTCACTCATAAATCTCCAATTTCTATACAACTTGAAGTATACAAAAAAAATACACTTTTTCACCTATTTTTGGCTCATAGCACCCATGGGTGTGGAGCGATCGAGCTGGCGAGAAGTGAGGACCAACTAGACCCCAAATGGAGTCTATGTGCGAAAGAACAGATTTTTTAAGTCAATTCTAAGGCCTTTTATGGCCCGGACGGTGGACGGCGAACGGCGGACGGACATTTCAAATTTGGATTCTACGCACCCTGAAAATTTTTATATATATTTTTTATATATTTTTATGGGTCATAACAATTTTTTGCTATACGATCACATAGGCTTATTATTGGATATAATAAACCAAAAGAGCACCTGGATCACTCAAGAACGTCAGTTACGTGAGTGAAGGAGTAGTTTGTGACGCAACTGGCATCAGCAAGAATATGATCTTTCGGATTTTGGATGAAGGGAAAAGGGGTTCTTTCCAAATTTAATTCCACTTGGATATCACTGGTTCCTATTACTTGGTTCCTATTTTTCGTTTCTCTGAATTAAGTACTATTCAAACATTATGGGTATGCGTGGATTGGGACCTTTACATTCCCCTCTCCTCTAAAAAAGGCGGGTAAGAGAAGTTTCCCTCATTTGAAAGGGAATTATTCCCTTTCAATGGGAATCCTGTTTCCCTCCAGATTAGATGAGAGTGGGCCATTTGAAGGAGACCAAGGTGAGGCCATCCATTAACCCTCCTTGTCAGCTAGTCCCATTCCCATATCTCTTACACTATAGTAGTAAGCTTGTTGAGATGTTTCCTTAGAAACGTGGGGTGGATACATCAACGATGGGTGTTACCCAGAGGACTGGAACCGGAAGGGCGCGATCAAGGAGCAGTCCCAAGAAATTTTAAACCACCCTCTGACCCGGTAGACTCTTAGGAAATGAGATGCAAATATTAAATAATACATGTTTTCCGTAAAATGCTCAAGTAGGGGGAGGAGCGGTTGGTATGCACAGCAAAAAACACGCAGAAGTATTAGTAGTAGGTTAGTTTTCAGTGATTTAGTTTGTTTTTCAGCACCACAAATATTTATCCACATCTCCACGTTGTCCTAAGTCTGTGAGTGAAAATTTGTGCTTACGCGCTGGTCATACGGAGTCAAACGGGTCATGACATAGGTTTGAATTTTCCCAGGAGACATAGGGGAATTTCAGTTTTGTTGTTTCTCCAAAAAATGTTGTTTCCTATTTGCCAGGAAACTAGCTGCTGGACAAGCTCAATACAAAATTCCCTCAGTAAGCTTAATTAACTCATTTTTTCTGCCGATTTTGATTAGATTTTCTGATCTTTGATCTATTGCCTTTATAGTTTCGCACCTTATTATGTACGATACTTCTGTACTTATATGTGACTCGCCTAGTTTTCTCGCTCGCTTAGGGTGTGTTTTCTAATACAAAGTTCATAGTGCATACGTTTCAAAGGAATAGGAAGAGCCGTAGCTCGATAACAAACGTTTTTGTCTATATTTTCATTCACTACAATCGGAAAGCACAATATCATGCCTAAAAATTCGAATGGGACCAAATTGGAACGCCAACGAACATTTTAAGATCAACCTGAGCAAAAACCGTCAACATTTACTGGGTCTAAGGTGGAAACAAACATAGCAGGGAATGAATTTTTTTCATTGTTTCCCGCATATTTTTACTGATTTCTCCGGGAATGCAGCATCTTTCGGCAATTTTGTTACTGACATACGAAGTGCTCTCGATCAAATTTTAATGTGACAGCGGATAGAAGATTGAGCGCTCGGCCAAAAAACGGCACACTAAAAGGGGCTCCCACCCCCCTCCTGCCCTATGGCCCATGGTACGGGTGAGAGTAGAAAATTTTAAAATCGCTTCTTCCCCCTTTCGGGAAAATCCAAGAAGATCCCCACACTAGTAGACGTGCATAGACCTGTTGTTTGGCCTTGCATAGCTCAAATGGACTGATAAACAGAGTTTCATTCTTATAAAATAGTATAAATAGAGATTGCAAGTGCTACAATACACTCGGAAATATCGTCTAGTTAATCACCTGCAAAATTAAAAGCCTCCTCCTAACGTTACCTGGTACATAAAAATGTAGCAGGTTTGAAAACACACTTTTGGGAGCTTGTAATTATTTCAGTCGCAACTCTAGAAAAATGGTGATTCAAGTATTTTGCTGAAAAGGGTGGACTAAGTATTCATTATTAGACTAAGTATTCAAAATGATTTAATTTATGTTAGGTCATCTAACTTAATTCCTGTTATCTATTTTCCCCTCAGCTACGTGAGAGCTCAGTTGTGCTGCTTCTTTTCACCGATGGCCTCCTTAACTGGCTTCAGAACATCCTCGCATTCTCAGTTATGTCTGTGACGTCATCTCTTACCTACGGAGTTGCTTCAGCGACAAAGCGTCTGTTCGTAATCGGCATATCACTTCTTGTCCTTGGAAACCCGGCAACGAAGCTCAATCTCTTTGGAATGGGAGTCTCTGTTTTGGGTGTCCTGGCTTACAACAAAGTAGGTGTATATTATAGTTTGATGAAGTTTTCTCATTCCCATAAAATAATGTGGGTTGTCAAAATATATTCTGGGAGACCAGACGCACAATTGTGTATTTGGCTCTTTTAAAATACAGGGTGTACACAAAGCAGGTCTGCCAAACTGCAGGAGTCAATTACAACTAATTTGCAACAACTTTTATTTACTAAAAAAAAACGAGTTTTTTCATTTTTAAATTTTTTTCTAGTGATTTTGACCTCACTAAATCGGTCATAACTGCTTCACTTTGCCGTGTGAATTATCTTAGAGGATAACTTTGGAAATAGCATTAGATTTTCGATCGCATAGACGCCTGATCTTTTTTTAGAATTAAGGTTTGATTTGCTGAGAAGCAAATTTTACTTAATTTGGGAAACCTCGAGTTTTTCCAATAGGAAATTGAACATTGTAACTTGTTAAGTTACAAGTTGTAACTTGTTAATTGAACGTTGTAATTTGTTAAGTCTCGAAACTAGAAGCATTCTTTACAGAATTTAATGTAGAATTAAAATGTTAACCCGTTCATTCCGCAAACCTCTGCAAATATTGATTTTCTTCAATTTTTGGTAGCAATTTGCATAATTTGAAACAGTTAGTTTATATGTAAAAATGGCCGTGAAACCAGTGGCGGCCGGTGGTCTGAAAAAGGAGTGGGGCACAAAAATATTTACCTATTTGACTGTCAAAAAGAGCAAGGAGGTTTTTCATCCATTTGTTTTGCTTTCAGTGAGAATTAATTTTGATCTAAACACATGAATCATTAATCCCACTTGGGTTATGTCAAATGCCATGGACAATAAATCATGATCATTAAATATTATTGATAAATAAATATAAATTAATTAATTAAATAAACTAAATTAAAAATACTATCTTATAGGGACCTACTTACTTACTAAAGCCGGTTTCACATGGAGCGGTATGTCCGGAAGACGGAAAGACTGAACGCAATCTGATTGGCTGTTGGGACAACAGTTGAGGATGGTGGCTGCCATGTTGCCGGAATGGGCGGTCTGCGGACGGCGGTAGAAATTTTTATACCGTTGCCGCGTTCTGTCGAGCGGAGCGCAAGCTCATTGGACAGGAATGTTGATAACCGCAAGTAGAGGTTTCAGATCAGAGAGGGTTTCAGTAGGAAGGTTATGATTCCGTTCACCAAAGTGCCGCTTCATGTGAACACCCTGCTGCATTCCGCGGCCCCCTCAACTGGGTTTTCCGGCCTTCCGTCTTTCCGGTTAATTTGCAACAACTTTTATTTACTAAAAAAAACGAGTTTTTTCATTTTTAAATTTTTTTCTCGTGATTTTGACCTCACTAAATCGGTCATAACTGCTTCACTTTGCCGTGTGAATTAACTTAGAGGATAACTTTGGAAATAGCATTAAATTTTCGATCGCATAGACGCCTGATCTTTTTTTAGAATTAAGGTTTGATTTGCTGAGAAGCAAATTTTACTTAATTTGGGAAACCTCGAGTTTTTCCAATAGGAAATTGAACATTGTAACATAGTGTAACATAGTTTTATCTATCAACGATGAACTAAAACATGAAAAAAATTCATTCACAAAATTATGGTGAAAATGTGCTTAATTGCATTAATATTTGCTGAAAAAATGGTTAAAAAAAAACTGAAAAAATGCTAATTATACTAAATCTGTTTTGAATCGTAGAACATGATTTAGAACGAGTGTATTTCCCATGAATTGGCGTTTAAAAATTTCTTTGTACTCGAATCAGAGTAGACTGGAGATCTGTGCTTAAGGGCAATATCATATTGCAACAGTTGCCCCAACTGGAAAAGTCAGGGAAAACCTGGAATTTTCAGGGAATTATTTACCTTGAGAAAAGTCATGGAATTTTTCAAAAACCACCAAATGTTAGGGAATATTTTAAATGAAAACTTGGTGTAATAATTTAAGGCGTTTTTAAGTATATTTAACTCCTAAACAATCAAACTTCAATAGCGTACTTTATCATACTAGGTGCATCTTAGTTCATAGTTGGGTTGTACGAATGAGAAGAATAATTATCAAGAGTTGTGGTTAAACTGTTAAAAAGTAACAACGCTACATGCACATAAGAAGTGAATGGATGTGCCATTGGCTTCTCTGGTAACTGCATCACCTAGAGTAAACCATTTGTGAGAAAAATCAACTGAGTAATGAACTAGGGAGAAAAAACCCAGCAGAGTAGTGGATTGGTCCAGTAAGGGTCCCAAAACTTGTTTGTATACATAAGTTAGGACCTCTCAGGAGGGTTAGGGAGTGGGAAATTGGCCCATTGGAATGTGGAGTCATGTGTTATAAATTCACAGAGCAACTTTCCAACGAACGATTTTTGTGGGATGGGAAATCAGGAAGTTATACTCTTTCTGGCAACGATTGGGGGTAGGTGAAAAAAATTGTGACATTTTTTGCTGTCGGACGAAAATTTTGAATTATCCCCAGAGCTAAGAAATCCATGTAAGGAAAAATGTACTTCAACAAATAGCTTCAGATCACAAAGAGAGACTATAAAATATTAAATAAAAACGCTGCAAATTATTACACAAAGGTTTATTATTTCTGTATTAGATAGCCCTTCTACGCAGATCATTCGTCTATAATTATTATTATTATTATTAAGCCTCATAGATATCTAGTAAATGATCAATACTTGGCGCATCGTGCCTCCCGATAGGGTTCCCACCTTTACAGCTCAGGACCCCACAATTTTACGGTTTATAGTAGGAGAATGTTGAAAAATTTTCTGAAATTGTCAAAACAACAAAACAAAAAAGCTTAGTAAAACGGAAGGTCGAAAAGGAAAGAAATTAGCCTCAGAGGCCCCATCAGCTCTTCAGTATCCTCCGAACCTCGTAATTGTTTTTGAGGTGTGCCGAACGATCTCCATTAAATTTCAGCAACGTGAGTCGATTAGGAAAGAAATTAACCTTGGAGGTTCCGGAGCTGATGAGAATAACACGAGAACTGAGAATATTACAGCAATATAAAATAACCAGATAACCCAGGAAGAGTATCGCTGAGACCACCGAGAAGTTTCAACGACCCTCTTTGCGCGCAAATTGAAAAGAACCAGAACTTTTTGATTAAACTCTACATACACCTATCGAAAAGCGTTAAACTCAAGGAATTCCAAAACGAATTTCCATGAAGGAAATTTTGGATTCACCACAATAACTTCATTTTCGTAGAAAATTGGCTGAAATGTTCCGACTTTGGTAGACTCGGATGTAATTTAGCTTCTGTTGTTGGAATAGAAATACTAATGTAATTAAGAGTAATTCCTAAATGTTTACTAATCAATAATTTAATAAATTAATATAATTGAAGTTGGTAATTCGATTGAATACAGCTTTGTAGTGTGCCTACCTAAGTACATCGATTTCTAAAGTTTCACTTTACTCCATTATTCACTTGTTCGTTTTCCCTCTATCATCATGGTAACCCCAACGCTCTGTCATTATATTTCTAGGTTGTTACTGTTAGCACCATCCCTTTCCAAACAACTGACAATCAATGAGGTGATTACCAACCTACGCTTCACAAGCCCAGTAGGACACAGAAGTTATAATAGACTCGATTTCGGGAAGTCAGAATTCCGTTGGAATTATATATCAGCTGATTCGATAGTTATAGTTTTCAAGACGATTTTTGATGTGTTTTACTGGTTACGATTCACTCCTGTGTTGATGTCTTTTTTTTTCTTGTCAAGTCGATGTTTTAGCCCTTAGGGAAAGCAAACGAATAAACGCATAGCGACCGGAGTGGTTTCGTTCCATTCTTTGGGCAGATACCAATGAATGAAACTCAAAATCAAAGCCTCGAAAAAGACACTTTTTCACCTATTTTTGGCTCATAGCACCCATGGGTATGGAGCGATCGAGCTGGCGAGACGTTAGGACCAACTAGACCCCAAGTGGAGTCTATGTGCGAAAGAACGGATTTTTTAAGTCAATTCTAAGGCCTTTTATGGCCCGGACGGCGGACGGACATTGCAACTTTGGATTCTAACACACTTTGAAACGTAAAATGACAAAGTTTGAGGGGGTTATAAAAATTTTTTGCTATACTATCACATAGGCTTATTATTGAAAATAATAAACCAAAAGTCATGCAGCATGATCGTATGGGTGAATTTCGGTAAATTATCGCATTACATTTAGGTTAAATTGTTATGATATTTGAGCACTTCGAGGGTAATAAAATTGTTAAATATAAGTAGACTACCATATCAGTAGTGTTTTCCTCTCTTTAAATTATACGATTTTCGTTTTATAAGCATTAATGGTACAATAAAATAAAGAGAAAACAAAAACAAAAAATTTGAATTTGATATCTTTTGTCAGGGAAATCTGAAGTTCGGTCAGGGAAATTGAAAATTTCCATTCGGGGGCCACCCTGCCTAAGTATACATAGGATCAAAGGTCCTTAACTTATTTCAAACGTAGCATTTTCCCTGATACAATGTTTAGCTGATTCATGAATTCTAATTCTTATTCTATTCTTCTTCTAGCCTAATTTCAATTTTTCCTTAATGCTGTTTTTTTTTTCAGGCACGATTGGATCAGAAGAAAGCAGAGAAATCTAAACCGATCCTCCCAATGACGTCAGACCGCGTTCAGCTGCTACCACCTCCACAGTCTCGCTCGCCTATCAAACAAAATGGAAAAGCAAATGGTTACCTCAACAACAACGAAGACAAGCTTTCACACTATGTTTGAATTCCTTCATCATCGTGAGCCCTGTGGGTAACAATACAGACTCTGTTAATGTTTTTTAAACACCCGTTGTTTTCTCTAACAACATCGTTGACTGCAAAGTTGTAGCTCATCTGACTGTAGTTTCCGAGGTATCTATTGTAGAATAATAAATTGATACCGACAAATTTTGCTTGGTAGAATTCATTATTTTTTTGAGGGGGGGGGGGGGGCTGGTTTCTCTTAATTACAAATGGAACCCAATGAGTAGGGTAGGTACTATTGCATTATATGACCGGAATGATGCGATTATGTATAGATTCGTACACATTCGATATTCCTCCCTTTTTTCAGTTATTTTCTTCGCAGGTTGGGTTGGTTTAGGGCGAGAGATTTTTCAGGCTTCTATGATATATCATTTATTGAAGTGTGCTAAGCGCTTTCGCCAATATATGGCCTCTTCAGAGCAGAGTTTGTGATGGATGAGGTGTTAAGTATTTATGTATAAGTTGGGAGTTCTCCTTGTACATCTTGATCTGACCAGTTGTGGTTGGTCAGATTGCTAGGGTCAATTTTGCTCTTAAATTGAGCAAAATACAATTTTTATGTGGAAGACACATATAGTCTGAAATGAGAAACCTAGAAACAAACAAACAAAGTTTCTCATTTCAGACTATATGTGTCTTCCACATAAAAATTGTATTTTTCTCAATTTAAGTGCAAAATCGACCTTAGCAATCTGACCAACCACAGCAACTGGTCAGATCAAGATGTAACAAGGAGGACTCCCGACTTATATATATATATATATATATATATATATATATATATATATATATATATATATATATATATATATATATATATATATATATATATATATATATAAATGACAGATTCAGAGAAGCCTGAAAAATCGTCGCTCACCCTCAGCCAACCCAACCTACTAAGGACAAGGCAACACACCATAACCGTTATTTTCTTCTGTTTCTACTGTTTTCTGGAAACTGAGCAGAATTGATACATGATCGCATATTTCGATTACACGATAATCGAGCCCTCCGGCCCTATAATGCACTAATACCATGAGTAGTGCACAAATTGATCTAGTACATAATAATAATCAATACTTCGCCTATTTACGAAATCGAGTTTTATTCGATGTTTCCATGCGTGAAGATGGAGATGAGAAACGAATACGAGTAACTTATATGATTAGCAACAACAGACAATGTTTGTTTCACTTTGACGACTAAGTACCTACCTACCTTATTTTCTATTACTTTTGCACACACCCCTCTTGCCGTTCCTACGTCTAATAATAATGAAAGAACCGCAAATATATTACGTAGGTTGGGTTTGTTGAGGGTAGAGAAATTTTATAGGCTTCTCTGATAATGTGATGTGGTTTAATGCATAGGCTGAGCACTTTCGCCAATATATGGCCTCTTCAGAGTTCATTATTGATTGGTGAAATGTATTATGTTCAAGTATAAATTTTTGGGGTCCTCCTTGAACATCCCAGTCATGACCAGTTATATTTGGAGATGTTACTAGAGTCAATTATGTTGAAATCGAGGGAAATGTGAAATTTGTGATGTTTGGTGTTGTTTACTGGGTTCAATTTTGTACTTAAATTGAGAAAAATATTCAAATTTTGTGGGGATATGCACATTGTCTGAACTGATAAAACTTTAATTTGAGCTTTGAGGCTGAAGAGGCCATAAATCGGCGAAAGCGGTCAGCCTATGCATTAAACCATATTATCAGAGAAGCCTATACAATTTCTCTACCCTCAACAAACCCAACCTACGAAGGACAAGGCAACAATCCATAACCAATACAAATATATTACTAAATGCCAATTTTCGCTTAAAAATTTCCATTGTCGCAATCACCAGTGTCTCCCAAAGAACCTATTACGTCTTGATACTGTAAGTTTTTTATTTTGACCCCAAAACATGCACGCAATAACGAAATTCCCTTATCGTATGATAATAATGCCTTTGTTGCATTAATGAACTTGTTTCTTTGTCCCAGGCAATTTGTTTATAATTAATTGAGGGAAAATCCAATTTAGAATTATATTTTCTGATTGAAATAGACCATGAATCGAATCGCATGTATAGTAGATATAAATGCTGGGTTGAAGACCTGCCAAGCAAAACTATGGTGGAATCTATGCCATATAATTCAGACAAGTATTTTCAAAAGGCGTAGAGAAGATTATCTATTCGGTATTGATTCAACGCGTTAGATATCAAATACAGAGGAAAATGTTAAAACATTTAATTGGCTTTTAAGAATATACCTAATAACAGTTTGAAAAACTAATAAGGTACACAACTCTTGATGGCCATCAAAGATTGCCATTTTTGAGACTTTACAATTTGAAAAATTCAACCGTTAAATTTCCTTACTTTAGAACCCCTTAGAATTGACAGGTGTGATGCCAAGTTTCTAGGATATTCATTGACTGATGTCCGTCGTGATAAGAATTTAATTGTTAAGCCAAATCTCGTAAACTGTGGTCCAGTTTCGGTGGATAGCAATTGGACGGGTTTTATTTTGTAGTTTCCATTCGATATTATTTGTGTTCTACCGTTCTTGAAAACAAAAACAATTTCGAGGGATCAGTAATATTTTATTGAATACAGAAAGTCGTAATATTAAGGGGGTGCCGGATGGTATACAGGGTCGCAGGGGATAAGTGAAAAAATTTTGTGTGTGTTAGTCTTCATCAAAAATGTAGTAAAATGCCGGCAACCTCATATTTTTATCTCAATCCGTACTCGAGATATGATTTTTAAAGTTTTTTTTTTTTTTTTCAAGAAAACCGTGTTTTTTCCTTTTAAACTCAAATTTCTCCACTTTGCCTCATTTAATTTTAACTTTTGACCTCATTTTCGGAATCAGCATTGAATTTTCTATAAGAATAATGTACTTGAGTTCTAAAAAGCACCATCCGAAGACCTTCACATCAGCTCAAACATTGACGATTTTGAAAAAATAATATTTCTGAAAACCGTTAAAACTTTACTACTCTTCCAAAAAAATCTTGAAAACTGACAAATCTCATGAAAACTGCTTCATCTAATACTCTTTCCAACGGTGTATCAATTTTACTTTTACTTTGTTATTTAGGGGAGAAAATTATGTTTTAAAGTTATAAGTTAAAAAATGTGGGGTTTTCAATGAAATTGTTGGTTTTCTCGAAAGATGACTAACCTACGAGTATGGGATCGGCTTTATGTATTTTTTATTGCTGGATCGAATGGAAACGCTTGCAGATCTCTCCAACTACGTTATAATCGAGTTTTACACTTTAATTAACTAGTTTAACCCCATAACACACATACATTTAAGCGTAACAAACAAACTAAACATTTGCGAGTTTAAGTGTAAAACTCGGTTATAACGGAGTTCTCCCCTAAATAAGAAAATAAAAGTAAAATTGATTATACCGTTGGAAAGAGTATTAGATGAAGCAGTTTTCACGAGATTTTCCAGTTTCCAGGATTCTTTTCGGAAGAGTAGTAAAGTTTTGAAGATTTTCAGAAATTTTATTATTTCAAAATCTTCAATGTTTGAGCTGATGTGAGGGTCTTCGAATGGTACTTTTTAAGAACTCAAGTACATTATTCTTATAGGAAATTTGATGCTGATACCGAAAATGAGGTCGAAAGTTAAAATTAAATGAGGCAAAGTGGAGAAATTTGAATTTAAAATGAAAAAACACGGTATTGCTGAAAAAAACTTTAAAAAATCATATCTTGAGTACGGATTGAGATAAAAATATGCGGTTGGCGGGATTTTACTAAATTTTTGATGCAGATTAACAGAAAAAATTGTTCGTCACTTATCCCCTGCCACCCTGTATGTGCAGTTTTTTCAACTTTTCTCCGTCAATTTTGGACCGATTTTGATGAGTCTTGCGGTTTTCTCCATAGAACCGAGCCTCTGAAAATTTCAAATTTAGATACTATTTAACAATTTTACTTTCAAATTCCGAGATTTGTGGGACCTAGAGGTTTTGAAAGTAAAACCAGCGCCGCAAGAATCATTGAAATCGATCAGCTGAGAGAAGTTTAAAAAACCGTTTGGTCGTATTTTGAATTCGGAGGGAGCTTTAAGCCGTTTTCTGGATCAGACAGAGTTCGCGCGTCAACCACTAGGTGTCACTGTATTCGAGTCACTCACCTTTCCCGTTTTTTTGGTTGGAAATGGTGCCAGTCAGTATGCTTTCGGAGACCTTAAGGCGTCCCCTTAACACTGCATACAATTAAACAATTCTGTTGATTTTGTTGCTAGTTAGTTAAACAGGCACTCTGACAAAATATTTGAAAATTATTCAGATTTTCAGTTTTTTTTATTTTTGAACCTAAATAAGGAGCGTTGTATGATTTTTTTCGTTGTATGAATCTAATCTGTGAGATACATACCTGAGTGTTATAAAATAATAATTAAATAAGCCCCAATAAAATATTTCTGTTAAATCAATCAAGTATCAAGTCCTTTTTTATTCTACGAAATTATGGATACTCGTGCATGACAGTTTAAAACTCTCATGCAATAATTTGTTCAAAATGTTCTCGTGCTTCCTTTATTGATTTTGAAGTATTTATGTACCTAAAATATTCACTCGTTGGTTACTCTTCATTATATATATTTTTTTTTTTTTTTATTAATTGTTTACATAGAGTGAGGATGCGATCTTCGCTATTTTTGTTCCTAAATTATTGAATTAAGTAGGTTCTTAATTGTTGTTAAAGCTAGAAATTATCTTCTGCTTAGTTGTTTGTACCGGTTTCGTTCGTCTTTTTTGTACCTACTGCAGGGTGACTTCCAACGGAAAATCAAGAAATTCGTAACATTAGCCTTTCGCGGACGTATGAAATGTGTGACATGCATTTGTTGTCAGCTGATGGCAGGTACAGCAGCACCATCCTCCAAATTCAGGTGACGCAACTTCCTGCGGCTTCCTCGCAAGTGTAGGCATACTGCCCGAATGATAGAAAATTGAATTTTCACTCTTACCCAATTCAATACTTGGCTGTACGGCTTTGACCACTTTTCACTGAGCCGATCTGCCAGTCTCTTAAGAAAGGCACTGTACTCCACGTGTAAGGCGCCATCACATGAACAGATTAATGGAGTAAAGGATCCTCTTCTGTCTTCTGCTGCCACATCATATTTTGCATGCTTCTGCTGTGAATGTGCCCTTGCAGTTGCGTCCCGATCTTGGTGAAGGTAAGAGGGGGCGTCGGCATTAACAATGCGGTTATCTAAAAACGCTTTCCTCTCACCTTCCCACAATCCTTCCACCACGATATCGGCGATGAGCGCTGGCCTCTCGTGTTCTGCTTCTCGTAATACGGTTCCACTCCTACACTTCCCCAGGCTAGACTAGCGAGTTTAGCGCAATCATCCCTGTGGTTGTCATGGCCATGCTTGACAAGGCCCCCTTTTTTTTGCAATTGAGAGCATGAGTCAAACTCATTTGCTCTTCGCAACCATCACAATGTGACGGTAGCCCAGATGAATCCCTTCCATATCTTAGGGCCAGCGCATCTCGAAACTGAGTAGCACTCAGATCAAAATTGTCAGCCATGGTTGGACTTACAGTCAGCCACTGGGAAGATTTTGCTTCTACTATTCGCTTTATTGAAACTCGTGGAATGGATTTCCAGCTGGGAATATTACGGTTGTGATCATAATTTTTTCTTTTCCAACTGTATTATTCTATCAGTCATTCAAATATTGCGAGAACCTATGTGTTTGTGACTAACACATAGGTTCTTGCCATATAATAAATAAGTCTTATTTTATCTAAATATTTATTTTATCGAGTTTGCTACATTATCTACATTATTTTAGAAGAGTTACGAAAAAATTAACGCCATTCATCAAAATTACAAATCAGTCAGGGAAATTTCAAAAATTTGACTCAATTTGGAACACAAACAATATTTGTAACAGTGTTCATAAATTCCAATACGATGTAAAAACCATGACGTCCAGGCTAACTCATCACCTTAATACGGCCGTAACTCCCCTTAGAATCACTTTAAACTCAAAACTAAGGACATCGTTGGAAAGACCGTTCAATTTCCTATCCACCTGATAAAAAACCAATATTTTTTGAGCTGTCTTTATATGTACAACAAATAGGTAGATCAGTGCTCACAAAGTGAGACACATGATACCGCATTTTCTTGTAAGGAGATCCGTGTGAAATAGACGCTTCCTGCGTTGAATAAGAGACAAAATGGCTTTGGAGCTCACTCAGCTGATCGATGACCTCTCAAGCGTCTTCAGCATTTTCCCTTGATCCTCCCTCTCGAATTTCACCTTCTCTATGAAAATAGAGTTTGGGGCAGGTTTCTACGTATTTTTTCACTGAATCGAATGGTCACACTTGCAGATCTCTCCAACTCTGTTATAACCGAGATTTTCACTTTCACTTACTAGTTTTTCTCCAATGATTCAAAAACTTGAAAAGTTCTGCACCAATTCCCATGCGCGTGGGCGCAAATTGCGGAGAGAGTTTCACTGATTTTTTAGGTTATGTTGCTATCTTTTAGAGTTACTCCTTCATCATCCCGGTTAAACAACATTGTAATTAAGGAAAAACCTTGAAAATACCTTTTCACATGTTGCCCCTGATACAATATCTTTATTCTCGCCATGCTACAGATTACATCCATGCCAAGTTTCATTAAAATCGGACGTCGGGAAGTGGCATTTGAGACGATTTTATGACGAAATACTCGTACATACCTACATCAACGGACAAGGTGAACTCAATAGCTCATTTTTTCTTTTTTAAAAGAAAATGCGCTAAAAAAAGCTATAAAGCAAATTTTGAAAACTCCTCAGAATTTGACCTTTTTCCATTTGTTGTTTTGCTCTTAAATCAGACTATTTTAGAAAGGCTCTCCACGGGGAAAACTCGGAACCTCAGCTTTTCAACGGGATAGTCAATTTTACTTTGCTAATTAGGGGAGAAAATTATGCTTTACTAAAAAAGCATAGATTTTCCAATAAAATCGAGGGTTTTCCTGAAAATTGACACTCTTTGCAAATAGAGTTTAGGGCCGGTTTCTACGTATTTTTTCATTGAATCGAATGGTAACACTTGCAGGTCTCTCCAACTCTGTTATAACGGATTTTTACACTTTCACTCACTAGTTGCTTCCGAGTTTACCTAAAGGTAGCGGAAGCATTGTTTTCACTTTCGGGAGAAAACAAATTTTTGATCTCCGAAATCAAAATTTCCACTCGCATTTTACGTTTTAGACCACTCTGAACAACTTTGGTTCCGTGTCTGTCGTGTGTCCGCAAATCCTTGTAACAAGCTTATGTTCCATAGTTTTCATCCAATCTGGATGACATTTTTAGGGAATGTGCGGGCTAGGGGGTAGCAGTCCCCTGTCAGTTTCATTGTTGCCAAATCAATACTTCAATCTGCGCATGCGCAAACGTAAATTCCTTTATGCCCTATTTTTTCACGCCCTAGTCCGATCTCGCTCAAAATCGGATGATAGTTGAGGGATGACGAATTGATCATCCCATATTAATTTCAACATGACTGTATCATTAATAGCTACTGCGCATGCACCTATGTGAAATCCTTGTACCGCCCTTAATTTCCACTGTTTTCATCCGATTTCGATAAAATTGACAGAGAATGCGCGGGTTAGGTTGTAGATGGTCCCCTATCAGTTTCATTGTTGCCAAATCAATACTTCATTCTGCGCATGCGCACACGTAAATTCCATTATGCTCCATTTTTTCACACTCTAGTCGTTCGATTTCGCTTTAATTTGGATGATAGTTGGAAGAAGATGACTTGATTGATTACCATATCAATTTCAGCACGGTTGTATCATTAATAGCCACTGCGCATGCGCCAATGTGAAATCCTTTTAGCGACATTAATTTCCACAGTTTTCATCCGGTTTTGATGAAATTGTCAGTGAATGCTGATAGATGGTCCCGCACTTATTTTATTGTTCTCAACTCATCGGTTCATTCTGCACATGCGCAAACGTAAATTAGATTATAATTTTTTCGTTTCTTAATAGACCAACGTTTCAATGCTACTTCTTGATTTACTCTTTTCTGCTATGGAATTTTTCCAGATCATTTAACTTCTCAATGCATCTAAACATTCATGATACGTAAACGAGGAAGCTGTGTACCACACACAATTCGTCAGACGTTTTTAAATTTGTCGTTAGAGAAATTTAGGATTGACCTGCAAAGTTTAGGATTGGGCGTCACCCTGCACGGTAATTGTTTTTGTACAGTGTACCTTCTTTTGTTGTGTTCAGCTGTTTATATTAATTTAAGGATTTTATTGTTAATGTTCGGGGGGTCTCATTTTTGAGTTCTAGTTATAACCTGTACAACTCCCATTTTATCCAAGTATATCAATATTTGTTGAATAATTTAGTGAATAAACCTTGTAGACCTACGTTTCATTGTAAGTGCCTTTCTTCGCCTCATCATTTTATTATTAACTCCCATATTGCCTTTCCTCAAAAATTAAAATTTGTTAATTCCCTCCCCATTAAAAGTATGTAGAATAAATTACTTGTTGATTATCACGCGATTCGTTAACTGTTTGGATATGTAAACTAATTAAGTCGGATGTAAAGTTGGTTCTTTTCTGCTATAAATTCTACATTTGGTAACGGACTTGTGTAAATAATGTAATTTATTTATCACGCATTTTGTACGTATTGTAAATAAAATGAATTTTTAGGAAAGGTTTTTTGTACACGTGAAGTATATCTGTATATAATATCGTTCACTAATTTGGTGGACTGTTGTGATTTGTTCCTGGAGAGCCTAACTTCAAGTTATACGAAAGTTTCAATCTTTACCTACCTGTTTTATCCATTACATTGACGATGTCATGTTGTTAGATATTCTTGTTTTTATTTTAATTAGTTTTCTTTACCACCACCAAGTAATGAGAGCATGTACTTCTGATCCAGTAAGCACACTGTTACCGTTTATGGTGGTAGTAAGTTCATTCGGTAGGCCTACAGAAAACATAAAATGGAATCGTAGCTCTAAATACAATTTCTAGAAAGTTTTCCGTTTTTTTATTTACTTTTACGTCCTGCCCTTTATAAAGGGACCAACCGTAAAACTGCAAATTATTACGCAGAGGTTTATTTCTGTATTGTATAGGTCTTCTACGCAGAACACTTGTCTATGTTATTAAACGAATCATAGGTGTGTTCCCGAACTCACGAGTTCATGAACTCAGACGGGTTCCAGGAGTTCATGAAACTTTTAGGATCAAGAACCCGTCGGTGGGAACACTATAGTTCACCTGACACTCAATGCACCCACCAGCACTAGTGCCGTCTTAAGTAACGTGAAAACCTCGTCACCGTTACTTATGCGAGTGCATGAACCTAGGAGAAAAAGGGCTCATGAACCCTCCTCAGGCGCATGTGTGAGCGACATTCCCTTAGTTGTACGTTTATTCATTGTTACTTCAAGATTAGAAGAGTAAAAATAAAAGTGTGCATCCATCCTGCTTCATAGAAAGGCACGACTCTCTCAGTGTCAAATTCCTGCTCATCTAACTCCTCCTTCTCATCAGAACTTTAGTTCTTACTTGAAAATAAAAGTGTGCATCCATCCTGCTTCATAGAAAGGCACGACTCCGGCTCTTCATCCGATTGAAATACATCATCTTGTTGGGGCTCAGATTGAACAGCATTGTCTCCAAACAAGCGACTTACTTCAATTTGACTCACGTCATTATTTTCACATTCTAGGGTTGATTCGTGTGGTCTTATGGGATAGAGTGCTTCCTTTTGAAAAATAACATCCCTGCTGAGGATCACATCTTGTTTTTCTGGTACCCACACCCGATATCCATCTTTGATATCACAATATCCCACAAAAAACCCTTTCATTGACTTTTTATCCCATTTCTTTCTTTTCTCTTTAGGAATTAAAACATAACATTCAGTACCAAAGACTCTCAGGTGATCTATTGGTGCTTTTTCTTTGTTAAACCACAGTTCATATGGAGTCTCAGTGTCAAATTCCTGCTCATCTAACTCCTCCTTCTCATCAGAACTTTAGTTCTTACTTGATGTCTTTAGACCACTCCCAATCGGCAATGAAAGCATACACTTCCGATTCCGAATCTTCTGGGAAGAGTCCGCTATTTTATTATGATTCATGATGTAAATAAAGTGCAATGCAAGCGAGGAACTAAAGAGATTTGAAAAACGATAGCGCAACAAGCATCAAGCACGCGAATGACAAAGCAAGTATTTAGCGTGAGGGTTCGCGGTGAAATGAGATTTTTGGAAGGTTCAGAAAGGTTTCCTTTAGTTGAGTTCTCAACCCTATCCCCGAGAAGGTCTGAAAAGTTCATGAACCTGGCGCAGTGGGAACACCTTACGAGTGTTGAGTTCCTGAACTCAAAACGCTTGGAACACGATCCACGTGCGCATGAGGTTTGGCGCTGAACCAGTTCCAAAAAGTTCATGAACTCGCAGTGCTTGGAACACAGCTATTATGAAGGTATCTAATATGTCTGCATATGTTTAGACGCCTATTGAAGAGAAATGAATAAAATTTAATAACAACTAAACTTGACTTACATGAGCTGATGATGCAGTGTCGTGAATTGGCAAAACCATGGCAGCCAACAACAACATGGCCAGGGTATGCAGCGTAATGCCATTTGCTTGCAGCAAGCCTAACACTATCTAGTGGCCATTGATGAACCTTAGTTCACCCAAAAAATCATAGGGGCGCTGCTCCATTATAGTTTGTAGTGAGAGAACGGAAAACCTTACGGCTTGCCAGATGATTTCATTTGATTTCTTGGGAAAATATATGTAATTGACAAACAAAAGAATGTTACTTTTACTTTGAAACTTCCATATTTTGGTTTTTCAATATTTAAGCCCTTAATTACTACCGTTTAGGGTTTATTGAAATTGACATCAATGTTACTGGCACATCGACCGGTTTCGTAAACTTTGGTCTGGTAGTTTTGGAAAAAATTTCTGGACAGGTTTTTTCTCTCGATTTTTATATTCTATGCATCTTGAAACGTACTTAAACCAACGAATTTTGAGAGGGGGTTTTAAGATTTTTTTCTTCTTGGTTGATTACAAAGGTTCATTATTGAAATTAATAATTCAAAAGTAACACATAATGGTCGTACAGCTAGCTTGATACAGGGCGGCAAAGAGGGCGTAATGGAGTTGGGAAAATGGTGGAGGAGAGGGGATATGAAAAGTAGAGGGCGACGGTATTAGGAATACGTATTGCACACTGTCGCCAAAGCGACAAGGTTTTAGGTACCTAGCAATAAACAAAATGGCGGCATGGTGGAGAGTAGGGGTTCGGGGTTTCACATTTATTCCTATCTTGGGGCAAGAGACCTTGTCAGTGCAAGTGAAGTACTTTCACTGTGCGCCTCCAGGCTAAAGGGCGAGTTGTATTCATACCGACGTATACTTACTCTTACATAATTATTCTGCATGTTCAAACTATTTATCAATATGTTTCAATCTCAGTCCTCCATAAGGCAATTCATTCAAATTTCAGTATACCCACAAAAATAGAGACCATCTCACACCAGGAAAACTTTCAGTAAATTCAGTAGTCAAATATTAAACTGAGCTCAGCAAATCGATCTCATAGATCGAAACTCGAGGCTCAATCCATGATCTCACATTTATCAGAGCCTAAAGTCTTCCACCACACAGGGTCGGACTTCTACATCATTCAGGTGGACATGCACAAAACAGTCCAATCACAGTCCCAGCACAATCTCAGTACAATCAAGTTGCATACAGGTACATGAGCTCAGCAGTACGATCTCACATAGATCGGAGCTCAGTCCATGATCTCACACAGATGAGAGCCCAAGGTCCTCATCATCATAAAGGACCTCCTCATGAAGGAAATCGGACAGTTCATACAAACTCAGGGCGAAACAGCCTGTAACATTTTCAGGACATACAGTTCAAAGCATTCATATTCTGTATATTCCGGAATTCCGGGTGTGAGATGGCTTTCAAACAATATCATTATTTCATTAAGAGAGGAAAGGGACGGTTGTGAGGGGTGGTTGGAGACCGTTAGATGAAATTCCCCTATATTGAGGAAGACTGAGATTCATTCAGGCAATCATTATTCAAGTACTCTTGAAGCATATATGTGTCACGAGAGTAGACCTATTCATATTGTACATTCAATTAATAATTATTCACATTCATATTACATTCATTTGACTCGTGTGTCAATCATGATTCACGACACACGCCACTCGGGGAGAACACTCGGAATAAAGTGTCAAGCCAAGCTCTGGGGGCAATGTGATGACTGATTCTGGATAGAGCTGAAGACTTTAGCGTTGGCGTTGTTAGGAGAAATTTTGAGGTACTTAACGCATCTCGACTTTGAAATAGCAGCCCACAACGCGATAAGAGAAACCTTCCCAGATTGCAGAATCAATAGGTTTGTTCGGAATTGTTCGGAACGTGAGAAGAACCATTGAAAACCCCGTTTGGAACGTGTGGCACTCCGAACGCACTTTGATGATTCAGAACGATGAGAGGCCATCATTAAACCAATTATTCATGTTACAAGAATATAAATTTATTTTAATGTTGCAAATAAATTTTAAAACAATTTGATTAATAATGAGAACAAAAAAATCGATAAAACGCCGAAAACGGGATAAACAATGCGTGGGAAATCAAAGATAAAATTCAAATGGCGGGGCTTATGCTGAAAACATTTTATGCGCATGTCCCAAAGCCAGAGTTATGCACATTTTTATTTTTTATAAATAAGGTTGTGAATTAATTATACGACACCTATTTGTAAATGTGAATCTGAATTAATTCACAACTTTTTCTTTAAATTAAATTTAATTTTAAAAAATTGTGAATAATTCACCAAAAATCTTAATAACTACAAAAAACCTGCGATTTTTTTTAAATTCACAAATAAATCTGTGAATTCGTTTAAATTCAGATTTGTTAATTTTTTTTTAATTCACAAATATATACCTACCTACCCAAACTTTTTTAATTTACGGCGAATTAAAATCTAATTCGCGGTAATTCCATTTCTCCATGGTCCGCTTACCAGTAATTTTGTAATACTCTGAGAAAAACCGATGAATATAATTTTTGTGGCAATTTTTCCTACCACTTAATTTGTCTCTTAGCTCTATAGGCTCTTATTAACTTCAAAACGGTCATTTTGAAAACATTATAGACAGTGAGCACGCATAGAGCTAAAAGAAAAATTACCCCAATAATTATATTTATTGGTTTTTCTCGGAGTATTACTAAAATAGTCCTATTGAAATAGATTTGGGACAAATAGGTTGGGCTCCAATCGTTGAATTCGCTCTAAGGACGTCCCTCTGAAGCTAGTTAAGGCTTCACATATTATTGGAGGGACGCCCTATTGAAATTGATGACCGTGAGTCATTTTTATGGGTTGTATTCGTATAATCACCGACAGACGAATACGATTACAAGAATACGAATATAATCGCAGTTGACTCAGAATCAACGAATAATTATCCCTTTTACAATCGTAATCGACGATAAGATTATGCCCAACACTGGTTGTAGGTACCTACGCTAATTAAGCACATACATAAGCAGCTAAATCTGATGAAAAATTGGAATGAAGGCATATCTCGGAATTTGATAAATGTGACGAACAAATAGCCTGTTCTGACGAGTTTTCATATTATGAGAGAAATACCTACCTACTCTTCCTATCACATCAGTTCAGAGGTATAAGTTGCTGGTCCTCAAATTTTGTCTACTACCGACATCACCAAGACGTGATTGGAAATATACACAAATATAAATATATACAATAGAAAATAATTCAGTCACTTATGGTCATATCTCATAGGAGCTCACTCACGCATCACTTTCTTCATGATCCACAGAATCACTGGAAGTCGAAATATTAAAATCGCGTTCAACTCTATTTTTGAACACGTCTTGATGATGTAGGTAGTAGTAACAACAATTTTACGACCAGCAACTTCCTCTCTGAAATGATGCGATAGGAAGAGTATTTATCCCATAATATGAAAACTCGACAGAACGACCGGAGTGAAGTTAGCATTAGATTCTGGCAATAGAAAATATTGGCAAAAGACGTTAGAGCAATACTTTTTAGCAATAATTTTTTTTCTCGATTTTCTTCAAAGTCGAGTGTTATAATAGCAGTATGAAGTACCTACAGTAAATCTCCAAAATTTGAAATGGTGGAAAATTGGCCTACAATTGAGTTGCTAAGTGAATTTCCAAGTTATTTCTGCATGTTTATCCGTTTCGTAGATATTTGAACGCTCCAACGAATTTTTGAGACTTTTTTTTTCAAAATTTTTACCAGTACCACGGGCAAACCATTTACTAGGGGAAATTAGAAATGGCTATATTTCCGAAACCAAGTGCGGATCCACCTTGAATTTCGGACCAATTGTTGGCAGATGCAGTACGAAGAGGTTCAGGTGTCAAAAAACACCCGGACGCCCGTAGGGGCGCGATGGTGGGGGGACCAATTTTTCTATTGCTAGATCTTATTTTTGATGAAAATGATAGAAAGAGGCGCGGTGCCACCTTCAAATTCGGGTCGTGACTGCAGTTTGACTACGGAAAGACGTACGATCCTTCACATTTTCCCGGGCGCCCGTAGGAGAGGGGGAAAAATGATTAAATCTCCAAAAATTAAAGTTGTTGAAAATTTGGAAATTCACTTAGCAACTCATTTTAAGGCCAATTTTCAACAATTTAAATTTTTTGGAGATTTAATCATTTTTTCAACTTTCTGAACCTCTTCGTACTGCTACCATAACACTTAACTTCGAAGAAAATCGGAAAAAAAATTCATTGTTAAAAAGTATATTGCTAATGTCTCCTGGCAATATTTTCTATTGCTGGAATCTATTGCTAACTTCACTCCTGTTTGAAGTGGGCGCTCTGACACCTTTCACGGAAATTAGGAGCTGAGTGTAATTTACTTCCCAGATACCCCTCGTATATTCTAAAAAAATAATATTTAATGATTAAATGTTTCCCATTGATTAAAATAGGCGTCCAGAACATTCGTAGTAGGTAGTCAAGTAGAATGTGGGTACCAAGCATGGGTAGGGAAATTTTTGATGTAATCGCTCACTTCATTGAATCTTTTATGTCACCGCCTTTTAAATTACCGCAATCTATTTTCATATTAATTGATATTATAATATCGTTAACGGTAATTTGTCATCCTCCATGATCTTGCATACTAGGCCATAGAAAACTAGTACAGTGGGCAGATTAACCTATGCCAAACTAACCAACTCAAGTAACCTTCTCCTGATAAGATTATAACCTGACATCCCCTTGACTTGGAGACGCAAGGTGAAAAATTTCGCCCAAAAAATTTATTGCGACACCGGTTTTTATTGATATTTTGTGCCAACATTTAGTTTTTTGTTTTCTGTTCTCACTTTATTATGATTTTATTAGGAGGTTCTGTCAGTTAATCAAACCTGTTTAGTTCGTTCAGTGGTTTAGAATGTACGTTCTCCGCGGTACTTTCGGGTGAGTATTACCAGTTTTTCTACTAATGTAGCCACACGTAATTTTTGTTGTATCCGTTGAGTCATATGAATTAAAAATTATATTATCGTGAACTTGATGGTGATAGCGATGATTGAATTTCAGATATGCAGTCCCGAGGAGGACGAAATTGGTGCCACAAGTCGCTGTCCTCAAAGCTAAGCATTCCGCTCTTTTGAAGTGCGTTTTCTTCACAGTCTCCTTTTTTAATATCTTTTCTGATTATTTCACCAAAATGTATTCGTATTGAAGCGTCTACAGCCAGTGGTAGGTTTATGGGAAGTTCTTGCTTATGCTCTGAGTAGGTAGGTAATGTATGTACCTACTCGGTTGCGGGGCGGAAAGACGGGTATTCTACGATACTCCCCCCATTTTCCGAAAAGCATATTCAAAAATTCACTTTTTTCCGTGTTTAGGGTGGTTTTGGAAACGACATACTATCCTAGTTGTGATGGCTCTACGTAGTGATGTTAAATACTCGGAAATTTATGTTAGGGGATAAATACAGGATTTGAGTATTTATGTGGGTATTTAATTTAATTATTTTATGTGGAACGAAGATTAATTCAGCCTTCAGTAGCATTGTGATTCAATTTCAATAAATTTCACTCCCTCAGACCCAATATTAGGACACAGTCGACGAAGAGTTTTATTTTTCAGCTTAACAACCATGTATCTTTGCCGATTCATTCCTAGATAAGATCAATATTGCCTCTTTCACCCTGATGATTATTGTATGAAAATAGAGAGTTCCTAAACGATAAGTCAATTGGGGATTTTATCATCTGGGGCGAGCCACAGCAGATGGTAACCTGATAAAGTCTAGAGAGTAGGATTAGCATTTCATCTTAGAGTAGGGCTGCCATATCTTTTCGACGTAAGTAGGGACAGCGTAAGCTAAAAGTCGGGACAGCCTAAAGTAGAAAATCGGGACCGAAATCGGGACAAGATATACTTCAAGTCACTGACAAAATACAACGACTAAGTAAGTTTTATTTTTTGAAAAAATACAATAGGTATTGAAAAGTTTGAGAAACATCATTATTGAAAGAAAAAAAAAAAAAAACGAAATATCACATTTGGGTGCTTAGATCGTCTATTACCTCTAGACCTATGTCTATAGTCAAATATGTCCGGCTACCTACCTGCAATGAAGGACATCTGTACCACGCAGGGTTTATCAAGTTTTCATCCTGGGCTTACAAAATACTTCGGAGATTCACCTACTTTAAAAATCGGGACGAAGTCGGGACAGCAAAAAAAATAATCGGGACGCTTCAAAAATCATGACGGGACGCCCGGGACACTTCGAAAATCGGAACATGTCCCGATAAATCGGGACGGATGGCAGCCCTATCCTAGAGTGACACTACATGTCTTCAAGTAATGCTGAACCACCAAGGGGGTTTTCCCGCCTATCCCGTGTGTTCAGTTTCGAGCATTTTTAAGTTTTCTAGTTCTTTTCTTATTTACGGAAGTGTTTTTTATTTTTATGTTATTGCTGTTTATGACCTAAACCCAAATTTCACGTTGTTAGTGCTTTGTGGGGTGGGGGGGATTGTGGTAGGTCGACTAGACAAATTCTATGATCCACCCCCAGTGTGGGAGTGATCTGTCCATCCGCCACTTTCTGGAGGACTGCCCAGACCTTATAGACCTCCGAGTCCAGCATCAGCCCCCTCAGTGGGTTGACGTTTTATCTAGACCAGACAAGGTCCGGTCTCTGTTATTGTACCTGAGAGCCCCTGAGCTCTACTACGAACTGTGATATATTTTTGTACAATCTAGTCATAGTTTTATTTCTCTTTGGCGATTATAAATAGTTACATACCTATATTCAGTTATTAGCCTATTCTAGATCTAGTCTTAGTAGTACTATTTTATTTTTGAGGTTTTATTTTTTATCCACTCTAGGGGCTAAACAGTGGTCATCACTGTACCCCTCATTTTGTCCTCCTCCGATTTGCCAGTGGAGTCCGTGATGGCACTCCGTTTGGTGGTGGAGGGTGGCTGGCCCCCCTTGGAATTGTGCCACTTGCAGTGACCCTTTGGACACCTTATTCGATGCCACTAATGACCCTATGGTTGGGGTGCGGCTTAAACCACTAAAATAAATAAATAAAACAACATTAAGAAGTGGAATGTTTGACGTTTCCTAAACTACACTGAACGCGAAAAAAAGTTCGATTTTGTAAGAGATAAGCTTTTTTTGAAAATGTCAGGAGGGGGGGGGGGGGGGGGGGATGTCATAGAACACCCGGAAAGACTTCCTTGTTACGCTGCAAGACCCTTGTAGCTAATAATATCCGTGATTCATGAAAGGATCTTTTTCAGAACGACTACTAGCCATGATGATTGTTCCTACTCTCATTGGTCAGCGCAGCGCCATAACTCCATCCCATTCCACCCAAATAGTCACCAGCTGCTCGTCTGGCAACCTAAGTTCGGCCCTCATGGATCGGGTAGTCGCCGAGGTTTTGGGATGTTCGTCGTTAGAGCTCTGAAAGGAATTTTAAAGATCCGCTATCTGATCCTCGGGGGTGCTGTCACTGGAGGCATGAGTTTACAAAAGGTAATACAAAACTGACTTTCCATATCATTTCTCATATTGCAGATGATATGCAATCTCAGGGTTTGAAATTTCATTGTGGATTGTTATTTTGTTCCAGAGTTACCAAGAGTGGAGGGACTCGTTTCCAGACATGAAATGGCTTGAAAGCTACATGCCTACGAACGACCAAGTAGACAAATTTAGAAGCGCCTTGATCGACCTCAAGGATAAAGTTAAAGATATAGAAATAGGTAAAACGGTTAATTTCATTTCGGTTCGTCGTTTTCAATAATGAACCTTTGTAATCGACCAATAAGCATCGAATTTCAGCTCACCCTCAAAATTTGGGAGGAGTCTGGGAAAGTGGGAGGCAGGTGCTCTTTTACAGGGAGTCCCGCATAAGGTGGTCAGTACTTCAGGGAGTGATTTTAGAGCTCATTTTTGATCAATAGTTCCTCTTAGAAATTTTTTTTAAACGCTTAGTTTTCGAGTAATTCAATTTTTGAAATTTTTTCGTGTTTAACAATAACTACAATCATTAAAACATTGAGTTTAAATTTGAGGATACCGTTGGAAAGAACGTTAAATTTCCTTCCTATCTAATGCCAAATCAAAATTTTTTAATAGGATTCATTTGGTGAAAAAATTGCTTGAACATGAAATTTCCACGAGTATAAGAATTTCCAATGTTTAAAACCGGCTGTGAGTGTCCCATTTCTCTACTGTTTTTCGCGTACCTCATCTGTAAAAACTGGCCCATGATCTTAGCTTTTCTAGCTTAGTTTGAATGTCGAAGGTACTAAACATGGAAAAAAGAAAAAAAAATCTTAAAAATTGAGTAACTTGAAAACAACGTAAAAAAGACTATTAGAAACTTTCGATCACAAATGAGCTCTAAAATCGATCCCTGAATTTTCATTCGCCTTAACCCGAACACCCTGGTAATTTTGAGTCAACTGCGATTATATTCGTATTCGTGTAATCGTATTCGTCTGTCGGTGATTACACGAATACAACCCATAAAAATGTGTCACGGTCATCAATTTCAGTTGGGTGTATAATATGCGAAGCTTTCCTAATATTACCTACATTCAGAGGGACGTCCTATTGAAATGGATTTGAGACAAATAGGCTGAGCTCCAATCTTTGAATTCGCTTTAAGGGCGTCCCTCTGAAGCTATGTAATATTTGCTAGGCTTAGCATATTATAGGAGGGACGCCCTATTGAAATTGATGACCGTGACGCATTTTTATGGGTTGTATTCGTGAAAGACACACGAATACAACCGTAGTTGACTCAGAATCAACGAATAGTTAATCGCGATTACAATCGTATTCGTATTCGACGATAAGATTATGCCCAACACTGCTTCAGGGAGTCGAAATTCAAAATTTGTAAAATAAATACTTATCCTTATCAGTTTAAGAAAATCTAATTTAAAATTGTTCAAGTTAATGTAGGTACTTAACAATGTTTTTCCGTATGTTTTACTTAGTTCGCTGGTTAAAGTTGCACCGTATATATGAACAAACGAAGGCTGCTAAATTTTCAGCCAATTTCGTTGAGTTTTAGAGGTCGCCCAAACTCGTTTTTCACTTTTTTTAGATTAATTTTTTTTCCTCCCAAAAAATTGAATAAAAGAATTAAAAAATAAAAATAAATCTCTATTATAATAATCGGACGTTAGAAAATTAATTTGCACCCCACTTTCTCGTTCGTTGACGTCTCAGCTTTATGATGGCGCAAACGATGACTGTTCAGCATTTTTACTGAAGTATAATCTTGTTAAAAAAAGAGAGACTGTTAGCTACCTTAATTTCTCGGTTTCATTGTATTTATTGCTACTCTTTTTTTTAAGCATGACGTGAAATATTTGGGTCAGTGTTTTGTGTGCTGATCATTTACAGCTTACAACGCTATTGATGAAATAACGTTTGAAAGATGTTTAGACCTCTCTCCAGTTTTTCGTTTTACCGTTTTATTTGCAGATCCTAGAATCGTAAAGATAGGAGAAGGCAAGTTGACGAAAATGCAAGAATGGTTGAACCAGAAGATAAACGAAGCTTACGAAGCTGCCCAAAAATCCGAACTAGAAGGTAGGGGAAACATTTTTCCGTTTTCGATTTCCTAACCACCTCTCTAACTGCCATTGCTTGTTACTTCCATCCATTTCCTCGATTAACGTTTGAAAATTCAACTTCTTCAGTTGCTGGACTAAATACCTTCTTCCTACCTTACTTCCTGCCTTGCATTTTAGTATCTAATTATTTCATCGGATAATTTTGTATTATAATGTTCATGATTCGGGGAGCTCTTGGTTATGTTTAGTGAAAATTCTAATAATTAAATTTGCATGATGAAATGTTAAAAAAATGAAAGTCGAAGTAGAAACTTGAAAGCAGAAAGATAGGAAAAGGCTAAAACAAGTCTGATATTTTTCCATTGAGGTTGTTCAACAATATAATGAAGTTTATGCATGTAAAACTCTGTTAGTTTCTATTGCAATGTTTCTGATTGTTCTCAATCGTCTTAGAATTCATCAATTGAAACCTCTTTTTTTCATCTAGGTTTGTTTGATCCAATTCACATTTGTTTGATACAATTCTATAGGGTGTAAACGTGGACCACCGGCCAGGGATCTAAATCTAATTTCCGTGCAAATCAGAAATTCATCTCCTTGTCCATTCAGTCTCTGTCCCTATCCCAGCTTTGGGCTTCCACTGCTTGTAATCATAAATTGACATCATTGATTGATTGATTGCGCCATTGACATCAACTAAGCTTTCAAAATATCCCTGGGTATAAATTCAAACTCATACCTTTTTTGGGAAAGAACCCTAACTAAACCATTGGCTGCCTTAGCCAATTTCATACCTCCTCGACTGCAGAAGCTTCCCTGTAGGTAGCATTAACATTTTTTTTATTCCCCAATCGTTGATAAAATCTAATTTCCATGCAAATCAGACGTTCATCTCCTTGTCCATTCACTCGCTGTCCCTATCGCAGCTTTGGGCTTCCACTACTTGTTAATTGTATTGTAATCATAAATATGCCATCAATCACGCTTGTTGCACATTCTCTCGTATGTCTTTCAAACATCATCAATTTGAGTCGTATTTCTAAAATCATCTCAACGAAAATCACATAACACAGCTTTGAATTAGATGTGTCCCTCCCAAAGGAGCCCATATCCAACATTCAGCTGGGTTAACGCCTTTCTTCGCAATTTTTGAGATGCCTTAAAAAATGTGAACTATTTTGTGTTACCAATTTTAAAACGAAGTCACAATAGTATTTTTCACATTTCATTCGAGTTAACTTAAAAGTTTTAATTTCATTTCAACATCCCACTTTTATTTTAATGCAGTCTGTTCTCAATTCAATTGACCTACTATTCCATCTATGGTTTCATTGGGGGAATTCGTAATTTCATTAAAATTTAATGACGTAGAATTAACGTAATGAAAACGCCTAAATTATTCGAACTATCTTATTACACTCAACGTTTTGGTCAACAATTGAACGATAAATCAAAATTACATGTTTCAAAGATTGTTTGTCTTCATTTGCGCCATGTTTTAGTTTGACACTGAATATTGGGGTGCCCGCTATTTTGAGAAAGGTGGAATTTTGATGACCTCCACCCGAAATTTGGTTTGAAATGTCAAAAAAATGACCCCTGAATTTTTTCAGATTTTTTTATAACAAAATCCTACGCCGGTAGCTCGATTTTGGTTTTTGAAATACCCTTTTTTGCCAATATCAGACTTTTGATTATAACTAGAGATGAGTCGATACCAAAATTTATCGATTCCCGATACCGATACCTAAAAAATCGATTCCCGATTCTCGATACCGATACCATCGGCGCATAATACCTTACTTACCTGTAGGTGAAAAACAAAAATTCCTCTTGAACTAGTAATATATTCAAATTTTTTTGTACAACATATAACTTATACTTACAAAAAATTGATCCCAATATATTTGCAAATGAGGTAATTTTTAAATAAAAACAAAACAGGGTGACGTATGCAAAAGAACTACTGCTTATTAGAGGTGTGCGAAGTTGTTACGTTTCGGTCGCGGCTGGAACGGCTACACGACGAGCGTGGGACGGTTACACAAAGTTGTTACGTTCCGCAAGTTGTTACTGCACATCTATCGATAGCCTTTCGCAATGAATACTGGCACCAATAGCTTACCGTTCCGTCGTAGATGAAGTTATTAGTCTAATTAGCTAATATATTTTCCATCTCTATTTATTGTCATTAGGAGTTCTTGTTCCAATGAAACTTTAATGCTTTAGTTACTTCTTAAAATTAAATAAATTTTAAAGATTAATTCTTATTACAAATTCTAAATTTCAGATTTATATTTTCATTCAAAGCTTTAGTTAATTTGATTTGTGCAAATACAAAATTTGATATTTTTTTGTTACCTATCTATCAAGTATCAATTAATAGGCAACTTTTATTGCCTAGGATTGATTTCTTTCTGAATAAAACAAGTTAAGCAGACTGACTTGGTTTTTTAGTTTTTCGTCGGTAACTGTAAAGTATTTCCAACTAAGACTGGCTCTAGGCTTTTACACTTGGAAAACATAGCTTTGTCTAATGCTTCTGTTGTCGCAAACAAAATAACACAAGCTTCTTGTAAACAAAGTTATAATTGTAAGTTGTGTTTTGGACAATTCATGTTTCGCAACTGCTAACTTCACACAACGGTTGCACGGTACAACCATCTTCGTTGTTAGATGGTTGCAATAGTACCGTAGTGTAATAAAACGACCATCACCGGGCGGTATCGGCTTTAGGCGATCAATTCTCGATACCGATACCAATGCCTAAGAATCGGTGGTATCGAGAATCGGTATCGGGAATCGACTCATCCCTAATTATAACTGTTACAAACTTCTTTGTAAAATTGTGAAACTTCGTATACTTACGTTTTTGGGGTCGCTGAACTCGAATATGCAGCCAAAACAAGTCGACTGCAACAACTTTTGACAGTTTGGAATCTCAAAATCATACATATAAAAAAATGACAATTTTTCAAAATTCATTGTAATATTATGAAAATTTGTATTTTTACGTATTTCTGTTAGAATTTGATTTTTGACAGCTAATTCGAGTTCAGTGTCTCAAAAAACATAAGAATACACATTTTCGTAATTTTACAATGAATTTTGAAAAAATTTTCACTGTTGACATGATTTTGAGATTCCAAACTTTCAAAAGTTGTTGCTGTCGACTTGTTTTGACCGCATATTCGAGTTCAGCGACCTCAGTAACGTAAGTATTCGAAGTTTCACAATTTTACAAAGAAGTTTGTAGCAGTTATAATCAAAAGTCTGATATTGGCAAAAAAGGGTATTTCAAAAACCAAAATCGAGCTACCGGCGTAGGTTTTTACTATGCAAAAAATCTGAAAAAATTCAGGGGTCATTTTTTTGACATTTTAAATCAAATTTCGGGTGGAGGCCATCAAAATTCCACCTTTCTCAAAATAGCGGGCACCCTACTGAATATCGCATCCAAAGACAATTATCGAATTTTTGTAGAAAATAAAACTATTGTAATGGCTCCAAAGATGTTTAAATCAAAAATTTCTAAAAATGTCTTAATTGAAACCCGTTTTGGGACATTATGAACCGAATCCCTGAGTTTAACGCTTTTTCATATGTATATACATTTATGTGTGTCCTTCCAGACGATAATTCTCGTTAGGATTGAGATAAAAATCCCGTTCTTGCGCCAAAAAATCAAGCTTTCCAAACGATCGGATGAGTTCGTTGGCCAGCATTTTTTTAGCACATTAAATTGAACAAATTTCAAAAAATGTGGTTTAAAACAATCACTAAAAATGGTTGAAAACGGCTAAAAATTGTTACATTTATATTTTTTTCAGCAGAACTTGCGTCAAAAGAAGTTTATTAACGATATACTTAGAACATTTAAAAATGTAAGAATCAATGTATGCTGAAAAACGTAATTAAATTTCATCAGTAATTGCCAAAAAATAAACAACCCTGCTAAAAAAGCTAAAATCAAAAATCTTTTTTTGAGTTGCAGAATATTACTTAGAACGAGTTTTTTAGCCATAAAATTTGTGGTTTACAATTTCATTTTATTCAAGTGCTCGAATTTTCAAAACACTTTATTATAGTCCGATAATTTACGAAAATTCGCTCTTTATAATCATGCTGCATGACTGGAACTTTTGAAAAATTTTAATCAGTAAAAACCGAAGTCTTTCTTAAAAATTATTTATGAACCCGTGGCTTAACTATTTCTGTTAATTTCTACATCTATCATTAATTCATATATTTTTTTCTTTTTCGTTTTTTTTTTTTTCTTTATTTCCCGAATTTCCAGGTTCCGGGAAAAAAATTGCAAGACCGATTAGAGACACTGTTCAAAAACTGTATGAAGGTACGGCCATTTTTATATTAATTTTATCTGGGTACCTAAGTACCAATTTCGTCCTTGTTTTCGTGGTCATCATTTGCTTTTGGGTTGTCTGGTATGGGAAATTATCACTCCTGCTTTGTTACTGCATGCTTCTGAACTATAATCCTGCTTGACTTCCCTTCTACCAAATGATACATTCTCCTGTGTCATGTATTTGTATTTTTGAATTGCGAATGGTTTGAAGATCGAGGAGTTCTACCTTTATAAGATACAATTATTTCAATTTCAAAATTAATAGTATTATGAAAGATTTCTGTACTTTGCATTGCAACCTTGTGTGATATCGTTTGTAATTGCATAACTGATCTCTGTAATTACATCACAAATGGTGTAGGTAAAAATGAAACACAATCGTCGATTCTGAAGTTAGTCTTGAGACTTTTAAAACCTTCATGTGTAATGACTTGGGCTTCGTTCTCAGTGTGCGTTCTGCGAGTTCGGAACGGTCCTGGGCAAGGGCAGTCGAGTTTTGTCGTTCGCAGTGCCAGAACCCTCCAGTTCCAGATCGCCGAGTTCGACGTTCGTAGTGTTTTGCGAACCCAGTTCCGATTTCTGACAGTCCCCGTTTTTTTTCGGAACTGTCAGAACTCCAACGCAAGGACGTAGTTAACGAAAGCCTATTTCACAATTTTTCGGATCTCGTGGTGTAAACAACTCTCTTCTTCTTCATCGAAATCATACTTTAGTCTCTATAAGTTAGTATAAGTACCTATTCTATGATCGAAAAGTCAACTAGCTCATCAAGTTAGGAAAGCGATAGTTTCGACGAAGGTGTTTGGTTTATAAATGATGAGTACGAGATTGAAGTTATAGTTGGATCTCGTCTACATCCACGAAATTCAAATTTTTTCAATTATACTCCTCAGCCATCGTGGAATTTTTTATTTATTTATTTTATTATTATTATTTTTTTTATTGCTGTGGGGTAATAGTTAAGTAATATTCACGGGCATAATAAGTAATATATTCAAGGGAACTAAAAATATTCTGAAAAGGAGCACCAGAAGGTAACATGAGTTGAGTGAGGTTACGAACAACAACACAGGTTATTCCACTTCCAAGTTCTGAAATCTTTCGCAGTGCAGAAGGCGGTTCCATAAGTTCCGGAACGCCCCAGAATTTCCCGTCCCAGTTCTCGAACTTATCAGAACTGGGGCGGAAAATCCCGGGGCGTTCCCGAACTTGTGAACTGCGTTCTGCACTGCGAACGATTTCAGAACTTGGAAGTGGAATAACCTGTACTTTTGTTTGTAACCTCACTCAACTGGCCTGACAACGGTGGGCTAACTCCTCCGCGAGCCCATAGCTTATTCTAAAATGGTAAATAAACTCCTGGTCGAATCATGGCATAATTTCGTCAAAAAAATTCGAGTTTCGTGGATGAGGATGAGATTGCAGTTCTAGCTGGAACATGAAACTTGACGACTTTTCGCACTTGACGAGCTACTAGTTGACATTTCGATGAAGAAATTCAAATGAAGAAGAGCAAACAACAGAACATAGCGAAATTTTACAGGGTAAATTACAGGGAACACGCAGCAATCAAAGCCGACGAGAGCGTATTGTTTACTCCTTAAGCTCCGAAAATTGTGAAATGCGCATGCCTTGCGTTCGAAAAAAAAGGCACGGCCTTGCGTTCGAGTTCTGACAGTTCCAAAAAAAATCAGGGACTGTCAGAACCGTTCGGAACTAGGTTCCCAAAGCACTGCAAACGCCGAACTCAGTGTCTCGGTGTTCCGGAACTGGGCGTTCTGGCACTGCAAACGACAAAACTTGACTGTGCTTGCCCAGAACCGTTCCGAACTGGCAGAACGCACACTGAGAACGAAGCACAGGGCTCGACATTTCACATATTTTTTGCAATATTCCCAAGCTGTAAGAAGCCCAAATAGGCCATATTCTACAAGCGAATGCTGCACTATTCTAAAGAGCTCATAGTAACGTTTGTAGGTGCTTACGATCCTCCAGAATTCAATATTAGACGTTGAAGCGATACAAGTTACGTAAATCTCTTGCCAACGTTGCAAACATCCCAAATTAATAATTTCACTTGTAGTTTCGAAAAAGGCTGAAGCCTATGTATTAAAAATTTCTATTATTATTTTCTGTTTTCTTTTCTTACTGAGTGATATATATATATATACACACATACATACACACACACAGGATGTTACACCTAAGTGACTGACACCGGCCAGGAGTCGATTCTACAACTAATTTCCGACAAAAAGTGCCTCTTAGACTGTTTTTTTAGAGGCTTCGTTTCCGAGTTATTTTACTTTTAAGAGTTTTTTCGTGTTTTCGACCTTACGTCACAAAAACGGCTCTAACTCCCCAATTTTTGAAGTTTTCTCAAATCTGAGGATACCGTTGGAAAGAGCGTTAACTTTCCTATCTCCCTGATGGAAAATCAACTTTTTTTGAATAGGCAAAATGGGTGAAAAATGAACTTAAAGTTGAGAACTTGTCAAATATTGAAAACCTCCACTTTTTTCAACCGCTCATAGGTCCCTGTGATACAGTGTGTGAATGTTTGACTGTAAACCCAAAAGTTCCTCCAAAATCTCAGCTTTTCAACGACGTAATCGATTTTTATTTTATATTGGAGGATAAATTGTATTACACTCTATTAATTGGGGGAGAAACGTATGTTTGTATGTTGAAAAACGTGTTTCTTTCTATGAAATTGAGGGTTTTTCTGAAAGATGATCCCCTAGGAAAATACTAGTTTGGGGTCGGTTTCTTCGTATTTTTTTACGCTGAATCGAATGGTAACACTCGCAGATCTCTCGAACTCCGTTATACCCGAATTTTACTCTTTAAATAACTAGTTTTTAGTTCATTTGTTATCCTCGCCTTTATGTGTTTTTTAAGTGTAAAACTTGTTAGGCAAAGTGTAAAATTCGTTTATAACGGAGTTGTAGAGATCTGCGAGTGTTACCGTTCGATTCAGTGTAACAAAATACGTAGAAACTGACCCCAAACTCGTATTTTTATAGGTCATTTTTCGAGAAAACTATCGTTTTCATCGAAAACACAATTTTCTCCCCTAATTAGCAAAGTAAAAGTAAAATTAACCACACTGTTGGAAAGGTTAAATTTTGGCGCAATTTTTTCCGTCTCCGGGGGTAAAATTCGATTGAAGAATTTTGAGCCATAGCGCTCCCAATTTTTTCAAATTTCTTGAGATTTGTCAAATTTCAACTTTCAGCCGGATTTCTCTCCCATTAAACCTGCTTACACAATTTTGAATTGGCATCAGGGTGGTAGGGAAATTCAACGGTGAATTTCTTGCCAACGGTGAACTCATTTTTCAATTTTCTCTGTCATTTGCGGGAGTTGTGGTTATTTTAATGATATAAGTTTGAAAACACGAAAAAAATCTTAAATATTGAATTACTTGAAAACTAAGTGTATTGACTCCTGGCTGGTGTCAGTCATTCAGGTATAACACCCTGTATATATATTAAATTTAGATTCGAGTTTATTAATTACAATCAAATAAAATTTTGTTAGTAGTCAATAATCTCTTTTAATAGTTTGATATTTACTTATTTGTTTCATTCTAGAAGCTGACAGCAAGGTGAAAGTCACGGCTCTGACTTTTGGTTCAACCGACACCCGTAAAGATAGTAAGATTGAACTTTGACTCTGTCGGCCTTGCATGTTGTTACATCGGTAGCTTGTACACCCCTTAAATGTTCGCTTACTTCTTTGCATGGAATCTCTTTTAAGCATAATATACTAAACTAGTGGCGCTTGAGATTTGTTGTTGTTGCATAAAACTTTACACAAAAATTTCTTGCCAAGGTAAATTTATTGTAGTCGTTGCTTGAAGTGTACCGTTTACTAAAATTATAAATTCTGGCATTTGGAAGAAGAAACACAGAGTGCTTTTTCAGTTTTTTGCGATCGCTTTCTACCTCTCTATTCCTTCCATCATCCAACTCAATACCGCAAGCCAACTCCAGCAACTAACCGGATCAACTTGTCTCCTCCAAAACTCATCCCACATCAATCCCTTCTAAACAAACACTATACAGCCACTACCAGCCTGCGTCTCCAACCCTTCAATACCAAGCAACTCCAATCCTTCCATAACACCTACACCTCACACCAAATTATATCCTGGAAATGCTCCCTTGCAAATTAAAAAAAAAAAAAAATAATAATAATAAAAAAAAAAATAAAAAAAAAAAAAAAAAAACTCGGAAAAATGCAGCTTTCAATCTAGGACCTGCCAAAACTCTTTAAACAAGGATGCTAAGCCACTTTTTCGAGAGATCTCCCGAAAGCGCTCGCAAAAAACTGGAAAATCTGTCCGCGTTTCTTCTTCAAAATGCCAGAATTAGATGATCCACGCAGGAAATCTAAACAAAAATTATAAATTTGATCATAAACGAATGAGTGAATAAGTTTTATTGTAATAATACTTGCTTTTTATAAGATAGGAATTACATTCAATAATGCAAATGAAATAAGATAGGTATGTAAATTATGCCAACTTACAATAAGACTAAAAATACATTCCGGAATGCTCAATTAAACCTTTGCACTGGACTACACTGAACACTTGCACATTTTGACAGCTAAATAGACAAAAACTTGATAATTTATTCTCTTATGTTAGGGTCACTCTTAACTTGAGCTAGTTCAGCTTATCTCTCATTCAGATTATCTCTTAAAAACGCCAAGACTTTTGCCCTTCAAGGCTAAAGACTACAAAGAAGTTTGTAAAAGTTATATTCAAAAGTCTGATATTGGCAAAAAAAGGCGTATTTCAAAAACCAAAATCGAGCTACCGGGTAGGTTTTTGTTATGCAAAAAATCTGAAAAAATTCAGGGGTCATTTTTTTGACATTTTAAACCAAATTTCGGGTGGAGGTCATCAAAATTCCACCTTTCTCAAAATAGCGGGCGCCCTAATGAACAGTTCCTTGCTACACAGATTAGACTGTCATGTCTAAAACACGAGCACAAAGTTTATGTTGATGAGTAATGATGTAAATATTTCCTACAGAATTTCTCTGAATGACTCCTCACCTTAACCTACCTAACCATTCCAATTTTCCAGTTCCTTTTGAAGGTGATCCTGAATCCGTGTTCGAATCTTTCCGTTTCAAGTCTTGGAAAAAAGGTTAATATTTCAAACAATGTATTCCGTCATTTCTATCACATTTATCGTATTAGTATTATAGGGACATCGCATTTGTTAATCGTAAACAAGGTAGGAATACTAATAATCCTAATTCACGCATTTCATTCATTAAGGCCGGGTATCTAGATACAGAGCTAACACTAGGGGCAGCAAACCTGTGGGACATACTCGAGTCAGGGTTATCTACGAAGCTTAACTGAATTACGAGTCAGGGTTAGGACAGCTGCCTCTTGGGTTAGACCAGATGATTTTATGGTCGTTGTTGGTATGCGATTCGACATGTTCATATACCAGTGGTGTAAACATATAAAATGCAACGGTACCTATTTAGTTCAATGGTGCATTGGTGCTTCACAAGCAAAAACCGCTCGCAACGGACGAGTAGAAATCTACCAACATAAAATCCTTCGTTTTCTATTACAACCAAATTCGCTCCCTAGCGGTAACTAAGGAAGTTTGGCAGTTGGCACAATAATTTTAAAATGTCGCCTCAAGCGGCAAGTCAGTAAGCCATCATTAAACTTGCATTAGACCTGATTTTATAGTATACTGTAGCACTGTCTTGCTATCTTAACTGCACTGACCTGCCTATGCTTCACAAGTCCATTTTTAGGTGAACAAGTAGAGCAAGGAACAAGTAGAGTTCCCAAAAAGCTCGTTTGAAGCAGAAATGGCGGAGTATAAGCAGTTTGAATCCACTTCTTAAAAAATATGGCCCCTCCGTTACTGTGACAGACCCGGGCACACAGCATGCACCCAGATCTATTACATGAACGGAAGTGGCACCCAACGTGTTAATAAGCAAGCGTAGTTCACATACGGCGCCATCTTCCTTGTGGCCAACGGCTCTAGCCAATCACTGAGCTTACCCCAGCAATCAGCGGGCTAACCCTTCTTTCACAGCTGGGTTAAGGATACCCCGCGTGTAATTCGAACAAATGAAATAAGCGTGTTAATCAAACCTAGAATTAGGCTTTATTGAGCATAAATGTCTCGTACAGAATAATAGAAAATGTAAGAGTCTTTGGTTTTCAAAATAAACATGGAAACGAGATTTAGTTGATTACACTATAAACAAGTGGTAATAATTTCATCACACCGCATTTGTGGGATAACCTCTGTTCTATTTACGCCTAATTCTCAACAAGGCAGGGGTAACCCCTGACAATCGCTCTAGATACCCACCCTAAATGATTCAATAGTTTTTCTTCCCGACTAACGGTTTGGCGTTTTGTTATTTTTTGTTTTTATTTTTCCCCTGTAAATACAGGCGATTCGTCCTCTAGCGATGGTAAGACTGGTCGTAGCTGGATCCCTGGAATGTCTTTCTGGGGCTTTCCCAAGAATGTTAACGACTCTGACGAGGAACCAGGTATATTTTTATTTGAACGATTAGGTTGTTAGTTATCTATGATATCGTTACATAAACTGGTGTTCTCTTATGGAGTTTATACCAATATTTGTGCAGGACGGAAACAATCATCCCTCAAAGTCTGTTTCTCAATAATTTATACGGATTAATACAAAAAATCTCGGATGTTGACCAATATTTACAATTTTTCTATGAATCAAAGCTACTTCGTGATTTTGCACTTGTCTTCGTGTTACTTGGCGTTTGCTCGTTGCATGTCTGGCTTTAGTATTTACCAGTACCTAATTGAAAATTCCCAAGTTTGCTCTACGAACACATTTAGATGAAACTGAAATTTGGGTTAGTGTGGTAGTTTCAGTTGGTGCAGTATCACGCATAGAGGTTTACACTTTAGGGATTACACTTTGAATCTTGTTTATAATTCATTAGGGAACCGTATATATATTACTATACTCATTGTACAGTTCTATGTATTCATTCATCATTTCTATAATGACAGTTGTCCAGAATTTCTAGAGTGCAGAAAGAAAGAATATAGGTCTAACTTAATTTAACTCAGGGGTGCCAGGTGTCCGGTTTTATCAGAAAGGGCGGGAAATGTCCCTTTTTTCTGAGGTCCTATCATAGGTTGCTATCCTAGGAAAACAGCCTTGACTACTGGTGGACCTACCTACATCGTTTATTTGGCAATCGACGCTAGAAAACTATCTAAAGTCCAAAATCATTTGTCCCTTTTTTGTGAGAAGGAACTCTCTATCTCTTCTTTTAGTCATTATTATGCATTCTCTCTTTCAGTTTTAATCTGAGGTTAATAATCTTGAAGTAATGCTGATAATATGAAGTTAGTAGTTCAAGTCGTCGGTAATATTGGGATTTTTGTTGCGAAATTCCCCGTTGTCAGATATTTACAGATTCGAACGTTGCCTGCCTACCTACAATATCATAATTACATATATATGGTACTTTATAAAAGTTCTTATAATACCTACAATGATTAGTATTTTGAGAAACCAAAAAGCCGATAAATGATTAGGTATTTTGAGCTGTTGATCATTTAATTGAGCACGAATGTAAAATTATAAGGCAAAGAATTGAAATTAGAAGAATACGAGCACGTATTTTGACCTCGGGTTCGTCTAACTCTATTTAGCTGACCATTACAGTTGTGCGTAAGGTAGCTGGCGATTTGGAATACTGCTACTTTTAAATAATAGGTTATTTTATCCTGAGTAGTAAATTCTGTCCCATCGCTACAGTGAACCTCTGCAAAACAAAGAGGCTCTTCTTTACTGTGGTTTGAGTTATCGTCATCCAATTATGTTACACAACACCCCCTACATTTGGAAAATGTTAGGTGTAGGTCAAGTATATTTACATTCTTGACGTGTTATCTTACTTGTTTCATATGTTTGTTTTAAAGGAAACGATAACGAAGCTGATGCCTTGAGACAAGAACTGATAGAAGTCCAGCTGAAGTACCAAAAGGAGATCGAGAGACTGGAAAAAGACAACAAAGAGTTAAAGAAACAGCTGCTACTGAGCAAAAGCTCTCGTACCCACCACAAGCAGATCAAAAAGTCGTTGATAGACATGTACTCCGAGGTTTTGGACGAGCTTAATGATTACGATTCGTCATATGCCGCTCAGGATCACCTCCCGCGAGTTGTTGTTGTAGGCGATCAGAGTGCAGGGAAAACATCCGTTCTGGAAATGATAGCTCAGGCCAGAATATTCCCTAGGTATGTAGTATGTTTCAGCAGGTTATTTGATTTGCACAATTTGTAGTAGGTCAATTCAAACAATCCACTCTATTCCATCTTTTTAGGTAGATAAGTAGACCTGACACTGGGTACACAACATGTCCCGCTGTACGCGCCCCTACCGAGCTGAATTCTAACTACTTCCCCCTTAGTTTTTTCGTGCGTTTTTTCAAATATTTTCCGCTACGTCTCAATGTCAATTACTGATCATCAAAATAATGATAATTATTTAAAATTATCATAAAAAATTAGGGATCCAAATAAAGCTAACTGTAGCCAGGTGACGTTAGTTCGAGTTCAGCTCGGTAGAGGCAAGGACATCAAGACAAGTTTTGTACCCCGTGTCGATGGTAAGAAGCTTGTAACTACATTGGGTACAGGTAGAGCTACTGCCAAAAGCTGGAAACTCATTCTTACGTAGTGAGCCTTCTTTTCTTTTCTTCCATGCTATCACAAAAAAAACTCTGCCCTTCGGGCCTCGCAAGGGGCTCCGCCCCTTGACCCCGCCAGGGGGCCTTCGCCCCCCTGGACCCCCCCGGATGTTATTACTTTGAGCCTGACTGCTAAAATGTAAAAAACATGGGATCATGTTTTAGCTCCTCGCTCTCACTTTATTATAGAAATGATCACGACGATTGAGCTCTTGTGCGATGATGATCTCCTAATAGAAACTCGCGAGTAAACATTCACTTTATTATAGAAAGAGGCTAAATAGGCTACATACGAAATTACAGCTTCCTATAGTGTGAAGTATAGAAATTACCTATTAAAATGATTTAACCACCGCTTCACAAATCAAACCGTTCTCGCAATATTCGAATCACCTGCTATTAATCAAATAATCGAAACACCAGCTCAATGAAATCATCAGAAATTAACAAGCGGTTGCAATCATGTTCACAATATCAATTATTGAGAATGATCACCTGTGTGTAAACAATTATTCATATAACCATGCTCATAACTCAGCTTGTTGGCCACGCACTTCGCAGTAGTTAATATAGTATGGTTGGATAAATCAAGAGCTTTCGAACCAATGGTCAACGAATTTTGTGGGATGAAAAACGACGAAGTATCATATCCCTAGCAACGACTCGGTTGTAAGCGGAAATCATCACAATTATTGGCGCTACTTTCATCTCACTTTATAGTCTCACTTTTCGGCGGGGGATCCCATGTTAAAAAAAAAAGTTGGGGGTGGCACGTAGCTTTCTCGTTTACCTACCGTGAATGTATAGATCATTGAAAAGTTTTAAATGATCTTGAAAAATTACATAGCGGAAAAGAGTAAATCAAGAAGTAGCGTGGAATGTCATAATTGATCATTTAAGAAACGAAAAAATTATACTCAATATAATTCACGTTTGTGCAAGCGCAGAATGAACTGATGAGTTGAAAACAATGAAATAGGTACGGGACCATGTACAACCTAAACCGCGCATTCGCTGACAATTTCATCAAAATCGGATAAAAATTGTGGAAATTAAGGTCATTACAAGTATTTCACGTTGGTGCATGCACAGTAGCTATTAATGATACAATCGTGTTGAAATTGATATGACGTAATCAAGTATTCTTCTTCCAAGTATCCAAATTTGAGCGAGATCGGACGATTAGGGTGTGAAAAAATAGAGCTTAATGGAATTTACGTTTGCGCATGCGCAGAGTGAAGTATTAATTTAGCAACGATGAAACTGATAGGGCACGGTCTACCCCTTAGCCCACACATCCTCTGAAAATTTCATCCAAATCGGATGAAAACTGTGGAAAATAAGCTTGTTACTAGGATTTGTGGACACACGACAGACACACACACACACACACACACAGATAGATACGGAACCAGAGTTGTTCAGAATGGTCTAAATCGTAAAATGCGAGTGGAAATTTGGATTTTGGAGACCGAAAATTTGTTTTCCCCCGAAAGTGAGAACAATGCTTCCTCTACCTTTAGGTAGACTCGGAAACAAAAAGTTATTGAAATTCTGATATTCCCCTTCAAATTTACCCCAAAAACTCACTTCAAAAGTGGTGTTGAGGATTAAGGACCAAACAGACCGTATATTCGTCCCAAGTTTCCTAAACCTTGTGATGTTCGGAAGAAAATCTACCAATTCATTAATTTGTAAATGTTTGTTTTTTCTCCCAGAGGAGCCGGCGAGATGATGACTCGTGCCCCTGTCAAAGTAACTCTCAGCGAAGGCCCTTACCATATTGCCCAATTCAAAGATAGCGACCGAGAATTTGATCTCACCAAAGAGGATGATCTCAGGAAACTCAGAACCGAGGTTAGATGCTCTATTTCAGCATAATATATATTTCTCTCATATTTATTTCTATTGTTCTCATAATCATATTTGCGAAATGTCCCAAAAAGCTGCAAAGATTGTGTTTGTTGACCGTTTTGACCCAGTTTGTTCTTATCTATTTCAATTTAATAATATTTTTTAAACGGTACTAAAATAACAATTGCCAGGTGTGATACATAAACAAAAACAGAAAACAAAAAGGTTTCAAAAAAATAGAAGTTCAGATGATGCGCTATCTGGAAGAGTGCCTCGCAGGCTTGCGCACTTGCCTCTCTGGATCGCAAGGGAGATCCGTCGGATGAGACCGCCAGATTTTTCAACCTACAGGGCGCCCACTTCCTTGATGACGCTCTTTGCCTCCTTGCACCAAGGTTTCAAAGGCTAGACTCCGGAAGGTGAAATTTAACGCTATCAACATTGAGCCTATATAAACCTATATAAAACAACCTATGTATACCTACATACCCCATATAAACACACTGAAGTCTTTCACATCAACGAGCTGGGGATCTGACCCCAATACTGCACTAACTTTCTACAATGCCACGATTCGTAGCATCTTTTGATTATGGTTCCATTTTATACACATCAGCAGCTGATTCCTCACTTAAACTCGATAGATTTCAATACTGTACCCTTCATATATGTATAAGAGCTCTTCAATCTACCCCGACCAACGCTCTTTCGGCTGAAGCAGGTGAACCACCTCTGAAACTCCGAAGAGAAATGCTATCAAACCGCTTTTTAGCCTCAATACATAGCCGACATGAAGGTCTGATCAACGTGACACGAGAGCAAACCCTCAACTCCTTGACATCTCGATAATGGCAAAAGAAGCACACCCCAGGTCCCCAGCAGTATGCCAAAGCTTCACCTAATGATCTAACCACCTATCATGGATCTCACGAGAAGAAGTACCTCCCCGATTTTCAATACCGTACGAGTCGTATCAGATGGTTACTTGTATCACTAAGCTGCCCAAAATCGCGTATGGACCCAACATCTCGAAAAATAGCTTCCTATCAAAGTTTATGGCAGAAAGATGGCCAAACGCAACTGTAGTATCCACAAATGGCTCTCGCCTAAATGACAAAGTAGGATTCGCCTTGTTCAACACAACCAACGGGCGTTCTAGACGTTTCCGTCTCTGGAACTACGCATCTATATACTTTACAGAAGCTTACGCCATACTACAAGCAATCAAACATGCAATCGAACTTATTAATGAATGCCAACAACTCGTCATACTGTTTGACTCCCAAAGCGTGCTCAGCAAATTGATGAAAGCAACACCAACCTCTCATCTCACATTTCTCGAAGCAGAAATCCTGAGATGCATTGTAGAGCTGAGGAAACAGGACAAATCTGTTCACATAATCTGGATCAGAGGCCATAGAGGCATACAAGGAAACATTCTGGTGGAAGAAAAGGATCGCCTTTCTACGCAAATCCCCTTGAGAGTTATAACACCTCCATCATACTGATCTACGTAGAGAGTTTTTCCTCAATTTAAAGAATAAATGGAGAGAATTCCATACGAACTACCATGCTGTTCACCGTTATGTCCCACTCTTCCCTCCCCCCCTCTAAACAAAGGTGGTTTAAAGATCTTCCTGCAACTACACCTACTAATTTCATCAAGACTATGGCAAGGCTCCGAACAGGCCACGCTTTGACCAGGAGATATCTGAATTCTATTCTACAATCTGACTCGGACGTATGCCTACTACAACAGCGAAGCTGAAACATTGGGGCACATATTCTTGAGCTGCCCATCCTATTCGACAGAGAGAAGAGCTGATTCGCAAAGTGTCAACTGCAGTTACACATCCATTTAACCTTGAAACATTACTGGCTCCGCACAGCCTCCGAATCTACACTGCGCTCTATGACTTCCTCCCATCAACAGGCAGAAGTTTATAAGTTATGTACCTACGTCATTCAAATTGAATACAATGAGTTACAATGTATTATGTATTATTTTACTAATTATCCATTATATGTTAGCCAATTAGGCTGAATGTATCTCTATAAAAAGCCAATAAATAATTAAAAAAAAAAAAATAATAATTGAGCTCTTCTTACGTTTCATTTGACATGCTATCTCTTATGCCCTTGCTGTGATGCTTGTTCTGGGCAATTATGAAGGCGCTTAAGTATCCACACACGTCACATCCCATATTAGGTGTTTTTCCCCTAGACTATGGCGCCAATGTCACGCCGTCTGGACGTGAGAATTCCCCCCAGGCGGGAGGGGGCCATGACGTCATCGTGCAAATGAATTTCAAGAGAAAATTACTAATCAGATACCAATCATATAGCATCTTTTTGGAAAGCTCTCATCTAGATCTTTCTATTGAACAAATAAAAAATAACCATGAAAATTCCCCATTGTGCTCTTGATATAGACGACTCCCTGGCCGTAAAGCGATGCATGTCTGGAAATCCTGGTGGTTCATCACTGTGCCAATATTTGGAGGAGGAAACACCTGTATCCTATCAAGGACTTAAGTCGCCCCACAGAGGTGCAATGAGGCCTAAATCCTCGAGAGAGGAGGATGTGACAGTACCATGAGAGATACCTCGTACTAATAGCATTTATGTGCTATGTTCGGAGAAGATTGGTTTTCCGGTTCTCGGATCCTCATCCATCGCCAAACGCAGCATTTCAGGAACTTGAGGATCACGCCCAACGCCAGAGCGACGGACGCGCATTTTCTTGGATTCTGACGAGAACTGTCACAAGCCATGCCCTTGATTCGGCTTCTTGTAGGCCCTGAACTAGGCATTATCTCTCGCTGAATCGTTCAATAGAATAGAATAGAATATATTTTATTGCAGACATACATAAAGTATACAGCGTACATCAAACAGAAGCATTGAGATTGAAATAAATATAACAAAAACACTATAAAAATTCACACATTCAACACCATGAATAGTCAATAGTCTCATTGAGGGAGTATGGTGACAATTCAACTAATCTATTCTTTATGGTTTTCATGAAGGCAGCGTCCGAGAAATCCTTGTAACTGTTAGGTAGGGGTTGAAGATTTTTGATCCATAAAAGTCGGGGTTAACATTCTGGGAAAGAGACAGACGGCAGCTAGGAGTTGAGGGATCATCTCGACCGCGTGTACCATATTGATGAGAGTCCCCCTGGCGTGAAAATGATGGTGACTTCCTCCTTATCGGAGTAAGCAAAGCCAGAATGTAGAGAGCAGGCAGGGTCAGAAGACCGAGCTTTCTAAAAAGGGGCAGGTAGGAGGCACGTGTCGATGCATTGCATAGGACACAGACAGCAGCTTTTTGATGTCGTAGAGCTTGAATGAGACCCCCCTAAAATAATCCCATAGCTAACACGAGACTCTGGAAGAGTGCATGGTAAACTGAGAGAAGAACTGACTGTGACACAGCCAAGGACAGCCACCTCAGCAGCTGTACGACTATCGCAAGGGCACTGGATAGTATGGAAATGTGCTGATTCCAGGTCAAGGCGGAGCCGAGCCGTAAGCCCAGGGATGGGAGGAATGAATGTTCCCTCTCCAAGCGAGCCTGATAGATGGCATCCCAGGCCTTCTGCGAATCTCAGATGGCTGGAGTTTCGACGTTGAAAACAAGAAGCTCTGTGTGAATTGACTGATTGTTAAAAAGGGTTCCACTGGTATCAGGTTTCGTTGAAATTTCAGTTCAAATTTTCTCATGCGGATTTTACTTTTTAGGTAGAGTTGAGGATGAAGAGGAGTCTTTCGAAGGGGAAGTCAGTCAGTCAAGACGTAATTTCCATGACTGTCAAAGGACCTGGGCTTCAGCGAATGGTGCTGGTAGATCTCCCTGGAATAATTTCCGTAAGTTGTAATAAATACTTGTAACGATTTCTCCCTCTTTATTTGACATTAGATTTCTTTATACAGCTATGCATTTTTAGTACATTGAACTTTTGTATTAAATTTTTGTAGCTGTACATTTGCAATAGAAAAAATCAGTTGAAAATAACAAATTTGTGATTCAGATCAAAAAAGCTATAATATTCACTTGGACTTGAATATTTTTGTCGAACTGATAGAAAATCTTGGGAAATGATAAACAACCATGAATCGGATGGCAGGAATAAAGGAGCCTCCGTTGAAAGTAAATTTAAGAAATTTGTGATTAAGATCAATAATCAATCAATCATCAATGTTTTGTGCGTACAAAATTCCAGCTTCATAGGTTGAATAGCAAAGAAATTCGCTCTTGAGCTCACTCAGTTGATAATAGGAATGTAAATTATTTCAAATTAGGCAATTTTTTATAGTCTCTCCTCCACATGTTATTATCTACCCACATGTTACATGACTACGTTTGCTTGTTTCATGGTTCTGCACTGGATGTTGGTGTCGAACCTGGCCCAACTCTTTCGGTCCTCGCTTGTGGAGCTATTATCCGTTCCCACCTATTTGGAATATAAAATGTTTGGATAACACTTAAAAACCACAGCCTACTTAGAAATTTTCAATTCTGACCCATAGGGGTGTTTTTGGGAGAGGGGGTTTGGAAAAGGGTATTCTTGACATTACTGAACAAACTGGTGATCTGATTGGACGAATTGTTAAGATTATGTCAACCTCAGGGTATTAAATTGTTTTCTTGCCTCAACCATAGGGAGCTATTGGTGATAAGGGAAAAAAGGGAGGGGGAGATGGGTTGGTTAAATTGAATAATTTGGTCATTACTGAACAAACTGGTGATCTTATGTTCGGGCGAATGAAATTGGATTAGTCTGAACGTTCTTTTGGGTTACCTATCAAAAATATTTTTAATCTGAAATATGGGGGTGTTTGTGGAGAGGGAGTGGGGGTTGATCTGAGTAGTTTGGTCCTAATCGGTAATTTATAAGTAAGTACTGTAAATAAATACCTTTAAGTAAGGGCTTTTTTGAATCAGATCCATAGGGATGACCCAAAATGTGATGGGTAATGTGGGGCTTGCGTATATTCAAGTCAACCTGTGCAACACACGGGTGAAAGCTAGTCATCACTATATTGGTTACAGTTTAGATAATCTAAAAATGTACTCTACTACTCAAAATCCTCTTTTAGACAAAACATGAAGTCTAGAGCCCCCCAGATCAGCTGAGTGAGATCTGGAGCTAAGTTGTTTACTATTCAACCTATGGAGCCGAAATGTTTAGTAGAGGCTCAAGGTGAAAGCAAAAGGGGGTCCGAGATCCCCCCCAGTAGGGTCAAGGGGTGGAGCCTCTTGCGAAGCATGCAGCACCGAGTTTTTATTTCTTTCTATACACTCCACGGAATATATAGGATTAGAGGCCTTGGAGTTGAAACCTTTATTTATTCTCAAACTCCAAATAGATGAGAACCCTGGTTTTCTTAAACCATTTCTAAGTAGCCAAAGGCTTGGATCAGAGAGCCAAATGGGCCATTTTCGGTAAGCAGAACTGGTGTTGTGGGATGAACTAAACACGGAGTTAAGGCGCCTCAATTGACGCTCATATGAAACCATGAAAGGCGTTGGTTGCTTAAGACAGCAGGACAGTGGCTATGGAAGTCGGATTCTGCTAAGGGCTGTGTAACAACTCACCTGCCAAAGCAACTAGCCCTGAAAATGGATGGCGCTGTAGCGTTGTGCCTATACTCTGCCGTCAACGACAACGCAGGCAGTTGCCTCACAGTGACGGTGCTGTTACGCCTTGACGAGTAAGAGGGCTGTGGCGATGTGCGCAGAAGGGTTTTGGGCATGAGCCTGCCTGGAGCTGTCGTCGGTGCAGATCTCGGGGGTAGTAGCAAATACTCCAGCGAGACCCTGGAGGACTGATGTGGAGAAGGGTTTCTTGTGAACAGCTGTTGCACAAGAGTAAGTCAATCCTAGGCCCCAGGAGAAATCCAAAGTGATGGGTTGCCGTTGAGCATATTCCATGTTGGCACCATCTGGGCAAAAGGGAATGTGGTTCCTATTCCAGAATCCGGCATTGGAACCGTTCCAAATCGGGCCCTCATCGAGGACTCATCAGGGCAACCTGAAAAGACCCGGATACGCCGTCAGGAGATTCGGGGAGAGTTGTCTCTTCTCTGTAAGCCTCTTTTTTTATTTCATTGTTCTATGTGACGTTTAGCATCATTTCTTTTAATTTTGTAACCAGTCTAGCATAAGTACCATGTCATTAGGTTCTATCATTATAAGGTTTGCTCTGGACTTTACAAAAACATGGCTCTTTCTCGTAAATGTTTATGAACTACTCTGACATCATTGAATTTATGAAAGTATGAATCGAATTCGAAACAAAATAACTGACCACCAGGCCGACGCGTATCTACTCCAAAAACTCGAAACAGACTGGAGCAAATGACACATGTAGGGGAGAGCAGCCTGCACTGTCCCAGGCCTCAGAGATATTTGGAATTGTTTTTCACTCTTTCCTCCATGGACTGCACCAGCCATCCAGGGCCATACCTCTCACGTGAAGGAAATCCACAACGCCAGGAAAGTGCAGTCCAAACCTTGAGGATCGGTCTGCACATGTGTGGTCACTTTAAGGTGTCCTCTTTTTTGTAGGACTCAGTTAAAGTGCTTCTTATCAATGTAATCGTAGATACATAGGTACATAAAATAACTCCTGATTATGTTTCCTCGCACAATTATGCTCAGTAGGTTTCACGTTGTAACGTGTTTTGTTGTTCTTCCAGACGGTGACAACTGACATGGCACAGGACACGAGGGACTCCATCCGAAAAATGATCCAGCAGCACATGTCCAACCCAAATGCTATCATCCTTTGCATTCAAGATGGAAGTGTTGATGCTGAAAGGTAAGTTTTATTACTATTTTCCTCTAATTACACTATAGGCACCACACCCAGAGGGACCCCGTTCAAAAGTTCCGCATCTTGAGTTGAATAGGAACAAAATTAGCTACAGAGCTCACTTAGTTGATCAGAGTGGTCCACACTTTACTTACCTACCTAGTTTTCAACTATATTTATTGCAGAACCTTTCCCAAGATTAGATGTACCTACATTTCTATGGGGAGAACACATCAGTTTATACACCAATGCTCCCACTCAATCTGAATTTTCCATGCTTCGAGTTCATCTTAACACATTACTTTGTTCTTTGTTGAATCGACCAATTCATTCCTCTCATTACAGATCTAACGTGACAGATCTGGTTGCGCAAATGGACCCCTCAGGGAAAAGAACCATTTTCGTTCTTACCAAAGTCGACATGGCTGAAGAAAACTTGGCCAATCCCCAAAGAGTAAGACACTTTTCTTCATATCGTACCTGAGTCTGCGTATTTCTCAGAATCAGAATCGTATATATTGTCATAACATGTTAGAATGTAGGACAATTGTCAACGTAATTCGTAGTAGGTAAATTAACATTCATGTAGCCAGTAAAGTAGAGAGAGAAAAAAAATTAATTAAAATAATAATAATAAAATGAAATATAAGAGTCATCTTCTTTCCAGATTCAAAAAATCCTTTCTGGTCGTCTGTTCCCCATGAAAGCTCTCGGTTATTTTGGAGTCGTTACTGGTCATGGACGGAAAGAAGAATCAATTGCAGAGATAAAAAATTACGAAGAACAATTCTTCAGAAACTCCAAACTTTTCAGGTTGGTAGTATCTCAATGTGTATCTAATTGTAATGAGTATATTACTGGGAACAATGCTTCGTTATAAGAAATTATTTGGAATTCACTATTTTGAGCAGGTAAGATGGTTTTTTATATTCCTAAATAGTATACATTAGTATGTTGTCAGGGTGTCTACAGGTCACGGATTCCCGGAAAAGTCACGGATTTAATAGAAAATTATAAAAATTAATTATTTTTATTATTTTTAATTAATTTTTTTTCCGAAAGTCATGGATTTTAATATACTCGTGGAAGTCACCGATATTTATGGCGTCGGTAACCAAATAATCATGATATAATGCCAGTACCGGGATTAATAAAACATACGAAAGAATCAATTGAGATTTTTGAATTCATATAGTAGGTACTGACAGATGGAAGCGTCGGCAACGTAGACAGAAACAAATGCGACTAACGCAGTTTCTCTGCATCAGATGTGCAGTGAATCGGTTGCAATGGGACAACAGATTAGAGATGGCGGCATTACAGATAAGGCGACGTATGATTACTACTGGTAGGTATTTTGGAACGCTATTCCTAAAGAAATTAAGCCTGAAAAAGGTCACCGATTTTTAAAATTTAGAACCCAAAAAGTCCCCGATTTTTATTTAACAGATCTAGTGGACACCCTGGTTGTGCAAAGGAGGTACCTATTGACACTGTGTATAGTAGCTATAGAATATGTTGATGCGTGTCTAAGTTTATGTTAATTATTTTTAGAATAATATTTCTCAAATCAAATGAAATAAATAATAATAATAAAAAGAAATAATAATAATAAATAATTCAAGTCACCACAGAGGAATACGACGTTATGTTTTGCTGTAAAAACTGTGTTTGGTTTTTGGAATTTTTAGGGATAGTAGGTTGTCATCAACCCAACTCACCACAAAAAACCTGTCATTCGCCGTGGCTGAAGTATTTTGGAAGATGGTACGAGAAACTGTAGAACAGCAGGCAGACGCATTCAAAGCCACACGATTCAACTTGGAGACAGAGTGGAAAAATACCTACCCTGGGTAATACCTCACTAATTAAAATAATTAAATATTTAACATTTAAACAATATCTATTTGCATACCTGAACTTGGTCAGCATACTCCTTAAGGGCCTGTTGCACCTGGGCTGTTGCGTTTTGGTCGATTAGATCCTTTATTTTCAATCTGATCTAAAAATAGCTAAGGGGATGTCTCATTTATGAGTCATTTTTACAAGTTGAGGTTGTTACGCTCCAGGAAAATAACTCCCACAGTCGAAGGGTTTGGTCACCCTGACCCTCATAGCTCTGACCCTCATAGCTCTGATCGTTAGAGGGTCGCAACTCCGAGGAATTTCCCCTAATTTCTCGTAGTTGTGATGACGCGAGTTCGAACTCGAGTCGAGGTATCAAATATTTTTGGGCCGTTACAATGGCGCAGGAGTAGATTCGTCTTTTGCAATGACACAGCTGGCGCATGAATCCGAGACAGATCCGAGGAATTTTAGATCCGGAGGAGGCCAAGGGACTCCGAGGAATTTCCCGTAATTTCTCATAGTTGTGACAACGCGAGTTCAAACTCGAGTCGAGGTATCAAATATTTTTGGGCCGTTACAAGGTGAAGGCTGAATTTCAAATTTCCCAAAAATTTGAATACAACTTTTTTGGGGGGATTTAGAGAGAAAAAAAAAAACTCTTCATACCAATACCCAATTATTAAATCTAGAGATATTCCCAAAAATTGATCCATGACAGGTTGAACGACGTGTAAAATAACCTTACTAAAACTGAAATTTCTGACGTTAGGGGATTGAAGGCGTCGAAATAGTTCATCACTTTTCCAACAGGTACCGCCACAGTATTTTAGTTAAACTTGTGAGTCATTGACTCCCCGTAGAAATAGTGGTGAGTAACGCAGGTAGATACGTACCGTTCACCTCGAAGCAACAAACCCTACCTAATACTTTCATAATTAGAGGGCCGAGAGTAGAATGGCTTTTACGATGGGTAATGTACATAATGAGGAAGATTCTTCCTAAACTGTTCATTGTGCTAGGGGTTCTGGCCGGGATTATTTACAGAGTCAAGGATAAGGTCCCCATTATCGTTTTTAGTCAACACGTTTTATGGGAATAAAGCAATTCGTTGACCAGATTATGGGAAGGTGAAATTTTCAGTTGAATAAGGTAGGTAAAGGTAAATATCCAGAATATCAGCTAGGTATATAAGATGAATCTCAGTACAAAAGTGTTACTGTCTTACAATTTCTTGACGAGTTCACATCTAAGTATACCAAACATGGGTGACAAACGGGAGTGACAAACATGGGTGAGCACACATGGGTTTTTGGGTTGAGAGGTTTCTCACATTTCCGCACAACTGTAACAGCGGCAGCGCTTGGGTAGTTTCGACGTTTTCAGGAGCTAGTTACAACCAATCAGTACCTACCAATTACATGTTATAAATGTCCTGACTTCGCTCTTGATAGGATTTTTCAGAATCAATTTGTGAAAATCAAACGAGTTTAATCAGTACTCACAGCCCAACAATGGATAACTCACAACATGACCCGGACGGAAAAAACTTGAAACTGACCATGATTTGGGGCTTTTTCCGTTAATTCACTGCCATTCATTCATTCTGTCCTGTATGTCCAACTAATCAGTATTTTTACTAAGGGATTGACTACTTGATGTTATGTATTTTTTAGATGCGAGCTTGCGAGCATCCAGACCACCAAACTATACACAGCGTCCTGATCTATTTTATCTCAGTGGACGTAAAAATGGTTGGGGAACAGTTTTTAGACAAATTGAACATATATCAAGTGGTAGTGAATTAACGGAAACCGATAAAAGGGGTGGTAGTGAATTAACAGAGAAGGTCCCTGATTTGAGATAAACCTAAGAACTACATCGTACGTGTTAACCAATGTCATCAACTCAGGGGGCTCAAAATTTTGTTGAAGTGTTGTGTTAACCGATAAATCCGTGTTAACTGAAGAAATCAAGATAATCACTACGTTGCAGTATAGGGGAACCCTTGGGATTGGAAAAACTGTGTTAACCTGTACATGTTAACGAGAGAGCACCTACTGTACTAAGTTGTGCTTGGTTTGAAAAATAAAATAATTCCACATCGCTAGTTTGCAAGTACTACATAGATGATATTTTTGAAGATTGAAGTGCATTATGGCCCATCAAAAATAAGGATACAATTGGTAATTTGTGTATAATGTTTGAGTTCCAATGTTCTAGGTAAAGATTAAGTCATTTTGTTTGATTTGCTTTCCAGGATAAGAGAATTAGATAGGGATGAGCTGTTTGACAAAGCGCGAGGGGAGATCCTTGATGAGGTCATCAACCTGAGCCAAGTCTCCGTAAAAGACTGGGACAACCTCCTCCTCAAAAAAATTTGGGAAAAGGTTTCGCCCCATGTCATCAACAACATTTACCTGCCGGCTGCACAATCTCTTAATACTCGTAAGTCAAAATGTCTATCCAGTGGGTAGTCTAGCTTTCTCAGTATTTTCATGGATGTGTAGGTGTGATTATGTTTGTTCCAACAGAAGGAATTTTGTCAACAGAAACCAACCAGCCTTTGCACAGTTGTTGTAGATGTATAGGAAAACTCTCAGGGTGGGGTTATTTTGGGCCCCAGGCACGGAAGCCTGGTGGCTTATTGTACTTTTCCGAGAGTTTTGCATTTAATCAAAGAGATTCAGCCCTCTGGTGAGGGATGTGAGTCCTTTGATTGAATGTTCGCTTCGAATAGACATCTTTGGGGTTCGTGCCCCAAAGAGTTCAAATCTGCGATAGGTGAGTGAAGGGCACTCCAAGATATGTGGGATACTGTTTCGTCTGTCTCCTCGCATAGTCTGCACAGGGTTGAGTTTTGTGTGACCCCTATGCGGTGTAGGTGGAAACGTGGGGGTGCAAAGCCGGTTATAAGGCCAACAATGTTTTTAAGTTTCCTACGGTTTTTCCTGAGAAGTCCCTCAGTGAATCCGGTGTTGGGTTCGGCCACCATGAGCTTGCTGTGGACATGTCCCTCAATATTGGACCTTCTTTTTGTGGTCTGTTGGTCAACCCACATGTTGATGATCCTTCTGAAGGTAGTGTTTGGTAGACCAACTGATGTCAGACCCTACAAAAGGGGTTAGGGAGCCCCTTCTTGCGAGCTCATCCGCCTTTTCACAGTTGTTGTTGTAACTGGTGTTTGATCTCTCCAAAGTGTCCACCAACTACCATCAAAGGATGCTCCAACAAGAACTCTAGTTCAACTGCAGTTGAACTGCAGTCCAATAGAAGTTGTCTGTGTTCTGAAGAGTGAGATCTGAAATGGAATCCTTACCAATCTGAAACCTATCATACCTCCTTGTTCCTGCTGCCAAGTCTTTTTATAAACATTTGATGGCAAAGCGTTCCAAACGTGCCGTTACGCTGTCAGTGCATTCCAAACTGCTATATAAATGGATGTGGTTAACAGTCTACCACAATCCAACTGCGAAAAATTTCGTTGAAACATGATGCCTATTGAAAACATAATAACGTGAAATTAATGAACATCAATCAGTAGGTTACACATTAATCACTGTATTACTAGCTTATATTAGTATTTTGGTTGTCCAACAGCAATGAAAGTGACGAGGGGCTTTCTAGGAACTAGTTCACTCAATTCCTGCAAATTTAATCAAAACTGGCTATAACTTTTTGGCATTTTTCCTTTACCTACAAATTATACGACCTGGGGCCTATTTCATATAGCAACAAATGACAAGTTACAAGCCGATTTTATGTACAATTTGTAAAAAATGAGTGTGCAAGCGTTTCATAAAGGTGCAAGAGTAGACTTGTAATGCACTGTGAAAAGAGCGTGGTTTGGATTATGCACGGCTGACGCCTAGTAGTCCAATCCACTATTTTTGGGGCGTTAATGTTTCAGAAGAAACATGGCCCGGGGTTCCAGAAGGAATTCCCATTATCACCCTTTGGTATATAAATAATTTCATTGGTCTTTGAATTATAATTTCTCTCTTATTCCCTTTTTATATTTTATACCATTTTATATTTTTTTTCAATGATATTTTCTTTCAATTTTATGCCACCTGAGTGCACAATTTAAGTCCCCTAAGTTGGGCAAATTCATTTTATACTATTTTCTTTCAATTATTTCGCCACCTGAGTATTGCTATAATGTCAATTACCAGGTTAGTGCGCCATTCAAGTCCCCATAGTTGGGCAATTTAATTTCTAAGTCCCCAATGTTGGGCAAATTAATTTCTATAAATATTTTGATTTCCTAAGGTATAAGTCTCCATAGTTGAGCATCCGTTTTGTCCCGATTGTTCAATGAAGATACTTCTTATGAATTAACAAGTGTACAGGCGAATTTGGACAAATTACAAAGTTTCCCCATCATTTTGAACAAGTCACTGTTTTACAGTTGTAAAAAATCCGTAAACTTGTTATTTTCCAGCATTGTGAGTAGACAATTTTTCGTTGTTTAATATGTGGGAATCATCTTCTGCTGAAGAATACAGACAAGAAAAAAACATTCAGCGTAGAAGACGCCAACGATTTTTTCGGCCACGAATATATGCTCATTTCATGGGTATTTTTTAGTTTAACGAGAGGTTTAGGATCTCTTCTGAGACCCTTGAAAGATTCAAATGGTGCGTGACCCTGTGCAATTTTTCCTGGTCGGGTATTGAGGATTTCCCCATCATTGAAGAACAAAGTGAAGTGTGAAGATCATCTCGAAATTACAGATGACATTCCTAACGCAGCTGCATTAAAACTTGATGAACTGATTAATCATTTTCGCTTAATGAAGGAGAAAAATCTGATTATACCAGCCATCAGAATAAGTTGATATCAAATACACACTTTCTCCACTTTTCAGTTTATAATTTGTCTGTCTTTCAATCGTTACATCTTTTCATCGTGTACTTACACCGTTTTTATATTATGATTAGCTGACAAAACATCAATTTCGGCATCCCGCTTGACGTTGTTCATTTCGTTTGTCCCCACACGCCATTTTACTTTTCTGCTACACTTTTAAACTTAGATTCTGCAAGTGTAACTTTTCTACACTTGTACTCTTTGTTTTGGTGAAACACTTGTTCTAGTTTACCGTGCATTACAAGTACCTGTACTTTTAACTTGTACACTTTTAACTTGTTGTTTTATGAAATAGGCCCCTGGTATACGATGATTAGCTATGTTTCTTTGTTTGCAATTAAATTTATAGGTACCTATCTAAATATCCTGAGAACCCCCTCATACTGCCCTCCAAAAATACCCTTTTATTTATTTTAGTTTTTGGGATAATGATTTTTTGTAAATATCAACCCTTACAAGCTCCCCCTTGGGGGTTGATTGAAAGTTATGTCGAGGTTTCAGCAAAATCCCTCGCTGATCTGTGATTTTTGGGCCCAAGTGCCATAAACCAGAGAGTTTAGTCCAGCAGTTTTTGAGAGAGAAGCTTTCGACAATGTACGGCTGGCAAACGGATTTTTTCCCTTTTGATACGTTTTTTGGAATATATATCTTGAAATGAAAACCGACATTTGTTTAAAATTTGGATTTTCTTGGTCTATTGCAAAGGTTCATCGTTGTAAATAATAAAACAAAACTGAAACAAACAAATTTAAAAACATCTTATGACAGATTATGTGGAATTCCTATACCACGGATGGTTTCTGGTTAACCTGTGACCACTCCCAATTGAGCTTTGGTTTGTGATTGGGTTTCGCTGAACTTTTGTGGAATTGACATGAATCAACTTTACTTATTGGAACCGTGGTTCACTGTGACTGCACTTACAGGAACATTCAACACAATGGTCGACATCAGGCTCAAAGAATGGGCCGAAAGTGAATTGGCCAGTAAATCCATTGAAGCTGGGGAAGAGGCTCTGCGCCAAGTTCTCGTCGATTTCATCGAAAAATCCATGTGCTCAAAGTCCAACAGTGATTCCATCTTCGACGATCTAAAGCGTGCTGTTGTCATGGAAGCTCTTGAAAGGCACAAATGGGAAGACAAGGTGAGCTTCTGATAAATTATGTCACCTAAATGCTGCCCTCCACTGGCGATTCAAAAATTTATCTTTCGCGAATGTTTGCAGCAGCCCTTTGGATCTATTTTATCACTAACCTCTGATCGTTACTGTGGTATTCTGAAAATTTTTCTTGTTACCTTTTTCCTCTTTCTTGTGACCTTTTCGCTGATCATGGAGAGGAAAATGTGAGGTATCAGCAAGATGGGGCACCAGCCCACACTTCTCGTCATTCTCATGGCATCTTTCATTGCAAACTTTCGTGAAAGACTAAAGTTGTGCATCGCCAGTGGAGGGAAGCATTTAAGTGACATAATTTTTAAAACCACGCAAAGTAAAACTGCATTATATGCAGAATTTAGGAGTTACAACAACAACAAAATGTATCTAGCTACTTTTTTTTTTTTTTTTTTTTGAATTAGCATTTCTTATCGGGGAGCATTTCTTTATCGGGGAATAGGACTTTGTCATGACAATTGAATTATATAATGATTTAGTCCATGATTTTTTACTGTCACAAAATTCATATGCATATTAGTTGATTTGTAATTTTAAAGTGTCTTGATTTATTACATCAATATTGTGAAAACAGTTCTATCTAGGTACTAAATACCGCTAACTGAAAATGTTGACCTATTGATGGATGTTGATTGTATTGTTTTGGTTTGTGTTTACCTCACAAGTTTTCCTTGTATATGCAGGGCAACGAGATGCTGCGTATGATTCAGTTGAACACCCTTGAAGATCACTGCGTCAACGATAAACAACAATGGGACTCCGCAGTTCGGCTTCTCGAACAAACTTTGAAAGAAAAGGCTCAGGTACGCACAATAATAAATTTATTCCAATAGTTTCCACTGGTTTGATGTACGAGTATTTTACTCTCTGGATAGGCCTCGTTCATAGTCCAAAATGTAGAGCGCTCTATCGGCAAATGCAGTGTATCGATACAGGGTGTCTACAGGTCACGGATTCCCGGAAAGTCCCGGAAAAGTCAAGGATTTAATAGTGGCGCACGGATATTTTCGAAAGTCACGGATTTTAGTATAGAAGTCACCGATTTTTATGGCATCGGTAACCAAATAATCGTAATATAATGCCAGTACCGGGATTCACAAAACATACAAAAGAATCAATTGAGATTTTTGAATTATAATATTAAATATTTTGTACATTGTATTTTACTAATACAATTCTACTATTCTGTAAGTAGTCTTAGACTTCGCTACTTTATAAGTAGGCTAGAACCAATAAAAAAGTTAAGAAGATCTAATTTTATATAGGCTACTCATGATTACAGTACGTCTACTACTAAAGAAGTTGAAGCTAAAGCTAAAGTTAAAGCTAAAGAAATTAAAGCCTATAAACGGTCACCGATTTTTAAAATTTAGAACCCCAAAAGTCCCCGATTTTTGTTTTACAGGTCTAGTAGACACCCTGCAGAAGCTCTCAACGCATACAGACAGAGGTCTCAATACCGCAACCCGGTTGTCGGGGAGCTTCCCTACCACCAAGCAATGGGATAAGCTCCCTCCTGAGTACCAAAGTTCTGCGATTGTTTATTGGTTGCTAAGGTCAAACGTGGTCTAGTGGCTAGCATTAGAGGCTAATAGTCAAAGGTCCGGAGTTCGATCCCTTTTCAGTACTAAAGTTTTTTTGCATTTGAATTCAACCTCCAAACATCTTTTTAAACGTCATTTTTTGTCTAATTTGAATGTTAATAAAAGGATTTTTCATTTAAAATTTTTTTTATTTTGGAGTTGTGAGCTTGCGAGCATTCAGACCACCAAACTATGCAAATCATTCTGTTCCATTTGTCCAACTAATCTGTATTTTGCTAAAACGATTGATTTAAGATATTTTTTATTTTTGAGATGCGAGATTGCGACCACCAAAGTATACACAGCATTCTGATCTATTTGTACAACTGATCTATATTATAGCAGCGGACATAGATTAATACAAATTGAGGCGCCAATTCATTCAACGGAACTGGGGTTCATTGCTCCAGTTTCCGTCAAAAGCCCTTGGCCCGCAACAACTGGGGATTGGTATTGAGACTCTCCTCATCCAGACCTCCCTAAGACAATCCAGAACCGGTTGAACGGGTTTGGAGCGGTTTAGGATTGTCTGTCTGAACAGAAAACCACACGTTCAGAACGAGTTCTCTGGCTGTCCAAACAGCCAAAAAGTGGCGTGGCCTAGGTAGAATGGTTCTGAAAGATCTGTCCTAACGAACCTGTAGAACATTAGAGACTATATAGAATAGGCTTAAATAGATTAATAATTGTCTTTTTACATGTATTGGAAACCATCCCTTTACAGGAGACGGAGCAACAGTTGAAATCCATGGTTGGGCCAGGCACCAAGGAAAAATGGTTATACTGGAAATATTCTACAGAAGACCAAATAAAAAAAGGAGGGATTAAGAATGAACTAGAAAAAGTCATTTTCGCAGATCCTGTAAGTTGCCACAGTTCTCTCACTGCTGTTTGTTAGATTCAATTTTTAACAATCGTTTTTTAAATTATGTAATAGGTAAATTGTGTAATAATCTCATGAATAATTGGCGTAGTTTATACACAAGTTGCATAAAATTGCTCTTTGTTCCTATATAGGACCACGGACCGACCTTGTCGGCTGATGAACTAACAGCAGTGCGCAAAAACCTCCAGCGGGCTGGATTAGGAGAACCAAGTTCAGAGATGATCCTGGACACGTGGCCGATCGTCTATTCCAAACATTTCATTAACAAAAGCATGCTCCGTGCGTACGGCTGCCGGAGAGGTTACTATCTCTACCATCACAACCAAGAAGAGGTAGTAAGTCCACAGGTCTCTGCTGCATGGAATGCATCTGTACTGGTGTAGTTTAGTGCTGAACTCCGTTTTCGAAATGAGAGTTCTCCACTGCAAACCATCGTTTTCTGATTTTAACAATATGATTCGGAATCGTTACACTCCCCTCTTCTTCTTCTTCATCACTGTGATTTGAAACATCCAAAGAACGATTAGCATTAACTAATTATTGTGGAAAAACTATCCAACTAATTAATTGCCTAGTGAAAAACTGTCCTGCCCACCACTATTTAATCATCGGTAACTAAACTACATGGTGTCCCATGTACATAAACTACATAGCGTAAGGTGGTCACTACTTCGTACATCGAATTTATGTACAACTAATGATTACGATTTCACGGTAAAAAATTTAGTAGAAAAAAAAACTTTTCCAAGAATCGTTTCCAAGAATATAAGTTTTAAAAATGTTTTGACCGAAAGCCTATTCCTTCTGTGAACATAATTATAGTGCCCCTGCTTTCTGAAACAGCGCAGTACCTCACAATAAGAAGTTCGCATGCCGGTTTGTGAAGATTCGGAAAAAGGTCCTAATTTCTTCACATACTAAGAGAGGATTTGAATTTAGTAGGGACTGGATTCCAGAGGTAGACTCTCAACTCATCTGCAGTTTCGGTTCACGAATCATTCATTTTCTTCCTACTGTTACTGGCGTTGATCAGAGGCGTCGCAGTGCGATGACAGCACAACCTGATTGTTCGGTCCCCATCACAACATATTCCCTAATCACCCACTCGTTATTCGTTACACTACTAACATTAGCAAGTTCCTTGAAATGCTTCCCACAGAAATCGTAGGAAGGTTGTCTTGTAGGGACAATACTTGCCCAATATAGTATACATACTTCGGTACTTTTCCGTTATCCCCCCCCCCCCCCCCAGTCAATTTGTCTTCAACACGCCCGCCCGATGTTTCTAGGAATTCCTTCTTACTTAGATTACATATTTACGTAGAATTGGTGACAATTTCAAGCTGTAGGAATTATTTTTTATAAAAATAAGGGAAAAAAAGAATTACCGTGTTTTCAGAAGTTGCCGATGTCGGTGAGGATTTGTTGAAACGAATTGGCGTGGTTGTGGTTTGATTGCCTCCACATGAATTTGCACAAATAGGTATCGAGTAACGAATTAGCTGTTCCGCATTGTCTGTTATTGCACATTTTTGCGGACTTCCAAAGGCGCTCAATTCCTTCTGTGTGCTCTTGAGAAAGTGGATCAACAAAATTTTCACTGTGATTAACAGTGTGGTGGGATTCGCACATTCTAAAGTGCGAATCCCATTATATGCTGCCCAACAATCGGAAATAATAATTGTACCAGGGGCTCTACAATAATAGGCAATAATGTCTCTGCTTTGCGGTCTTCTACAGTGCACAAAAAGCATTCACGAGTTTCCCGACTTATAGGTAGGTACCCCCAAACACCCATTGTTGGTTTAACATTCTGCCTCGATTATATTTCTCTGATTCTGTTGTCTGTTCTTTCTCGCAGCTCGACGAACAAGTGAGTAATTACCTCAATATATTCTTTGTGATAAGTTTGGTAGTAATATCACGATGTTTCGTCCTGAATATCAACACCGATCCCGTCGGGAAGCAGTCGGTTCACCCTTACCGATTTCGCGTTCGCGATCTTTTTGTGAGGAAGAATTTGAACCTCGCTTTTCTCGATTCGGTTCTGATCGGGACTTTAGAGGATTTAATTATGGACCTGAGCGATTTGATAATCGATCTAGATCCCCGCGAGGTTCTAGGGAGGTTAGGCAGCGTAGTCGGCGTCGTAATTTCAATGAAGACGCCTCCGATTTCAATCGTGAATTGGAACTACAATGTTCGTTGTCCCGACCCCGATCGGATATTAATCGTGAATTAATACGGCGACGGTCAGTAGATCTCAACTGCGAGTTGGGACGACCAACGTCTCGGGGTTCGGGTTACGATCAGTTTTCAGACTCGGATTATTCGGTCTATGAAGAACCTAGCGGTTTTATGACACCTCCACCGTCGGGTGCGGGATTGTCCTCTGGCGACCCCCCCGTTGCGTCAAACTCAGGTGTTCTACCGAATAATTTGTCTGCCATTGACCCTCTCAACGTTTTGCCATCCTCAGGTCAATCTTCGGATTTTGCGGGCTTTACTCCGCCGACAGTAGGGGGGCAAGGGGAGGCCGATGCCGGACTGGATCCGGGATTACTACAAGCTTTAGGGGAAAATCCCTTACGTCCTCCTCCGGCGGCACCTCTCATTCATGAGAGCATTGCTGGTCGATGGAATCACCATCTACTCCATGGCCTGCCGACGGATATTTTTGATGAATTAAGGACAACCTATGTTATTCCGCAAAATCTTCCTGCTCTCCGTCCTCCCTTGCTTAACCCTGAGATTGAAGCTTCTATTGGAGCAAATCACAAGGCAGTTGATGCTAAATATATTTCCTTTCAAAAACAATGTGCCACGGCAATAGCTGCCTTAGGAATGGGTCTCACCTCGGTGGTAAATCAGGGAGGGGAAGTGGCAAGTGCCTTACAGCCTAGCTACAAAAATATTTGTGATGCTGGTCGAGCCATGTCGGCTCTATACTTCGATATCACTCGTACCAGACGTCGTATTTTGTTAGGAGCATGCAATAAGACTCTTGAAAAAATTTCTCATGGTGTTCCACCTACAAACTGGCTCTTTGGCGACGATCTGGCCGCCCGCTACCGCGAACATGTAGGTATTCGGCAAAGCGCTAAGGGATTAGTATCCTTTCGGAGACCTCTACCAGCTCCTCCACGAACCCAGCAGCCAACAAAGGCGGCAGTAAGTCTGCATCAGGAGGCCTCAATTAATAAGCCTTCCCAGCATTCGGGAAATGCCAAGAGCCAGGGTGCCCAACGGGGAGGGCAGCTCCACAAAATGGCGAAACCCCGCAAAGCATACAGGGGACGGTCGGGGCGTCGTCCAGCGCACATGCAGCAGGGAGCACAATCGACGCTCCAATAGAGGCCACTTTATCAACGGTACTCACGATTCCTCAGGTAAATATCCCTTCCTTGGGAGGTAGATTAAATTCATTTTCTCAAAATTGGCTCTACATTACTGATAATTGCACTATATTATCTTGGTTGCGGGGATACGAAATTCCTTTCCACACCCCTCCTATCCCAAGCTCAAAACCTTTACCACAGAACTCCGACCCAGGTTTTCTTGACCAAATCTCCCCAATTATTGAGAAACTATTAGACGAAGGGGTCATAAGGGACTGTGTCTCACACCCCCACCAAATTTTATCACCAATCTTCTTGGTTGACAAACCCTCAGGGGGTAAAAGGTTTATCTTAAACCTCAGATACCTCAACTCATTTATAGAGGCCCCCCACTTCAAATTGGAAGATTATCGCACCATGCGTGATCTCATATCTCCAGGATGCTATGGAGCAACTATAGACTTAAAAGATGCTTACTACATGGTACCTGTGCATGAATCGTCCAGAATTTTTCTACGTTTCCTTTTTCAGGGGCGTTTGTTGGAATTCACCTGCTTACCAATGGGAATGTCGGTTTCACCATACGTTTTTCATAAACTCATGCGCCCCATTATGGAATGGCTTCGGTCTCAGGGGATTAAGTGCGTGAATTATTTGGACGATTTCGGGATTCTGGGGTCATCTCAATCTGAATGTGAGCTTCATGTTCGGAAGTTGAGATCCTTATTAGAATACTTGGGCTTCATTATCAATGATTCAAAAAGTGTGTTCACACCTTCCCAGCAATTTAGATTTTTGGGTTTTCTGTTCAACACGAACAATATGACCATTTCCATCCCAGAGGCGAAACGATTACAAATTGGGCAGATGCTATCCTCATTTTCGCTTTTGAAAAGTTTTTCAATTCGTCATTTTGCAACGATTATAGGTACCTTAGTGGCAGCATGCCCAGCCACCCCTTATGGAAAGTTATACACTATGCACCTCGAATTCTTGAAAAATAAGGCACTAGTAGCTAATCACAACAACTTTGATGCCAAAATATCCCCTCCATCTGCTATGAGGTCCGATATCCTGTGGTGGATGAAAAACATAAGTACTCTGTCCAACCGATTATATAATGATAACTACACCATTACTCTCACTACAGATGCCTCATTATCAGGTTGGGGGCTTCCAGGGGAGTTGAATATGTGCATGGTTGGTGGTCTAGAGAGGAATCTGCCTGGCATATTAATGCTCTGGAGTTGCGAGCAATTGAACTTGCCCTTCTTCATTTCTGTGGCCAGGATTCTGGCGTACGCATCCTCATCAGGGCTGATAATACAGCAGCCATTGGTTGTGTCAACCGGCAAGGCTCCATGGCATCACCACCCCTGTTTGCTATAACAAAACGCATTTGGTCTTGGTGCGAGGAGCGGGATAATTTTATTTTTGCCTCTTACATTGCGTCGAGGGAGAATGTAGTGGCTGATAATTGCTCAAGGCTCCTCCCCGGCCACACGGAGTGGTCTCTCAATGACACAGCTTTTCTGGAGATAGTTGAAGCCTTTGGACCACCCACTATTGATTTATTTGCCTCAGCTGCTAATACCAAGTGCCCTCGGTTTTTCTCCTGGTTTCCCGATCCCAGAGCTGAGGGAATAGATTCTTTTACATTTTCATGGTCAGATCTGACATTTTATGCCTTCCCTCCTTTCATTTTAATTTTAAAGGTTCTTAGGAAAATATTGACAGATAGAGCTGTGGGAATAGTGGTGGTGCCAGACTGGAAATCACAACCATGGTATCCGTTGTTCTTTCAATTACTATGTTCACCACCATTATATCTTGAACCTAACGACAATTTATTATGTCTGCCTTTCAGGAATATGACCCACCCATTAGCGGGAACGCTATCACTGATTGCCGGGAAGTTGTCAGGCAGGCGTATTTGAGGAAGGGTTGTCCTGGGGCTGCTGTGGAGACGATTTTAGCTTCACTATCTGACTCTACCTACGCACAATATCATTCCTGTTACAAACAATGGTGGGTTTTTTGTTCTAACGAGTTATGGGAGCCTTGGTCACCAACACCGATGCAAGTTGTAAAGTTTTTTCAACATATATTGGATTCTACTAAGGTGTCGTACTCCACCCTGAACACATATCGGTCGGCTTTGTCTTTATTATCTCACGACCCAGTGGGTGCGAATGGTACAGTTGTTAGATTCTTGAAAGGAGTTTCAAATATTCGTCCCCCAGCTCCAAAATATAACTCAACATGGGACCCCCAGTTGGTGTTAAGCTATTTGGACCATCCAATGCTCAAACTACCGGATGTTTCAGCCAAACTGTTGATTTTACTCCTCCTTGCAACAGGCCAGAGATTACAAACTATTCATTCTATTCAACTATCTGAAATCAATTTCCTTCCAGATTTTGGAGCAAAAATTTTTGTTTCCCATCGTCTCAAAACTTCTGGGCCTAATAAAGTTCAACCATGTTTAGAACTCCCCTTTTTTCCACAACGACCTAACTTGTGTGTAGCTTCACTCTTGTATACCTACTTGGAGTTGACCACCCCTCTCAGACCAGCAGGTACCTCCGCTTTGTTCCTGATCTGCAGGAAACCTTACTCAACTGCATCTAAACAAACACTAGCCAAATGGGTGAGTGAAATACTAAAGAAGGCAGGAGTTTCGGATGTATTCAAGCCTTATTCGACTAGACATGCTACTGTATCTGCAGCTAGTAGGGCAGGGGCCCCTTTACAAACAATTTTCAAGGCAGCGGGTTGGACAGAGAACTCCTCAGTTTTCGCCAAGTTCTATAATAGACCCTTGATGTCCCCTACAACACTTCTGCCCCACGTGTTTCCGCAACCTTCAGGGAGTTCTGATTATTCATCATAAATTATTGATGATATGATACGAAATGTTTCAGACATGAAACCCGCTTTTGTTTTTGGACTTCAACAGTGATGAGTGCATTGGAAAACTCTCCACCAACAACCTAAAATGTTTATATTAATTGACAGCTGTACACCATACTCTTAAATAAAACTATACTTATGATGGGGAAAAAATTTGTGGCTTTTGCTCAATGGGTCTTTTATGCTAAGTTAGTTGGTTGTACAGATTTTATGCATATTCAGTTTGATCCTTTATTCATTCAGTCAACTGACGGAAGTCGTTGTTTTTTCCAGGTAATACCAAGGTAGAAGTATTACATTTTCCTTGATTTCAGAGATCCACCATGAATGATGCCTCCCTTGTCCCAGGTCTCTCTCTTTGACAGACGCCTGGAAAGAGAGAGAGGGGGGGGGGGGGGGGGCAAACCGAGGGGTCCAGGGAACTTGATAACTAGCAGCTTCTTCCACACACCTCCTTGGTGTGATTTAAGGAAAATTCAAACTTTTTTCTTTTCCATCCTCTTCATTCACCGCCGCCCCAGTTGTGTCTGTAAACAAACTACATGTGAAACGTCCTCAAGTGCCCCGAGCGATATAATTTCCAACTAACAAATAAACTTTCGTCGATTTCATCATGGAGACACAGATCACCGACTTTTTTATTTTGTTTAATCAGCGTTTCGGCACAAATTTCAAACCCATATAATTGTTCAAATCAAGTGTGGTGTTGTGGTTCATCTGCAGCTCTCTTTCGCAATAGACGTAATTTCAAATGCCCACGAATAAATGAACAATAAAACTTTATCTAAAGGCAACTTGGATCCCTCCAACCCTTAAGGGCTTGCTCCCTTTCTGGATGTGGAGGCGAGCGAAGCGAGCCGGAGCGGCTAGTTAGGAATAGTCCCGAAATTCTGGAAGAGACGTACACAAAAGTCTAAATCACGAGACTTAGAGTACCTACAGGTTGAATATACTGGTCGGCACTTCCATTGTAACTGAACAAAAAACGAATGACCTGCCTTTGCAATTACTATTCCCGTTCCTTATCCTTACCTTTGTGAAGAGATTAGTTAGTAAACCAACCGGTTCATCGGGAAGACATTGGACCCAAGCAAGCGCGCAGCGCCCGTGGTCAATGACGTTACTCTCTTGTATTTCCAAGAATTCACCAATGCCTCTTTTTTACTCCCTCAAACTGAGCGAACATTAATTAAAATGTGAAAAGGGATCATTACCGGTGCCTAGAAACATCGGGCGGGCGTGAAACTGTCGCGAAAGTTGTGAAACAGAGTGTGGGGGGGGGGGGGGGGGGTATAACGGAAAAGTACCTATACTTCCGACATATTGGGAAAAAGTATCGATACTTTCGTTAAAAGTATATTGGTAGTATCGCAGGGAAAAATCAATACGAATATCAGTCGTATCGTGCTGTCCCTAACATTGCACATATAACCGTGATTGACATGAGTTACCTACCTTTCATAAAGACACCAAGTTCATACCAATGATTCCAGATAATATAAATATTCTTGTATGTTTAGATTGAGTGCCAAGATGTCGTTCTATTTTGGCGGTTAGAGCAAATGCTCAAGGTCACGGCAACAGCTCTGCGACAGCAAGTTATGAACAGAGAAGGTGAGTCAAGAGGTTCATTGAAATTAACAGTGATTTGCTAGTATTAATGGATTAGCCAAATGATCCAATGTTCTGGAGAAATAATGTTGACTTTCATTAGGTTTCTAAGTTTTTATCATGTTTCATCAAGGTTTTGATCCGAGTTTAAGACACGGTTTGACTATTGAAATCGATAAAAACTGTAAAAAAAACTAAATATTCAAAACCTCTATTTGAATAGGAGATTATTATTTAGAATACTTTTTTGCCATACAATTAATGATAGTTAACATTTCCTTGCACTCAAAAAACTCAAATTTCAAAACAAGTGAACATTATGCAATAGGATAATTTACGAAAGTTCGCTCATACTTTCATGCTTCGTGACTGGATTTTTTAAAATGTTCAATTGTGTAGATTTTAATAGTTTTCAACCGTATTATTGTCGTTGTATGATTTTTCAGCGAGGAGACTAGACAAAATTATTAAACAAGTTCTCGAAGATTTCAGTCAAGATCAAGAGATAAAAGTAAAACTTCTACAGGGGAGGAGAGTCACCTTAGCTGAAGAGTTGAGTAAGTACTTGCCTTTCATACATTACTTTACGACCCTTTCATAACAGTGGTTGTATAAGACATATATGACGTTTACTCATTAAACCGAAGATCTCAGCTGTTAAACAACGATATTCGGTTTCACCAACTCCGGTTCAGATAAATCAATGATCAAATGCGCTAAATTCAATGATCGAAACTAACCAGCCGATTTTGGATAGTTAGCGTTCAAATGAACGATTTACTAGGTAGGAAGTTCTTTTCGCCATCTTTGTTTACAGGACAAAAAATTTATGTACAAAATCATTCTGAAAGATTTAATTAAATTTCATTGACATTTGCTAAAACAGCAAAAAATGATAAAATTCAAAATCTCCTTTTGAATAGCAGATTATTATTTAGAATACGTTGTTTGCCATAAAAATAATGGTTAACATTTTCTTTGCAAAGGATTCAACAATTTGCACTGCGATAACTTACGAAAATTCGCTGCGCTCATACGATCATGCTGCATGACTGAAACTTTTTGATTCTTTATTTCCATTTATCAATCGAAACAGTGACTTTATAAATGCTAACAACATTTTATTCAATTCATCTTGCAGAACGAGTTCGACAAATCCAAGAAAAGCTAGAAGAATTCATTCAAGCCCTCAACAAGGAGAAATGAGAGCCCAATCAGCTGGCGGCTACCGTCTTATCTAAGTCACACCGCAAAACTCCGACTCCTCCTCCCTGTTATGTACTTTTCCTTTAATTTTTAGTTGTACATTACTGATTGTAAATATTGTCCGTACTAGTTGTATTTATTATAATGTAAATCGAACGCTTATTATGAAAAGTGCGATGTACTGGAATATTAAATTAGTCAGGGATTAACGATTGATTGCATTATGATTCACGATTCATGTTTTACCACAGTTGAACGAAACACCCGTTCAATGAATTTAGGTCATGTTATTAATTACTTTTCAAATCGTGTTGAAAACACCACAAAAATATAGCTTATGTTTTGTTTTTAGTTGTGAAGATTTTTTTGCCCTAAAAACGTCGTTGTCTACCGGAATAGGTGATACAAAAAAATTTAGTATACCGTTGGAAAGCTGGGATGTGATGCAAGTTTTAGAATTACAGCATGAAAATGTCCATCCAGGACGTTTCCATGCGAAACATCCGTCAAATCAAAATTTTCAGAATTAAGGAAAAACTGTTTCATACTGTTCTACAGCTAAAAACTTGCGTATTTTTACTGCATTGTCTTGTAGGAGACTTTAGAAACCAAGTAGTATACTCAATTCAAATCATACTGTCACTAAAGTTGAAAAAATCTTAATTTTAGTTTGGACATGTGGGGTTTTGATTGATTTCTTCTTACTTGTGGGGTTTTGGTGAAAACATATGGAGGACTTAAGGGGTTTTGGTCTTCCTCATTCAGAGGAAAAATGGAAACTAGGGTAAAGATAATATGCCATTTTAAACTTTTTATGCATAACCAAATTTTTAAATTGTTAAAAAAGGGAATAAAATTCAATTTGAGTTACCTAATGCTTGAATATAAAACTTGAGTAAATCAGATGTGGAAGGAAAAATTATAACAAATAATTATGAATAGGTAGTGATACCTAGCAAAAATGTTCTCAGAAATTTCAAACATAAACTGCTTGATAGTTTTCCAGGCAATCACATTCACATTCCTTACATAAAATTTCCTGTATACCTTTATTCGACCTCCAGTTCTTGAAGGGAATGCGTATAGGGCTGAAAATCACGGGGAATTTGCCACAGGCTGCCGTGAACGCCGACGTTTTACATTTACACATTGTATGTATATGCTGACCATTTGATCCTGGAGTATCTTATTACACGATCCATAGATATTCTGGCGGAAATTTAAAGCATCCCCCGGCCGAATTTTGAAGCACTGGTAAGCTTTACTGTTGTGCTTATATGGGAATACGTTTGAACCAAATGGAAACAAATGCCTTACTTCTTTAGCGAACTACTGGTTTTTGCCTTTCTCTTCTTACCTTGATTACCGTCTCTCACTGTCACAGCACCATCCATTTCGATTAACATATATGCACACTTGAAATAATATAAAAATTCACTGATAAACGTACAGGTAGCTGAAATTCACAGATAACTAAACAAGAATCAGCAAGTGGGTCACGTGAGGCTAGGTATCTGGCTTAACATTGGTTGCTTGGACTAGTGGGGTTCTGCGTGATTCACAGCTCTGGAAATTGGATGAGGTACAATAATCTACTGTATTGTTTTGACGATATCTGTGGGGTTTTGCTCGACATTGAGTGAAGAAAATGGTACAGCTGATCACAAAGAACAGAACAAGAAACCAATGCTAACTTTAAAAAAAAAAAAAAAGTTTGTGACTTGTGGGGTTGTGCATGGCTTACTGCAGAGATCCGTTCAGGAATTTGGGACTATTGACTCTTCCTGCGCTTTATATCCAGGCAATTTTAATCAGAGTCAAGAACAACTTGAAGATTTTCCACGCCTGGGGGACAATCACCAATATGATACAAGGAACCGGGATCTGCTTTCTACTCAAAGTTGTCGGCTGGCTCTAGTTCAGAAATATAATCCAGACTCTGTGGGGATAAAGATATTTAACGATCTGCCGGCTGCTCTGAAGTCGATGAGCCCTGCCGTATTTCAGAGGGAAATAAAGTATAGGCAGACTGCCTTGGCACCGTACAGCACAGATGACGGTTCTTGTGGGAGCTGGTGTTCTCCAGTAAAGTGTTGAGAAATATTGACAATTTATTATCTGTTTTTATTAAATTTTTGCTTGTTTTTTGTTTCTCCTGTTGACGTTTGTTATATACCGTTTGTTGTATGGTGACAATAAAGTATTTCTATTCTATTCCTCAAATTCTTATGACTTATTTTTCACCCATTCATTCCATTTAAAAATTTTTGGAAAGGGATTAAAGAAATAGAAAATCTAACGCTCTTTCCAACGGTATAATCAGATATGAGTTTTGATTGAAAATTAAGGGAGTTAATGCAGTTAGTTTTAGAGACGCAAGGTCGAAAATACGATACACCGCATACCTGTGTAATGTTTTATATATTGCATGCCTTCACTGTTGGTGGCCAGGTATAAATCTCGACATCGAACGTTACGCAAAATACTGTCATCCTTGTCAACAAACAAGGGCCAAGCCCGAAGAACTACCAGTGTACTCTTGGAATGTACTATCCCACCCTTAGTCGAGAATTCATGCGGATTTCGCTGGACCTTTCGAAAGGTCATAATGGTTGTTGGTTGTGGATGCCACTACTAAATGGCTTGAGGACCCATGAAAACAACGACGTCACGAGCCACAACTGAAGCCTTTAAAGACGTATTCTGCACATTGGGGTTGCCTTATTCCCAGGTAACAATGGCCCACAATTCACTTCATTCGAATTTACTTCATTCTGCAAGAGAAATTCTATAAAGCACATTCGGATAACACCTTATCACCCGAGATCAAAGCGTAAGAACATTCAAGAGCCAGATGTCCTCATCGAAAAATTCACACAGAAATATTAAGAATCGACTTCGGGAGTTTCTTCGGGGGGTTCTTACCGTAACACACCACACTCTACCACTCGTAGTTCATCCGCGGAGCTGCTGTTCAATCGTGAAATGCGATCACACTTTGACTTATTGAATTTTGAACGCACAGTGGATGTAGCCATCGCAAAACAAAAACAATACCAGGCAAAAGGAAAAAAATTAGAGAATTTGAAGAGGGGGAGGAAGTACGGATTTTGAACAAAAATAGAAAAGGAATAAAAAATACATAGGAAGAATAAAAAAAACGAAATGGTGATGTTTATACTCGGTGGAAATAGAAGGAAAAGAAGAGAGAAAACATGCCGATCAAATAAACAAAAAATGAAGACAGGAGCACGACGAATTTCAATATAGGTGTCACTACAATATGGACAACCTGATGTGTGGACGGTACCCAGCAACAGAAATGCGGGACTTGTGTTTTCGTTTTTTCAAAAGATGTTTTCGTAAGTAGGTTCATACAACAGTATAGACTGTTTTGCCAACTTTGCAATTCCTTACAATTATTAAACCCTTTATGTAATGCATAATCAGAACATGGCGATGGTGCCTCCGAGAAGGGTTCAAACTTTTAAAGTTCCAAGACCCCGCAATTTTACGCTAAGATATTTTAAAAAAATCATCCCATATTGATTTTTTTCCTGTTAAAGTTTTAGCCCTTAGTGAGAAGAGTAAACCTGAGAAGTTTGCGCTACCTGGGTGGTTTCTTTCGATTCTTTGGGATGATATCTATGAATTATTATTAAACCCCGTATATAGTAAACCTGTATTAGATAGCCCTTCACCGCAGAACACTGGTCCGAAACAAATTACCAACCAAACTGAGTCTAAGGTGCATTATCGAAATATAACTGGACGATGTCACCTACCAAAAGAAAAATCTACACTACGACTACATGCATATACATCGGTACGTGGATATGCCTTATTTTTTCCCCTGTGAAATATATGTTTTGTGTCTCAATTAAATTAGCTAAGTCAGCTGATCAGAAAAGACCCAATCAATTCAATCGTCTCTTAGCGTCCCAGAGAGTCTCCATATCTAATCTCAACTTGTTAGAATAAACAGGAGACAATTCAGCGCACTCAGATGAGAAAGAATGAGCCAATCTTTTCAGTCGATTCCTGATGTCCCAGGGAGTCTCCCTATCATATCCCTATCATATCGTTTTTAGCTCACTCAGCTAATTGGTAAAGAGCCAATAATTGCAATAGTCTCTTAGTGTCCGGGAGAGTCTCCCTATCAAATCTCAACTTCTTAGGGTGAACAGGAGAGATTTTAGCTCACTCAGCTGATTGGGAAAGAGCCAATATCTGCAATCGTCTCTTAGTGTCCCAGAGAGTATCCCTATCAAATCTCAACTTCTTAGGAATAAGAGGATAGAATTTTGCTCACTCAGCTGATTGGGAAAGAGCCAATAATTGCAATAGTCTCTTAGTGTCCGGGAGAGTCTCCCTATCAAATCTCAACTTCTTAGGGTGAACAGGAGAGATTTTAGCTCACTCAGCTGATTGGGAAAGAGCCAATAACTGCAATCGTCTCTTAGTGTCCCAGAGAGTATCCCTATCAAATCTCAACTTCTTAGGATAAACAGGAGACAGTTCAGCGCACTCAGCTGAGTAAGAATGAGCCAATCTTTTCAATCGATTCCTAATGTCCCAGGGAGTCTCCCTATCAAATCTCAACTTCCTAGGATGAACAGGAGAGATTTTAGCTCACTCAGCTGATTGGGAAAGACCCAATAATTGCAATCGTCTCTTAGTGTCCCAGAGAGTCTCCCTATCAAATCTCAACTTCTTAGGAATAAGAGGATAGAATTTTGCTCACTCAGCTGATTGGGAAAGAGCCAATAATTGCAATAGTCTCTTAGTGTCCGGGAGAGTCTCCCTATCAAATCTCAACTTCCTAGGGTGAACAGGAGAGATTTTAGCTCACTCAGCTGATTGGGAAAGACCCAATAATTGCTATCGTCTACTACCTACTGCTTACAAGTATCTACTACTCTATAGTATACCTACCATGTACCTAGTGCCTTCTTTGCACATTATTCATTATGGTTACTTATCAATATTAGTTTGAACTTAGTGTAACAAATCCTCCAAAACAAGATAAGTCCTCCGAAACAAAATTCTAAGAATAATCACAAATGCTCCATATTTTGTAAGAAACGATGTTCTCCATTCCGACCTTCAATTTAGAAACCGTTCAAGAAACAATCCGAAAATTATATACCATCCTCCAAAACAGAACTGACGGACACGCCAACCCAGAGGTACAGGCCATATCAAGACCAACGACATACCGGAAGAGGCTAAAAAGAAAATGCTTAAGGAACAACGTTTCGTTGGAGTAGAAGCGCACTGGGACCAACTGGCCTCGAGGCTGCCTTCCCTAATGAATCACCCCCTCCCCTCACCGCCACTATAAGTCCCTAGGACCGACGTGGGAATGTAAATAAATAAATAAATAAAAACCTTTCCTTGACACTACAGTGGATTTGACCTACTTGAAGGAAAACCTACTACCTACTACCTACCTAGGAAAACCTACTTGACACTGTAGTGGATTTATATATGTTTTACTTGGCGTCGGTAGACCAAGTGGGACATTTATATTCTGATTATGCGGGTTAGTCCCCGTGTTATTCCTGTAAGGAATGTGGGCAAATCCGTCAAGGTCAGCTTGCTTGGCGGGATGAACTGAGAGATAGTTCGTGTCGCAGCCGCGTGGAGCACTGGGCTCGCATAGTGGGTGCTGGGTTCGATCAGTTTGGTACTGAGCCGTTTTGTAATATTCCGGCCTAAGATTTATATCTGTAGGAGGAATATGTTGAGCTTGGTTGAGGTACTGAAAAGTATCCTTCGTTTGTTGTACATTTGGAGTGTATTTGACACTCGGATCGGCCGGGTAGGCTTGTGTCGAATATCGTGGGTATTCGGACAGCTTGGTCGAATCGTAATGATTGACTTCAGAGCGGGTCTGAAAGGTATCCTCGATCTTTTGTATAGGCGAGGCTTGATCTAACGTTTCCTTAGCGAATACGTTAGGTGAGAAGGCGATCTCGTCGTGAGGATCGAGCCTTGCGCCGTCGCTGGGACCGGCGGATTGGCCGGGTAGCCTGTAGGTAGCGCTACGGGGGCTAAGAGGCCCGGCTTCGCCGTCGTCTGCCTCCCCTTGCATGAGGAAATAAGACGGCCGACGTTCCATCGAAATAGCCGAGTTATTAGCTCGTTTCGATGCCTCTATGTACAGAAATAGAGGGTTTAGGAAGGTGGACTCGCTTGACAGAGCTTCTTTCCTTTGCTCGTATGTCAGGGTCCTACCTTGTAGTCTTGAAAAAGACTTCCTTGGACGGTAAATTAGAGCGGATGAGCAGAGTAATTTACCGGCGTATCCCAGCGGTCGGTGACGAGCCTAGTGCTACGAAACCCGGGCGACACGGCTCGGAACGTCCCTCGGGCGTACGATCTAAAGAGAATATCGATAGATGTACCGGGTGGCGTCCTGACAGATGAACTACGTTGGGCAATGAGCAGGATGAATAATCACTGGACTCGTAGATGCCAATGCGAGATCTGTGTGGAGAGAAGGTAGGCCTTGTAGAAAGCAGTAGGAAGCCGTTCTTGAGATGAACTCGGGATGCAGAAGGTTCGTCAGCGTAGAGCGTGTAGAAATCTTCGTACTTCGAGGTGTCGTCGTCGAGAGCGGAGAGTAGAATGAATTTCGGAGGCTCCGAGCGGGTATTTATAGGGAGGTGGCCGCCCCTGCCGCCTCCTGATTGGTCCGCTTAATTTCATTAATTCGACTGTGTAATCTCATTGGCTCGCACATTGTTTTCTCAGTATCTGCGAGTATGATAGCTGAGCTGGTCCTCCGGGGTGCTTACGAGCGTCCTTCGCGGAGCCGGCGACCTTGAGTTTAGCCGGGGACCTCGGGTGCTTTCTCTGCGTCAGTTGTTCAGACGGGGTCCCGGGGAGGCTGCTGGACCAGAGGTGGTTGCTTGCCGCCTCTTGGTTGGTTCGCCTATTGTCTCTCGTGTAATCAGTGTTTCTGATTGGCGAGTAGGCTTGTTTGAATTGTCCTTGCTAGTTTTTGAGGACGTTTGATTTTCTGTTTGAGTTTTCTCGTTCAAGGCGACTTGGTTCGAGATACTTGTCGCATCTCTCTCGCCCAGTAAGTGTCTAGGGAGGTCGCCTTGTATGTTTTTAGTTAATATTTCACTTTTGAGAGAGAAATTCGTATTTTCTCTCTGGTGAAATATTTTGTTTGACGGAGTTGTAACTCGACGTCTTATAAATATTTTTGTGTTGTGCCTACCTCTTTTTGGTAGCCCTGAAAAGGGCTGTTGAAAAGAGGGGGTGGTTTTCACCACAGGTGCCCCCCCAAGACGTCGTGTTATTAACGACGACGCCGGCTGGGGAGAACTGGGAGGTCCACACGGAATTCTCCGTACGAAACCCTCACCAGTTGGGGCGGAGGCGGAGGTGCAGGCCTCGCGTCCCGCACCTGGGGTGCGCCCCGGCCTCGCCGGTTTCGACGAGCGCCGCGGGGCGGCCGTGGCCGGCCCGAGCTTTGCCGACGGGAGCCAAACCCGCGAGGGCTTATGCCCGCGGCCGCGGCTGGGCTGTTGCGGAGGTGCTCGTTCCGGCTCCGTCCACCCCGCCGCGCTCATTTCGTCCCACCGAGGCACGGGCACGTCGCCCGAGCTGATCCACTTTCGTGGAGCCGGGAGGGGCTGTTGAGCTGGCGGAGCCCTGGCAGCTGCGGAGCGGGTGCAGCCGGTGTCTTGAACGCTGCTGGTGTTCTCCACACCACCTCTCTCGGCGCGCTGGCGTCCGCCGGTGTCTTCTTCTCTCGGCGACGGCGGTAGCGGGCTGATGATTGCCGGAATTTCCTCGGCGAGTAGGAGATTTTCCACTTCCTCCGTGATCATCTCTTCTGTGGTAGTGGGAGCTGCCATGGTCAAAGTTGGTATGAGCTCCTGGCGTGGGGTGTTTCATATTTATATCTCCACTGTTCCTACCCGAGAAAAGTGGGCGTGGCTTGTTTCGAGTGCAGTCACCCACTTCTCGTCGAATTTGGTAGAGGGACGCGCCCTCTGGCGGATTTTCGGGAGTTTTCTCCTTACTTTCTGCCTGATTTTGGTTTCGTGACACAGCTTCGTCCGAGTTTAGAGTGTAAGCTGGTTTTATTTGCTGTTTGGGAACTTTTTTTGTATGTTCGCCAATTTGCACTGTAACCGAAAACTTATCTCTTTTAATCACTTTGAATGGTCCCTTGTAAGGACATTGCAGAGAGGTGAGCTGTGTGGGCACTCTGATATAGACATGTGTACATGTATCCAAATTTTTGGGCATGTTTACGGCATATTTCGTATTATTATGTTTAATATGCGTAGGCCGGAAGAAGAGAGGCTCCGAAAGGTTTGTAGAAGTTACGAAAATGTCTCCTGGGAGTGGTACGTCAATTCCGTAAACTTTTTGGAACGGTGTAGTTTCCGTTGCTGGGTCTACTGCCGTACGCATGGCGAGTAGAACTTTCGGAAGTGCGTCGAGCCAATTTTCGTTTTGTGCTTTGAGAGCCTCTTTCAAAGATCTATTTCTGCGTTCTACCATTCCGTTTGTTGATGGTTTGTATGGTAACGTGTGAGTATGTTTTACTCCGAGACGTTCCATAATGGAATTGAATACATCTGATTCGAATTGTGTGCCTTGATCACTTGTGATGTATTTAGGTACGCCCTTTGAAGCTACCCAAATATTGATAAAGGCGTTTGTGATCGTGGTTGTTTCGATGTTGTTAAGAGGGACTGCCTCTAACCAACCCGTTGCTCTATCAACCATCATTAAAATGTAACGTTTCCCTCCTTTAGCTAAAGGTAAGGGTCCGGTAATATCAACGTGTACATGTGAAAATTTGTTAGCCGTCTCAAATTCGGAGTACGGGAGCTTCACGGAGCGAGTGATTTTTGCTCGTTGGCAAGTTTCGCACGCTCGGACCCAGTTTGAGACATCTGCACGGAGTCCGTGCCAAAAATATCTTTGTTTAACTTTATACACTGTAGAGTGTATACCTGGGTGTCCCAAATTGTGAATTTGGCTGATTATTTCTTGCCTTATTTCGTTTGGAATATAAGGTCTTGGGTGTCCTAGATCTAGGTTACACCAAATTTCTCCTTGAGGGAATTCAACTTGTGTGAGTTTCAATTTGTCCTCTGCGTTTGGGGGAGAACGAATTTGTGCATTTGAAATGTGCAGTAGAAGATTGCACTCTATTGCAGCCGTAATTTGCGAAATTTCGGCTATGGGTGGACCCTCGTCCGTTTGGGTTGAAATCGATTTTGTTTGAATTTCAACCGGATCGAAGGGTCTGGAGAGTGCGTCGGCGACGACGTTGTTCTCTCCGGGTATATGACGAATGTCGCTCGTCATTTGAGAGATGTATGTTAGCCATCTTAATCTCATTTTAGAAAAATGTGCATTTTTCTTAAGCATCGTGCCTAGCAGAGGCTTGTGATCTGAACAAATATGAAAAGATCGGCCGTCCAAGTCATTGTGCCAATGAATGCAAGCTTGGTAAACGGCGAACATCTCTTTGTCGAATGATGCTTTATTCTTCCATTGTTCCGGAATTTCTTTACTGAAAAATCCCAATGGTTGGTAAGATTTCGAGCCGTGTTTGTCTGTAATTTCCTGCTCTAGTGCCGCTCCGATGTGTGTGTCGGATGCGTCGCAGACTAATCTCCACTCTGCTGTAGGGTGTGGATGGGCGATATTATGTAATGTAGCTTTAATCATTGCTTGTTTTAAGCTGTTGAAAGCTTTTTCTCTCTCTGATGTCCATTCGATAGGTGTTTTGTCATTTTTTTTGTTTGACTGAATGGAGTCATACAGAGGTTGTGCCGTGTGAGCGAATTTACTTGAGCATGCTCGGTAGAAACCACACATACCTAGGAATCTGCGTAGACTTCGTACGTCTATTGGCCTAGGAAATTGTTCTATGGCTTCTATTTTATCTCGTTTAGGAATTATCCCTTCTTTCGAGATAGTGAAACCTAGGAAATCGACGGTAGGTTTTGAAAAAATGCATTTATCAAAACCTACTCGAAGTCCGTGTTCTCCTAGCTTGTCAAAAATTTGTTTGAGGTGGTTCATGTGTTCTTTATAATTTTTGGAAGCCACCAGGATGTCATCTAGGTATACAAATGCGAAATCAAATTTTCGCATGATGCTGTCCATGTATCTTTGCCATGTTTGAGCCGCTCCGGCCAAACCCATGCTCATTTTCTTAAACTCATAAAGACCGAAAGGTGTAATAATTGCAGTTTTATGAGCGTCATCTGGGTGCATCGGAATATGATAATATGCCGATTTTAAATCTATTGTCGAATAGATTCGTGTATCATGTAAATTCGCTTGGAAAGAGCGAATGTGAGGAGGGGGATAGGCGTCTTTCTTCGTTTTCGCGTTCAGGAAACGGTAGTCGCCGGTGATTCTCCATGACCCGTCTTTTTTCGGCACACAGTGTAACGGGGATGCCCATTCGGAATCTGATGGTGCAATTATGCCTTCTGAAAGCATTTTGTCAAAAGTACTTTTGACTTGAGCCCGTTTTTCGCCTGCCATGGGTCTTGCTCGGAAGTGTACTGGTGTTCCTTCCGTGGTTATACGGTGGTAAACCCCGTTGTTTTTCCACTTTCCTTGAAGTTTGCTCATTTTATCATTGTATTTGTCAATGATAGAGCGAATGTTTTCGTCCTCCGTGATTTGCACGTCCTCTGGTTGAGGGTTATTGTCACGATGAGGGATAGTAGCTGCTATTTGTTCGTCGGTGAATTTTTTGTTCATGACTGCAGCTATTTTTTGATCGGCATAGCTCTTTATTTTATCTTTATAAATGTACTTGTGTTTGACCCGTATTCCGATATCCCAAGACTCGAGGAATGCTAGATCAACTTTCGTGATCATAAAATCGGTGGTCATGTCTCCGAGGCCGATGTTAATTGTCGTGTCAGCTCGCCCTAGTGTGTCTATAGGGGCTCCGTTAGCTGCTGTGAGCTTAACGTTGGACTTACGAATTTTTAAGCCCAATTTTTTTGTGACATTGTGGGGCAGAATGTTCACTTCTGCTCCCGTGTCGATGAGAAATTCAGTGCCATTTAGTTTGCACTTGAAAAAAAGCCTTTTATACTCAGTAGACTGCCGGTGTATAGGCTCAGATACACTGGCAGTTATTCGTTTTCCGAACTCTCAACGTCGGAGGTTGGAACGGTACTTTCTTGTACCGATCTCTGAGTATTTTCGTTTGAAACCCAGGTTTTAGGCTGGCTTATAGTCGCTGCCTTTTTGCTAGTTTTGGAAGCAGTGTTTGTCTTCCAAGTGCAGTGTTCTGGGTCTGCACATTTGCGAGTTTCGTTACCGAAACGTGCGTGGTTTCGACAGACATAGGCCGTCGGTTTGTGAGGCCTACTCTCTACTGGTTGGGGTTTGAGCTCAGCTTGTTTTGAGAGGGCCTTTTTGAAACCAGTATTCAAGGGTTTCGGAGTAGATTCTACTCCTCGTATGTTTAGAGAGGTATTCTCTGTTTTGTACGCGTGTAGCGTATCAGCTAGGTCGAGCCGGGCGGTCGTGGTAGGCTGAGCTGCGACCATACCTCGTGCTTCGATGGGTAGAGTCTCGATCCACTTTTGAGTGATCAGAGCTTCTGAAAAGTACCCAACAGCTTTAGAGTACATTTCGTGGTACTTGGTGCTGGGTTTTTTGGCGAGAGATGCGGGGTCCTCGAGTGCGAGGAGCCTGTCCTGTAAGGACAACCCATATTCTCGCTGTAGGCGCTGTTTGGCCTCTTCGTAGGGTGCGTGGGGTGCCGTGAGGTAAGCTGAGTCGATAGCTTCCCTCATTTCTTCTGGTACCCACTTGTATATAGCTGAGAAGCATTCGTTCTGCGTTCTCAGGTGTTTTCGCACGCAGTATTGATCGAACTCGGCGAGTGCACGATCGATATTCTTCTTTTGGAAGATTGGTTTTTGATAATCTCCCATCTCCTCTAAAAGTGCTCGAAAGCCACTTTGTGTAGAGGGCTGTTGCGTGAGATGTGGGGCGTAGAGGCCCGGCGGGCGTCGCACGCCCGCAGTGGTTCCCTGAAATCCACTAGCTTCATAAGAGGGAACGAAATGCTCCGTGTTAAGCCTGTTCAAAGGCGGGGTCACCATTTGTAGTGGATTTATATATGTTTTACTTGGCGTCGGTAGACCAAGTGGGACATTTATATTCTGATTATGCGGGTTAGTCCCCGTGTTATTCCTGTAAGGAATGTGGGCGAATCCGTCAAGGTCAGCTTGCTTGGCGGGATGAACTGAGAGATAGTTCGTGTCGCAGCCGCGTGGAGCACTGGGCTCGCATAGTGGGTGCTGGGTTCGATCAGTTTGGTACTGAGCCGTTTTGTAATATTCCGGCCTAAGATTTATATCTGTAGGAGGAATATGTTGAGCTTGGTTGAGGTACTGAAAAGTATCCTTCGTTTGTTGTACATTTGGAGTGTATTTGACACTCGGATCGGCCGGGTAGGCTTGTGTCGAATATCGTGGGTATTCGGACAGCTTGGTCGAATCGTAATGATTGACTTCAGAGCGGGTCTGAAAGGTATCCTCGATCTTTTGTATAGGCGAGGCTTGATCTAACGTTTCCTTAGCGAATACGTTAGGTGAGAAGGCGATCTCGTCGTGAGGATCGAGCCTTGCGCCGTCGCTGGGACCGGCGGATTGGCCGGGTAGCCTGTAGGTAGCGCTACGGGGGCTAAGAGGCCCGGCTTCGCCGTCGTCTGCCTCCCCTTGCATGAGGAAATAAGACGGCCGACGTTCCATCGAAATAGCCGAGTTATTAGCTCGTTTCGATGCCTCTATGTACAGAAATAGAGGGTTTAGGCAGGTGGACTCGCTTGACAGAGCTTCTTTCCTTTGCTCGTATGTCAGGGTCCTACCTTGTAGTCTTGAAAAAGACTTCCTTGGACGGTAAATTAGAGCGGATGAGCAGAGTAATTTACCGGCGTATCCCAGCGGTCGGTGACGAGCCTAGTGCTACGAAACCCGGGTGATACGGCTCGGAACGTCCCTCGGGCGTACGATCTAAAGAGAATATCGATAGATGTACCGGGTGGCGTCCTGACAGATGAACTACGTTGGGCAATGAGCAGGATGAATAATCACTGGACTCGTAGATGCCAATGCGAGATCTGTGTGGAGAGAAGGTAGGCCTTGTAGAAAGCAGTAGGAAGCCGTTCTTGAGATGAACTCGGGATGCAGAAGGTTCGTCAGCGTAGAGCGTGTAGAAATCTTCGTACTTCGAGGTGTCGTCGTCGAGAGCGGAGAGTAGAATGAATTTCGGAGGCTCCGAGCGGGGTATTTATAGGGAGGTGGCCGCCCCCTGCCGCCTCCTGATTGGTCCGCTTAATTTCATTAATTCGACTGTGTAATCTCATTGGCTCGCACATTGTTTTCTCAGTATCTGCGAGTATGATAGCTGAGCTGGTCCTCCGAGGTGCTTACGAGCGTCCGTCGCGGAGCCGGCGACCTTGAGTTTAGCCGGGGACCTCGGGTGCTTTCTCTGCGTCAGTTGTTCAGACGGGGTCCCCGGGGTGGCTGCTGGACCAGAGGTGGTTGCTTGCCGCCTCTTGGTTGGTTCGCCTATTGTCTCTCGTGTAATCAGTGTTTCTGATTGGCGAGTAGGCTTGTTTGAATTGTCCTTGCTAGTTTTAGAGGACGTTTGATTTTCTGTTTGAGTTTTCTCGTTCAAGGCGACTTGGTTCGAGATACTTGTCGCATCTCTCTCGCCCAGTAAGTGTCTAGGGAGGTCGCCTTGTATGTTTTTAGTTAATATTTCACTTTTGAGAGAGAAATTCGTATTTTCTCTCTGGTGAAATATTTTGTTTGACGGAGTTGTAACTCGACGTCTTATAAATATTTTTGTGTTGTGCCTACCTCTTTTTGGTAGCCCTGAAAAGGGCTGTTGAAAAGAGGGGGTGGTTTTCACCACAATATACCATCCTCCAAAACAGAACTGACGGACACGCCAACCCAGAGGTACAGGCCATATCAAGACCAACGACATACCGGAAGAGGCTAAAAAGAAAATGCTTAAGGAACAACGTTTCGTTGGAGTAGAAGCGCACTGGGACCAACTGGCCTCGAGGCTGCCTTCCCTAATGAATCACCCCCTCCCCTCACCGCCACTATAAGTCCCTAGGACCGACGTGGGAATGTAAATAAATAAATAAATAAAAACCTTTCCTTGACACTACAATGACTTAGGGATCATGAAATGTGATAAAACGAGAGTATTAAAAAAAAAAAGTTTTCTCCCGAAATTGAAACCAATGCTTCCGCTACCTGCAGGTAGACTCGGGGAAAAAACACCTATAGCTACCTATTTTTTCAAAAAGCTGTGAAATTGAAAAGCAAGTGGGAATTAGTTTATTGGAAAACATCAAACGTGTAGAGCTGTTCTCCCCAGCATAATAATTTTGTGCTACAAATGCAAACAATCCGATTTGTTCGATAGTTCTTCAATTTTTCAACAAAAAACCAACGAAATGCGCGTTCTCGAGTTTTCTGATTGCATTTGTAACCATGGTTCAGGACAATCATTTAATTTCCCGATCAAAATCACCGTTCCTCACGATGATAATGTAAAATCCTCTTTTTTTTCCAAAGTGTCATTGAGATTTACTGGAAAATTTTAATGTCTCTGTGAACCGCAAATCAGCTTTAGAGGTTTTAGTGAAGTGGACTAGTTTTCAAGTTCTTTCTAGTTCTTATCAAGACTTTGTTTCTTCTAGCGTTTGGATTTTTCTTTTGGTGATTTAGCTTCACTATAATTTTCGTATTGGTCAACGTAACACTGAAAGATTGGTAAATGGGTGAGGGGTGAACGCTAAGACCCCTAAACAAAAGGTAAGCACCAGTAAAAATGGTTTCGGAGAGCGTGAGGTAGATCATCTTATATATAGGTATTAAAAAAATTTATGGAATCTAATGGCAGTTAGTACGGCCATTCCATCCGGCCGATTTCCTTCGTCTTTTTTTCTTTTAAATGAAAGGTATTTATGCATAGATTTGTCATCAAGCGGAAGTTAGTGAAAAAACGTCTATTTCCACGAAAAATAAAGAGTTACAATGTTAAATCGATTTCGACGGTTAGGCCACCATCAGTAACAAACAATAACTGAAGACACATTAGAAAGGACACAGCTTATATAGTCGCAGGTGAAATGAGATTGAAGCCCATTGGTCAAGAGAAAGGAAAGGGGGCAGGAGGTACAACCAATTAAGTGCAATTGAGCCTAGTCCATTTGTCTCAAACCTATTTCAATAGGACGTCCCTCTGAACCTAGGAAACATTAGCAAGACGGCCGCAATTATTGATGACCGTGGCGCATTTTTATGTGTTGTATTCGTGTAAACGCCGACAGACGAATACGATTACTGATTACACGAGTACGATTATAAACGCAGTTGACTCAGAATCATGGAATAGTTTTCGGGATTACAATCGTATTCGTATTTGACGATGCATGCGGCTTGTACAGTGTGATTGTACCTGAATATTGTTGTAGTTTTTACTTTTTAATGAATATATATTGCACAAATGATCGAGGTGATAGGCTGATTCTTGAACTAACCAATATATTAAAAAAGAAACGAGATTAATTCATATCCTGATGAATTCTCACTTCAAAATCTTCACGTTGAATTAAGTAAATCTCGAATTGTTCGCTAAATGTAAATTTTATGTTATTATGAAACATCGTGTAGATGTTCCTCGCCACTTTCACACGCGCAACTTATGCCAGAAGTGGCGCAAATGGCATGGACTATGTTTTTTTCATATGGAACCCCCATTTTTAGGACGTCCCTCAGAAGCTAGGTCATACATGTACAGGCAAGGCTTCTTGAGGGACGACCTATTGAAATTGATCCAGGGGGTGGTGGGACAACCTAAGCATGAGAAAAAATAACCACAAACAAATCCGTTTTTGACCATTCTAAAACAGAATCCGTGAAAAAAACTATAGATGTATGTCTGTGTGTGTGGCAAATTTTGTCGACACTGCCCAGGCCACATTTCTCAATGAAGATTCTTTGTTTGTTCGATTCCAATTTAATTCTAGTTGTGCAACAAACTCCGGGAATTTTGACTTTAACGGTGGAAGAGGGAGAATAGAGGGGGTAAAGCCGAAAAAAACGTGTATTCTTTACAAATGTTGTCGAAGCTACCCAGGCTACAATTTTCTTCCGATTTTCGTGATTCTTATTTCGTTGGATTCCGATTTCAGTCTATTTGTGCAACAAACCTAGGAAATTTCGGGTTTGCTGTCGAGGTGTGGGGTGGAGGGGATAATTACCAATTTCGTCAAGCGCTGCCCAAGCTAAACATCTCTACCGATTTTTCGTTTTTATTTGTTCCATTATGAATTCGATATAATTTTGGAAAGTATTTCAGGATTTTCAAACTTCGTCAAGAGAGGGGGTGAATGGAGGGAGTAGAATCAACACACAATCATGATGTTTGAACTATTCCCATCCGATTTTCTTGATTATTTTTTTGTTCAACTTTGAATTTTCTCTGATCTTGGAAAAAAAAAGGAGTTTCAAATTTCATCGAGAGAGGGGGTGAATGGAGGAGGTAGTACTTATTGATACATCATGATGTTTTAACCATTCTCGTCCGATTTTAGTGATTCTTTTTTGTTCAACTTTGAACTTGGTCTAGATTTGGAATATGTAACAGAAGTTTCAAATTTTATGGTTGGAGGAGGGGAATGGAGGGGGTAATAACGATAGATGATGATATTTTTATTTTATTCATCGTACTTTTTGGCACTGTTTTTATTGTTTGTTCGATCCAGATTTTCCAATTATGCTACCTCGGAAGTTCCAAACTTACCGTCGGTGATGGGATTAGTAAGAAGGGGGGGGGGGGGGGGGTTTGGATTTCCGAAAAATCATTATACTTTCTTTTTTTCTCTTTTTAATGATGATTATATGCAATCCATTCATAGGGACGTCCCTATAATGCTTGCATTACTTGCCAGCATGTTTTATTGCTGATTCGAATCCTACGTGAAATTTCATGAAGAAATGACGCATCACTCGATTTTTAAGTGCGCATAAACGGGCGCAATTAATCTCCAAAAGTGCGCAATTCCGCTCTAAAAGTGCGAAAATTGTGAAATAGGTAGGTACCTACTGAGTTTTTGAAGATATTCAATTGACACATAAAATACATGATTTTGGGGTATTTTTTCTTGTTGAACCTCGTAATGATGTTCATTTAAATTGATATTTGCAACTCCAACTTGGGAAGGCACCGACAAATCAACCAGAATTGCACTTCTCATTATTCATTTCCTCACAGCACAAAAGCGTACTTACCCACCTACAAAAATGTTATTTTTTTCGGTGTTTTCCAAAGTTGATAAGTTGCATGCACATCGGATGCAGCCTCTCTCCAAGTACAGTAGCCTATAATGTTGAATTTAATGTCAACTAACTTTAAATATTTATTAATGACAACGTTCCGCACTCGTTAAGACCTCAAAATGTCCTAGATATGTTTTGCAATCAACGGCCAAGGAAAAGTTTCACATTCAACAGGCTTTCATACAACTCCTGACATACCCACAGGGTTAAGAATTAATTCTTTAATTTAATAAACATTTGAAGACCACCCAAAGAAAGGTTTCACAATTAGAGAAAATTTGCAATACATTTTTGAGAAATGAAAGTTTTCAACTTGTGACAGGAGGCTCCACAAAATGGCTAATGGCTCATCCAGCATGTGACAACGCCGCTCTGTGGAGTTACTTCCACAACATCTACTAATTCATTTACAACTTCTTCCATCTGTGTCCGGAGAGTCTTGCATTCAACATTGATAGACAGGGAATATAAATACGGAGCTGGTAAGTTTGATTTTCCCTAAAGTTGGATATCATGTTTTCTACATATTTAATAAGTAGGTATGTATGTTCACATTTAAAAAAAAGTAGACAACGTGTCTCAAATTCCAGGTAGGTAGACATACATTAGGGTGCCTGCTATTTTGAGAAAGGTGGAATTTTGATGATACGTAAAAATACAAATTTTCATAATTTTACAATGAATTTTGAAAAATTGTCATTTTTTGACATGATTTTGAGATTTTAAACTATCAAAAGTTGTTACTGTCGACTTGTTTTGACTGCATATTCGAGTTCAGCGACCCCAAAAACGTAAGTATTCGAAGTTTCACAATTTTACAAAGAAGTTTGTAAAAGTTATATTCAGAAGTCTGATATTAGCAAAAAAAAGTTTTTTAAAAACCAAAATCGAACTATCGGTGTAGGTTTTTGTTATGCAAAAAATCTGAAAAATTTCATGGGTCATTTTTCGACATTTTAAACCGAATTTTGGGTGGAGGTCATCAAAATTTCACCTTTCGCAAAATAGCGGGCACCCTAGTATACATACCTACCTGTTTGTGATGTGGGTACTAAATTAGAGTTTTCAAAGATTGTCTATACAGGGTGTCTACAGTAATTATAGAAAAAACTCATGGAATTGATTTTAGAGTTCATTTCTGATCGAAAGTTCCTCTTAGAGATTTTTTAGCGTAACAATGTTTGTTACGCTTATACACCTCTGTCTGACCAATCCATCAAGATCTCGGCCCCCTGGCCACCAAGAGACTTCCAATTTTTACTAAAAGGTAGTGGAAAGGGTCTATATTTGCCCATTTTGGGAAACTAGTGGATCCCATGACCAGGAGCCGAAATATTGACCATAATGATGGCAAAATCGAGGTTTTTCATGGGTGGGGCTACTGAAAGTAAGCCCTAAATAATAGGGAGTTGTTTTCATTACATGGGTTATGATAACCGAACAGTTAATATTTACGCACAGATGAATTCAAAACATGTATAAATTCGAAGTAGAACCTTTTTTTTTTTTTTTTTTTTTTTTTGAAGCTGGAAAGCTATTGATGAGTAGAGGTAATTTAAGAAGATACATTCATCATTCTCTAATTTCTGAATCAATTTGGACTAGACTTTGGACACTAAACTACGACTAGACCAACATAAGACTAGACTAGCTTTACATTAACAGGCACTACACTACCTATTGAGCGAGTGAAGCTCGCCCGATATAGTAGGTCCGCCAAAAATCAGACGATCGGCTGCTGCGGGCTTGCTTGAGATTGTCCGGCTTGTCCCAGCGGGCGGTTTGCAAATAAATCTACGAACCCGGGTGGCAAGACTTTCTGGAACTAAACAGCGTCGTCCATATAGGAATGCTTGTTTAGCGTCTCGGCTGAAACGAGACTAGAGTGAGAGCAATACGAAGTGTAGAGCTCGATCTACTCTGAATTCTGGTAGTCTGGAAGGCGAAGTAATCTTGTGTCGTGAATCTCATTTTCAACTGGCTTGAGAGCCTTGTCCTCAATCAATCCCAATGGAGTTTCAATCGCAGTAGGCTGGAAAGCAGAGGTTCGTCAAGAGTCGGAAGGAAGCTTCAAGATCAGAGGTAGAGATCGGTATGAAATAGAGACTCGACGGTAGCCCTACACCGGCCCGTGGTTCCCTCCTCCGCCGCGCAGCGGCGCTAGCCTCCCACTTTTATCACCCTCCTACTGAGTAGTGAACTATTGTGATTGTCTCCTATAATGACAGTTGAGGTGTAGCTCAATGGTTACGATTACGGTCTCGTGAGACAAATGTCGTGGGTTCAGTCTCTAGACAGGTGTATTTATTTTCGCTCGTAAAGCTCCCGAAATGTACTTCTAAAACATTCTGACCTGCATGTACAACTAATTTGAATTTTCACTAAGGGATTGACTACTTGATGTTATGTATTTTTGAGATGCGAGCTTGTGAGCATCCAGATCACCAAACTATACACATCATTCTGATCTACATGCCCAACTAATCTGCATTTTTACTAAGGGATTGACTACTTGATGTTATGTCTTCTTGAGATGCGAGCTTGCGAACATCCAGACCACCAAACTATACAAATCATTCTGATCTACATGCCAAACTAATCTGCAGTTTTACTAAGGGATTGACTACTTGATGTTATATCTTCTTGAGATGCGAGCATCCAGACCACCAAACTATACACATCATTCTTATCTACATGCCCAACTAATCTGCATTTTTACTAAGGGATTGACTGGTACACAATTTCCTCACCAATAAATATATTTTTTCTTGGCACACGGATAAATCCGTAGATTTACAGGTCGGAGCGATCATACAAGCCCAAACTGATAAAAGAGGAGACTAGTGCCGCTGCGCGGCGGAGGAGGGAACCACGGGCTGGTGTAGGGCTACCGAGGGAAGTAAAGGGGCTGGAGCTGCTATATTCGATCATACTGCATGACTGGAACTTTTTCTAAATAACATCCCCATACTCCCACATACATGCCCATATGTATACGTATATGAAATGATATGAATATGGATTTTGGTCGGGGTTGGACGAAAAGTTGGAAGGACCTCGGAGCTAGGACTCGGATTTCAATGAAGAATGTTTTCGAAAATTGTTATTTTATAATTGCAGTAGCAATTTTCTGCGAAGATTCGCTAAAAACGGCATGTTGGGCATACTCCTCAGGGAGCCGGAAGCTGCGTCTGATTGGCTGTTCCGATTTGATCGAGTGCGCTCCTGGTGTCGCGGGGGTGAAACATCTTCTTCTCCCCCTTCTCAATAGAGCGCGTTTGTCTTTCTTTGCCCTTGGCTATTGTTTCAGTCATTTGCTTTAAGGTAATTCGTATTTTACATTCTGACGTGTTTATTGCCTTTGCGATTATGTTATTTGTATACTCTTTTCAGCGATTTATCTTGTTTCGTCTTGAGGTAGCCTGACGTCTTTTTTTACCTTGTTTTATGTGTAAACTTAATTTTGGTGGCCCTGAAAAGGGCCGGTGATATATGGTGAGTTCACCACATTCATTATTTTTATATCTATTTACAATTTACATAAATAATGTGCATACCATAGGCTTGAAGAAAAAAAATAATCCACGTGTTCTGTGTTGGAACTTCATGTTCCAGTCTAGTCTGTTGTCCATGTTCTTCTATAATCTGTGAGTTCATACTACAAAAATGGAAGGTAATCAGGCAGGTATTTTATTAATCCTTACATCAGTTCAATTTTTAAACTAATTTTGGATAAACAAATTCCTGGTGAGATCAAATTGTTTTTTGGCTTAAACAAATTGTCAACATTGTATTAGAATTGGAGCTTCGTGGCCAGGTTGACCAACTACCAACTAAAAATCTGAAATTAATTGTATAGTTTGTATACACAAAAACGGCTAGCCTTGATTATAATCAGTTTTCATCCTCTTATTCCACTCATTCTTTCAAAGATACTTGAAGAATAACATTATAACTACCGAATATTCTGGCAAAGAAGATTTTACATTGTCATCTCATACGGGTTTTTAGTGTCGGTTGGTTGGTAGCATTGTTCACCTTTCGCTTTGCAGTTGCAGCCGTTCGTTTGGTGACTACACAACTCGTACGGGTATTTCGGGTCTTATTTCGTGTTTATTTCCCTTTCCAGGGGTTTCATTGTATATAATTCTAAATTCTTGATAATTTTTTGTGATTATAGAATCGTTGTAAATAGTTGTTAACGTTTTTATCGGCCCGAGAAGGCTTCTCTAGCCGAGGTAAGTTTTTTTTTTTAGGTTAGAAGTGTTTTTTTTGTCTGTTCGCGACAAAAATCGTAATATTTCACTCAAAATTTAGTTGTTTCTCAAATTTAGCGAAGATCATGCCGGCTTGAATCATATTTAGAACGGTTAGAGCAACGTGTGTTTGTTATATCAGAATTTTAAAGAACGTATGTTGCAAATTATCTACGTAGGTTCCCATCTGCAACTCTAATGCAAAAACTGTGTCAGTCAACACAGAAATTCCATTGCCTGTTATGACGATAGAAGAACATATTTTAGATTCAATTTGGCCATCACCCGATTCAGTGGTTTTTATTCAAGTGCAGAACGATTTAGCAAAAGCCACCGATAGCTGTGTACCTGCCAATAAGTACAACTCTTGTAAAAAATATATTCCAGATTCTCCAACTGTGATTTGAATAGTGATAAAATTTGGACTTCGATGGTGGATTGTGTGGACAGCCTAGGCCACGAATTTCTATACAAATCAAATAGGTAATCTATGAACTTCAAGCAATTAGTTACCGAATTTCTTAAATTTGGGCAATTCTCGTCGTAATTACCTACATAACCCAGTATAATTTAAGTGGAATTTAAGGGAACCTAACTCTAAGTTAGTCATAGGCGATAATTCTCAGGAACTCCACGGCCAAAGTTTACGGAATCTGGCCCAAAACTCACAAATTGACTGAATCAGTTTTAATCACCCCTCCGGGTAAAATTTTAAAAAATCTCCATTCCAAATACCTACATTGGAAATATAAAGGTAGGTTTCTCGTTTGATTTGAGTTAGAATTTGAATAATCGGATTGAATGAGACCACCGTGAGCATTGTTTCGCTAATTTTGTATTTCTAGCCCTTTCACCTATTGTTACGCTGCAGGAAAAATAACTCTCACAGTAGAAGAGGTTTGATCATCCCGGCCTCATAGCTCAGTCGTTGGAGTGTTGCAACTGCGGGAAATTTTCCGTAGCTGTAACGACGAGACTAAGATGGGAATCGTCAAAATTTGAGGTTTAATTTCGTAAATCGCTTAAAATCGTGTAAAAAAGACCAATACCACGACTTCATACGGGGTTTTAACTATAAAGTCCCGTTGTCCGATCTTGCCTAGATTTGCCTATCCCTGAGCTATTTAAAAGTAAAGCAGTTGTTGCATTGAAATTATTTTCAGCTTTAAAAAAAAATTGAAATGTAAAGAAAAGCGCACGTGCAATTTTTTTTTTTTTTTTTTTTTTTTTTTTTACGTTGGCAGGTGAGGAAATCTTTAAGATCCTAAGGTGGTAATCGGATCTCGTAAGATACCCAAGAGGGACCGCACTCCGGGTTATGCGTGACTCAAACACACTAAAACCTGACCTTCCTTTTCCCACGTTGGAACTCAGCCTGGAATTGCACAAACATTACTTTATTAGAACGTCCATTTCTTATCATCTATTTGTCCGATTTCGTTCAAATTCGGGGAGTAGATGGATATATGTTCCAGGAAAATTTCCTATGAATTATATCGCGATTGATGGAGTAATAACTATAGCGTACGCGCAAAACTAAAATTGATCCACAGGCCAAATACTCCCGAGCACAGGATTGAACTTGGGGTCCCTCACTGTTGAAATCCGATACGCTATCCACTACACCTCGGGTGACAACAAATAATGAAATTGCCAGTTGACGCTAGTTAGAATTCAGGTCGGCAGGGACGCACACAGAGGGACTTGTTGTGTACCTAGAGTCTTAATGTTTTAACTAACCTCCTCTGATTTTTGTGATTCTTTTTTTGTTTAACTATGAATTCGGTCTATCACAAGTTTCAAATTTCATGCAGGAAGTTTTATGATGGAAATTTACTGTCGGTGGAGGGGGATAACAGAGGGAAAAAGTAATTTCTTGAAGTCGTGATTTTTTTTCTCTTATTTTAACTCTCACCAAAATGATATACAATCCATTCAAAGGAAATCCCACTCGCGGCCAGCCGCGGCAAAACCCCCCCCCCCCCAGTAATCAGAGAAAAATGATCGTAATGTACATCTCCAAAAGTGCAAAACTCGAATCCAAGGTGGCTTTAAATCAATTTGATCATATTTTCATTTGGGAAATGGGTGTCGAATTCAGTAATCAGAGAAAAATGATCGTAATGTACATCTCCAAAAGTGCAAAACTCGAAAGTAGTACTTTCTGCGTATACTTTACGCTTATACCTACTTAAGATAAACTTTACATTTAATACACTTACTGACTCTCGTGGGTTTTTTATTTGGCCTCCCATTTTTCCACTTGGTTCACATACAAAAGTTTTCGACTGTTTGAGATTTAGTATGATGTCCTCTGAACGTTCAATACAGCCAACCCGTTTACAGTATTTGTTTTCGCATATTATTGCTGGAAAAAACGCGAATTCCAACATAATAACTAGATATGGTAGCAGACACCATGTGTGGCACATGATTTTGCATTACGCTGAGTCTAATGCAATTTGTTTCAGATCTCTTGCTATACCAATCAAGAAATGACAATGTTTCTGAAGAATGTTCGGAACTCAGAACTCATCAAGAGTTCAGAACTCATGTTCAATATTTTCACAGTTAAACGCCATTTTTCCGGTTGAATTCTGCTGTAACAATAACATTGACCGTGCAATTTAATACCTGCTAAAGTAGCAAAAGTTCCAGTCATGCTACATGGCTTTAAGAGGGATTTGTTTTTCAGAAAACGTGAGGAAAAGTGTGCTAGGGCTAGTTGCAATGGATTCAGCACCATAAAAAACATATTCCACGAGATCCCATGTGCTTATGTAACTGAAACTCTCGAAATCCACCATTTTTGTACCCATTTTCATCTATAGCACCCATGGGTGTGAAGTGGTCGACTTAGGGCCACCTAAATCGATTCTACGTCCAAAATAACATCGAAAACGACACCCCATATGCCTATAGTACATAACCAAAAACACCGAAACCTCATTTTTACACCCAGTTTCACACCCATTTTTCACCCTTAGGTTCATATTCACCCTCAGGTTCGATTCAGTACCCTTGAAAACATATTCCACGAGAACCCACGGGCTTATGTGGGCTTATGTGAAACCCTCAAAATCCACTATTTTTGTACCCATTTGCATCTGTACACCCATGGGTGTGAAGTGGTTGACTTAATCTCACCTAAATCGATTCTACGTCCAAAATAACATCGAAAATGACACCCCATATGCCTATAGTATATAACCAAAAACATACGAACCTCATTTTTACACCCAGTTTCACACCCATTTTTCACCTTTAAGTTTGGAGTATCAGGCTGGCGAGATGTTTGGACCAACTAGGAACCAAACAGAACCTTTGAACAAAATATCAAAACTGGTTCTAGAGGTTTTGCCACTTTTCATGGTTTCTGGATCATTGTGCGTCCCTGTAATTGTACTTACCAATATGTTTCTGAACGTAGCTCGTATTTCATTTTTTCAGATTTCCAAGTTTTCACACACATCACATTCATTTGAAGAAGAATCGCCGCATCTTCACCGTGCCAGGCGGAGGCCTGTCAGGGTACTTGGGGTGCCATCTGCTTCTTGCACCGATCCGGTCCCTACTTTGTGATATATTATTTCATCGTTGCGATAGTATTGTGTCACTTGATTCTTTTGTGATTCACGTTGCTGCTTTGGTTACTTCGCAGTCCTTTGGAGCTCTATACAGAAAGTTTGCGCTATTATTATCCTCATCTACAGAAGTATAAAGAGGTAAACTTTACCTTCCTTGTTTGTAATACCGTAAAATGCTCACAACTGGGGCAATGCTTTCAATCTTAACACGTTCCGAGTGGAATGGATCGATCGATCCAGGCGCCCTCGTTCGATTCACCCGGAGTGGATCGATAGATCCAGCTACAGAGAGCACATAGGCTCCTACGTTCTGCCTTCTGACGAGATTACCACGCATTCTGTTGGCTGTGGAGTTTAACACACTTAAATTGTAGATGATCAAGCCTCCGTAAGAATGCGTTCCGTTTCGTTCCCCATTGATATCAAGGCCCCCATTCATAACATTTTCGCGCCCTTTCATTTCGCGCCTTTTTCATTCATTAGGTAGCGATGTTTTTGAGTGTAAAGTTCAATGTTATTGTTTTTTTTTTTTTTGTCTTCCAAGAATCTTTTCCAGTTCCCCTTTGTCAACCGACCATGGTAAGTTGGAGACTATTCCATTACAGAAGTACCTACGTATGTGGAAACACGTCTCACTTGAGAATTCAGTTGCATGAGGTTCTCTTATTTTTTTTACAAACGTAGTGGTCTATTATTCCTGCTTTTCAGCCTGCGTTTACCATTGTTAGTTTACACATTCGGATTTCTAATTATCTCCATGATGAACCGAAAAAGGAAAAGGGAGTTGTTTCCTTCAGAGCCTGGTAAGCACGGATTAATTATTTTTATGTACCTAGGTACATAACCCTACCTATCCAGTTCCTTTGAAATCTAATAATTACTTATTGCGCTTTTTCTCAATTTTTACAACAGCAAACCTATTATATTTACTGCACCGTGTACGTCTATAGATAAGGAGGAAGAGACTGCACATGTTTTCATAGTTCCGGGTTGGTAGTACCTCCTATTCTCTTCTGTTTAGAAATATATAATAGTCCTAGGTTTGATACATGGGGACATCATTCGGGCGACTGGGAGGGACAAAAAATGAAACATTAGGGATAAAAAATGGGAAAACGTGTATCGTTCTTACCGGGATTTGAACCCGAGGCCTCAAAAGAACATGCAAGCATTGCGGGTTGCATAACCAGTGGTACGTTACTGCAGATCTGGATCGATCGATCCAACTTCTAAAACTCCGCGATATTCATCAAATTTCGGTTCCGCATCGTTGTTTTCGTCAATTGCTAGTCATAATAAGCAGGTATCAACAATAATCTCGAAAAAACAGGTCCCGTCACAAGGAGTTTCCACCTAAATCGGCGCCGCTTGGAACGTGTTAAGAAATTGTTTTTGTTGTAAACGCAGGGTTGCCAGACTTGAAGAAGCAAAATACTGCAGGTGTAGAAAAATGATGTAGAAATACTGTAGATTTTTCAATTCAAAAATACTGTATAATACCGTAGATGTTAATCAAAAACTGTAGAATACTGTTGATGGTTTCATTCAAAAACACCTTAGCACAGAATATTTTGATGCTAATGGTTTGTTCGAACAGAGAGTCCAGGACCAGACCAGGATGAGAACTTCGTTATGAAAAGGGAGGGATAGAACCGTCCAGGATCAAGTCTGTCCGAACGCCCTCAGGTGATTCTGATGGGATAACCTGGGAATCAAAACCTGAATTAAAACCCTTTCTTATTTCCGCAGAATATCTGAGGAGTGGGTTATCCATCAAAAGGGAACATACCCACTTTAAGAAAAAATTCGTTTTATCAACATTTTCATGTCTTTGCTTTGACATCTAAAGCCGATTTCACATGGAGCGGTAGGTCCGGAGACGGAAAGACGGTACGCAATGTGATTGGCTGTTGGGACAACAGTTGAGGATGGTGGCTGCCATGTTGAGGGTATGGGCGGTAGGAGGTCGGCGGTAGAAATTTGTATACCGTCGCCGCTTGCCATCGAGCGTTGCGCAAGCTCATTGGACAGGAATGTTGATAACCTCAAGTAGAGGTTTCAGATCAGAGAGGGTTTCAGTAGGAAAGTTATGATTCCGTTCACCAAGGTGCCGTTTCATGTGAACAACGTGCCGCATTCCGCCGCCCCCTCCACTGGATTTTTTGGCCTTCCGTCTTTCCGGTTGTAGGCTCATACCGCTCCATGTGAAACCGGCTTAACTGCGAAAAGCGTTACTTATAGGGAGTGACACTTTTTACGGGTGACAAACAGTTCCGATGATTCTCTCCCACAACCGAATAGTTGCTATGGAACTTATCTGCTATTTTTCGTCTTTCCAAAAACCTATGGGAGAAATTAGTAGGTACACACCTAGTGAACTACATCAGAGTCCAAGGAAAAGAGAAAACGCCTCTCAATCCCATTGATCTTCTTGTCATGATTTAAAACATATGATTGTTGGTTACGCGTTTTATGGAATATGGAGTAAGGAGAGGAGGAATTCGACACCGTGATGTTTTTAGGTAAATTGAGAGCTTTCCAACGAGTAGTGAACGGTTTTCGTGGGATTAAAGCTAACGGAGTTACAATTCCTTAGCCAAAGAGCGGTTGGACATGAAAAGGTGTTACACGAAGTTCTTAGATGAGAACCAAAGAGAAGTTAATTAAATTGGATACCTATGAATATTATTTATCTACCTAGAGCTGAGCTGCCAACTGAAAATTATCAAGGTAAAATAAATCACCTTATGGGTAACAAAAGTTATAATAAACTCGATTTCGTAAAGTTCATTTTGTTACATTTTCAGTAAATTTTACATGACCTTGATAGAACCCTCTTGTCTCTTGCACTCAATCGAAGACAATCCTGGTTTATTTTACGATTAGACCTGGACCGTCTCAGCGAATATGGAACTTCCAAGAAGTTATTATAAATTGTGAACTCGTTGTGAATAATTTGCATATATTCAATTTCTCCAAATACCTTTGTTGATTATCATAAAGCACTTTTTCGAAATTCAGCTTTTTTAACCAAATGTTGACACTAATACCTTCAAAAATTCCAAATGTTGGAATTTTCAGTTAATAATGTTAACACTTATGTTAGATATTAATGCTTCTTTTATCTGAAATTGTCATCGGGGTAAATGGACAAAAATGCTTGTGAACATGTAGAAATATATTACAAGAATATATTAACATGGATTAGGCTTAGTAGGCCACCATTAGAAAATGGAGCGATACAATAAAGTTGCTTAGAAATATTCTTTCTCTATTTATATTTGCTTAGAAATATTATCTTTCTATATTCGCCTTGCTGATTTAAGTCCAAATAACAACTTTACAATGAAATTATAAGTTTCTCCTGATATTGACGCAGGTGTCAACATTAGGACACAAACACGATTTATGGAACCTAATGTTGTCACCGAACAAAACCATATTTTTCTGTTGAAATTTTGGGTTTTTATGGTTTCGACTTTTTCCTCGTATTATTAATAGATCATCTGAATTTAAATAGTAATTTTTACTCATATACTTGACCAGAAATATCCAAATTTGTAGACTCACCTCACTAAGCTGTGGAGGTGTGATGACAGTCACTGTCAATGTGTCACAGGAATGGCAGGTTACGGTTGTCATCAATATCACATCACCCAGACGATTCACACGTTCTTCATAACTAGCGCAATTGGTCAACCTTAACGATTACTGCTCATCTTCAAATGACGTCGATTTTGATAATCTACAGTGGCTCATTTTCTTATATTTTGGATTTGAAATTTAAGTGTCAACAATTGGTGCTTTTACCCTAAATGAACAGAGAATGAAAAAGTTGATAAAAAGCAGATTTATTTTGGAAAAACCTCCATAATCTGCCCCGGTTGTGAGCATTTTACGGTTAATGAGTATTAAATGCACTTGAAGAATCTTCCCATTTACTTCAGCTTGAATTTATAGTTTTCAGTTTTCAACATCCAACAGCAGCAGTTTCTGGATAGCTGGAGGTCGGTTATGGCTTCTAATTGGGATTGGATGAACAACGGTGGGGGTTCGTCCTACCAGCAGCGTGGAAGGGATATTTGGTCCAATGGGACTGTGTACTATCCCCAGCCCACGACATCTGGCGGTACAACGTACTATGGACCTCCGCCTCATTCTGCAGATTGGTCTCAAAATTCACAGCCCAACTATCGAAACAACCAGTCACAAGGTACTTAGTATGCATAATTCTTGTGTAATAGTAAGTGTTCATGTCCGCTGTATTACTACTGCTTGTGAACTAAATCACCCCTTTCAAAACGGAAGTTAGTGAAAAACGAAAAATATTTATTTCTATTTCCACGAAAAATAAAGAGCTACAATTTTAAATCGATTTCGACGGTTAGGCCATCATCAGTTACAAACAATAACTGAAGACACATTAGAAATGACACAGCTTATATGATCACGGGTGAAGGGAGATTGAATCCCATTGGTCGAGAGAAAGGAAAAGGGCAGGAGGTATATCCAATTAAGTGCATACAAAGTGAAGGGGTGAAGGGAATAAATAAGGGTAAGTCTACATTTGCGAAACATCTTAACCCCTTTGCGACGGGCGTCGTTCAGCCATTGCAACGTGCCTGGCCTGGCTGCCTCGGAGCTCTCCAACCCCCCATGCCTGAATAATTGGCCCTCCACGCACGGTGAACCACCTTCGCTTTTCGGAACTGGATCAATAATATTAGAATTTGAAATTTCCCGAGTATCATGATCACCATCATCGAGAAAATCGTCAAAACTATCGTCTTTGAGTTGATCCAAAAAGTTTGTTGAACGAGCTTCAATTTCAACGTCAATCACATCACTCCCTAACTCACTGTCACTCCTGGTTATTATTTCTTTAAGAATTTTTTCATCCGGCCACCTGCGGTGGTCCATGGTGAGGAATAGAAATGTAAAAGAATGTACAAGTATGGAAACAGGTATGAGTAAAATTATGACAAAGACCGAATGCGGGTAAAAAACTAAACAGTGACCAAGTCAACGTTTTTCCCACTATTTTGATGAGCATAAAAACTCTCAACAACGTCTTTGATCTCAGCGCATTCTATTAGATACTAGACGTAAATGGTAGTTACAATGCCTCTCAATCAAGGCCCTACAACTGTACGTGGGTCTCAGACGCCGCCGAATGCAAATTGAAGAGAGCATTGGCGGACATATTGGGGTCAACTTCACGCGCCCTTATTGAATTGAAAGGCTAGCTAGTTTGTGTATAAGTGTTCGTAGAAAACATATTTTGTATTATCTTGATGAAAACTAGTCTAAAATCATTAAAATTCGTCAATAATTATGATGATAACACAGTTTGTAAATGAATTTTATACAATATTTTCAACAGAGACAAACTGTGGGAGCTGCTTGTCTTTGGAATATCTAACCAAATATGACGATTTACAAACTTATTTAGGCCGATTTTATTAGGCGATTTTCGTGATTCTTTTTTTGTTCAACTATGAATTTGGTCTAGTTTTGGATCTTTATCAGGAATTTCAAATTTGATTATGAAAAAGTGTGAATGGACGGGGTAACAGTAAAATATCATGATGTTTTAACTAATATCGTCAGATTTTTGTGATTCTTTTTTGTTCAACTAAGAATTTTGTCTAGTATACTAGGAGTTTCAAATTTCATTATGGACGAGGAAGATTGGAGGAGGTAATAATAATAAATCATGATGTTTTAACTATTCAAGTCAGATTTTCGAGATCATTTTTTAAATTCGATAATAAATTAGGTCTAGGTTATAAAAATATGTCAGGAGCTTCAAATTGCATACTGGAAGTTTTATTATTTGAATTTGCTGTCGGTGGAGGGAGTTAATTGGGGGGGGGGGATTCGAGAAGTCATGATATATTTGTTTTTTCTCTCATTTTAACTCTCACCAAATATATATAAAATCCATTCATAGGGATGTCCGTGTAATGTATGCATTACTTACCAATATGATTTCATGTAGTTTTGCGTAGTGGCGATATTGTACTTTTCATACCGTACTTACAATAGTTAGGGCAATAGTTAGGGACAATAAGTTAGTTAGGTATTTTAAAGTGAAAGATCCTTCCATTATTCGAAAGCAATTATCTCAGAACCATTCTTCCAAAGTAACAGAAGAATCGCTCTGTATTTCAATATTGAGACAATATCTTGTACATAAGACACAGTTTTACAAACACCATGGGTTCACCTGGATGGGGCAAGGAGTATGATCAGACGAGCTGAACAATTGAATAAATGAATAACTACTTCATGGCACTTTCTATGTTATTATATTATTTTCATTTTACATACAATTTCATACAGTTCTGTCAATACAATAAAATACAATATTCAATAGTACAATACAATGTCAATACAAAAAACAATTTCATACAATTCTCTCAATTTCTTGTTTAAAGGAAATCTGTGGAAAAAACAAAACAAAATTTAGATTAATTTGAAACTTTCTAACTCATGCATATTGATAAGTTAGTAAAAAGAAAATTATTATCAACTACCTACAATAGGTACTGCGTTACGACATCAAGAGGCCTACAATGGACCAAAATAATCTTTAGGAAATCGTGAAAATCAATACTTACTAGTGAAATGAGAGTGTGCAGTCTTCAGTTTTGCGATTTTTGCAGTAAAATGCAGCACACACTTTAACCATTGTGCATTATCAAAGAAATTTCATGAGTAGATGAACTATAATACAATCTTCATTGCACATAAATAAACGATGTTGCCCCCAATATGGCCGACTACAGACCGTTCAATTTGCAATGTGACACAAGCGCTACGAGTGGGTCTAGTTTACTATTACAATGTCTTTGCTCTCAATGGATGGTATGAGAGTCGATAGAATGGAGGGAAATTCGAAAACGCCAAAATACGTCAGCAGGCGTTACGGAGCACTTGATGGCCGACGTATTAATACGTCTTTAGGCGTTACGGAGGACTTCTGTGCCGACATATTAATACGGCGGCCGTCGCGAAAGGGTTAAGGAATGCAATCATAGTTGCAATTTTGGATTTGACAGGTAGTTTGTAGAATTTCTTCATTTTTGCCCAAAGGGAGGTATGTTGAATGTACTTGAAAAATTCGAAATTATCAAAAAGTGATAGATCTGGTAAATGTTTAAATGAGGATATACCTCAATCTATTCTACCACTGATAGGTCCATTTCTATGAAGCTTGGGATTATCCCTTCACTCTGTTGAAACCAGATTTATTTATTTTCCCCCTTTCACTTCATCAGATTAGCTATAATCCCCAGTCACTTTGTTTGCACTTGATTGGTTGTACCTCCTGCCCTTTTCCTTTCTCTCAACCAATGGGATTCAATCTTGTCCTTTATACTGTGTCTTCAGTTATTGTTTGGTACTAATGATGGCCTAACTGTCGAAATCGAGTTAACATTGTAACTCTTTATTTTTCGTGGAAATGGACTACGTTTTTCACTAACTTCCGTTTTTTTTTACTATTGCTTGTACTACCACCTACCACTATTTTATTATAACAGATTATGATTCAAGTGCTGATTAGGATTCTATGAATTACATGATTTTATTTCTTCAAGATGAGTCGTTTTTTAGTGTCATTTTGAGAGTTATTGGTAGCAAATCAATTGCGTGTGGTGCTGGACTGTACAAGGGCTCATGGTGGCAGTATTTTTCATCATGCAGTTTTCAAGTTGCTACCGAATGGTAGGAGAGTAATGTTATCAATATGTCAATCGTAATTATCATCGTAATGTTATCGTATTATCGATATGTTAGGATTGCAATAGGAATGCCCCAGACCAGGCCCTGCCGGAAAATTCTTCCCAGAAAATTTTCCTTCTGTTCAGCCACAATGAATGTATCCGATATCTCCTATTTTTCTAATCTCATTGGCCCAAATTCAATATATCTTCATCATCTTCGTCACTGCTTGGAAAAGCCTTGTTGCAGTCCACAAAACCAAAAGGTTACTGCTGTCCTTTCTTGCCATTGTTCCGCCCTTTCTTTGTGCATTGCATATGCCATATCCCCGCCATGCCCGTGCCATGCCTGAGGCAAGTCTCTGCCGATGTCCGTTCTGTGTGAATTGGGCCTAAGAACAGATTGTAGGTTTATGATCTATTGGTGAGGTTAGGGGTATGCGTTAGAACAGAGGACATTGCTTGAGTAAAATATAAGAAAAAACAGTGATGTGAAATAAATAGCGGGGAACCATCTACCAACATAGTGGGGCGTGGGGTAATTGGGTGGGGGGGGGGGGGGGCAGGATGGCCAACACAGGAGAGCAAAACTTCCGTTTTTATTTCAAAATCTGCGCTTTCACGTGTATTTCAAATATTTTCTTTAAAACTTACCGCACACTGAGTGTAAGTTTGTATAGACTCAAAGTCAGTTATCCAGACTCTGGTTTCAACCAACCTACCTTCTAACAACCTTGAACAGTCGATGCGGGAGGCTGTGAGCAGTGTAATTGATGCCGGATGGCTGGTTGCTTACCAATGGATGCCCAGCCACTGTGGAATCCCAGGCTATGAAAGAACTGATATGCTGGCCAAGCGAGCAAGTGAACTGCCTCCTGCTACTGTACCCAAAACCTTTACACAAGGTGTTGCTGCCAAAAAGCAGATAATTAGGGAGAAGTAAAAACAACTTTTCACTCTGTGCCGCACCACAGTTGAAAAAATGGGAGTCCCTGCTCACAGCACAAATTCCGCCCCAACTCCCATGGAAGGAATTTGTGGCAAACTTTTGCCTTATGATTGGCCATGATTTCTTGCGGATGCACCTGAACAGATTAGGGGTTTTTGCATCCCCCTTATTCCCACTATGCGACCTGCAAGCCACCATGGAAGACAAGCATTTGGAGGAATGCCCCAAACTGACTCCCTACCTGGGTACCGACATCGACTCTCTGTTTACAAAACGGAGTATTTTATACTGGGCAGCACGGAAGGTGCTGGCTTTTTTGCCTCCACCCGGCGAACGATTTAAAAAAAATGAGTGTAAACATGTCAGCTGCATAAGTAAACAGTCTTCTATGAAGACCTACTATAAGACGGAATCAGCGTTATCAAACGTAACAAAAGTGTATTTTACATTGTCAGGAAATGGCGGAAGTGGGCGAACACGCAACGCAGAAGAGTTTTTTGACTTGTTCAGAAGCGGTGGATCCCAAAGGGGTGGGACCAGCAGCCAAGCGCAACAACCTGACTACGTTGGTGGATTCGGTGGGATCAGCTACCCGGCAACAGACTATGGCTACCAAGACTCATTCGTTCCCACAATGGTCTACAACTCCAGCCATCCCAACAATAATTCTGGCGCAGGTAATAGCGTTGAAGATTGAAAAATTCTTCGATTTCCTCTGTAGAACGGTGTAGTCTAGATGGCTCTAAAACATTCCAAACCATTTATTCCTGGATCGTTAGCTATATTTTGGCCTATGTGGAACGAAGAAGTAGCTCTGCTTCTGTACCGTTTTTTACCGCTATTCGTATCATCTTATTAGTTTGATCTTCTTATCATTTGACAACATTTATTTGGTACTTAGCTCAAATCCATTTTTTCATCAGTGTTCTGGTCTTTATCTTCTCCTTGAACATGCAGAATATTAGCTACTGAACATCGCAACATTGCAGAATATCATAGCTTATAAATCATCACTCAAAGATATTCTATTTGAAACGGCCAACATTGACATTCCTGTCCAAATGTTGTAAGTGAACATTTACTTTGTTCAAAATTCACTCTGAAAGTCCGAATAAAGCTGTTAGAATTTGATTGTTCCTGTGAAATTTGTTTGGGACTCCTTTATTTTCTCGTGTAAATATGTTCTTTTTTCTCAGTGTTATGAAAACTGGCAGAGATCAACTCAAATATACCTACCTCATAAAAACTGAAGCAAATTATTAAAAAATTTGCAATTTGCTATTTCCAGGTAGATCTGGTTTTTTCGAGTAAATTACACACTGCTCACCTCAAAACAGTTTTGAATCTAGGAGATTCTGGCACCTACGTCTTAAATATCCATTAAGTAGAGACTTGGTGGTTAAGTATCTCAACCAAAATTAAAACAGAACTAAAATCACAATGACCTCTAAAAACTTCAGTTTCTTTGAATGGAGAATCTTGAGAGAATTGCTATAGCTGAGATTCTGATGAAGTTTTGGCGATTCTTACTTCATAGTTTGAAAAGTTTGTCATGCAGCATGAGCATTATGAGCAAATTTTCATAAAATGATCGTATTATATTTAACAAGAACTGTTTGGAAATTTGAGCAGTTTTTGTTTTAATCTTTATTCAAATAAAGTTGGAAGGGTTCGCCACAAATGTACTGTTTTGGCAAATTTTTAGTACTTAACTAATTCAACACTTTTAAGCAGGTAAAAAAGAAAAAATGAAAAATCTACTGAGTGGCTAATAACCATTTTTTATTTATATTTTTTGGTGTGCTGAGTTCGGAAATGACAGCCATTTTTGTATTTCACTTTGAATTTTTCAAGATAATATTGCTATCTTTTTGGTTTTTCGAGTTCATGAAGCTTGGAAAATTCATTAAAAAAACTGTACACACCATTCATGGGTGGATTTACATGGATTTTATATATACATTTTCAGCAGAATGGGGCAATGGCCGTGATGGGGTTGTTGCGCCCTCTACCTCTAGAGGACCAGTGACTGATGAAACAATAGCAGTTGGTGGACCCACGACTCAGACCTTCGGCAAAGCTCCGGGTGGCCCATTAGGGACTTTGGGTTCTGGGACACACCCACGCCAGAGTTCCAAGGAGAAAGGGAGCATGCATGGCGGCGGAGCGAGTTTGAACTCTAGTTATGCCAGAAACAATGGAGGTGGCAATGGCGTCAAAAAAGGGTCTGACCGCCTCTACCGGCAACCAGGACGACAAAATCGATCGTAAGCTACTAAATTATTTGATTTTTGGATTCAATTCAATTCAATTTTATTGTATAACGCTTAGGTATTGCAAGGAGTTCCGTAAATACATATTAAAAAATAGCACATGATATCTTGCCTTCATTCCTGCCTCAATAAACAATGTTAGACTTTCACGTATGATGTATCAAATAATTACTTATATAGGTCTACATAATTTACGTATAATAAGTGAGCACTGCATAGTTAACATAGATCACAATCAATAATGCCTACACCACTGCCAAATTTCAATCCCGAGTCATTGCCAACATTTCCAAAGCGGTGTTGATGTTCGTTCTATCTCTTGTAGATTTTCTTCCTCTTCTTGATCTGTTTTCTGGAATTGGGAGGGGACAGAGGAGGAGTATTCAGATTAATCTCCCTTTTGACGCAGTAGATGTAGAATCCTCCAACGTAATTCGTCTATAGTGAATGATAAGTTTTTTTCTATCAACCAGTACCTAGTTCATCTCCAAACCAAGACAGCCTGCGTCCCATCTTTTCTTGCTTGAAACAACTTGGGCAAGAGATGCTTCCTAAATTCCTGTGTTCGTCTGTTGTAGAACTTGGATGTATTAAATTGGGATCCCTTGAACTTGTAAATGTTCTGGCGTACTTTAGATTTAGAGAAATTATTATCAAAATGAATGTGAACGTCTACTTCCAGAAGGTTGGATGGTGCCTAAACGTCTAACACCTGTAACTTCATATTCCTCAAGAACGCAATTCTATTCCGTTCTAAAACTTTCCATCACCTTCCTCTTGAGAATATTCACGTTTTCTTTCCCTTCTAGAACGTTATGAAGAATAAGATCGTTTCCGTGTGCCGGCTCTGTTTTGTATTATTATTTTTTAGATAATGCTAGATTTTCTTCTATACTGTCAATAAGGGCTCAAGTCATAGGGCCTCTCGACTGGATTGAATTGAATTGAACCATAGTTAGCTAGTCCAACAATGGGAGTGGTTCACTAGCGTTGATTGATTAAAACCAGGTATTGCGTGTTTGTAGGTCAAACGGTGGTGGTACGGTTTTCTACAACCAAGGCGGAGGTGCTGTTAACGGATTTCCATCTAATGACCGAGTGGATTCCCGTCGAGGAGGGAAAGGAGTATCAGTTGGAGGCTCGATGGGTGCTGAGCGGAAAGAGCCCACCTGGGAAGCCAAAAGTCTTGGAAGACAGCAGTTGTTGAATGAAGCTGCGGCGATACTCCGCGGCAAAACACCAGGTGAGTTTTAGATGTATATTTTTCAATCAGTATCATAAAATCAGCGCTAATAAAGTTCTCAACTTGTGTTCAAGTTTGACAAAGCCAAATGTTGGTGGAAACCAGGGGGATTTAGTTCTGTATGGGTCCCAACTTTCAAACTGCTACAACTCGCCTATATTTTGGTGGTTTCCAAAAGTTAATTAGTGATCAAGAAACTTCAAAAACTGATTTTTACCGCATTTTCTTTAAAAAAAAAGGAAAAATGAGCTATTGTGCTCATTTTGTCCTTTGATGTATTTATGTATGTCCTCTCAAATTCCTTTTAAATGCCACTTCGTGACTTCCGATTTTGATGAAACTTGTTATGGATGTAATCTGTAACAAGGCGAGAATAAAGATGTATCAGGGGCCGCTGACGCATGAGAGATCATTGATCAGCAGAGTGAACTCCAAATCCATTTTGTCTCCTATTCAACGCAGGAAGGTGAAAATTGTGAGGGAGGCTCAAGGGAGAATGCTGAAGACGACTGAGAGGTCATTGATCAGCTGAATGAGCTCCAACGCCATTTTGTCTTATATTCAACGCAAGAAGCGTCTATTTCATGCAGATCTCCTTACTAGAAAATGCACTTTGTGAGCACTGTTCTATTTTTTTTAAGCCTGTTTATTGCTCATTAGTAATTAGTGAAATCGCAGTTTTAAAAAATTGGGGACTCATATGGAACTATTTTCTTAGTGAAAAAGTTCCGCATTGGTCCCTGCGCTATTTTTGAGCATAACTCTAACTATAACATAAGTATTACTGATGGGACTTTCGGGAAGTATGAGGATAATAGGTGCAAGAACAATGAACGATTTATTAGAAAAAACTAGATACCACACGCTTAAATCTCACATTACATCACACAAGAGGGAGGTGGGACGAGGATACCTATGACGCTACTTCCACAGCCAACATGAGCGTAAATCAAATACTCTTCCAGCAGGGTCTGCCGCGTAGAAGTGCCAAAGCGTTTTTATCCCCTTATGATTGTGGATAAAAACCAGATGCTCTCGGAAAACCAAGATTCAGCTTGTTGTAAAAGCGCTAATAGAGTGTGGCCGTTGATCTGTGACTATATTCCTTTGGTAAAAAATAATTATTTGGACTAATGGATTAGAAGGATGGAATGTTTAGTGGTATGGACGCTTCAAAGCTCTCATCTCGAAAATAAAAATTTATTGTAGATTATTTGGTCAAATAGTTCAGAATAGGATGTGATTGGGGAAAAAAAAGTCGTGCTTTCGCTTTTAAACTTCATCGTTTGATGGAACAGTTACACATTCACTTTGATAGAAATTTGAAGCTGAGATGAAATTACTACTCATATTATCACATCCTAATCGCTCAACATTCGATGTTATTGTATACTAGCCATTCCGGCTAGCTTCGCTCCCCTCCATGTCCAGCCGACCGCCCATTAGGTTGCTCGCTTCTCTCGCAAGGTTCTTTATACATGCGATGGTCTTTTACCCCCCCCCCCCCCCCATTCAGGTGTATTACAATTGAAACGTGTTGGGGATGTTGCTTGCTTTACTCGCAAACGGTAGATCAGTAAGGGTAGGGTTAACGTGTGCTGGGGATATTGCTGGCTCGGTATGGCTGTATAGGTGTAGGAAAACTCTCGTTGAAATCCGATGTATGTAGGGAATGTTGCTCGCTTCGCTCGCTCGATATGGCTGAATATGTGTAGGAAAAACCCCATCTATCATTCTGTTGAAATGTCTTTCAAACGGAAAGGTTCCATCCTTCAAGAGATTCCTCTTCAGGTAAAAAGGGCCTGTGCCACAACATTCTGAAACGGACGGCTCAATTAACTTTTCATTTTAGTCGCTTTGCCTCCCTTCCCCTCGCATGTTGTCCCACTTCCCGTCACTTTTTTTGATATCCGATTCCGGATTCAGATTCGGCGGAATCGAAGCTGTATTTTGCTCGCAAAGACCGTCCAGAAAAATGTCTCTTTATGGGGTATATTTTAATGGAAAAAAAAAAAAAAAAAAACCAAGTGTTTTGTCAAATTTTTGGAGAAAACGGGTCCTTACCCTTTCATTTTTTTGACGCATTTCCTGATACTTTTTTCGCAATCCGATAGCGCCGTCGTCTTCCTCGTACAAAAACCTACGAAACCGGTATTCATCCAGTCGGCGGTCGACATTGAAGAGTCCACGCCTGTTGAAAATATTATCCCATGATTAGGACGAGACCCTGGGTGAAAACGACGGGAAATGAAACATAAAAACCACAAGTCTAGTTTGGTCAATTCAAGAAAACCCTCGAATAAATTATTCACTAGACAACAAACAACACTTCATATATATATGTGTGTGTGTGTGTGTGTGTGTGTGTGTGTGTTTGCGCCACGGAGTTACACGAGTTGGGCATCTCGGCAGGAGTACTCCGTGGTATCACCACCCGCGTCCTGAGGGGATCTTACTTGAACTGGTGGTCATTTTATAGGGGCACTTCCTTTCATCCCATTCTTCCTCCTCGTCCTACAACTTCCCTTATCCCTAGAGCCGGCGTCGGGTAAACCTGGGCGCCCTCCCCACTTTTTTATTTTATTTGTTTATTTTTCAATTTAATGGCGTGCCCCCTCCGTCTTTGAGGGGAGGTTAATTAAAAAAAAAAGTGTGTGTGCGTGTGCGCGTGCGTGTGTGTGTATGTATATATATATATAATTTTAAAATTTAGGATTGTATTCGTTGATGTACGAAATGGATATTTAGGGAGCCCCGCCCTCTTCCTCCCAATTTTTAAATTTTGAAGCCACCTAAATAGCTCAATTTTTCTTTGAAAATTTGTAAAAATGACCAAAAACAGTATTTGATTTTGATATTTTTTGCCAGTCAAATCTGAAGTTCGGTCAGGGAAATGTTAGGGAAAGTTCAAATTTCCATTTCGTGGCCACCCTGTTTTGGAGACCACCAAAATTTAGGAGAGTTGAAGAGGCTTGAAATTGGGAAAAATAGGAGCTACCCACCAATCACAAGTGTTTTTGATATCGGTCAAACTCGAAGCAAAATTTATATTTGGTTCATGTCTTGTTTACCAGGAACTGCAGGCATGATGGATCGCAAGCCAACTGATTTGAGCTGCGAAGGCCCCATCGGCGATGGGCCAGACGACGTGAGAAGTATGAAGAACTCGCTCTCATACAATAAATCATCACATTCCTCATACAACCACAGCTATGTCAGCGGCAACGGTGGTAGGCGCAATGGGAGTGGATTTCAAAATAAACCGTAAGCTCAACAATAACCACAATGCTTCTGCTTATATTTTGATGATTTGCTGCTTATAATTCGAGTGAATTTTGAAGATAACGAACTATTAAGGTGTGCTAAAATGTGAATGTACTATCATCAATATTGTGGCCGCCTATTATATTTATTGGGTGCTTTGCTATTGAACTCTAAGGGCGGAATTCACAGTCAGGAATCGAGTTTGAGTGAGCCCCTGAGTGTATCGATAAGGGGATTTTTGTGACATGATTTGTGGGCGACCCTGAGGGCGCACCGAGTTGGCTTTCCAATGCTCAATCAACGGGATTCATTAACCAAAAAAAAAAAAAAAAAAAAAGGTGCACCCTCAACTCAACGGTGCAATAAAACCTGAGTGCCGACAGAAGGTCACTTGAGTGTGTCAACTGATAACGTTCATTATTATTTCCATAGGTCCCTACTAGTTATGGAGTATATGTCGTTTATTTTGTTTGGAGTAGTTTTTTTATTAATCGTTGATGAATGATTAAGCGGGGTACCACTATGTGCAATACCAATTGCCCTGATATAAGATAATATGTATACGAAGGACCACTAGAAAACTGGAAAGATATGGTAAGCTAAATAAGAAGGCTGCTGTGACAGGTTGTAAAGATTCGTGCATTATAATTAATTTTGGCTACTAGTTTAGTTGAAAAATGTCCAAAACCTACCTGCCTAACCCTAATCTTTGGCCAGAGAGGTATCTAACCGTTTAATCCAGTTTAGATGATCCAAAATCCCAAATCGAGCCCAGGCAAGCAAATGGACCACCTGGTAGGCAGCAATAATTTGTCCAGAGTAATTATCGGACCAGAAGACTTCACCGGCGATATACGCTGCAGTCTCATGAGAGAAAACTCACTTGAGAATTAAAATATAACCAGGGAGAGCGGCAACGGATCGTATAAACGGTTTCTTGGCTTTGAATGATAAAAAAGTTCGAACCACTTGTTGAACGGCAAACTTTAAAAAAAAGTAATGTCCTAATCTACGGACTTATCGCCAAAACTCAGGAAGCCAGGATAGATCTAGTGTGGTTTTCTAGCGTTTTCCGTAGATCTCCCGAGACGCAGGTATGGCAAAACGCCGTGAAGTAGTGACGCCATCAGGTGGATAGGTAGTTGCAGAAGATAAGTTGCCAATGTGCGAACGGTAGAATGTTCAATAAAGCCTTATTTTATTTTATTATAACAATAATTCCTTCAAATTATGTGACAAAAGAAAACATATTCTATTAACAGGAAATATAAATGTGCCTAAAGAATTGAAGGAACTGCAGGCAGTATCACTAATGGTTGGGACACTTGCCTATCAATGATAAGAACCTGCTAAAAGGCTATGATTGGAAAAACAAATGCAATGTCAACAAAATGAGTGGCAGAACAGTGATTCCGCATTGAAAAGTGCGATTTTCCTTCAATTCAAAATATGTTAACAGATAAGGTTAGTGAATGTATTGTAGCTAGTGATTGTGAGTCATCAATTCAGCAACAGGTACGTCAAAACTGTTCAGCTGATTTCAAAGATGCGAATGAAAGGTTTGCAATAACGAAGAAGTGGGCGAAGAGTAGACCAATTATATTGGAAAACAGCGACACACGAGAGTGGGTATCTAATAAATCCCATTCGAAGATTACACAATCATCAACGAAATATTCGCAGACTATTCCAATTTGTGAAAGAGACAGTCTTGGACAACTATCATGTATGAGCCTAAAATAGAGGATTTATAACCACCACAACTGAAAGTGCTGGTCGCTCTTCGATTTTATGCAATCTCTACATACCAATTTTGTAGTGCCTGTTTTTCCGATTCATCTTGGTTTGTGGAATGAGTAGGTACCTGACTCCAATTTACCAGGAAAGCGCAATCAATGAGAATTCTAAGAAAATGCGATTGCATGATGATTGATATCCCAAAGCCTTCTTTTGTCAAACAGTCTCATTATATCTATTACTTATTATTTTCAACCATCTCTATTCTTCAAAACTAACTGGTGAATCTTTATCTTCACATATTCCCACTTCCTTTCTGCTAAATCGTCACAAGTCTACACACTAATTCTCAGCTTTAAAATGACAAGGAACAAGGATTTAGCTGTGGCACCCTGATCCGGTCAGGATGACCAATGGCTTTCGTCTTTGACTAATAAGTCCCATGTCCTGTCTCACCATGGTACAAGGTTAACATCACAAAAAGCAAAAATAAAGAAAAGAGTAATCTTCCAGAACTGTTATCTACCAGTGCTGAATGCGAGTGGGAAGTTTCCCCCTCAAACCAGGGACACTTTCCCTACAACCTGCTTTCAAAACTGCCAGCTTAAGTTTAAAAAGCGATGTGTGTCCTCTGAATGCACTGCCAAACCCACGTAATCTGAGTGTGCCCCTAACCGCAACCTGAACCAACCCTCCAACTGTGAATTCTTACTGGTGAGTGGAGGGTGACCCTCCATTCAGATTAGTGTGAGTGTACACTCACTCAGGCTTTGTCTATGAATTCCACCCTTAGACTTTGTTTTTGAAGGAGATCATATAAGTATGATAAATTATAATTGTTTCGTTATATTTACTGTATTCTTCTAACTTTCCGTTAGGAGAGATTCTTGGAAATCCACCAACAGGGAAGACTGGAAGAACCGAAATAGTAACAAAGGTATGACTGTTACTATGTATGCTTATCTTTCATATGACTTGAATTGTGATATGTAACTATTGTTCGTGGTTTGTTGTTAAATTACTCTTTGATTCCTAGGTGATGATAAAGTGACTGCTGATCAGAGGGAGCGACTATCAGAGCAGCTATATAAAGGGACCTTGGAATGTTTGGTGTGCTACGACAGGATCAGACAGTCTGAGCGAGTATGGTCTTGCAACAACTGCCACCACGTTCTTCACCTGGGATGCATCGTCAAATGGGTCAATTCGTCCACTGAGGCCACTGGTGGAGGTAAGCTGTCGAAGATTTGTGTTTTTGATGTACGATTTCTTCTTGTTCAAGACAATTTTTAATCAACTTCAACTGCTGTTGATTGCTCGCATTTCTCGTTTGCAGAAAGTGGTTGGCGTTGTCCAGCTTGTCAGAACGTTACGCAAAACATTCCAACAGAGTACAAGTGCATGTGCGGCAAAGTCACTGATCCACAGTGGGTAAGCATACTAATTTTCTAGATGACATACATTTTAATATAGTAGCTTCGACAGTTAATATGGTAGTACGTCAGGGATTGTAAACGTCTTTTTGTTTGAAATGTTTTTCATTTTTGGACTATTTCGCTTCCTCACTACCGAAGGTGAAGAAAGACGTCGAAAAAATGTGTGTTCTCCAAAATCAAAATTTCGCGATTGGTGGAGTAATGACTATAGCGCATGCTCAAAACTAAAATTGAATGACACAGACAAAATTCCGAAACTAGCGGACCCATATTTATGCAATTTTCAGTGATTATGTGGTTTAGCTTCTAGACGGTCCCCTATAAATTTCATTGCCATTGAATTAATAGTGCGGATGCGCGAACGTTGATTTCTTATAATGTCGAGTCCTTATCATCGATTGATCGGGTTTTGTTTGAAGTCGAGAGGTCATTTGGTCCAGGATAATGTACTTGAATTTTATCGCATTTCCTTGAATACCAGGTAATTATTGCGCATACTCAAAACCAATGGGTGGCACTTGGAGAATAATGAATCGATTTTGATGAAATTTTCAATTATTGGGTGGGTTAACCTTTAGACAATTTCCACACATGCAAACATGAATAATTATAGCCTAAATTTGCATTCTTGCATGCGTTCACATGTATTTGATACTGTTGCACTTAGCATTCAATGATTCCGACTCGTACTTCGTTCATCAACTAATTCTATTCATACATGTTACTTTGTTGTCTCAAGGTGCGTGGTGAGACGCCGCATTGCTGTGGGCAAGTTTGTGGGAAGCGGAAGGACTGCCCCCACGGATGTACTCTTCTCTGTCACCCTGGAGCCTGTCCCCCGTGTTGTGCTAGTATAGACCGGACATGCGGCTGCGGCCGAACGTCACGCATTGTCATATGTTCGTCGTCTGTCACGTTCGATTGTGAAGACGTGTGTGGTCGAGCGCTCAACTGCGGGCTCCATCCGTGTACCTCCAGTTGCCATCAGGGACCCTGCGCCCCCTGTGACAAAACGATTCATCAAAGTACGTTAGACAAGACTTAGTGCAGACTAGTTGCCTTAACCTATTTACAATATAAAAAAAAAAAAAAGGAATTTTCTACCGAGATTACTGTTGTGATGGATAAGAGTAGTTTCGCCTTCTCGGTTCTTGCAAACGTTACATCTAAAGGGATGCTCCTGGCCTGTTAGCGTTCAGGTTATCCTCTGGATGTAGCAGGTTAATCGCCTCTCCCATTTGAAGGAGTAAACTCCTCTCTATCCATCACCTCTCATTGTCACGCTGTACAGTTTCTCTATCCCAACCAGTAATACGCTCCCAACTTGTTAACCCATTCCAGACCGATGGGATTATATGATCCCATTTTAGACTTGTTAACCCATTAAATTTGATCCTATGCTGCGTAGTTGGAAGAAAGATCAAAGAAAGGGCTGGCCTACAGCTAAGGAAGGTACAATGTTCTTCTCCTCAGTGTGAATGTCTTCAGTTGGACCTTGACCAGGTTTTCAGTTGTTGACAAGGTTTTTTCTTTCTTGTAATTTTCGGAAACAAAAATATTCGTGACGTTTCTTTATTAGGCAAATTATAACTTAACAAAAAAAAAAAAAAAAACCTTTACAAATTTTGAATTCTATATTTCGAATTTTGTCTCTCTAAAGAAGAGAGAAATGTTGGAGATAATAAAAACCAATTTGAAGGATAGAAAGGCCTTTTTTTGTAAAGTTAAAAACTAATATCCGTGGTCTGCCTCGTAAGTCACGCATTAAGGTCCGGTGTTACTTAGAAAGGGTGTTCTCAAATAAACAACCGATTTCCACCGTAAATATTATAAATATATTTAGCTAATGAAATTAAATGGACTGTATAAAATGTTTACATACATCTCAAGCCTTATGAAGAGAAAATAAACTAGGTGCTCCTAACAACCATACAGAGTTATGTATAATTTAATGCTAGTTAATATCTGCTGTCAAATTTATGATTTAATGTGCCTTGTGCCTCTGGTCTGGGATTGCGCTGTACTAACTAAAATTTCCCTGGATATATATATATATATATATATATATATATATATATATATATATATATATATATATATAATTATATATAAAACTGATATCTCTGACCCGATTTGATGCGGAAATGGGATGTTCAATATCGGATTTGCACATCCGGGAAATGTGGATATGGTCCTGATATAGTGACACCTGGATTAGACGAATGACAGAGGGGTTCCCAAAAGCCAGTAGCTGCAAATAAATCAAAATTGTTAGGTGCTGACATCACGTGGACGATGGAGGAGCACAAGACCCCAACTTCGATGGGTTGGTAAAGGCACTTGCATCGTTGCTCGAAGTATATAGAACGAAGAATCATTATAGGATTTCCTGTTCTTCTTCGAAGATCCTGCCGGCACCAGAGACGATTGTCTTCAAACCAGACAAAGAGGGGAAGGTCACTCTTCTAGAAAAACGTGGTTTGTGAAAACCAATCGACCTGTTTAAAAGAACGGATAGATTGTTGGTGATAGAGGACAACCTCAACGTGAGAACGCTGTAGACTGATTGGAGTGGTGGCAGGTCTGGGTGGTGAAGCGTGATGGGAACTTGATATATAGACTCACTATGGACGGGGGGGATGGGTTAGAGATATAAACAAACATGAATAACACTTGTACAGCGGGAACCTCTGGAGCCTATTTCATAAAACAAGTTGTAAGTGTACAAGTTAACAAGTCCAGGTACTTGTAATGCACGATAAACTAGAACAAGTGTTTCACCAAAACAAAGAGTACAGGTGTAGAAAAGTCACACTTGTAGAAGCTAAGTTTGCAAGTGTAGCACAAAAGAAAAATGGCGTGTGGGGACAAACGAAATAAACAACGTCAAGCGGTATGCCGAAATTGAAGATTTGTCAGCGAATCATAATATAAAAACGGTGTTAAGTACACGATAGGTTGTTTATCGTACATGACAAGGTGTAATGATTGGAAGACAGACAAATTGTAAACTGAAAATTGGAGAAAGTCTGTATTTGGTTTCAGCTTATTCATAATCGGATTTTTCTCCTTCATTCAGCAGAAATGATTAATCAATTCATCAAGTCTTAATGCTGCTAGGTTAGGAATGTCATCTGTAACTTCGAGATGATCTTCACACTTCACTTTGTTCTTCAATGAGAGGGAGTTAAATCCTCAATACCTGATCAGGAAAAATTGCACAGGGTCACGCACCATATGAATCTTTCAAGGGTCTCGGAAGACATCCTAAATCTCGTTAAACTCAAAAATACCCCTGAAAAAAGCCTTTATTCATGACCGAAAAAATCTTTAGCGTCTTCTATGCTGAATGCTTCTTTCTTGACTGTATTCTTCAGCAGATGATTCCCGCATATTAAACACCGAAAATTTGTCCACTTACATTGCTAGAAAATAACAAGTTTACAGGTGAACGGACGTAGGTTAAAAATTTAAAAATTTTTAAAAATCGGCCATTTTGTACAACTGTAAAACGTTGACTTGTTTAAAATGATGGGGAAACACTTGTAACTTGTCCTAATTCGTCTGTACACTTGTTAATTTTCACATTGAATTACAAGTCTTCACTTGTACCTTTATAAAACGCTTGCACACTCATTTTTTACAACTTGTACATAAAATCAGCTTGTAACTTGTCACTTGTTGCTTTATGAAATAGGCCCCTGGTGTTGAATGTGTTAAAGATAGGAACATTGCCATGAGGTGAGTAATCTCAATAAAGCTAAACGAAACAGCAGTTGAAGCAGTTGCTTTGCGGGAAATGTTTCATGTAGGAAGAAGTTTGTAGCTTGGTCAATGTATACACCATACCAATTGGTTGAAATGGCGTTTTTAATTGTATTTCAGAGTGTCACTGCGGAAGGGCTGAGCGGGACCTGGCTTGTGACGGGCACACGGTCCCACCAGAGATGGGTGGCCCTACATCGTACTCCTGCGGCTCCAACTGTCCCCATAACCTCTCTTGTGAGAAGCATCCGTGCCACAAGACTTGCCATTCTCCGCCCTGCCCCCCTTGCCCGTTGTCGCCGTCCGTCCTCGTCAAATGCCAGTGTGGGAAGGAGGACGTTCCGCCAGGATCGCGATCTTCCTGTGAAGATCCAGTCGTTCTCTGCGGGTCGATTTGTGATAAAGTGCTTAGTTGTGGCCAACCTGGTAAGGATAAGTTTTCAATACTGTTAAGGAGATAAGTTGGTGTGGTGTTGGGCCAGTTTCACCAATCTGAACTAACGTGCCATCAACTTGACCAAACGGTAACGAAAGACCGGCGATTAAGAGGGGCATTAAGGGATCATCTTTCACCACATTAAAGTCAGACGTCAAAGTTATTACCCCCATGGCTGGTTATAGTTGGTTTGGTCAAGTTAACGACCAAACGTTTCATTATGTCCATCAATCGTGGAACATTTGTCCATTTTGGACAGAAAAGTGGCTTCCCAGAGCTTGGAATCATGATTTAAACAATTTCAACAGCAGTTTCATATCGAATTCTGATCGCGATTAGGAGTTGATATTTTTTCTGAATTGAACCACTGAAAATTAACCATTAATTTTGAATATACATTTAATTGAGAGTGAGAGTAAAAACCACTAGGTCCCTGGGCTCGAAAATCTTTTTAAATGAGGAACCCGTGAAGTGAAGTGAAATTAAACATATTTATCTTTCTACTGTCTTAGTGGCCTTAAACAGTAGATCTTCCGGTACTGGAAGGTATCATACCTACATTCCATGAAATTCAAATGTAGGAGGATACTATTTGATGGAATGGTTGTAACAGAAAACTATAGAAATTTCATGAGATAAGAAGTAAATACTTGCAAATCTCTACTTCTCAATAGGAAACTTATAAATCGAGTTATCAAACTTAGTTTGGTACCTACCTAGGTAGTAAGTTACTAATCTATGCCAGATGAGTCAAAGCACTTTGGCAACATCGGTTTTCATCTAGCTCTAGGGAATAATTCTTTCCTTATGACTCGAAGTCATTGTAACTTACAAACATTCAAAATGAGCAAACAAAACAAGTTGTAGAGCCGCCTATAAGAGCTTAGTGATCTCAAATTTCTTGTCTACTTTTTCAACTATATACCGTATCAATAAAAAGCAACATTTCAAATTTCCCGTGCAAAAGCTCGTTTCGGATTAATATCAAAGAAGCATGAAACGGCAGCAGTATAATACGTTATGTAGTTGAAAAAGTAGACAAGAAATCAGAGATCACTAAGCAGCTCTTATGGGCGGCTCTACAACCTGTTTTGTTTGCTCATTTTGAATGTTATTCAAGTTACAATGACCTCAAGTCATAAGAAAAAGAATTTTTCTCTAGAGCTAGATGATAACCGATGTTGCCAAAGTGCTATGACTCATCCAGCATAGATTAGTAACTTACCACCTTGTTAGGTAGGTACCTAACCAAATTTGATAATCCGATTTTTACGTTTCCTATTGAGAAGTAGAGATTTTAATGTATTTACTTCTTATCGTATCATAGTTTTCTGTAGTAACCCTTCCATCAACTAGTATCCTTCTACATACGAATTTCATGGAATGTAGGAACAATACCTCCAATACCGGAAGATCTACTGGTAAGGCCACCAAAAGGGTAGAAAGATGAATACGTTTTATTTCACTTCACTTCACAGGTTCCTCATTTAAGAAGATTTTCGAGCGCAGGTACCTAGTGGTTTTTACTCTCTCATTTAAATGAATATTCAAAATTAATCGCGATAATAATTCGATAAAAACCCGCTGTTGAAGTGGTTTAGGTTATGATTCCAAGCTCCGGGGAGCCACTTTTCTGCCCAATATGGACGAATGTTCCATGATTGATGGACAAAATGAAACGTTTCGTTGTTAACTTAAACAAACCATAACCAGCCTCGTGGGTGATTACTTAAGCTTCGTTCTCAGTGTGCGTTCTGCCAGTTTGGGACGGTTCTGGGCAAGTGCAGTCGAGTTTTGTCGTGTGCAGTGCCAGAACGCCCAGTTCCGGAACGCCGAGTTCGGCGTTCAGTGTTTTGCGAACCCAGTTCCAAACGGTTCTGACAGTTTTTTTTTTTTTTTTTTTCACGAAACTCAAATTTTTTCGAGTATACTCCTCAGTCATTGTGGAATTTTTTTTTCATTGCCTTGGGGTAATAAGTTCCATGATTGATGGACAAAATGAAACGTTTCGTTGTTAACTTAAACAAACCATAACCAGCCTCGTGGGTGATTACTTAAGCTTCGTTCTCAGTGTGCGTTCTGCCAGTTTGGGACGGTTCTGGGCAAGTGCAGTCGAGTTTTGTCGTGTGCAGTGCCAGAACGCCCAGTTCCGGAACGCCGAGTTCGGCGTTCAGTGTTTTGCGAACCCAGTTCCAAACGGTTCTGACAGTTTTTTTTACGTAATATTCACTGGCATAATAAGTAATATATTCTAGGGTACTAAAAATATTCTGAAAAGGAGCACCAGAAGATAACACGAGTTGAGTGAGGTTACAAAAAACAACACAGGTTATTCCACTTCCAAGTTCTGAAGTGGTTCGCAGTGCAGAACGCGGTTCCACAAGTCCCGGAACGCCCCTGGATTTCCCGTCCCAGTTCTGATGAGTTCGAGAACTGTCAGAAAGCGCACTGAGAACGAAGCTTTTGATGTCTGAATTTACGTGGTGGAAAGATAATTCCTTAACGCTGCTCTTACTCATTCGTCTCTCATTACCGTTAAGTTGATCGGTGAAACTGGCCCTATGTCTTTGTACCCATCGGATTTGACAGGTGGTTATTTATTTTCTAGGTCCTCTACGGGAATATTATCGATTTTATTTGGTAATTAAAAGACTGCGTTGTTGAGGCAAGATGGACGTGTTCTGCTTGAACTAAATTTCTTATTGTATTGGATGTTATTTATAATTTCGTTGTACCTTGTTGTAGAAGATCGTCACAGGTGTAAAGCGAAATGCCACGAAGGGCCTTGCCCACCTTGCGATGGAGTCACTTCCGTTCTCTGCCGGTGTCATGCAATGGCAAAAGACATTGATTGTAAGGACCTGACTGGAAATCCTGAAGACACCAAGTGTCAAAAGAGGTGCACCAAGGTGCGTTTGCTTCTTGAAAATCAATAAATTACTGCTTACAAAAATCTTTTGAACATAGTACTTTTTTTAGGATATCAATTGGTACTGATCAGGTTAGTCCTGTGTTTAAAGGACTGGGGTAATGGCTGTTGTCGTGAATGCAAAACCGAGCAAGATAGTCAATGGGAAACTTGTGCAAAATAATTTGAACAAATTATTATCTGACTAGATTTTGACAATAGGGCATGTGGGATGCCACAGTCGAAGTATGTTTAGCGCTGATACGATTAAAACCATTCCCAGATCACTAAGATTCATAATTAAGTGAGAAAAATCGATTTTTAGGTGAAAAATGCCCAAAATTAACCAAATTTTGACAATAAGGCATGTGGGGAGCCACAGTTGAAGTATTTTTCAGTACTGAATCGATTGTGATGACTCCCAGATCTCTAAGATTCACAAATAAATGAAAAAAAATCTATTTTTAGGTGAAAAATGCTCATAATTGACCAAATTTACTAGTTTGGCTGCATTTTCTAACATTTCCTTTGCGGTCTCGTCCCACAGCTGTCCCCACAGTTTTATTCAGGACATGGTTGGCCTCAATGATCAGAATTTAAGTGCCTAATTCAATGTTATCCATAACTTTTCTTTGTAAATTCGCTCGATTAGTCATGCTGCACGACTGAGTATTCTTGTATTAATTGATGGTATTATTCCTTTCAGAAACGTAATTGTGGGAAGCACAAGTGCAATCAACAGTGTTGCATAGAAGTCGACCACATCTGTCCTCTGGTGTGCAATAAAACTTTGAGCTGTGGCCAGCACAAGTGCGAACGCTTGTGTCACAAGGGTCATTGCCCCCCCTGCCTTTCTGCTAGTAAGTAATAACTTTCACATTTGGTTCCTTTGTAACCAAATCTAGCTGTTAGGGTTTGAAAGGATTTTGGTCCAGATTCTTCGAATTTTATGGCTAGAAGAACAGTTATTGAAATAGTAATTATTTATTAAAGGTTCAGAAAACATTATGCGAATCATTACTGAGAGGCTTTTTATTTTAGTATTAGATTGCCCTCTTTCTCTGATCAATGGTCTAACCATGATCTTGGATTAAGCAAATATGGTGGCCTGCAGAGCAAATCGTAAATAGGTATGGAAACTTTTTCGAGAACACACTAAACTTAATATTGAGTTAGAATGTTTTTCAGTAGCTAGATATGTTTTTGTTACCTTTCTGTAAAAATTGCCTCGTTTATACTAGAACCACTTTATTTCTGCATAATAGGTACATGTCAAAAACGCCTGGTGTTGTTGGCCTTGCTCTATGGAGCCCCAACTTCCAAGTCACTAGACGCCTACCACCTGCATCTGTGCTCACAGCAGAGCTGTGGGAAGCTGGGTTGGCTAGCTGTTCGACACTGCCAGCTATTGGGAGTTTGAAATTATGTGATCTGTAGTGACTCACTGAGTACCATCGAGGCGATTAGGGACACAAACATATTCATTATGATCCCCTAATACAAAGCCTGTGTGTTTCACTACACCGAGCCAAACATTAGGCACAAACATAACTTTTATGTGGATGCCAAGCCATGAAGGTATTCACGGCAATGATTGTGCTGATGCCCTAGCAAGGAGAGCCATTGGTGATGACTCCATCAAAATGTTGCCTATGCGCTTCGAGGATCAAATCTCCTACATCCAGTATGAAGCCAATTCCATCGGGCTTGAGCAATGGCACGGCGAGGTCACTGGTCTGCGTGGAGTCCTTCAGGGCCTTTGCCTGGTTGATCGTTTCGTGACACACCTTCCAAGGAGGGACCGAATGGTGGTCAATCGGGTAGCCACTGGCCATACCCGTCTTACGGACAACTGCTAGATCCAGTAGCTCGTGATGTTGTGTGTGGGATTTGTGGGGGTGATTTGTCTATCTGCCACTTTTTGGAGGATTGCCCAGCTCTCATGGACCTCAGGGTCCAGCATTCACCCCCTCAGTGGATGGATGTTCTGTCAGGACCAGATAAGGTCCAGTCTCTGCTGGTGTACCTGAGAGCCACTGAGCTTTACAACGAACTGTGATATTCTGATCTGTGATATATTTATTTATTTATGTACATCTAGTCATACCTTTATTTAACTAAGATGTCTAGTATTAATCATTATATATTTATCATTAATATTTATGTATCTGTAAGGATCATCTAGGCATAGTTTAGTTTTTATTATGGGGTATTTTTATCCGCTGAAGGGGTTACAAAGCAGTTATCGCTGTATCCCTTGAGGTAGAGTGCGGCGATGCCTCGTTTTGCGGGTTACTATTTCTCCCCCTCCGATCTGCCAGTGTAGTACGTGATGGCAATCCGTTTAGTGACGGACAGTCAGCATGGCTGGCATTAGAATCGTGCCCGTTGCAGTGTCCTTTTGAAACCCCCCTTTTTGATTGTCGCTAATGACGCTTCCAGGCTTAGACACGGCTCAAATTCTAAAAAAAAAAGTACATGTCCCTGCATAACAAAATTCCACTATAAACTTTGAAAGCTGAACATATTATGCTAAATTTGGAGAGAAAAAATTTATTACTTTTGGTAATCGCTTGTAATTGTAGATAATTATTTCATTTTACCTTTGCTTTATTCTAGGTTTTGAAGAGCTGCACTGTGAGTGTGGCAAATCCGTGCTTTTGCCACCTATTCCTTGTGGGACGCGCGTCCCTGACTGTTCCGAGAAATGCAGTCGGGATCACCCCTGTGGCCACGCTCCTCTCCATAACTGCCACTCCGCCCCCGAATGTCCCCCATGCACAGTGTTCGTCTCCAGGTACTGCCACGGGGCCCATGAGGTGAGGATGTTTCATAAATGTTATATGGTTTGTGAATTGGCAAGAAGGGGGGTCCGATTCACTCGGGTCTCAAGCGGTGACTTCGGGTGACGTCTGAACTTGTACGCTTCCTTGAATCAAACGTCGTTTTCCATGAACCGATTGTCAAAATCCTGACTTATTGCCGATCATGGCGGGGAAATTAGATGGATTATGGAAATCAGATTATTTTCCTACGTAGTGGATAGGTACCAGTAGTCGTTCAAAACGTTAGGCAGTGAGATACTAATGACTCGTACGCACAATAACAAAAAGGAAAGTAGAATAGGCTGTAGAAGATTGCTGGAACTCTGAAAGCGCGACACTGTCAGCCCGTGATGAGTGGCCTCTCCAAGTCGTCTTATCGCATTTGCACTTTCGCACTTGCCAGTATATACAATACGTCTTCATAGCTCTAGAAACAATATCATGACGCTTCATAGCTCTAGAAACAAAAATAGAACGCTGTGAGCTCTCTTGCACAAACAAAGGATGTAAGGAAGTGATCTTATAAAATGACCACCGGTTGAGGTAAGAGACCAAAAGGACACGGATGGTGATACCACGGATCACTACTGGCAAATGCTCAACTCGAGTATCTCCATGGCACTTTCCCTCGCGCCATGACGTTGGTGTTATTGGTTGCCACTCTCTTTAGCTCATTCCTATCATATTTACTTTTCTTGGCCTACCAGGGCTGCCTCTGACAATCTGGACATCCAGGATTATAGCAGAACCATTGAGCTTGTTGGTAAAGGTATCCAGCTCCCCCCAGTCACACAGCTTGTGATATATAGTCTCTCCCTTTCAACATCCCAACCGCTGGACGACAAAGCGCTTGCTATCTGCTTGGCAACCACATTGCGACTCAGAATGCACCCATTGTGAGTCCACTTGATACAAGGTCTCTTTTTTACTGGACAGGCACGGCAGAGGTTTTTCCCAAGATGACCTCTAGTACTCATGCTCAACTGAGGTGTAGGTAGCATGAATATGCCAATAGTCGCAGGCCCCCAATGCTCCGAAGAATATTCCACTCAATGGGAGGAAATGGGGGATTTAGAACGCTCAGAGCTTTTTCCGTCACTAACTATATAGTATGAGGAAGTAAGTGGTTAGACTATATATATAGACTAGTCTATATAGGCTAGTCTATATATATATATATATATATATATATATATATATATATATATATATATATATATATATATATATTATTTTTAGGTATTAGCACCAGTTTCCCACCTAACGGTAACAGGAGACTGCTGATTAAGAGCAGCGTTAAGGAATTATCTTTCACTAGTTAATTCTGACATCAAAGTTATCACACCTGGGGCCGGCGGTTATGGTTTGGTTAAGTTTACGTTAAAATGTTTCATTTTGTCCATCAATCACAGAACATGTGTCCATGTTAGACAGAAAAGTGGCTCCCCAGGGCTGGGAATCATAACGTAAACAACTTCAACAGCGGTTTCTTATCGAATTCTAATCGCAATTAGGAGTTGATTTTCTCTTACTTGAAACACTGAAATTTAAAAGAATAACATTAATTTTGAATATACCTTTATATGGGAGAGAGTTAAAACCACTAGGTACCTAGGCTTGAAATCTTTTTCAATGAGGAACCTGTGAAGTGAAATGCAACAGAAATATCTTCCTACTCTTTTGGTGACCTAAACAGTAGATCTTCCGGTACTGGACGGTGTCATACCAACATTCCAAAAATTCATATGTAGGAGGATACTAGTTGATGGAAAGTTGTGACAGAAAACCTTGGAAATCTCATCAGATGAGTAGTAAATACATACAAATCTCTACTTGTCAAGAGGAAACCTATGAATCAGGAAACCAAACTTGGTTAGGTAGGTTCCAACCAAGGTAGTAAGCCACTAATCTATGCTGGATGAGTCAAAGCAATTTGGCAACATGGGTTTTCATCTAGCTCTTGAGAATAATTCTTTTCCTTATGACTCGAGGTCTTTGTATCACTTGAATAACATTCAAAATGAGCAAACAAAACAAGTTGAAGAGCTTAGTGGTCTCTTGTCTACTTTTTCAGCTGAAGTACTGCTGGCATACTTCTTTGATATTAATACGAAACGATCTTGTGTATGGGAAATTATAAATGTTGCGACTTATTGAAAACATTCCATGGGGGAGGAGGTTATGTGATTGAACATTCTTTTTCTCTAGTGACGTGTGGCCGTTCTTGAAACAAATTTTAACTTAAATTTTTAAAATCATTAAATATTATTATATTTTTGGTAATTAAAATGTGGAAATTGAAGGCTCCGTACACTAGCAACTTGATGATAACCATCCGTTAACCTGTTAATTTCTCGAGGGTTGGGTAATTAATTAATCAGCTTTGGTAATCAGATCATTAAGTTTTGATGGGCGAGTTAACCAACGACGGGTGGTGGTGAAAGAAAAATCGATCTAAAGTTTGAATAACGTCTGGTTAAGACGGTGGGTTGCCCGTGGGCTGTTACGTTTTGGTAGATTATATCCTTTGTTTTCTATCTGATTGAAAAATAGCTAAAGGGATTTCGTTCAGTAATGAGCTCTACATTCGAACCCTGAAGTTTGTACAAATTGATGTTTTTCTTGCATACCTACTCGTATTTCAATCAATTCTAAATACAGGTTCACTACGTTTGTCTATAAGTTGTTTTGAGTGATTCTCAGCTAAAACCTACTCCTGGAGTTCACTCGTCCTGACGTCAGACCTGTAGGGTCATAGTGCTTTGTGATCCTAATTTTGCTAGGATCAGGCTAGGTGTTAGCTAGGTCGCCTGCACCGAGATAGAATGTGGTGAGCTCACGTTTCGGGTTGAGAGGTCTCTCACATTACCGCACAACCGTAACAGTGGCAGTGCTGGGGTAATTTTGTAGTTTTCGGGAGCTTGCTATACAACGGGCCCTTAAGGTCTCCGAAAGCAGATCGGCTGGCGCCTTTCCAACCAAAAGAGCGGGAAATTTGAGTGACTCGAATGTAGTGATACCTAGTGTTAGATGCGCGAACTCTGTCGAATCCAGAAAACGGCTCACTGCTCCGATTTAAAATACAACCAAACGATTTATTCAACTTTCTCAGCCAATAGTTGACTTATTTCAATGATTCTTGCAGCATTCGTTCTATTTTCAAAACCTTAAACAGAAACAGACCTCGAATATAAAATACAAAATTGTTAAATGATATCTAAATTTGAAAATTTCAGAGGCTCGATTCCACGGAGAATTGCAAAACCAGTAGATTGCCTCGACAATCATCAAAATCAGTTCAATATTGACCGAGGCAGTTGAAAAACCCACATATATACCATCCGTCGCCCCCTTTACGCCAATTCTTGATTAACTCAAACTGTGAAATTGGCTCTGGGATTATTAGTAAATAATCTTATGCATTCCTTTTTCGTTTTTTTGTATTGTAATATTTTTTTTTGCTCTCAGTTGAGGAAGACGGTGCCCTGCCACATGGGAGAATACTCTTGTGGGCGGGCTTGCGGCCGATCCCTTCCCTGCGGTCATAAGTGCATCAAAACCTGCCATTCTGACGCGTGCCTTCTGCCTGGCAGCTCTTGCTCGCAGCCCTGCACCGAACCTAGAGAGGGATCTTGTTCTCACCCATGCGCTGCTCCCTGTCATCCGGGGAAACCTTGTCCTCAGAATCACCCTTGCCAAGCAAAGGTACAGTCATTGTGGAATCTTGAGTTACTATAAAATATTCATGCTTTCGCTTAGTTTATTTTAGCTTACATGGCAAACACAGATCTTTGGTCAAGGTTTTGCTTAAAGTCGTTGTTGTACACAAGTGTTTGTTTCAGCTCCCAACTTGCCTGACAAGGCTGAAACGATACAGTTATCACTACGATTGTTACGATCAATAATAATTGATTAATATAATAATAATTATTATTATCAATCATTGAATCATTAAATGGTTAAATATTAATTTATTATTAGATATTAAAGTTTAAGTACTTAAACTTAAATATTTGCTTTCTTCTTGAGCCCCAGCTAAACTTTGGAGGAAGGTAGAACACGCTCCATTTAATATTGCAGCTTCAGGCTGAATAGCAAAGCAATTAGATCCGGATCTCACTCAGCTGATCTGGAGAACTCAAGACTTCTTGATTAGTAGTTTTTAGACGTCTCAAGGGACATCCATTTTAAATTTCAGTTTCATTGGTTAAATAGTAAATACCAGTTAGCTCCAGAGCTCACACATCTGAATTTCGGAGCTCCCGACTTTACGATTCGTCTCTAGCTTTCCCAAGATGCCTCCTTTCCAAATTTCAGCTGCATAGGTTGAATAGCAAAGAAATTAGCTTCGGATCTCACTCATCTGAAGGCACAGCTAGTTTAATTATAGGTTGGCGACCTATAGGTTAACAAACCGTTGGCGGCCAGGTTTGTGATTGGTTTAGTGCGCATGCGTGACCACCACTTAATGTCAAACTGTTGGTAACCAAATCCACACTGCAAACGGGTTTGACTGAAGTAAACCGTCGTGTAACCTCCAACTGCTGTAACCCGCTTTGTAGGCTCGTGCAATCCTTTGAATAGGTAAACATTGGACTTCTTTACTCCTAGAGACTCTGGAGAAAAAACCTTTGTCTCTATTTACTCCTACTCCTTTCAGTCCATGGCCTAGTAAGAACTTAGGTACTAGGTAGGTATGTACTTACTTGGTAATGGAATTCAGTTGACTCCTCGTAGCGTCTGACCAACTCCACAACACTTCTACCCATTCGAAAGTGTTAGACAAAAGTACTACAGTCATTGTACAGGGTCACGGTCGTGTCGAGGAAGTAGGCATTTTTGTGAACGACTCTACTTTCTTCTTTGCCGTTAGAAGAGCAAGAAATATTCACGGGAGAAACAGGTTCTTCAAGATTCCCATTCAACGTCGTCACCAATAAGATTTTCCATATCACACCTCAGAGAGGGAAACTCTTAATTAATAACCGTTGAAATAAAAAGAGGGTAAATACAAAGGCAGAACTTGGTAAACAGTAATAATAATAATAATTCATTTATTTGTAAAGGCCGGATCGGCAATACAATTGTCAACAATTTTAATGAAATTTGAAATAAAATGTAAGCGATCTACAGCTAAAGTTTCGAAAAAAATAAAAAACGAGGCAAAAAACACGCCCGGTAAAAAGAAAATATCAAGGAACAAAGCCCTTCTGAAAAAAGTCCGCCACAGTATGAAGTTCTGCATTCAAATGCTCGACATGCAGATATTCTACGGGTATCTTATCTCTGCTGGCTTATCTTATCATCTTGATGAGCTCCCATTACCCACGCATCTCACAGTGGAATGATTTCATTGGCTACTTCGAGTCACGGTCTGGTGGGGGGCACAAACCGTCAGATCGGTCAGCAGAAATTTCTCTGATTGGTCAAACCGATCCGTAACTTGGTTCAAACTGGTTTGGTGGTCACTGCGAAGGGACCACTGTGGATGCTATACAGTCAAAGATTTCCCCGAATGGGCACTACGAACGCCCCAAACGCCTTTCCACCCGTTTCTTACCAGTTTGATGGTCACTAAAAACAAACCTTATAAATGACTGATTGCAACTAACGAACTGTTCCAGGTTGAAGTGACTTGCGAGTGTGGCAGGAGGAAGGTGACGAGGACCTGCTGCGAGAACAGTTCCGAGTACCAGAGAATTGCGACGTCTCTCCTCGCCGCTAAAATGGCCGATGTCCGACTAGGAAAATCCATTGACACTGCTGACATGACATCCGTAGCTTCCAAAATGTCTCTCAAAACGTGAGTATATCGCTTCCGAGTCTACCTAAAGGTAGCGGACCTTGTCTATTTGTCTGTCTGTCGTGTGTCCACAAATCCTTGTAACAGGCTTATTTCCACAGTTCTCATCCGATTTCGATTAAATGTTCAGGGGATGTGCGGGCTAGGGGGTAGATTCATGGTTCTTGACTCAATACCTCACTCTGCGCATGTGCAAACGTAAATTCTACCAAGCATAATTTCCTCATGCCCTAGTCGTCCGATCTCGCTCAAACTCGGATGATAGTTGGGAAATGACAATTTGATCATCTTGTATCAATTTAACATTATGTACACTGTATTGCGTTCACCTCCACCGGCAGACTCGGTGTTTCTGAAATTATGGTCCACCCTCTCGCATTTCCTTATTTAATTCCGTAAAAAAACGCCATTATTATTATTATTTTTATTATTATTTTTTTTTTTTTTTGTGTGTGAGGAATCCAGGAAAAATACTTACGCCTTCGCCACTGGCGCGCAATCGGCACTAACTTAAATCATTTTTTAATGGGAAATTTCATAAATAAATGACCCATCACTAGATTTTTTCTGTAATTCTGCGCTAAAAATGCAAAAATTGTGAAATACTGAGGTTTTGACGATACTGAATTGCCACCTACCTATAATACATGATTTTGGGGTAATTTTTTGTGCTGAACCACGTAATGATGTTCATTTATTGATATTTGCAACACCAACTTGGGAAAACTCCGATAAATTGGCCAGAACTGTAGTTTTCTTAGTCATTTCCACACTGCATAAAGCTTAGTAAAATGTAGTTTTTTCGGCGTTTTCCCAAGTTGGTGTTGCAAATATCAATAAGTGAACATCATTACGAGGTTCAGCACGAAAAATACCTCCAAATCATGTATTACATGTGGCAATTGGATACCTTGAAAAACTCAGTATTTTACAATTTTTGCGCTTTTAGAGCGGAATCGGCGCCTGTGTACGCCCACTTAAAAAATCGAGTAATGGGTCTTCATGAAATTTCACGTAGAATTCGAATCTGCAATAGAAAATGCTTGTCCCCATTCGAAAAAATGAAGTTAGTGTCGATTGCGCGCAAGTGGCGCTCGCGAAAGTAGTTTATTTATTTATTTATTTATTCACGGCTAGAGCCAATTAAAAAAAAAATTGAATATTACATAATACAGATTAAGTTATTTGAAATAAGACATGATTTACGATAAAAGATTAACAAAAGTAATATGGTACATGAACTAGTATATATACGTTATTATAAATTATAACTGGAATTTTTGAAAATGGATTTAAGAAAGTAAATTGTCGGGTGGCACATGAGTTTAGGCTTAGAGCAAATAGGATAATAAAAGGTATTTTAAAGAAGACAGGGAGACGTTGAAAAAGTCGACTTTGTGACAATAGCTTAGAAAACTATTGGTTTCACGAGGTAGGCGACAGAGGGGACGATTGTATAAATAATTTACGGCGGAAAATGGGACAAAAAACAGAATTGGAGCGTGTGGCATATTGAGGTACATTAATATTAACAAGAGCTAATGAAGAAGGTGTATTGGAATTAGGCCGCCCCAGAGGTGCAATGGGGGCCTAAATCCACACTCATAGAGAGAGAGAGAGAGAGAGAGGAGAGTGACAGTACCATAAGAGATACAACTCGTACTAATAGCATATATGCTATGTTCGGAGAAGATTGGTTTTCCAGTTCTAGGATCACCCATCCATCGCCAAACGTGGGCTTTCGAAAACACGGAAGAAGCGCCCGACGCCCGTTGGGAAACAACGGAGCAACGGCAGCGCATTCCCTTGGATCTCGCGGGAACTGTCACAAAGGGCAGTCCAAGCTGTTGATTAGAAGATTGTGGAGGAATACGATGTTAGCCACAACTCGTCTGTCCTCCAGAGGAGAAACACGGTATTCCAAGCCTAACCTGGAAAAATCGAGGTTTTCGGGAGGTATACACAGCTTATACCGCAGATACCTCAGGAAGCGACGCTGGACCCTTTCCAATTACATTTTGTACACACTATAGTAGGAGACCACACAACTGAGGATAGGTAAAACAAGGGCTTTTTATAAGAGAACTATAGAACTATTATTAGAACTATTATCCTTTGGGGTTAGAAAAATCTCGGGTATTACGCTTGAAAAACCCTGAATACTCTTGAGTAGTTTTTCTGAATTCCTCACAAAAAATATAAAGAATGGGTTGGGCCTATTTTTTTACGCAATCAAATAAGGAAATGCGGGAGGGTGGACCATAACATCTGAAACACCCGGTATCGATGAGTGTTACAGCAATGTTGAAGTAGTTTGAGTGAGGATTGAAATCTGCCTGGACCCTCTTCATTTATTTTGTACGTTAGCCAGTCAACTCTGGTAAAATGAAGTTCAGCCACTATTAATCAACAGGATATTAATTCCTTTGCACAGATTGGAATGCAACGACGAGTGCAAGCTCCAGGAACGAAACCTGAGGCTAGCGATTGGTCTTCAAATCGCCAATCCGGATCTGAGTGCCAAACTGCACCCTCGTTACTCCGAGATGATGAAAGGCTGGGCCAAGAAGGATCGTCGGTTCTGTGAAATGGTCCACGAAAAGCTCGCTCAGCTTGTGCACCTCGCGAAAACCGTAAGTAGTCCATATCAATATTGTAACCAGGGTTGCCAGGTGTCCGGTTTTGGCCCGGACAGTCCGGTTTTTTATCCAGGCGTCCGGGCGAAAATTGAAAGTTGCTCCGGACGCTTAATGTCCAGTTTTCATTGAATGAAAGGAAAATGTCCGGTTTTTTATTTTAAAACTACTTGCCTCCTCACGTGGGACGTTGTGTGGACTCGTCAAGCTGAAAATTGTCCCGAGCATGATAAAACTTCATTCACCCTTTCATACCTTGCCACAACTGAGACCACGTTTTTTCACATTCCTGCTAAAATTAATCTTCCAAGTTTTTATTTTTCAAAACTGTTCATGTTTATGCTGATGTTGTTTCGAGAATCAAAAGACATAATTATTTAAGAAAATTTAACACTAATTCCTAAATATGCTCAAAAGTCAAACTCGGTTGATTTAAAGTGGAGAAACATGGTTTTAATGCAATTAACATGGTTTCTTTGATAAACTCTTACAAATCATATATACCTATCTCTAATATAAATGAAAATTGAGTGACTTAGTTCAATTCAAAATTTGTTCAAAGCTTATCTGAATCCGCCCTTTATAGTCAGCACACGGTATTTATTGGAACATATAGATAATTCAGGTAAATATCAGGTCTCATTTGGCAGGAACATGGTTTCATCAAGAATAATAATAACAATAATATTGTGAATACGTGGTATTTATGACTGTATGATCTTTTAATGAGTAAGTATTTTTAGGAACTAAATCACTCGCGACGAAGTTGTGGAAACCCATTTAAAAAGGAAGTTAGTGAAAAACGTTGTCTATTTCCACGAAAATAGACAAAAATTAGAAAAATAGAAAACTTTTTCGTGGAAATAGACAACGTTTTTCACTAACTTCCGTTTTTAAGTATTTTTAGTCTATACTTTCCCCCATGTCCGGCCTCGAATAGCATATCATCTTCGAAACTTGGAAGACAAAAGGTTTTTAATGGTATCCTTTTAAATCTTATCTTATTTCTTATTATATTTTAAAAATAAAACTGTGTCTGTCTTTCCTATGTATGGCTAAACGGCTGAGAGTGTGTGTGTGTGTGTGTGTGTATGTGTGGGGGGGTCTAGGAGTTGTGGGATCTTTTTGGGTTTGTCCGAAAGGATGCATAAGGAAATTCCAAAGGGGTTTGGTTGTTTAGAATGGCATCAAAGAGTAACGGCGACGAAAACAGGTGAAATGCAAACATTTATGACGATGAACAATGGCGTAAAAAGATATTGGCACTTAAAATACAGAATTATATCGTAGCGCATTTATCCTTGTCGAAAAACAAGAGCGCTCAACCACATACAAAATTTTCCCTGTTTTCGACACCGTTACTCTTTGATGCAGTTCTATGCCGCGTAACCGAGGCGAAAAATGTTAGCCACGAAACTTCCAAGCGTGTAACAGCGTCGAAAGGTGTCGAAAAACAGCCGCTTCGAAATGGATACTATAAAACCTTTTTTCTTCATCGGGCCCAAGCTTTGGGGTAGTTTTTCGTCAATTTTTGCATTTTTCTACGTTATTTTAATACTTTTAGCGAACCTTAGAGAATATTTACGTGAAGGGGGAAATACTGGGTATCACATTTATGTACAGAAAGTGGAAGTCAAGTGAATTGAATCAAAATATATGGCGATGATAGGCGAAAAAACGCGAAAATCGAAGGTTTGTCACCTACTTCAAGTTAATTATACCTTTGAAACTAACCCCCCCCCCCCCCCCCCCCCTCAATCCCTCTTGTAGATTTCATGTAAAGCGTAGATGTCTTGCAGGTTGCCTTCCCAAAGCATCCGTCTGTCTGGTTCTGTATAGAATCCATCCTTCTTCACAATTTCGACGCGGTTCTTCGACGCCACTAACCCTCTCTTGTTTTATACTCGGTTTTTCTTTGTCGCAGTTACACTACCGAGTTTTCGTTTCTGCTACTTCTAAAAGTTTATTCGCCGCTGCTCTTTGACTCCAGTATCTTCCATTTTATGTGCGGTTATTCTTTGATGCGGTTGTACTCTACATTGAGACATTATTTGAAAAACCTCCTTTTTTTACACGGTTATTCATTCAACGTGGCTGTGCGCTCCCGGGGGTTTTCATTTAAAGACCTTGCCTGAGGTTGCGTCGGAGAAATCCTACAGTTCAAACGTAGTTTTCAACAAACCATGCGCCACTTCTAAACTTACGAATATCCGATGAAATCGCAAGAAAATCATTCGCTGCAGTACCAGCTCCCAAGGTAAAACCTGATTTCATTCTCTGGGCTGTCAGCCTTACAAAGTTCCATGTTTGTCCCAAGTTGCGGTTGTGTCCCATTTTAAATCACTTGACTTTACCTTTTCCCTAATGTTAAGGATTTTTCTGATCTTGTTTTTAACTTCTGCATAGAGTTTTCTCATGCCATCTCATTTTTCTTTAGAGCAAACAGAAGAGCCGTGCTCATTCATTCCAGTCTATGGGTTCCGCCAAGCGCCAGTTCATTCATGAATATTGCGAGCACTTCGGAATCGAGTCTGTCGCTTACGATCCTGAACCCAACCGTAACATTGTGGCCACAGCTTGGAAAGATAAGGTAATCTATATCTATAAAAATCAAATTATGTATGTTTATTTGTATGTCCTTTATGCGCGACCAAAATTATGAACCAATTTTGATGCTAATTTTTACTGCATGCCTTTGAATACCAGAAAAAAGATGGGCTGTATAGAAATTTCGCAACTCACCCATTTTAGCCCTAATATCACCATTTTTATTGAAAAAACTCGTTTGCTTCTTGCCTCATTCTAAATGCTTCCCTTTAACAATTTCATTAGATATCATCATGGTGGGTTATAGGCATAAAGGACTTTCGACAACAAATTCAACGATATCAAAACGGTTTTGGTGGGTTGAGCCGAGCATTTTCTATTCGTGAAGATAGATCATCAAAAATTTATATTAAAAACGCCTTATTAACTGCAGCAATACGAACTAAAAACTGATAAAATCGGCTAAGTTCCATCATTAGGTACAAAGTAGGTTTTAAAACTAAAAATAGTCTTGAAGCATTACTAGGATCCGTCAAGGACAAAATCAGTGTTCAGGATAAAAGTGGGGTTTATAACTAAAATGTTCTTGTGGCTACGAATATTGCGGTCAAACTGGTGGGAAATTCTGGGAAAGAATAGACGAGCATCGGGAGGATTTCAGGGCAAATAAGGGTAAGTCTACATTTGCGAAACATCTTAAGGAATCCAATCATGATTACAATTTTTATTTGACAGATAGATAGTTTGTAGAATTTCTTCATTTTTGCCCAAAGGGAAGTATGTTGAATCTACTTAAAAAATTCTAAATGATCAAAGTGACAGATCTGGTAAATGTTTAAATGAGGATATCCCTCAATATATTTCACCTCTGATAAGCTCATTTCTTTAGAGCTTGGAATTATCCCTTCAAACTGTTGAAACCAGTAATTCTTCCCCTCCTTTCACTTCATCTGATTAGCTAACATCCCCCTTCACTTTGCTTGCACTTGATTGGTTGTACCTCCTGCCCCTTTCCTTTCTCTTGACTAATGGGATTCAATCTCCCTTCACCTGTGACTATACGAGTATAAGATGTGTCCTTTCTAATGTGTGTTCAGTTATTGTTTATTGCTGATGATGGCCTAACCTTCGAAGTCGAAAGAAGAAAAAACCCATTACATGGGTGTTGCCGCGTAACCAAACAGTAAATATTTCGGCTCCTGGTAAAACCAGTGATACTTGCGAATACGCAAATCTTGATGGCAAGCCTAGTTATGTTTTTGAACTAATGTAGTCGTAGTGTAGTGCCCGTTAATATGGAGCTAGTCTGCACTATCCACTCGACCAAATACCGTATTTCTTAGTCAGCAGCACTCGAAGAGCCGACCGAATAATTGCAACTACGAGAATGTCGATGTCCGAGTTACATCAGGTAATTCAATGCCTTGACATAATCACAACCAAACTTCAAAAATGCGACTGCATTTTGAAGGAACATAAAAATGTTTTGAATACACAGGTGCATACTCTGTCACAAGAAATTGCTAAAGCCAAGAAACTATCTTGCTCATAATGAAAATTAATAAGAGAATTGACAGTATAGAAGAAAATTTAGCATTATCTGAAAAAAATAATACGAAACAGAACCGGCACACTGACAACAGAAACGATCTTATTCTTCATAACGTTCTAGAAGGGAAAGAAAACGTGAATATTCTCAAGAGGAAGGTGATGGACATTTTTAGAACGGAATTAAATTGCGTTCTTGAGGATTATTAAGTTATAGGTGTAAGACGTTTAGGCACCATCCAACCTTCTAGAAGTAGACCAGTTCACATTCATTTTGATAATAATTTCTCTAAATCTAAAGTACGCCAGAACATTTACAAGTTCAATGGATCACAATTTAATACATCCGAGTTCTACGACGGACAAACATGGGAATTTAGGAAGCATCTCTTGCCCAAGTTGTTTCAAGCAAGAAAAGACGGGGAAGCATGCCGGCTTGATTGGAGATGAACTACTGGTTGATGGAATAAAACTTATCATTCACTGTGGACTAAGTACGTTGGAGGATTCTACATCTACTGGGTCAGAAGTGGAGATTAATCTGAATACTCCTCCTCCGTCCCCTCACAACATTTCCAGAAAACAGGTCAAGAAGAAGATGAAAATCCACAAGAGATTGAACGAACATCAACACCGCTTTGGAAATTTTGGCAATGACTCGGGATTATTATTGAAATTTGGCAGTGGAGTGTAGGCATTATTGATTGTGATCTATGTTAACTATGCAGTGCTCATTTATTATACGTAGTTTATGGAGACCTACGTTTGATACATAATACGTAAAAGTCTAACATTGTTTGTTAAGGCAGAAATGAATGCAAGATATCATGTGCTATTTTTTAATGTGGATTTAAGGAACTCCTTGTAATACCTACGGGTTATACAATAAAATTGAATTGAATTGACCTTAGATGATGATGTGCGGCAGTAGTGTGATGGAAAGTTAATGAACTTACCCTTATTTAAGAAATGCGTAATTTATGAGAACAAGGTATCCAGATAGTTACCTACCTGTATAGCATTTCAGATGTAACTGAATGATATAATAACAAATAAACGCTTTAAAAAACTTTAAATAGTTAAAATATCTTTTTCACACCCATGGGTTACGCTCATTCCTCTCTGATTTCTTTTTTACTTTAGTCAACTCTTACATCCTTTGACAGTTGGTTTTTTATATTTCAGTGTTGGCTCCCGAGTTACTCCCTCATGGAGGTGGTTGCAAGGGAATCTGGTCACCGCAAAGTACCAACTCTCCTCCCCTCGTTGAAGAAAGACGTAACTCCTGCGTAAGTTTTTATTACCTACTCCTTTGCCAATAAATTTCATAATTAGAAGAAAGCAAGGACTGGACGTGACGTCACGTGTAGTTGAAGGGTGATATTGATTTCTGATTTACACCCACTTTCGCCAAAAAGTTATTTAACAGAGATTGGCCAAACTCCAATGAAAATGATCTCGAGGACCAATCCTTGGCGTCTTTCACCAACCCAAAACTCTTTAATATCGCGTTTGGAATAACGGAGATTCCCCAACGGAGTTGAGGGAAAATTGTCGAATAAAATTCGGTAAAAAGTTGGACGATTTGAACACAGAGACAATGAATCAGCTGATGTCACGACCTACTCTACAAGGGATCGCTATTCATCTTCCTAATATAATGTGCTACACCATCTAATATGCGTTGTTCCCCTATCATTCTATTTCACTATTCTTGTTAAAATTCATCAATTTGATTGTAAAAACCATTTCAAACTTACCAGTCCGACGGGAACACCGAAATCTCTTCAACATTGACTGACTTATGAGTGTAACAAGAAAATCACGTTCCCGCATGCCCAGAGCGTACCGCTGATTCAATCATGATGAAAGTAATAGGGGACCATCTAGGGCTAAACCCACACTATTCCTGAAAATTGCATTGAAGTCCAATCGAAATTGTAGTAGTTATGGCTGTGGTGAGGAAATATAGACAGACAAACACTTGCGCATGCGCACAACGTACCGCTGATCCAATCGTGATAAATGTCGTAAAGGACCTTCCCCGCATCATCCCTGAAAATCTGACCGAAATCTCATCAACATTGTGATAGAGTTCCCGTCAGAATCCCAAGGAAAGCGCTGCCGTCGCTCCGTTGTCACCCAACAGGCGTCGGGCGTCTTTACTCATGTTTTCGAAAGGCTGTGTTTGGCGATGAATGGGTGATCCGAGAACCGGAAAACCAATCTACTCCGAACATAGCACATTAATGCTATTAGTAGGAGTGGTATCTCTCTCAGGGATACTGTCACTCTCTCTCTCCCTTTTGCGGATTTTGGGCCCTGTTGCACCTCTGGGGTGCTACCTAAGTCCTTGATAACATTGACGGACTTATGAGTGTAACAAGAAAATCACGTTCGCGCATGCGCAGAGCGTACCGCTGATTCAATCATGATGAAACTAATAGGGGACCATCTAGGGCTAAACCCACACTAATCCTGAACATTTCATTGAAATCCAATCGAAATCGTGGTAGCAATGGCTGTGGCAAGGAAATATAGACTGACAAACTCGCGCATGCGCAGAGCGTACCGCTGATTCAATCATGATGAAACTAATAGGGGACCATCTAGGGCTAAACCCAGTTATGGCTGTGGCAAGGAAATATAGACTGACAAACACTCGCGCATGTGCAGAGCGTACCGCTGATTCAATCATGATGGAACTGATAGGGGACCATCTAGGGCTAAACCCACACTATTCCTGAACATTTCATTGAAATTCAATCGAAATTGTGGTAGTTATGGCTGTGGCAAGGAAATATACATAGACTAACACTCGCGCATGTGCACAGCCTACCGCTGATTCAACCGTGATAAATTGTCGTAAGGGACCTTCCCCGCATCATCCCCGAAAATCTACCAAAATCTCTTCAACATTGACGGACTTATGAGTGTAACAAGAAAATCACGTTCGCGCATGCGCAGAGCGTACCGCTGATTCAATCATGATGGAACTGATAGGGGACCATCTAGGGCTAAACCCACACTAATCCTGAAAATGTCATTGAAATCCAATCGTAATTGTGGAAGTTATGGCTGTGGCAAGGGAATGTGGACAGACAGACGGATGCGAAACCTATTCTTGATTTTGGAGCTTAATTTTTTTCCTCCGAAAGTGAAAACAACGCTTCCCCTGCGTTGTAGACTCGGAAGCCAAAAATCTATGAGGAACTTTCGACAATAAATGAGCTCTAGAATCTACCTCTTGATTTTTGTCCAAACTTGGGGTAGACACCCTGTATACATATTTATGTTACTCTGTATAGTTATAAGTAGGTAGGTATCTTGGGATAAATGTCTCTTGGGAAAGAACTAATTTCCCTGTTGTTTGCATGTATTGAAAGTCCAGATCCTTGTGGACAATAATTATTTAATTTTCCATTGGGCAGGTTGCCCTTCATTATCCATGGTTAGGGGTGTGAGAGGATGAGTAGATAGTTGGGCACGTTTTCTCATCAGTTTATTTTTCCCTCCGAGATCTTTCACCAATATAGGCCTCATCAGGGAACTAAAAGGTATTAAGAGACAACAGGCTATTTTAAGTGTTGAGCTCCAGCGTATCTAGTTATAAGTTAGGATGTAGGCACCTAGTCATCATTATTTATAAGATTTAGATACAGATATAAAGAATCACGAGTGTAGTTATAATTCGTTATTAAGTTGGTACAATGTTAGGGAGTGGTTAACTTACTATTTATTAATGTGTAGTTGGACAGTATGGCATTTATAGCATTCGCACTTTGAATTAAATCTTTCGTGAATTGAATTAAGCTTTCCGTGAATTGAATTAGACTTTCCGCAAAATGAATTAAACTTTTCCCAAAATAAATTAAACTTTTCGCAAATTGACCTTTGGCAAATCTGTGGTTTGGAGGAGAGCAGGAGCTGCGCCGTCACCAGGGGGCAAAGGGGACCTGTTTCAGAGGAGAAGGTAAGTAGAGAAGGGTGGAGGAGAACGGCGCAAGGGGGCGAAGGGGACCTGTTTCAGAGAAGAAGGTAATGGAGGAGGACAGCGGCGCCGGCGCCAGTGGCGAAGGGGAACTGTTTAGAGAAGATGGAAAGGGGAGGAGGAGGAGACCGGCTCCAGGGGGCGAAGGGGTGCTGTTGAGAGGAGATGACAGAGAAGGAAGAGAGCAGCAGGAGATGACAGAGAAGGAAGAGAGCAGCGCAGGCGCCAGGGGGCGAAGGGGACCTGTTTCAGAGGAGAACTTAAGGGGAGGAGGAGAGCAGCTCTAAATCTTTGAAATAATGATGACTAGGTGCCAATATCCTAACTTATAACTAGATACGCTAGAGCTTAACACTTAGAAAACGCTGCAAATCATTTCACAAAGGTTTATTATTTTTTCAATTGAGTATGATCGTAGTTGGTTTATTATTTCCAATAATAAGCCTATCTGATCGTGTAGCAAATTTAGAAATTTGAAATGTCCGTCCGCCGTTTGCCATCCGGGCCATAAAAGGCCTAAGAATTGACTCAAAAAACCCGTTCCTTCGCACATAGACTCCATTTGGGGTCTAGTTGGTCCTAACGTTTAACCATCCTGATCGCTTTACTCGCATAGATGCTATGGGCCAAAAACGGGCGAAAAGTGTATTTCTACGCTGGCACGCTTGGCAGGGGGTCACTGTGGGCGGTGAGGGGGGGGGGGGGGGGGGGGGGGTGGAGTGAGAGGAGGAGCGGGTGCCGTGGCACCTTGTGGTGGGTACGGCGCCGGCGTTCCTTTGAGGCATGAATATATGTTTTTTTCAAGGTCATATTTGTGTGTTAATACCAAAGCTTTTCCTACGCATATTTAATAACATATCCTCTCGACTTTTCGTACGTACTTAGATAATGATATTATTAAGGCAATAACTAGGAGCTCAAATCGAGAAATATAAACATGCGTATATAATTATAGAAGTATAGGTTGTGGCAACTCGAAATAGGACACGCCGAGGAGTCTGGACGGGCCTTATGACGTTCGCTAGCCAACTAAAACTATGATCATACTCAATTGAAAAAATAATAAACCTTTGTGAAATAATTTGCAGCGTTTTTAGTTGGCTTGCGTACGTCATAAAGCCTGTCCAGACTCCTCAGCGTGTCCTATTTCAAGTTGCCACAATCTATACTTCTATAATTATATACGCATGTTTATATTTCTCGATTTGAGCTCCTATCTATTCAAATAGTTATTGCCTTAATAATATCATTATCTAAGTACGTACGAGAAGTCGAGAGGATATGTTATTAAATATGCGTAGGAAAAGCATTGGTATTAACACACAAATATGACCTAGAAAAAAACATATATTCATGCCTCGAAGGAACGCTGTACCCACCTCATGGTGCCGCGGTGTATTATATGGGTATAACACGTAAAAGTAATAAATATCCATTCTGCTACGCCCCTGGTCACCAAAGACACCACAAGGTGCAGCGGCGCCTCCTCTCACTCCACCCCCCCCCCCCCCCCCCCGCACCACCCACCGTGACCCCCTGCCAGGCGTGAGTGCGTGCGTAAGTCTAACACTCAAAGCCTTGAAAAAGACACTTTTTAGCCCGTTTTCGGCCCATAGCATCTATGCGAGTAAAGCGATCGGGATGGTTAAACGTTAGGACCAACTAGACCCCAAATGGAGTCTATGTGCGAAAGAACGGGTTTTTTAAGTCAATTCTTAGGCCTTTCATGGCCCGAACGGCGGACGGACATTTCAAATTTGGATTCCACGCACCTTGGAACGTAAAGTGACAAAGTTTGAGGGGGGGTTATAAAAATTTTTTGCTACACGATCACATAGGCTTATTATTGGAAATAATAAACCAATAGCCTGTTGTCTCTTAATACCTTTCAGCTCCCTGATGAGGCCTATATTGGCGAAAGCGCTTGGGCGGAAATAAACTGATGAGAAAACGTGCCTAACTATCTACTTATCCCATCACACCCCTAACTATTTGATTATCCAAATCTACTTAGGGTACTTAATTGTTGACACTCTTAGATTCTGTTTTACCCACGGGTTCAAGAAAATGGAACTTCCAGCTAGGTATTATAAATTATGAGCTCGTTGTTAATACTTTGCTTGTATTCAAATTCCCAAAATAAATTTGTTGATTATCGCAAATCACTTTTTGAAATTCACCTTTTTTAACCAAATGTTGACACACATGCCTTCAGAAATTCCAAATGTTGACATTTTCAATTCCTAATGTTGACACTTATGTTAGATATTAATGCTTCTTTTATCTGAAGTTGCCATTGTGGTAAATGGACAAAAATGCTTGTGAACACGTAGGAATATATTCTCAGAAAATATCTTAAAATGCATTGGGTTTAGTAGGCCACCATTAGAAAATGGAGCGATTCAATGAAGTACAGGTTATGATGGGTTGCTTAGAAATTTTCTTTCTCTATCTATATTTGCTTAGAAATATTATCTCTCTATATTCGGCTTGCTGATTTAAATCCAAATATCAACTTAACAATGAAATTATAAATGTTTCCTGATATATTGACACAGGTGTCTTTAGCTTCGTTCTCAGTGCGCGTTCTGACAGTTCTTGAACTCATCAGAACTGGGACGGGAAATCCCGGGGGCGTTCCGGAACTTGTGGAACCGCGTTCTGCACTGCAAACGATTTCAAAACTTGGAACCTGTGTTGTTGTTTGTAACCTCACTCAACTCAAATTACCTTCTGGTGCTCCTTTTCAGAATATTTTTAGTTCCCGTGAATATATTACTTATTATGCCCGTGAATTTACTTAACTATTACACCATGGCAACCTAAAAAAAACCCCTCGATGACTGAAGAGTAAACTAGAAAAAATTTGAGTTTCGTGGATGTAGGCTAACTTCAATCTCGTCCTCATCATTCACAAACCAAACACCTTCGTCGAAACTATCGCTTTCCCAACTTAAAGAGCTACTTGACATTTCGATCATAGAATGAGAAAGTATATAGTAGGTACGTATAGAGACTAAAGTATGATTTCGATGAAGAAGAAGAGAGTTGTTTACTCTATGAGATCCGAAAAATTGTGAAATGCGCATGCATTAAATACGTCCTTGCGTTCGAGTTCAGACAGTTCCGAAAAAAAAAAAAAAAAAAAAAAAAACGGGGACTGTCAGAACTGTTCGGAACTGGATTCGCAAAACACTACGGACGCCGAACTCTGTGTTCTTGGCGTTCCGGAACTGGGCGTTCTGGCACTCCAAACCACAAAACTCGACTGAGCTTGCCCAGAACCGTTCCGAACTCGCAGAACGCACACTGAGAACGAAGCTGTCATTAGGACACAAACACGATTTATGGAACCTAATGTTGACGCCGAACTATATCATATTTTTCTGTTGAAATTTTAGGGTTGTTATAGTTACGCTTCTTTCTCATATTATTAATAGATTGTCTGAATTTAAATCGTTATTTTTACTCATATACTTGACTCGAAACATCCAACTTTGTAGACTCACCTCACTAAGCTGCGGAGCTGTGACAATCACTGAAATGACAGGTTACGGTTGTCATCAATAGGGAGTTTTTGCGGTTTCCCATCAGAGTCGTTCAGCTGAGTCGTTGTACGAATAGAAGTTTTTCTAGTGCAAGCAAACCAGAAGCTAACCACTGAGTCGTACTGTACGAATAGGGAATCGTTGTGTGATTAAATGAAACGATTCAAAAGTCCACTACTCCAAATCTTCATAATTAAGCCCGAGTCATAGATTACCTAACGTGTAATGAATTCTATCATAATGGAAGAAATATCAAATTAGCAGCAACTTTATCTGTGGTTTAATTTTTTCACTAGAAATTGATGTAGTAGAAAAAGGAAGGGAACTTGGAAGGGTAGGTACTTAAGGCAACACCGAAATTCGCCTTGGTTTAGGAGAATCTCTTTCGGGAACTTCAACATGATCAGCGGTCAAGATGTACATACCTATATTATATAAATGTACCTATCTACCTGTACCCATTACCTACATTTGTACGATATTTTACACTTTTTTCCCTTGGCCAATTACGTTTCATTATTGAAGATGTGGATACCTGCTAATACACAACAAAGGGCAAAGACAGCCTTTTCTGTCTGTGTATATTTTCTCTGTAATGTTGCACAATTCCTACCCATTTCATCAAAATCGATCTATCAGTATCGGAGCTTCGTCTATAATAACCGATTTCAGGTTTGGCAGGTGCATTGGTTACCTATTTCAACAAATTTAGTAGGATGACATTCTGAGACTTGTACCCGAATACCCTCGAACGAAATCGGACTGATGGATCGTGAAGTTTTAGAATTCATTATAAGGTATCAGCATAATTTAATTGAGGATGAATCCTACAAACCGATCACATTTTTAGAAAAATACGAAAATTACAATGCGCATGTCATGACACCTTGAAATAGGAACTTAAAAAATTGATTATAGCATTATAGGTCATCAACATGCGTATTCAGAGCTGTATTTGGTTTCCCTTGAGCTCCGGATGGGATTTTTCTATTCTTACAACGAATGGACCACTAACCGTTAGTAAGTAATCCGGGAAGAAATAAAATACACAAATTTCACTTTAATGACTGTAAGGCGGGATCACAAACATAATAGCGGGAGAGCCATTTGGCTCAGACGGGAGGCGGAAATTAGACTGGTATTCATTTGCCTTCGTCGTCCGCAGGACGCGAAGGGCGCTAGTGATCAAATGCAGTGCTTACAATATATCAAGTTCTCGTGCAATTTACAATTAATACTGGGTCCGGCAGTCAAACCTGACGGTTTTTGATATTGGATAAATTAAAAAGCTGTTGAGATATATTTATATATTTTTTTTTATTGTAAAGAGGAGAATTGGAAATTACATTTAGTATTAAAAAAATTAAAAAATAACTTACGGCGCAAAAATTACGTCATTTAAATGTTGACCACCATTTTCTGTACACTACGAGTCTCTTGGAAAAGTTCGTCATGACTCTCTCCAACGTTTGCCGCGGGATCTCACGAAGTTCTCGCCGAATATTCTCCTTCAGTTGATCCAAATTTCTTGGCTTGTCAACATACACTCTTCCCTTGAGATACCCCCACAGATAAAAGTCACAAGGGGACAAGTCGGGAGAACGTGCTGGCCATTCAATGTCACCCCTGAGCGAGATCAGCTTGCCTGGGAAAAATCCTCTGAGTTGAGCCATGGAGGCCCGCGAGGTATGGGCAGTAGCTCCGTCCTGCTGAAACCATACCCTCCTGAGAGGTATGCGGTGGCGACGTAACTCAGGGATGAGAAAGTCACGGATCATGGCAACATAACGCTCTGAGTTCACTGTCACTGTATGGCCACCCTCTTCAAAAAAATAAGGCCCTATAACTGTTGACCTACACACTGCAGCCCAGACAGTTACTTTTTCACAGTGAAGAGGCCGCTGATGAAGTTCCCGTGGGTTATTTGGGGCCCAATAACGGAAATTTTGTTTATTAACACTTCCATTAAGGTGGAAATGAGCTTCGTCTGAAGTCAAAACAATGATTCCAGGGTCTTCATCAATCTTTCTTAACATGGTTTCAGCAAAATTCAACCTTCTACCAAAATCTCCTGCTTGTAACTCTTGAACAATAGCAATCTTGTAAGGGTGGAAGCTCAAGTCGTCATGAAGAATACGTCTCACAGACCGGTCGGAGATCCGAAGAGCTTGGGCGTGACGAATGGCAGAGCGACGAGGGCTCCGTTCAAAAGCATGTCGAACAGCCTCAACGTTAGCAGGAGTTCTTACCGTTCGAGGTGATCCTCCTCTCCTTCTTGTGGTTCCAAACGCAGTGTTCTGAAAGTTCCGAACCCACAGAAGAATTGTGTTTCGTGACGGGATCGCACCACGAGGGGGAATGTTAAACCGTATACGGAAACTCCTTTGCGTTAGAACAACAGAATCATTATTTCTAAAAAACGTCTCGACTACAAACGCACGATGATCAGCGGTCCAACGCTCCATTGTTACTGAACTAATGAACTTCCACTCAAGGTGAACAAGATGGCGCCCATCCCCACCCGCCCAGTCACCCCCACCACCACCTATCCCCACTTAAAAACCGTCAGGTTTGACTGCCGGACCCAGTACTTCACAATTTCACTGCACCTTCGGGAGCTCAAATCGTATTATTATTACGGAATGGTCAGGAAAAACTAGATATTATCAGAGTTCCATCATTAAATATATGAAAAGCGGTATGAAGAATACATTGAACAACTTATGCCCTCTGTCGGAAGTTTGGGAAGACAACATGTCAACTACATTTCAGCACAGGCGGGAGAATTCGAATTTTGGTCAGGGCTGAACGTACTCTCCCCCCCCCCCCCCCCCTCCAATTCCAGTGGAATTCTAGCATGGGATCTCAAGTGGCAAGCGTGTGAAGTTCGGATTTCCGAGGTTACACCTGGGGACGCTAGGTCGAGGCGTACTCTTCTAATAGGCCAATCCGACCTCAGTGAACACAACCAAGTGGAACCACTATAATGCATGGAATAGAAGTCCATGCTGCGATGATAGGGATCCGCGGAACATTACGTCAGGGGGTTATCGGGACAGCGCACATGAAACCATGGCTTGTGCGGGACATACCTTGGAACAGATGACTAAGTACTCATCTGCATCCGAAGGGAAACTGAGGCGAGAACTATATATAGGTTTCCTAGCAATTCAGCAGTAAGTGACACAAGTCGTGGGATTCATGGGGTTAATCTTGCCTTTGCTATATTAATCGGATTCAACCTTGACTGATTACGGTCAAACGATTACATACCACGGGAGCGTGAGCCTTCTCAGAGGGATCAGCGAATCCTACGATCCACTGTGGAACATCCGAACAGGGAAGGTGACATGGGATCCTAAGAAGTTGCGGCTGGTACAATGACTGGGACAACTTCCCCACTCATACACAAGATGGTCGGAAATGAGATCATAAATTTTGCGTATTTGGCTTGCCAGCTTTTAGTTCACTTGGTAAACAGTAAAGTTGGCGGAGGGCAATGTTGCAGGAACCGCTCAAAGAAGCTTTGACTAGGGAAAAACTAGAGAGCTACCTCAATCTTCCTGATGAGGCTCGGGAAAAGGGAATTTTAGGAAAATTTCCTCCATTTCTTGTTCAGCGGGAGTGTGGTAGGAGACTCCAAAACCATGGTCGGAAACCATGGACACATTTCAAGCATGCAACAACTCGTCAGTGTGTGTCTGCCGTTTGATTACGACTAACGACTGACGCGGAATTTTGAAAACTAGCAAGTTTCGGAAATTACATTTGTTCCTTGGGAAGTGGATAATTTATTTCACAATAACAAACACTAAGCGGGATTTGAGAGAACTAATCAAGTGCGAGATCAATATCAGTTGTGAATGATAGAGGCGAGAACGGAATTCGACGCTGAGCGCACCAGATACAGGAACCAGGTCACTCCTCTCGCCCTAAGAAAAGAAATTTGCAGTTTCTCTCATACTACAGGAAAAATTCTTAAGAATGCTACCCAAGAGGTCCTCGTCTCCTGGGAAACATAAGGCGGTACAAAGGCCTACACTATAATGTGTCAATATTGACTCTTTTGTTCAGTACGAGATCAGTTAATTAGAGGTCGAACACTCACTATTGTTCGGCATGTAAGAGGCGTGGTCGGGAATTGGGTTATTTTAGATTTAAACGACTTGCACCCTCACAGTTATGGAAGTGCCATCTCAAGATACCACTCGAGGGAGGTCACCAAGTTACGGGTTAACTCGCAAATACCAACTCCAGAGACCGTGGTTCAGTAAAGTTCAAGGGAAAGCCTTGCTTTAAGGGCGGACTCTAGGGAAATAATATTAATTTCTGCACTGAAATCAAATAGTGCTTGAACATGGTTTTGCGGGAAGTATAGGTTGGCAATAACATGCCCAACACAGCGGGAAAAGGCTTGGTGCCTCGGATCTAAGAGATTGATTTATGGGATTGCTCATTGAGGGGACTTTGAGAATAAAGTCAGCGGAAAAACCGGATCTAGGTTGACTGGTGAGCAGACAATTTTAGTTAACACACACTCATGAAAGTTAGCGGAAGAACGGGATCTAGATTGATTGGAGGGAAGACAATTTTAGTCAACACATATTCATGAACGGAACAATGATAATAATTGTAAGAGGACTCACCAATTGCAACTTGACGGCAGACAAATTTTCGAAAAACACCTTTGTCACTCCTGAAAGAGGCGTGGCCTAATTCTCAGAAAAAGAGATCACTTAATCGCGGGCAACTACACGATTTGAGCTTGCGGGGTGACTCACTACAGGCACTTGATTCACTAAATTCACTAGGATCACAAGCCGCACTGGATTGGCCTCGGGAGTTGACGGGACGATGTTGCTGTGGCGGTGATGTAACCTCAGAGTTGACTTGTTTATTAGCGGGAAGAGTCGGAATTTTCTCGAGGCTTGGTCCGCGTCGAGAGTGTAAATTAATATCAGGATGGCAGATTGAGAAGCAGTCGAAGTATAGTCTCTCACGGTTCCTTGCTCGTCTTCTCTCGACTACGGAAGGCTGTCTATATTGTTGACAGCGATACATGAAATGGTGGCAAAGTCTTGAGTTGGTGGGAACACTTGATGCAGAACTCGCTGCAGTGAGAGTGGGGGCTCCCCCAGAGCGGGTAATCGGATCTGGCGGTGCGAGTTACATGGTTGGCACCCCACGGTTGGCATCACTATCTGGCGGTACGAGTCACTAGGTTGGCACCACTATCTGGCAGTACTCAATTATCGAGAATTTTTCGAGAAATTTCGAGAATAATGATTTTCGAACTGTAGAAATCCGGCGAGATCGGGAACCTCGATTAAGTGCACAAACTCGACCCAAGCTCGGGCTGACGTGATATAGTTCACATGAGTTGGCGTCCTTCTTACTTAATTTTGGGATCATATTCTTGCATGCGAAGTTAGCTGGGAATTTGGTACTTACCACAGTTTTCTGAGCATAGGTTCGGATAGGACTGCTCGTAGTCAGCTGTTTTGAAAGCAGTACCTCTGAGCTACAACTTATTTCGGGAGTTTTATTATCCTTACTCCCTCGTAACGGGATCTTACGTCATGGAACGTAATTTCGTTTCTTGGTTGGGATGCGGATTCGGCTAACAGCTTCTTAGCTTGTTGACAATCCTTTATGACGTGCGGGGTACAGGTAAGCCGAAGGTTCTCGCCTTCTCGGACAGTGTCGGGAAGGGTTAACAAGGCGAAATCAGGTTCGTGAATATCACTGAATATAGTTTCAAACATAATCATGAGCCATGATGAAATTGTTCTGTATAATATTTTCATAATATTTTCACTCCTTTAGTTAGGTTATAAACCTTGGCGGGGGCCATAATCATCACAGCCGGCTTGGGCCTTGGCTGTTGTATCGGATTCAATACTGAAAGATGACAGAAGAATTGATGCCTGGCGGAATCTACGTCGTAATTTCGGCGTTCTGAATGTAAATAGAATTAATCGAAGTCACTACACGACGTAGTTTCAATGCGGAATCCAACACAACGGGGGGACGCGTTCGGGTCAATGGCGAAGAGCGTCCTTTAGGTACAAATCCTGAATTTCGTGATCTGGAACTGTGCTCAGCATCGCGATCACTAATTCCCGGGTTGACGGCACCATGAATAATCCGGGAAGAAATAAAATACACAAATTTACGGAATCCTGGTTCACTTGATGACTCTAAGGCGGGATCACAAACGTAATAGCGGGAGAGCCATTTGGCTCGGACGGGAGGCAGAAATTAGACTGGTATTCATTTGCCTTCGTCGTCCGCAGGACGCGAAGGGCGCTAGTGATCAAATGCAGTGCTTACAATATATAAAGTTCTCGTACAATTTACAATTAATACTTCACAATTTCACTGCACCTTCGGGAGCTCAAATCGTATTATTATTACGGAATGGTCGGGAAAAACTAGATATTATCAGAGTTCCATCATTAAGGGCACCCGTAGGCCTCTCCCCGCTACACTGTATTCCTGATGCAAGAGAGTCATTTTTCGGTACCTTCGGTACTCATACCCTTATTTTTCAACGTATCGTCTTGAAATTTTAAGGAAAGTTTCACTCTATAGTGATCTTCATTTATGTCGAGCCGTTTTTTTATAACTCAAACAGAAACGTTTTGGCAGCACATCGAAAATTTGAAATATTTATTGCAGCTTTGTGAGGCTGTATCACCTTTTCTAATTGAAATTTTCAAAAACAGCCCAAGCAAAATCTTCCTCTACTATCCCCGAACAAATTTAAAAAAAGCAATCCAATGCGATCAATACCGACTGTACAACGTGCACCGATAGGTCAGAAAACGTGGTTTTGATAAAACGCCATTTTAGTGAAAATATAAGGATACCACCTCCTTATCTTTTCACTAAAATGGCGTAACCTGCAAGGATCTCTTAATCTTTGAATGCCACTTGTTTTTTTTCCATGCAAAGCTTTCAAACTCTTCTGAATGTGAAAATAGGGTTATAACCTTCCAATCTAGATTTCACGTGATCCTAGGATTCATAATTTTGTTGTTGTTTCTACGGAAACGAACGGACTCGGAAGTCTGCTAAAATGTTTGTTTTTGACTGCATCAACCCACTCAAACCCTTATTGTGATACTATACCAAAATCTTCAGAATTTAATGAAGTTCTTTTTTTGGAATAAAAACTCAAAATTCATTTTGTTTTGAAAATTTTGCCCTAAGGGTGCCCTTAAATATATGAAAAGCGGTATAAATACATGGAACGACTTATGCGCTCTGTCGGAAGTTTGGGAAGACAACATGTCAACTACATTTCAGCACTGGCGGGAGAATTCGAATTTTGGTCAGGGCTGAACAGTTAGCATTTTTCGCGCATGCGCAATGCTCCATTTCTATTCGTAGTTCCTCCTACTCGACTCAATTCAGCGTTGCAAAAACTCCATAATATCACATCACGCAGACGATTTTTTACGTTCTTCATAACTAGCGGAATCGGCCAACCTTAACAATTACTTTCTTATTTTTCGAATGACGTTGATTTTGATAATCTACTGCGTCCCATTTTCTTATTTCTTGGATTTGAAATTGAAGTGTCAACATTTGGATAAGTGTCAACAATTGGTGCTTTTACCCTATTTATTCTTTTTTTAAAATTTCAAATATACACCTACTTTAATTAAAATTTTAATAAAACATGTTTGTTCAATTTCCCCAGGGAGAGCACGAAACTTGTTTCAACCGTGAAACCCAAGACGCCAGCCGCTTCCTCCACGCCAGACGACCCTTTCACCCCTAAATGATCAACGAAAATGAAAATAAGGAAAACGAAGAACCTCTGATCCAAATATGTGAGAATTAAAACAAAAAATGAGAAAAAAATACTATATCTCCTCTTTTCTAAATAATGAATTACTATTAAAAAATCGGAAACAATGTACCGCGTAATCAGAAACTAAAAAATTGAAAATCGTTACACAATAACTTAATATTATTACTAGCTAGTGAGAAAAAGTTTAAAGAAACAGTTCGGCTTCATCCACATTATCTGAATCAAAACTCACCTTAAATCCGAATTTCTCTACTATTCAGTCGCTTTACTACATGATTTTTTTGTGATTGTCTGAAGGCTGATTTTTGTAACCGTTAAAGTTGAAGTAAATGCAGATGTTATATGATTAAGGTTCAGCGTGACCTTGTCAAAAAAAAAACCGGTGATATCACAGATTTTTTAAAAACTGTTCTTTAATGTTGTTGAAATGTTAACGTGAAATAGATTATTTTTGTTGATGGAAACAGTTAGGTTTTGTTTAATAATAACTTAAACTACAAACATTTTGTAGTTTTGACAGGATAATCAGAAGTTTTCTTTCTATTCCGTGGTTGATGTATACAAGTAACAAGTATTTCTTCGTTGAACTGTTATTTTTTTCGCAGTATACCCAATGGTTTTTTGGTTCATAAGGGAAGTTTTTTTGTTATTTTTGGCTCACTGTTCACTTATATGCGGTAATCGTAATATTCATAGGGTGACTTGGAACTGGGTTTTGGACGATTTTTAATAACATGATTGGTTTTATACAGAGTTTCTTTACATACATGATCCCTTATGGTTGTTGTTTCAATACCTCGCTAAAATCATACAAAACTTCGATGATAGGTACCAATCATTCTTATCAATATCTCGCTAAAAGCATACCAAACTTCGATGTACCAATCATTCTTATTGATATCTCACTAAAATCATACCAAACTTCGATGATAGGTACCAATCATTCTTATTAACAAGTCACCTCTTATTTTTTTCATTTTGTGATATGGAAGAGTTACGTTCTATATAAACCTCATCACCTACTTATTTATCAAGTTCTTTGTTTACCTCAGTTTACACGATGAGTCCTACCCACATACCTCTAAAACCAATGGGAAAGTTGGCCATTCAGGTGCTATTCCGCAATATTCTCATTCTAACATCCGATTTCGTTCATATCCACTAAACCAATCACCAAAACACAAAATATTGATAAATATTACACCATAATCGTAGTTGAGATTTCTGAAGCTGTTCTGACGTAAATAATATATCATTAGAATATGATTTATCAAAAACTTTTCCGCCCGTAGAAAGAGTTGAGTTTCCAATATTTATCTTCCGTTCCAACTTAGGAAAAATCAATGAAAACTTTGTATGAATCCCATATATTGTACTCGAAATTCTGAAAAGATATATTAGGAAATTAATCATTATCGATCTTGAGTTACTCGTTTATAAACTTACAGTATATTTGATTCGGTTTTCGCACATCTTAATTGTTTTTGTTTGGTCTTAATTTCGTACTATCGAAACTAGGAAGTTGACATCTATTCTTGATGAATTCCACACATCTTAATTATTCAGAAATTACTTGTACATTGTGGTTGTGATGGTTTTTTATGATAATTTCTCGATTATCTATTTTATTGTCGAAATTGAGATTGTAAAATTTCCTTTACCTTCTGTTTGAAAAGACAATGATTTTATCCCCGTACTGCGCATGTCAACATTTTTCTTTGGATTTAGTCTTCTCCTAGATGGGAGGGCCTCACCTCCTCGGCTGCGTTGATCTTGAGAATCAATGAATGAATTAGGTAATGAAAAAAAAAAAAAAAAAAATTAAAATCAAATAAACCGATTTATTATAGTACAATAAGTTATATAATATTTGGTCGTAATGTTTATAAAGTACATTAACTATTATTATATCGAATGAAAAAAGGGGGTTGGATATGAGAATAAAATGATTTAAGTTGACGAAAATGTTGGTCGTATTATTCATCCTTTGTCCATAGTTACGAGTATAAACCGGTTTGAAGTATAACAAATCGTGCAAGTCAGTTAGAAACAAATCAATTTAAAACAAAAACTAAATTCTCTGCCTATTCTACGCGCCTTGCGCCTGTATCTGCAGGGGTGACGTACGTTGCGCTCCCAGCTGGCCGCTCTGAAGTGAAAGTCCACGCAGCCACATTCTGATGCGCTCCTATTTGTTTCGAGTGGACTGAGTGAACCTTTCACCTTGCGCTCCCTTGCTAGATAACGCAGATTGTGTATATTACAAGCGGAAATCTATCCGAAACTAAATTCCCTCCATGAGATGCATCTGCCACGGCAAAACGTGTTGAAAACAAAACGATGGGTAGAAAAAATGATCCCACGTTACTTGACAAATGAAACGGATTTCCCTATATATAAGCTCGCCAAAGTACTTGTCCTACAAACTGCGACCTCACGTCACTACTTAGTGGCTTATAAACTTGCCATGTGTCTATGTTTTTACTTTTATTTGCTTTAACATTGCTTCTTTTTTTTACTGACCAGCGAATATTCCAACATTTAGCGAAATTCGTAGATTTTATTTAATTGAACTAGGTGGCTCATGCCACTGGTATGGGAGGACAACGTGAGCAACCTCCTCGCGGTTTCCCCTGGGTAACGCTAATAGCTCACATAACAATGCATTGATAACGTTTTGTAACTAACACAATTAACAATAACTCACCCTCTAAGTATTACTCGTATTCTGCAAGTTGGTATTGCGAGCGCAACATCATTTTTGTAGGTGAGCGCATGCTAATAGTGGGAGCGTATGGTGCAACATTCTCAGAAGCGCATCGTAATACTTTCACCGGGCTGGGAGCGCAAAGTTCGACTCCGGTCTATTCTACGGCACGAGGAGTTTCGCTTAAGGTGAATTTTCATGAAGGTCTGTGGCCGGCATCTGCAGCTCCCGACCAGACGCTCTCCACTCCTTCAGTGATTTTATTATAAATAGGAAAACAGGAAAACTGAATTTAAATGCAGAAAAAATGGATCCCAGGTGGGAATCCAACCCACATCCTTTGGTTTTCCGTACCAACGCCCTCTCCATCTTGGCCACAAGGACCGCTGGATGGAGAGAACTTGGATCTGAGTCAACACCCCGTGAGAACCATTACTCCGCATTTTTCAATGAATTTAACTTTAAATCAACTGTACCCTTTTAGTTAAGTCACCACTAACAAAACGGCCCGAAGAATTAATTCTTAATTTATTTAGTCGCTGTATGGGTCCGGCAGGGGGTTTATTATAAATAGGAAAACAGAATTTAAATGCAGAACAAATGGGTCCCAGGTGGGATTCGAACGTGAAGGCGTTGGTACGGAAAACCAAAGGATGTGGGTTCGATTCCCACCTGGGATCCATTTTTTCTGCATTTAAATTCAGTTTTCCTATTTATAATAATAGGAAAACTGCCGGACCCATACGGCGACTAAATAAATTAAGAATTCAGTGATTTTAGATGAAACCAATTTCACTGCCCGGTCCCAGCGGCTACGTGGGGTTGAAAGTCGTTACATGGCAGACGCAGCGGCTGCATCCCGACACGACCAGTGAGGCTGTGAACAGGTTTTGGTCGGGATCATTTTACCATCCTGGTGAGTGCATGTGTCTACCAAACTATCACTCACTGACAAAAAATGTTTTATACGCAAACAATTGAAGAATTTTTGGGCATCCAATCTTTGTTTCAATCTGCTCTATGAACTGTTCTCCACTATTTTCAACTTTCAGATTTAGATGGAAATCAAAGCGGACAAATCCTGCATCAGCGTAATTACTTCTAGCACTAGGAACAACGCACTTTTTTGGCATTTTACTTATAAAGACTGAACAAAAAGACCAAACTACAACATCAACAAACTACAAACCATAAACTAAACCTAAAGAAACCCGAATTCACATGCCCGCGGTTCTAACAGCTGTAGTGCTGTTATTAGAGAGTTCCTGGTTACTACGGTGTTCTAATACAGTGTAGGTACGTGAATCTAGGGAAAATCAAAATTTCGCTAACTCGCGGGCTGTTACTACAGTGCTCGCTTGATGTTTCACTCGTCTTCACACGTCGAATATTATCAATATTATCGATTATTATCATTTTGTAACCTGACTCTGATTCCAATTTTTGACGACATCTTCTATTTCTCCCTCTTTCCTTCATGTATCATCGCGTTGTTTTAATGTATGTTTCTCAATTTGAAGTGATATTTGCAAAATGAACCTTTGTAATCGGCCTAGAAATTTTTTTTACCCTCCTCAAAATTTGTTGGTTACGTTTCAAGATAATTAGATTTCCAAAATCGAATCAGTCCGTCGTCCGTCCATCCGCCGTTTTATTTGTGCAATGAAATTCAGCGAGAAGTATTAGACTTCGTAGCCCTCCGATTCACGTTCGATTGATCGATTCAATGCAGTAGCATCGATTGCGTCCTTCTTACCATCAATAAGTTTTCTTACTCATAAAAGTCTTCAATTGTCCCTGATTTTTGGTATGAGTCCCAGTAGGAATAACGGTAAAATAAAATTAATAGAATCTTACAAGGACTAAAAAATGTCTGTGCTGTGGTGATTGAAATATCCATAGTCGAATGGAAACGATTGAAAGAATCGATATGTGAACCAACCGATAAATCATTTTACTTCAGTTTGTTTACGTTTGTGAGTCTCTCATAAACGTTTGATGCCCTATATCCTGTATCTTATTCCGTGGTAATTGTCATACAATGTTTAACATGAAAGGAACCGTAATTAGTGTAAAAGTGAGTGCTAAAGTTACGAGTTATGAACCCCTTGGAGGGATACATTAAGATCTACAAAGACGATTGGATTGGAAACGGTAAGTCAATGACAAGCCTTGTGCTCCCCAGTTCATGAGCATTTTCTCATAATAAAGACAGATTTAGTTTGGTAAGAATGTTCTTTTTGTGTCCATCAAAAGAAGGGTTAATTACCTTAATTTAAGGTACGTAAGGTTATGCTGTAAAAATAATACAATGTGTCTCCCTACATAATGATTACTTTTATGTTCATTTTCTCTCGGTAGGTAGGTAGGTACCTAAGACTCAAATTCAAATTAGGTAATTCTAAAGTGATTGTTTTCGTTTAATTTTTTTCAACAATGAACCTTTGCAATAAACTATTTCTGGCATCGGCATCGAGGGAGGCATTTCTCCTCTGCGAAATCAGATGGGTAAAAATACCGATTGTCACTTCAAGGTTCGTTCGGGACAAAGTACAAAATAAATACCTATTGTGCGTCGTACTAAGCATAACGCTTTTTCCCATCTACTTCTTACATTCTCCTCTTCGTTATAATTTATTATATATCAGATTTCCATTGATTTTATATGACCCGGACTTTTTGACAAGGACTTTAAGCTTATATATCACGCAAGTTTATTGAGCAGAGACGAGCTCGACGATGTATTCCAGGTTAATCTTGAGACACATCCGTCAGGAACACAGGCGATCGTTCAAGTAAGTTCTTGTCAAATTTGTTAGTAGTAATATTGGTGCATGTAGATATAGAGGTCGTTATAAGTATACAGATTTTATGCATTTTGTGGAGAAACTCAGTAAAATAATACATGTAATTAGTAGTTTAATGTTTATATCTTGAATAATGTACATATGATTGAAATGAAAAGTTTTTATCTGTTTTTTGGCAATCATTTATCCTCCGTTTTTTGACTAAGTAAAAGACTAAAGTAAAAACCGAACATTTAGCATCCAGAGTAATTTTAGTCTGATCTCGACGCACATTCCGTTGTGGAGAAGGTTCTGTGCATTGACGGTTGGTAGGTACATTTCGATGGAAGTACAAAATATGGTTTTAATAAGTGGATTGAGTTATGATGAGTAAATTCGTCAATTTGGTTAATAGAATGCCAGTGATGCTCTCTAGCCAGTCGACAACACCTTTGTCCCCGCTTTCTCCTTTAACTGAAATCAAAGCATTTTTTTATTGCCAGGACCAACTTGTGGTATAACAATTGTCAATCTCAGTAGATAATACGAATGCAACTTAGATAATAATAAGAACAATTAGATCAAATTTCTATTTGTCTAATCACAGAATACTCAACCCGGGTACCGAAGCAACATATATAGCGCCCGCCAAGCTTTGGTTATATATGTATATATATATATATATATATATATATATATATATATATATATATAATTAGATCAAATTTCTATTTGTCTATATATATATATATATATATATATATATATATTTTTATTTTTTTTTTTCTTAGAAAATGAAGCCATCGCAATGGCTCAAAATTTTTTTAAAATACTAAGAAAATTTGCTATAAATGTTGGGGACGTCACAATAAAAGTGAAAAATTGGACCTTTTTCCGTTTATTCACTACCATTCTTTCATTCTGACCTACATGTCCAACTAATATGAATTTTTACGACGGGATTGACTACTTGATGTTATGCATTTTTGAGATACGAGCTTGCGAGCATCCAGACCAAAAAACTATACACAGCATTCTGATTTATTTTACCACAGTGGACGTAAAAATGATCGGGGAACAGTTTTTAGAACACTAGAACATATATCAAGCGGTAGTGAATTGGCGGAAAAGGTCCGAAAAAATTCCCTTTTTTGTGGACCACCTTTTCCTTAGCTCCAAGACAACCACTCAAGAGAAGCTGGGATTGCCATCATAAAGTCCTACCGATCGTTAAGAGTTAAACAGAAGAAATATGAATCCCGGCAGAATGCGTTTGATGTGACACAATTATTTGAATTCGTGGTACGTACGGCAGAATGAAACGTTGTAGTTTGTGAAGATGTAGAAGGAGCCCCGAGCCGGTAGAAATTTTGAGATGACACCCATCTGCTGACAAGAAGATAAGCTGCAGTTCTGACCGTGGAGTGATGGTGGGTCTCTGCATGAAAAAAAAAAAAAAAACACTTTGGAATTCACTAAAATCAAAATAATGTTAATCATGATTGCATGGTAAGGCAAATTTCATCTATCGTAATGATCGCAGTAAGTACTTGGGTAGAAGGTACCCACTTCTTATTAAGTTAAACGCCAAAGAAAATTTCCCATGAAAAAACAGGATCATTAATAGGTTCGTTCGCTGAGACCACCAAACCAGTTTGACACCCACTGGAGGCGTTCGCTGAGTTCTCTGGGTTTCACATGGAGCGTAACAAGCAGAAAGATGGAAGGACGGAAAACCAGTGGAGGGGCTGCGGAGTCGGAAAGATTATTCACATGAAGCGGTCACTTTAGTGAACGGAATCATAACCTTCCTACTGAAAGCCTCTCTGATCTGGAACCTCTACTTGCGGTTATCAACATTTCTGTCCAATGAGCTTGTGCTCCGCTCGACGGAACGCAGCAACGGTATAAAAATTTCGACTGCCGTCCACAGACCGCCCATTCCGACAACATGGCAGCCACTATCCTCAACTGTTGTACCAACTACCAATCAGATTGCATTCCGTCCTTCCACTTTCCGCTTGTTCCGCTCCATGTGAAACCGGCTTTAGAGCGTGCACAAACCCCCCCCCCCCCCTCCCCCACCACAGTCTTGGTCCGTTCGTAGAGGTTTCCAAACTAGTTTCCAACCGGTTGCCGATCTTCAAACCGATCAGAGCTTTTTCCCACTGACCACTTTCTGACTGTTTGCCCCCTCCATTCCAAACTCACGGCAACCAATGAAATCCTTCGAATTTTAGGAATTTTACCATTTGTTATCGCCGCTGTTTGTCGCGTATGTCTCAAACATTCATAAAACGTAAGACCAACCTTTTGATTCCGACTCATCTCGAGGGGTTTCTCCTTTACCAACGTTTTCGCCAACGAAGACAACACACGAGGTGTGACTGAAGCAGAAAGGTGCAGAATTATTTAAGTGAAATTGTACCGAATTATGCCGATGAAACGTTCCTGAACCACTTTTGAGTGAGCCGGAAAATTGTGGAAGGGTTGGCGTTGAGGTACGAAACTTCGGAAGCATTTACACACCGAATAAGTAAATAAACGTTCCTAGACGTAAGATTTTAGAATGGGGACCTACCTACGTGACAAAAAGCAATAGGAGGGTGAAGGATAGATAGGTACCCCATGGTACACAACTTAGAGGGTTGGTTCTATTATTAATTCCCAACAGTTTCTGTGTACGATTACAATATTTGTTTACCCTATGTTCTTAAAGGTGTCTTCGATTAGGAGGTGCCTACAAGTTAAATACAACAGTACCTACAAATTAAAACAGTAAATTTTTACCTAACCAATGAATGGGAGCACAAGGCAGAAAGGGCGGAAAATAAAGTATGGAAAGCGCCAAAGCGGTGGTTTGTTTTTTCACTCGGAAGGTTGCTCCATGTTTACAAAACCGTCAGAATCGTTCGCACAGACTCCAATCCCCAACCGGTTTGAAATCAATTTGAAAGTTGGCTGAAGTCGCGTACACACATGCTCACTTGAGCAGTCTCCAATCAGTTTTAAACGATTTGCAAGTCACTGAGAATCGCCTCAGCGAACAAACCTAATATGTCCTATGGCAGAAATGTGGAATGTTATTTGATAAACGTAGAAATATTTTTCATATCACTCAGTTGATCCGGATAGTTCCGCACGTTGTAACTCTTTTCTACGTGACCTAGAGAAACTCCGATTAAATTTCAACATACTAAGGATTTAACATACTTATGATTTAATCGGCCTCGCAACTTCCTCAACAACTCAGGGCCAGGCACCCAACTGGAAAAGTCAGGAAATTTCGCAAAAACCACCAAATGTCAGGGAATTTTTTAAATGAAAACTTGGTGTAATAATTCAAAGCGTTTTTGGGTATAACTCCTTAACAATCAAACTTCAATAGCGTGCTTTATCATTCTAGGTACATATTATTTCATAGGTGAGTTATGAGAATGACAAAAATAATTATCAAGAGTGGTGGTTAAATTGTTCAAAAGTAACAACGCTACACGCACATAAAAAAGGAATCGATATGCCATTGGCTTCCCTGGTCACTACATCACCTAATAAACCATTTGTGAGAAAAATCAACCGAGTATTGAACTAGGGAGAAAAAACCCAGCAGAATATATATCTGCCCCTGAGAGACCCATTCTTAATTTCAGCATCGATTTGGAAAATAATCATCCTCATATCCCTTTCACCCGAAAACGCTGTATTTTTTTCGTAACCCGAAATTTTTTCCTGACTCAGCCATAAGACATATTATTAATGTCAAAAAGTTCCAGTCATGCAGCATGATCGTATGAGCGAATTTCCATAAATTATCGTGTTGTATAGTGTTAAATTGTTTTAACAAAGAAATTGTTAAGTATTATTTGTATGGTCAAAATCATAAATATTGTAATAACAGCCTTCTATTCGAAAAAGGATTTTGGATTTTTAGTTTTTCTGGTAGATTTTGTCAATTTTTAGCTCTTTTGCAGTTTTTGTCGATTTTTAGAAAATTTCAATGAAATTTAAGTACATTTTCAGCGTAATTTTGTATATACATTTTTGAACGTTCTATATTATAGTTAATAAACTTAATTAGAGCAGTATTCCGCTTTAGAAAAATGTATTTATATAAAAATTTCACAATTTTTAGCCGTTTTAGCAATTTTTTGTGATTATTTCAGAACATTTTTTGAAATTTGATGAATATAATGAGCTCAAAAAGTGCTGGCCAACGAACTCATCCTTTAATTTGGAAAGCTAGATTGTTTGGCGCAAAAACGGAATTTTAGCTTAATTTTAAGGAGGGTTATCGTCTGGAATGACACACACGCGCATACGCACGCACAAACACACACACACACACACACGCACATATATATGAAAACCTGTAACGTTCCAGGGTGGAGGGACCAGTGATTGACATCTCACCAAGAAGTTTTAATAATAAGATATTTAAAAGTGTTTTACGGGCTTGATCCATTTAAATTTTGATGCAAAATACCTACCTTCTCAGTAAAGTTTAAAGGCGGAAAAGGTTTCAGGCAGGTTTTTGTGAAATCTGGAGAAGGTTACCCAACTGTACCTCGTGCTGTTTCTTGTGATTTTGCTAAGGAGGTAAGCGTTTTATTCTGCTTCTCCATGCCCTCCACATTTTCAAATTCGATTGTTTCCATGGTTTTTCTCAACCAGTTTTTTGTGTAGCTTACATTTAGGTATGCTATCATTTTTTGGAAATAACCAAAAATAACATGTGAAAATGCAAATGTCAATTACTAGTTCCCAAACTGATGCTCCCCTCAGTGATTGACTGTGCTGTCAATATGGATCTCTATTCGTTCTTGATTTTTGGTTTATTATTTCCAATAATAAACCTATGTGATCGTGTAACAAAAAATTTTTATAACCCCCCCCCCCCCCCCTCAAACTTTGTCACTTTACGTTTCAAGGTGCGTAGAATGTCTGTCCGCCGTCCAGGCCATAAAAGGCCTAAGAATTTACTTTAAAAACCCGTTCTTTCGCACATAGACTCCATTTGGGTTCTAGTTGGTCCTAACGTTTAACCATTCCGATCGCTTTACTCGCATAGATGCTATGGGCCAAAAACGGGCGAAAAAGTGTCTTTTTCGGGGTTTGAGTGTTAGACGTGTTAGGAGGCGCAGCGGCACCTTGTGGTGTCTGGGGTGACCAGGGGCGTAGCAGAGGGGTGTAGCAGAATGGATATTTATTACTTTTACGTGTTATACCCATATAATACACCGTGGCACCATGAGGTGGGTACCTACAGCGTTCCTTCGAGGCATGAATATATGTTTTTTTTCTAGGTCATATTTGTGTGTTAATACCAATGCTTTTCCTACGCATATTTAATAACATATCCTCTCGACTTTTCGTACGTACTTAGATAATGATATTATTAAGGCAATAACTATTTGAATAGATAGGAGCTCAAATCGAGAAACATAAACATGCTTATATAATTATAGAAGTATAGGTTGTGGCAACTCGAAATAGGACACGCCGAGGAGTCTGGACTGGCCTTATGACGTACGCAAGCCAACTAAAACTACGATCAAACTCATTCGAAAAAATAATAAACCTTTGTGAAATAATTTGCAGCGTTTTATATTTATATAAATACATAGCAACTCACAAGCCGCTAGTTTACCGTTAGAATCGTACTGTGCCTATGGTATCAAGAAAACATTGTACCTATTTTGTGATAAAACATCTGGTGATATTTTCAACTTTGTCTTTATGAATACTCATTAATTTTATATTTAGATTAATAAAACTAAGTTCAAATGCTCAATTTATGTGTAAAATGTTGACATAAAATGTTTTGTTGATACAAGGAATCATTTATTACAGAAGAACTGCTGTGTCAATCACAGGTGCAACCAAAAATGTGGCTTTCAAATACTGGATAAAAAAATTGATTTCGAAAAAACGAATTTATGATGTTTTGTGGCTTGAATTAGTGATTTTTTCAATACTGAGTAGTTTGAGGACATCCTGAAGCAGCAATAGATGTAAGCTTCAAGATTGAACAAACGGAAAAACATAACTTAATTGCTTGTCAAAGTCAAAATGCCTCTTAAGGTGTCAAACATTGGCCCCTCCACTCTAGGATTTGTTTCAGAATTCCTCAAAACGGAGTTCAATGAAGAAAATGTCCGAACATTTTGATGCCATTGTTAATGCCAGGTGTGGTAATTGTTTACTTACAACATGTTATCTACATGGAACCGGGTAGTGTACTGACTTGGTAGAAGGCTCCCAAGGGATTCCGGTGTATTTACAAGAGAAAGGCCGGTTGATGGAATCTATGTAGTATTCTTGGGCTTTCAGATGACTGCACGCCATCCATTCTACCACACCTATACACGAGGAAACATTATGAAAGATTTCAATTGCATTACTAATAGACTCAATAAATTATATTGACACACCCGCATTTGAAATGGAAGTCCAACGTTGAGTGTGCAATGAGTGTGCAAGCGTTTCGTAAAGTTACAAGTGTTTCCTCATAATTTTGTACAAGTCATTGTTTTACAATTGCGTAAAAAATGGCCGATTTTTAACTTACGTCCATTCTCCTTTAAACTTGTTATTTTCGACCATTTTTCGGTGTTTAATAAATGAGAATCATCTGCTGAAGAATACAGATAAGAAAGAAGCATTCAGCGTAGAAGACGCCAAAGTTTGTTCTGAATCTATAAACTCATACTTCGACAACTTGGAACAGGAGCTAGAAGGGGTACCACCTAGGGTAGCTAGAGGGTTTTTACGAACTATTTTTGTCTCACCTGGTTCCAAATCGTAGTTCATGTTGATAATAAAGTTTTCGAAAAATGTAAAAGTGTCCGGGTTCGGTTATCTAGGTTGTTGAAGGCGATTTTCATAGTAAAAAATGTGGTGTCCGGGTTCACCCCACAATGTCGGGTCAACCAGGACAACCTTCAATGAATAAAAAAGAGGGGCATACGCCCCCCAAAAATTTGTTTGCCAAATCATCTGAAAAGGGAGATTCTAAGGAAGCTACAATGAGCTCGGGAACCATTTAGCTTGATTTCTGGAGGATAATATCTTCAAAAAACGTCTTTTTGTGTCCGCCTTCACCCCATTTTAAGGTACCTATTGACTTGAAGAGAGTAGCGTAGTGTGGGCTTACTCGATAACTTTTCAGAAAGATAGGCGAGTATCCGATCGTCCTTTGAACATCCAGGTTGCACTGATCCTCCGTTCATGTAGAAATCGACGTGACCTACATCCATGAAACAGAAACTTGAAAGTATTAAGTAGGCATGGAGGTCCAAACTTGCATTCTGCAACTAGTGCTTCACCGGCTTGCCGGTTCAGTATCCCATGATGTCCTTGGCTATGGACTAGCCAATAAGTTTAGGAATAAAATTAGATTTGACATGATTATTTCGTCGAGATTTCGGTATAATCCCCTGTGCCTAAAGATGATATCCGACATTTCCTACAAAGTCTTCAAAATAAATAGGTACCTGTCTATTTTTTGAATTTTGCTACTTATTTTCAGTGGTTTTAATCTGTATTAACTAGTATTAACCTGTTGGTTTGCTAATGCCGAGCCCGAAATTCGGCCAAAATGGTAGAACGTTCGTATGAAGAACTTGCACAAACCGGGCGTCCGATGGGTCCAGGTGGGTTTCTAACTCGTTGTTCTCAAACCAAGGCTGAGCCGGATCTAGCCCTGTAGGAAGTAAACAATTATTATTAAGATCAATTTCCGTTTAAATAAATAGGCTAGATAAATATTGGACTTTGCGCATCGCCAGGACCCCCTGCAGTTGAGGCCCACGAACAGTACTTCGATTGTACGGGAATAGTGGGAAAACGTCAGCTAAGTTGTGTGTGGCACATAGCTTCCTCGTTTACCTATCATCTTCTTCCAACTGTCATCCAAATTTCAGCGAACTCGAACGACTAGAGAGTGAAAAGATGGAACACGATGGAATTTACGTTTGCGCATGCGTAGAATGAACTATTGATTTGGAAACACTGAAATTCATAGGGACCATCTACAACCTAACCCACTCAATATCTGACGATTTCATCGAAATCGGATGAAAACAGTGGAAATTAAGGTCGTTACAAGGATTTCACATAGGTGCATGCGCAGTAGCTATTAATGATACAGTCATGTTGAAATTGATATGGGATGATCAAATCGTCATTCCCCAACTATCATCCAAATTTGAGCGAGATCGGACGACTAGGGCGTGAAAAAATGGAGCATAATGGAATTTACGTTTGCGCATGCGCAGAGTAAAGTATTGATTTGGCAACAATGAAACTGACAGGGGACCGTCTACCCCCTAGCCCGCACATTCCCTTGAAATTTCATCCAGATCGGATGCAAACTGTGGAAAATAAGCTTGTTACAAGGATTTAATATTAGCGCATGTGCAGTAGCTATTAATGATACAACTATGTTTAAATTGATATAGGTAAGATGATCACATTGTCATCCCCCAACATCATCCAAATTCGAGCGAGATCAGACGACTAGGGCGTGAGAAAATAATGCTTGGTAGAATTTACATTTGCGCATGCGCAGAGTGAGGTATTGAGTCAAGAACGATGAAACTGACAGGGGACCGTCCACCCCCTAGCCCGCACATTCCCTGAAAATTTCAACCAAATCGGATGAAAACTGTGGAAAATAAGCTTGTTACAAGGATTTGCGGACACACGACAGACACACACACAGACAGACACAGTACCAAAGTTGTACAGAATGGTCTAAAACGTAAAATGCAAGTGAAAATTCTGATTTATGAGACCAAAAATTTTTTTCCCCACGAAAGTGAAAACGATGCTTTCGCTACCTTTGAGTAGACTCGGAAACAATATAACTATACGGGATGACAACTGAACTCGAACTAGAACAAGTAACCCGTCACTCGCGAAAGAGGTAAGAGTTGTTGCATTCCGAAAATTATATTTGTATCGCCTAGATTATGCCCCGAAAACAGCATGCTAAGTCTGGAAACCTTTAATACCGTACTCGAGGGGCATGCAAAGACCGATTGATGCCCTCATTGCATGAATATCAAACGATAGGATTTTCGACTTTTCCGCTGTACTCAAAGTACTGTGCCGCGGCTGAAATGATTGAAATAGGGGGAATCATTTTCTGACGCCCCCGTTGTCCGATCTTGCTCAAATTTGGAGGATAGGTGGAAGAGGTTAATTTGAGCATTCCCTAGCAATTTCAACATAATCCTATCATTAGCAGCTACTGCGCATCCGCGAATATGTATTTCTTTTAAACCAGCCGAATTTCAACAGTTTTCGTGCGATTTTGATGAAATTTTCAGGGAATGTGCTGGTAAGGCTGTAAATGGCCAACATCAAGTCCATGCTTGTCAAATCCCTAGTCGTCCAATCCTGCTCAAATTTGGTGCATAGTTGAGGGACAATGGTTTAATTATTTCGTGTTAATTACAACATGATTGCATCATTATCAGCTCCTGCGCATGCGCGAAAGTTTACTCCCAGGAACAAGTCTAGTTTTCATCAGATTTTGATTACATTTTCTGGAAATTTGTGGGTTAGGCTGTAGATTGTTCCCTACCAATTTCATTTTCCTCAAATCATTACTCCATTCTGCGCATGCGCTAACGTAAATTACTTCAAGCATCATTTTCCCGTTTTCTTAAACATCTTTACTGTGAAGCGTAAAATTGTGGAGGTTCGCTGAATGCTGATTATTCGAAAACTCTCATACATTCCTCCTCGAAAGGTACCTTACATTACCTAGGACTTGCCATTCGTACTCTAGGTAGGTACCTAAGAGGTGTCCTTCACGAGTTCTTACCAACCCACTCATTTACCTCGTTATTTACAGGTATTCTTTAGCAACCTACCTATTCTTATTCGGTGTCTGGCGACACGATTGCTTGAATACGCTGTTACCGCTCTACATCATTCTTTCAACTATGGCACATAAACTGAAAAATCGTCACGGAAAATTGCTCACGCTATACCAATGAATAAAATAGACTCACTGTGTTGCGTAGAGAACAATAAACTGTTTTCTTTATGTTTTGACATGGACATGTCTTTGCTCTGGGGGGTCACCAAAAATTTCCGTGACGCAAAATTTGTGTCACAATTTCAGTGTTTTAACATGTATCATGTTTTAGCCCTGGGGTCAATTTTGCGAGTCAATTTTTTTCCGCGCACGAAAATATTTTGATGATTTCCGCTTACAACCGAGTCGTTGCTAGGGAAATGGTACTTCGTCGTTTTTCATCCCACAAAATTCGTTGACCATTCGTTCGAAAGCTCTCGATTTATCCAACCATATTATGTTAACAACTGCGAAGTGCGTGGCCAACAAGCTGAGTTATGAGCAAGGTTATTTGAATAATTGTGTACACTCCGGTGATCATTCTACATAATTGATATTGTGAACATGATTGCCACCGCTTGTTAATTTCTGATGATTTCATTGAGCTGGTGTTTCGATGATTTGATTCATAGCAGGTGATCCAAATATTGCGAGTTGTTAAATAATTTTAATAGGTAATTTCTATGCTTTACACTCTAGGAAGCTGTAATTTCTTATGTAGCCTCTTTAGGACATTTACTTGACGATGCCCAAGGTCGGGATCAGATGAGTGGCTCTTAGAGCTTGCATACGAGTCTGCAGGGGGGTAGGTGATGTAGCCTGGCTCGAATTCAATAAAGTACCCACGAGTGTCGGAAAAATGAGTCAACTCGATCGCGAATTCAATTAAGTACCCACGGGTGGGCGGTTTCTCTTATGGCCCATTCAATTGATCTGTACGCCTCGCCGTGCAATGCACGGGTGAGATCTGCCTAGTAATAAATACAATAAGAAAACACACATGAAAATGTCCCAATGTGTTGCGGACTCGTATGCAAGCATTTTATTTCCTTTCAATATGAAATGTGCCATTTATGTACATAATTACGCTGAAATGTTATGATAATAGGTTTGTTCGCTGAAACGATTGGCAGTGACTTGCAAATCATTTCAAACTGATTGGAGACTGCTCAAGTGCGCATGCGCGACTTCAGCCAACTTTCAAATTGATTTCAAACCTGTTGGGGATTGGAGTCTGTGCGAACGATTCTGACGGTTTTGTAAACATGGAGCAACCTTCCAAGTGAATAAACAAACCACCGCTTTGGCCCTTTCCGTATTTAGCTAATTTCAATAGATTTACTCCTATCGCTTACCAGTAATTTCAGCCACGTTGGTTAAATTATTAGCGACGTAGGAAGCCAAATGCGCTCCCAGACTTTGCCCGATCAGATGAAGACTTGCCGTTGAACACCATTTCCCATCTATCAGCTTCCGTAAGAACCTATTGGCAACAAAGTGACTTTATTAGTGGGTAGATACACACGTTAACCTACTACTCGACTTTCTGATAGGTACTTAGGTAAATTTTGGTTTATTATGTTTTGTTTGGAAATAAATACATTTAGTTGAGACATTCCATATTAATTGAGCACACAACTTCACACATATTCCCAAATATTCATATTACATTTTCCCCCCACATATTCACACACACAGCCCGGTTTTTTATCAAGGTGTATGGGCGAAAGCTGCTCTGAAAACTAAATGTCCGGTTTTCATTAAAACAGCGTAAGTGAGCGTAAATGACCGGTTTTTTTTTTTTTTTTTTTTTTTTTTTTTTTTTTAACAACGCTCCTTCTCTAGTGGGACGTTGTGTCGACTGTATTCATCAACCTGGAAACGATTGCGATAATATACATTATTTGCTATGCAATTCTTCGGCCGACCCCCAATAATTTTTTATGTAACGTCCGGAACGAAATTAAAGATGATTTTCATGTACGACCGAGTAGTTGAGTAGTTGCTATAGATTGTGTCACAATTTCAGTGTTTTTCACGTACAACCCAGCCGTTGTTAGGGGAATGAAACTTCCGCAGTTTTCATCGCACAAAAATCGTTCGCCACTCGTTGGAAAGCTCTTGATTTATGTGATAAATGTTCACATTTCAAGCTACCAATTTCCCTCTCCTTACGTACCTGGCTACATTCCAAAACTAAGTTGATTCAGGCTAAGAATTGCATAGCAAATTATCCTCGTTTTCTACGCAGAAGAAAAGAGAAAAGATCCGGCGAGGCGCGAAGCGCCGAGTATATATATATATTATATATATATATATATATATATATATATATATATATATATATATATATATATATATATATATATATATGTTTTATTTAGTGGTTTAAGCCGCACCTCAACCATAAGGGTCATTAGCGGCATTGAACAAGGTGTCCAAAGGGACACTGCAAGTGGCACGATTCCAAGGGGGGCCATGCTAACCTCCACCACCAAACGGAGTGTCATCACGGACTCCACTGGCAAATCGGAGGGGGATAAAATGAGGGGTACAGTGATGACCACTGTTTAGCCCCTAGAGCGGATAAAAAAAACCTCAAAAATAAAATAATGCAACTAAGACTGGATCTAGAATAGGCTAATAACTTAATATATGTTACTAGGTATGTATAATTTCCTAAGTGAAATGGAACTTTGAGTAGATTGTACGAAAATATATCACAGATCAGGTGTAACAGTTCGTAGTAGAGCTCAGCGGCTCTCAGGTACGACAACAGGGACTGGATGTTGTCAGGTCCGGGTAAAACGTCAACCCACTGTTGATGCTATACTCGGAGGTTAATTACGGATGGGCAGTCCTCTTAGGAAGTGGCGGATGGACAGATCACCCCCACACCTTCCGCACACAACATCTCGAGCTCCTGTGTTAACCAGTGTCTTTGAGTAAGACGGGTATGGCCAGTGGCAACCCGGTTGACCACTATTCGATCCCTCCTTCGAAGTTGGGTTACGAATAGTCCCACCGAGCACAAGTCCTGAAGGACACCACGCAGACCAGAGACTGCGATTATAATAATACCTTTTTCAACCCCCCCCCCCCTCCCCTCCTCATGCCACAGCTGAGGCTATCCTTTTTTTAGAATTCAGATAAAATGTTCCTACCAAACTGAAACGAAATCACAATGTTGATTAAAACGTTCAAAAGCTCATTACTTCAGGTGAGAGAGAGTTCACATGTTTTAGCCGGTGGTATGATATTTAAATGGTATTTTTGACAATCAAAAGTAATAATTCTATCAGAAAATTCAGCGCTGATTTCGAAAAAAAATACTCGAAAATCAAATTTGGTTGATTTGCAGTCGAGAAACGGGTTTATTGCAATACGGATGTGGTTTCTCTGAAAAACTCTTTTAAAAATAAATATCTCGAATATGATTGAGGATTGAGATGGGAAATGACGGTTTTCTACTACATTTTCTAACTAGTTTAACTCCAAATTTCTTAAACTAATCTGAATCAACCCGTTATAGTTGGCAGGTGATATTTATTGGAACGTTTAGATAATATAAACATTAAGTCCCTTTGGCAGGGACCTAAATAAAAATAAAATAATGATATATATATATATATCATATATATAATATGGAAATGCATATCAATAACTGTGCGTTCATGGTTTATGACCGTTTGATGATTTAAAGACTATTTTTAGTCTGGTTATCATAGTGTCCGGTTTTTCTCCCCATTCCACCTGGCAACCCTGCATGGTCCCCCCCAAAAAATATTATTTATATATCTTTCGGAGTTCGTGGTCACTAGCAAGTCGAATACCGGTGGCGAGCGCTTTTGGTGTAAAAGAAATCATCATACTATTAAATATTATTATTCTACAATAATATAATGCCGTGTCAATGCGATCAACACAAGAAGTGAGAACATTTATTTAGTAACACGTAAACAAAAATAATTAACATATTTACAAGTTCAACATAATTAACTGGATAGGTTGGCTCGGTCCAAATACGCCCCTTCAAGCACACACTTCATTTTTCAAGCCAGCCTCTTGCATGCAGAAGTTGTGCTTGCCTTTTAGTTAAAGCTTTTGTGAGAAAATCCACAACCATATTTTCCGTTTCCAGATAGACAATCTGAACTTGTCCCCCGTCCACATGTTGCTTCAAGAACTGATCTTATATCAATATATTTTGTTTGAGATCGATAAGCTGGGTTGCAAATATGAGGCTGCGCCTGGCTGTCATTAAACAGGTGAATAGGCTTTTTGATCTCGTAACCGATTGCAGTCAAAAATCTGTTCAAAAATATTGTCTCTTTTACGCCTTCTAAGAGACTCATAAGTTCAGCTTCGACGCTGGACAAGGCAACCGTTCTTTGCTTCTTCGACGTCCAAGATATACCCCTGACAGCTTGAAGAGGTAGGTACCAAGTAAATGAATGACGATCGATTCTGCAGTTACACCAGTCAGCGTCAGAATAACCACTCAACTCGAGATCAATTTCAGTCTGCTGTCTTGAATAGGTCAGCTTTTTATCCATTGTGCCTTTCAAATACCGAAGGATTCTTTTTGCTGCTTTCCAATGGGTTTCTGAGTAGCAGTTATTGAATTGACTTGTGGACGAGGGACAAGTTCAGATTGTCTATCTGGAGACGGAAAATATTGTTGTGGATTTTCTCCCGAAAGCTCTGACTAAAAGCAAGCACAACTTCTGCATGCAAGAAAAAAAAAGTGCGTTTTTGAAGGGGCGTATTGGAACGAGCCAACGTATCCAGTTAATTATGTTGAACTTGTAAATATGTTAATTATTTTTGTTTGCGTTTTACTAAATAAGTAACATATTTACAAGTTCAAAATAATTAACTGGAAACGTTGGCTCGTTCCAATACATACTAATTCATACCCTAAGCTATGTACTTGATACCTTAAGCAGAAAGCTTTTCCTTACTTCGCTACCAGAGTGGCGACAACTCGCATGTTGGCAACTGCTTGAAAGTAATTTGGTGCAGCTGCTCCTTGGGCCCAATCCACAGTGAAAACATCCAGATCGTCCTTTAAATGAATTTTCACTCGTTAAAATTAGGTACACCAGTACGCTAGTACGTGCATGCGAAACAAAATGTAAAATCTTTCCTAGATTGATACCATGATATCAATTATCAAGTCCATTTTTCCAGGATCTCTTCTTCAATTAGGTTAATATTACCTCTGATATTAAAGTCAAATCACACGGTATCTCAAAAAAAAAAAAAAAAATTGATTGAAAAAAACATTGATCACCAACAAACAAACACTTTGAATAACATAGCAAACCCTTCCACTTTTGTCTGAAGAAGACTTGATGATTATTGCTTCCGAGTCCGAGGTAGCGGAAACATTGTTTTCACTTTCGTGACAAAAAAATTTTTGGTCTCCAAAATCAAAATTTCCACTCGCATTTTACGTTTTAGACCATTCTGAACAACAACTGTGGTACCTACCAAGTCTGTCTCTGTGTGTCTGTCGTGTGTCCGCAAATCCTTCTAACAAGCTTATTTTCCCCAGTTTTCATCCGATTTTGATGAAATTTTTATGGAATGGGCGGGGTAGGGGTAAACGGTCCCCTATCAGTTTCATCGTTCTTGACTCAATATCTCACTCTGCGAATGCGCAAACGTAAATTCTACCAAACATCATTTTTCTACCAACGGCATGGGGCGTGGGCATCTCGTGAAAAATCAACAATAATTCAAGGAATTCACGTTGTCACGTGCTCACAAGCCATTATTAATTTTACGCCTATCTACAAGCTAGGTCGTACAATCCCTGGATATTTCACCAAAATCAGACCTAATTTATTGTAGTTATGGGCGTGGATACACGAAATAGGTACAGGAATAGTTACAGACAGGCAGCTGACAGACAGACATAGGACCGAAATTGATCTGCAAGATTTGAAACGCAAAAAGCAAGTAGACATTGTGATTTTGAAGATCGAAATTGTTTGTCGACTTTCCGCGCGAACACAATGCCCCACTCTCCGGCAGTGAGGACACAACATGTGCTGGTACGATTTATTTATCTTGTATTTATTTATACATATTGATGAAAATAAAACACTTTTTTCCATGAAAAATACCAGTATGTACGTAAGTAGTGACTACAACTTATTACTATGCAAAGGGCTAGGCTCTTGGTGCTCAGCAAGAATCGTTATTGTAGACACCCTCACATGCTCGCAACATCAAATTATTAAATTTTTTTTCTCATATCTATTTTTCCTAATTTAAACAAAAATTGTTATACTCTGATACCAGTTACAAAGTTCACCTCATCTTCTCACCCTAACTCAACAAGCCAATTTGGTATTGGTCCTCCCTCTGATTTCTGTCTAATAACTTTTCTCATTTAAAGTTAAAACTATGATAAATACAATTGCACTATCAAACCAAATTCCGTTGATTACATGAATGAAGTACCTACGTAGTTCAATAGCCACATATCCTGATCACCTACTTGGGAGTGAATGCAGTTGTCCATACTTTTCTGATTTTAAATACCTACCTGTTCTTTGTAGGCATCTGCATGTACATTTCGTACAACAAAGTAGTAACTGCCATCATAAATGATTCAGGCAACGAGCAGGTTTGTGTTTAAATAATACGATTTTATATAAAAGCTGTTGTCAGTTCAATAACAAATTGAGTAGGTTGGTAGTAGAATTTATGCTAGGTACCGACTCAGATTATGGAATCGACGATTTGATAAAGCAGGGAAAGCACTCAAAACGAACTATTCCACGAGGCCTGATTAAGTGAACTTGATGTAGATAGATGAAAAATTGAATGAAGAGACAAAAAATTAGAAAATGCCGACACTGTGGCGCTCCCGGACGGTCACCCATCCACATACTAACCAAGCCTGACGTTGCACAACTTCGGTGAATCAGACAAGAACCGATGTATTCAACGAGATATGGGCGTTGGTGAATACATTTTTTTCTTAGGTCGTAGGTCTGTGCTCGAACCTAGCTATTCGACGATGCCTGTGAAGATAGCTGATAAAGTAGAGTTTAAATGCGAAACGAATTCAATCTTCTTATAATCGATCTCGAACTCAAGGGAATCGTTCATTGAAATACTAAAGAGACTTTAGCGTCACGATAGCGTTTGGTTATTCTTATACATACGTGTAAGAATACGTGTAGAAATACGCGAAGAGCATCTGCAGTTGCTTGCTTTAGGCGCTGCTCTACGCGTTAACGCGAGAAAATCGTACGGGAAGAACAAAAACTCTCTAATAACAGTGCGATTTGATGAAGGATTTTGTCCCTTGATGAGTTAGTTGGCGTGCGGAAAACTTACAAATTAAATATAAACTATAACTCAAATCCTTCGTAAATATTACGATTTTCGAAAACGATTTTTTAACAGAATTGAGCATGGATGTATGAGGTGGCTGCTTCGGGAAGGACCTCCACCATGCTGACTGCAAACGGATTAATTTTATAGGATTGATATTATTCTAGAATTCGGAAGAAGAAACACAGACTGCTTTCAGTTTTTTGCGAGCTCTTTCGGGAGATACGATGCCCCCTTCCTCAGGCTCTGTAATTTATTTCCACAGTATGAGACACACTACAATAGAACATGACTTCTGATTTTTTTTAATCACAAACAACCCCCCAGTCACTTAAAAAAAAAGTATGTACGTATGTATAGAAAAATGTATGTTTTCAGTTGATGCGGTTAGTTGCTGGAGTTGGCTTGCAGTATTGAGTTGGATGATGGAGGGGATAGAGAGGCAGAAAGAGATAGCTTGTTGGTTGTTGTAAGTTTGTTTCCTCTTTTTCTTATCATTTTATTATAGGGCCCATTATTATACTTTTATTTGTTATGTATGTTCGTTGGAAGTTAGTTTGAATTATGTTAGATTCGTAAGATTTTTATTGATGGGCAGATTATTTGCCTACTGATGTTGATTGTTTGGAGAATAAAGTAACTAAAAAAACTGTGTGTGTTGTTTGTGATTAAAAAAAAAAAAAAAAAAAAAAAAAAAAAAAAAAAAAAAAATGGAAATCGTGTTCTATTGTATGTTGTGTTCTCATACTGTGGAAATGAATTCCAGAGCCTGAGGAAGGGGGCATCGTATCTCTCGAAAGCGCTCGCAAAAAACTGAAAGCAGTCTGCGTTTCTTCTTCCAAATTCCAGAATAAGATGATCCACACAGAAAATCAAGATAAAAGGTTTAATATTGGAATTGTGAAAGGTTTAATTCAATATGAAAATATGATATGTAGACACCAACCAAAGAAAGAAGAGCTTGCTCCAAATCAGCTATCCAGGAAGCGGAACTGGAGCTGGCAAAGCCGTGGAAAATGACTGTGCAGCCGCGTCTGGACTCAGCAGCCCAACGGCGGATGTAAGAGTTTCCGTTCTTATCGATTTCTTCTCTGGTCACTTCCGTCCTGTTTGGGTGGTTCCTAAAGATAAAAACCAACATACAGGTTAAGTATGGTGAGTCGAATAGTCGATAGTGAATATTGAAATCGGGGACTTCAGATGTTTGCTGGGGTGCGGTCGATTGAGTACACAGGCTTTCGCAACCAACGTTTCGTACGTTTATTCGTACATCATCAGAGTAATGAGTGGTGTTGGAAGGTGAATAGCACAATATCTGTAAACTGGTAGGTAGTAATAAGAATTCACTGCAGTTCAGAGAGTTGTACACAGAGGGACTTCTAACACTTTTCGTTACATTACAAACATATTTAAACAATCAGGTCCTCAGTTTATTCAGTGATGTGATTATGAGATTTAAAAAACCAATTAGCCTATAATTTAAGTTTGACTGATACAGACGTTTCCCCCAACTCATATCAGTTGTCCAATGACCCCTGTAACAGTGAAAAGCGGATATACGGATAGAGAAAAATTGAGAAAATGGTACCAATCGTCTACAAATAATATAAAACGGAAATGAAACGCAAAATTTCATGATTCTAATCAATGTATATACAGATATACTTACGATTTTATTAATGTAGATAGATCTAATATATAAAGAGAATGTTGTTTTTTATCTACCACCTTTCTGGCCAAAGGCTCGGGGGATTATAATGCGGTTTTTCCCGAAATGATCAGCAAGTTCCAGAGATGGTTTTAGGCTATACCTATTAGAATCCTCTAGACTTACTTCTTCATCGAGAACTCGGCATTCCCTAACGAAGTCACCCGGGTATACACTGGGCATACGCCGAACTTTTCACGTGAAACATGGTTCACGCGTAAGGAGCTTTCAAAGATGCCCAATTCAACAATACCAAAACGATTTAAGTGGATTGAGCCGAGCAGTTTTTATTCTTAACGATTGATTTTCAAAAATTGGTATTCAAAACGCCTTACGCACTGCAGAAATGTTGGTTGAGAATAGTTTTAACGTAGATAACTAAGATTAGGTATATTGATTTGGTTACATTGAGGGCGTGATAAAATGTAGTTTTTTCGGTGTTTTCCCAAGTTGGTGTTGCAAATATCAATAAATGAACATCATTACGAGGTTCAGCTCGGAAAAATACCCCAAAATCATATTACATGTGGCAATTGAATATCTTCAAAAACTCGGTATTTCACAATTTTTGCACTTTTAGATCGGAATCGCGCACATTTGGAGCATTGTAAGACTAGTAGTTCTTTGTTCTTCACGTGTTTCTATACGTCCATGTTACAATACCTATGCGAGGACGTTATACTGCCCAACCAACTTGGGACACGTTCTTACTATCGTATCCTTCCAGGTTCCAGCCTGTGGTTGTGGGAGTAACAGTTCCTTCGACCAATACCTGTGTTTCGTCCGGGACTGTTACAAACATATCTTTACTAATTAATTATTAAGCTTGTGGCACCACCTGTCTATGTAGTTAACATACCTGCCAGTTTGGTAACATACCTGCTTCGGTGATACAAACGTAGCCGCATGTAAGCTGGTGGCTTAGGCACGTAGCCCCACAACCCATCCCAAGGACTTTTGATGGTGAGGCACCCGACTTCATCATAGCAAATTTCCTGCTTTGTCCAGTCTAAACAAGACAAAACGAGGTAGATTAGAGATACACATAGATAAACGACATTATATAAACATATATAATGACTGCGGCGAAGATGAAGATTAACCCCGCTTCATCGATGAAAATCATATGACATCTTTGTTGTGGGGCCCATGATTGAAACCCTAACGCGTATTAGCGAATTTTTTGTGAAAATGCTTCCGCTACCTTTAGGTAAACTCGGAAGCAATACAAGTTCTATTCATCTAGGTAGTATATGCATTTTCCTTTACAATTGATGTCAGAAGTAAGGATCGTGTTCCCGCATTGTATTCCAGCATATATACGACTGGGACATTCATTCTGTCTGTCGGAGGCACACGTATGTGATGGTCAGTAGCCCACGATTTAATTATGATCTCATGATTAATGATATAGTTCAGATATAAAACCTCCAAGCAACGCGGCAAAATTCGATCAAAGAAGACTACTGATTATCGTTGAGAATATTGGAATATTCGGTACCTAAATATGCAATTGTTTTATAGATTTGTCGAGTTGTTTAAAGTAATGACTCGAACATATTTTAATTATAGTTTTAATCTATTAAAACGGGTTCAGAGACCATATTTACAAAATTGCAAACACAATTTCATGAACATTACGAAGGATTGAGTAGAATACTTGAGATGTTTAAAGTTCCTTTCGGAAATTTTATTAATAAACCTAATTTATAGAGACTTATGGAAATAACAATTGTGTAGATAGATATTTTATGGGATAGACAACTTTAGACAAAGCTAGTATGCATGTGTTTTTTGTACGCATAGTTTTTTAACACGAAAAGGCAACATTATTTTGCTATTGCTTCCCGAAATGAAATACTTTTTTCTCACCATAATCCTTCTACCTCACGACTTAGGGTCGAATTATTAGAACACATTCTCCAAATTGAATTTACACAGTGAAATGACAAGAACTGTACCGATGATTAACAGGAAATGTACAAACTTGCTTCTGCAGTCGATAAAGCGCGTAGCAGACAAGTAATGACGGCTGACATGATCATCATGATCTACGATGATCGGCAGCGGATGGACGGTTTAGTAGTAGGATGATTCTTTCATCGTCTTTGACTGTCTGGTTACAAGTCTGAGGTACGACGTTCTTAGAAAATGGGTCTAATCTCTGAGAAATTAATTCTTTCTGTGATGCCGTCTTGTGACGACGAGATCGAGAATACAATTTCTAGAATCCAATTACCCCGATTTCTTAAGAATCGCAACTTGGGATGCGTGTGCCTTCAGCCGATATTTTTAAGAGGACTAAGGAATTGAACACCACCGGATCAACATTTGGAAAGTAAATTATATAATGGGGCTTCGAACATGAGAAACTCAAGATAGAGCGCAGCACGTTAACAATGACCTTACCAATTTGCTTTTTCTTATATCAAATACCATGTTTCATTGATATATCTTATATCAATTTCAACATGATTGTATCATTAATAGCTGCTGCGCATGCGCTTATGCGAAATCCTTGTAGCGACCTTTATTTTCACTATTTTCATCCGATTTCGATAAAATCAGAGAATGCGCGGGTTAGGTTGTACCTGGTCCCCTATCAGTTTCATTGTTGCCAAATCAATGCTTCATTCTACGCATGAGCAAACATAAATTCCATCATTTTCCATCTGTTCACTCTCTAGTCGTTCGAATTCGCTTGAATTTGGATGATAGTTGGAAGATGATGATAGGTAACGAGGAAGCAATGTGCCACACCCAACTTGGTAGACGTTTTTTGTTTTGATTCAATTTTCATTTAGTGCTTTAATGGTGTTCAAAATGAAAAAATTTGGCGAAATGAGTTTTTCCCGATTCCTGAGAAAAAGGTAATTTTGAGTGCTGACTCTCTCGTCGCAAGGGTGCGATATCATGGATTATTGATATTTTAAACTGAGAATCTGTTCTAATGTCCAACTAAGTAGTTTGTATGGCGTTGCTATTTGTTAAGAACGGGAGATTCAATTCGATGTAGGTACCTAAGTAACACTTGGATTGGGGTCATCGAAAGAAAAAGTTGATGGGGGATGAAAGTGTGTTATTTTACCCCTGCGAACACCACTTAAGGGCGGCTGTATCGCGCGGCAGGGGAGCCGAATCCGACTCGGGCCCATGAAAAGAGAAAACTTGTCAATGCTGATGATCCGAAATATTTACGTGAAAAATGACGACGACTACGAGGTGCCTACACCTTTTGAATACTTGAGCTACCTCCATTTCGAGATTAGAGCCTTCTTGGGAAAACCTGACCAATCCGAGTACTGGCCACCAAATTAAGGTTGGGATGAGCTCCTAATATCTAGTCTAATCTCAATCTATTCAAGGATGGTATAGTTTTGGGAAAATGCGCCAAGACAATGTTAAAATTCAATTTGGATATTGTTGAATTCGATTTGGAAAATATTGATTCCGTTTGGAAAACGTTGGATTCAATTTGGAAAATGTTGAGTCCTATTTGGACTCTGGTGATTTTTAGTCGGAAAAAATCTACATTTTTAGACGTTATCTGATCTTAGGAACGATATGAAAAATCAAAATGGTGGCGAATAATCAATATGTCCCAAGAGGGATTAAATTACCAATCAAAAACACAGCGCTCCACGCCTCGCCAGGGAGTAAGCCCCCTGGACCCCCGGTTACCTCTATTTACATACTTCGAATGAAATTATTGAAACACAGAATGTGTTTTAGCCCACGCGTTTCACATAAACCCGTGAAACCCACATATAAGAATTACTCAGATTTGGCGTGTATCTTATCACTAGATGTCAAGTTGTTTTGTTTATCACCAGCGCCATATTTGAAAACTCCTCGTCTTAAGCTTTCATTTGAGCCCTCACACGAAAAATTCATGTTTTACAGCCCCCCTCCCCGTCCTAAGCTTCCATTTATTCATATAACATGAATTATCAGAAATTAACAACCGGTTGCAATCATGTTCACAATTACAATTATTGAGAATGATCACCTGTGTGTAAAAAATTATTCATATAACCATGCTCATAACTCAGCTTGTTGGCCACTCACTTCGCAGTAGTTAACATAATATGGTTGGATAAATCGAGAGCTCTCGAACGAATGGTCAACGAATTCTGTGGGATGAAAAATGACGAAGTACCATTTCCCTAGCAACGACTCGGTTTTAAGCGGAAATCATCAGTAAATTGCAACACATTTTCGTTACTCAAAAACGCAACACACGAATGCAACACATTTTCGTTAACACAAAACGTTTCGTTTTCGGTTGGAGATGCCAAGGCTAAAACACATTCTGTGTTAAAATTCATTAGAGGTTCCATATAAATAACATTAATTCATTCATCCACATGAATTTCATAGTGGCAAAAAGTAAATCAAGAAGTAGCGTGAAACGTCATACTTGGTCAATTAAGAAACAAAAAAGTAATATTCAATATAATTTACGTTTGCGCATGCGCAGAGTGGAGTATTGATTTCGCAACAATGAAACTGATAGGGAACTGTCTACAGCCTAGCCCGCACATTTCCTAAAAATTTCATCCAGATCGGATGAAAACTGTGGAGATTAAGCTTTTTACAAGGATTTAATATTTCAATATAGCGCAGTAGCTATTAATGATACAATCATGTTGAAATTGATATAAGATGATCAAATTGTCATCGAACGACGAGGGCGTGAGAAATTGATGCTTGGTAGAATTTACGTTTGCACGTGCTTAGAATGAAGTATTAGAGTCAGGGATGAAGAAATTGATAGGGGACCGTCTACCCCCTAGCCCGTACATTCCCTGAAAATGTCATCTGAATCGGATGTAAACTGTAGAAAATAAGCTTGTTACAAGGATTTGAGGACACACGACAAACAGACACGGAATCAATGTTGTTCGGAATGGACTAAAACGTAAAATGCGAGTGGAAATTTTGATTTTGAAGACCAAACTAACTTTTTTTCCCGAAAGTGAAAACAATGTTTCCGCTACATACCTACAGGTAGACGCGGAAGCGAAATTGTGTGAAATGATGTTAATTTTCAATGGAAAGGTTCCATAGCAGTTGCGCCTGGTAGGGGAAGGAAGGTGTGCGCCACAAAATTGACCGATTTTCCCCTTATTTGTCCAAACCAGGGGCATTCATCCAAATTCGATAGGATGAAGTGAGGGAAATGGTCCAAAAACGAGCTACTTGCCTGGTAAATAGTAGATTACATATCCGGGGGGGGGGGGGGGGGGGGTTGAATATTACCCAGTGCGCGCTTATTAACTTCAAAACGATCATTCTGAAAACATTATAAACAGTGAGCTCGCATAAAAATTAAATAGCACAGTGAGCTAAGAGAAAAATTAAATGGTAGGGAAAAATTGTCACAAAAATTATATTCATTGGTTTTTCTCGGAGTATTACAAAATTACTGGTCAGCGGACCCGCGAGAAAAGGAGTTACCCCGAATTTGATTTTAATTCGCCGCAAATTAAAAAAGTTCACATATATATTTGTGAATTTAAAAAAATCACATATTTAGTTGTGAATTAAACAATATTCACATAGTTAGTAGTGAATTAAAAAAAATTCACAGGTTTTTTTTGTAGTAATTTAAATGTTCTGTGAATATTTCACAAATCTTTTGTGAATTTAAAGTATTTTATTTTGTTTTGAGGTTTAAGCCGCACCTCAACCAGAAGGGTCATTAGCGGCATTGAACAAGGTGTCTAAAGGACACTGGAAGTGGCACTATTCTAAGGGGAGCCATGTTGCCATCCTTGACTAAAAAGGAGCGCCATCATGGACTCCACAGCCAACTCGGAGGGGGGAAAATAATGAGGGATACAGTGATGACCACTGTTTAGCCCCCAAAGAGGATAAAAAAAAAACCCAAAAAATAATGTAATACAACTAAGACTAGATGTAAAATAGGCTAATAACTATATACATGCTACTATATGCAATCAGCAAAGTGAAATAAAACTACCACTAGATGTATATAAATATATCACAGATCAGATATCACAGTTCGTAGTAGAGCTCAGCGGCTCACAAGGTCCGGATAAAACGTCAACCCACTGAGGGGCCTGATGCTGGACTCGGAGGTCCGTGAATTTAATGTAATTTACAGAAAAAGTTGTGAAGTATGAATTAATTCACATTCACAAATAAAGAATTATGTGAATTAATTCACAACCGCATTTATAAATAAAAATCTGCCCAACTCCTTAACGTTGGGATAAGTTTTTGCTTGATTATCTCAATTTATTTATTGAAGGTATTGTTACAGAAAAACACATAATGTTGGAAAATCAATTTGAAAATCCCTCTAGAAGATGTTGAAATTCCATTTGAAAAATGATGAATCTATTTTGGGAAATTTTGAGTCGAATTTGGGAAATGTTGAATTTCATTTGGAAAATCTACATTTTAAGACGTTATCTGAAGACATTATGAACGATCTGAAAAATCGAAAATGATGAAAAATTATCAATAATGTGCCAAGAAAGAATAATTTATCAAAAAAAATTACTATGAGGATATTTTTTCGATTTTTCACATATCAATGTAGTGTTGAATTCTATTTGGAAATGTATAATTCCATTTGGAGAATATTGGGTTTTATCCGGAAAATGTTGAATCTATTTGGAAAATGTGGGATTCAATTTGGAAAATGTTGGATTCAATCTGGAAAATGTTGAATTTAATCTGGAAAAGCTATACAGTGTCCCCAAAAACGTTCCCCACTTTGCTAAAATCGTATATTAAGATCGTATATATTTGCAACACCAACTTGGGAAAACACCAAAGAAACTACGTTTCAGTACGCTTTGTGGAAAACGTGTGCGCAATTCTAGCCGATTTTTTGGTGTTTTCCCATTTTGGTGTCGCAAATATCACCAACTGAACTTCATCGCGAGGTACAGCACGAAGAAATACCCCAAAATCATGTATTGCATGTGGCAATAGAATATCTTCAAGAACTCTGGATTTCCTGAAAGTAAAGAAACAATTTTACCACGCAATGTGCCAGTTGCTACTGATTTATGCCATGTCAGCCTGGGGTTCAGCTTTCAAAACTAAACCTCAGCCTTTGTTTACGATCCAAAAAGCCCTGATCAAGGTCCTATTAAAAAAACCCATTAGGTTTGGGACAAGGGATTTATTTAAAGAATTCCAAGTTCTTGACATATCTAGACTAATAGATAAATCTACTATAATTATATAATATTGTATATAATATAATATTGTAATATTATATAAAATCTACTATAATTTGTAATATTGGCACAAGAAGTTCGAACAAGATTACCTACTCTAGTGATACCAAGATTTAATACTTCTGCTGCACAACGTTCTCATCTATATAGAGCAGAGGTGCTCAAACGGTCGATCGCGATCGACCAGTCGATCGCGAGTGCTTTTTGAGTAGATCTCGAGAAGAAAAAATTTTTTAATAAGTAGGAACTTCTACATGAAACCGGTCTCTCTGCCACGATCAGACCAGCAAGAAAAATGTTTTTGAACAACGTAGCTCAGTTGTATTCGATTATTATCACAAGTAAACAAGGATAATATAAGAATAACCTAGATTCGAACAAATTTGTTCGAATGCTCACAACATTTGTACTTAAAATGAGCGAAGTTGGGATCAATTTGTTTATCGACAATATAACGAAATCATGACACCAATATTTAGAGTGTCAAAATCAAATCGAGTCCTTCTTTCGACGACAGGTTGGGGTGAGATTTTGTCATGATCACACCGAGTGGACGTGTTTTTTGTTTTTGACGGCATTCAGATGAAATAGTAGGGTTTTTGGTAGAGCGCAAGATAGGACTAGCGTTGAAATATGAGGCGAAAACGGTAATCGATAACTTGACTAAAATAATGTAAATTGTGCGGAAAGCTAATATCTATATATGCTACGGTACACCCTACCTAGGTAGGTAGGGTCTATCGTGTATGTACGACAACCCTGCATCACACATACTTGCAGCCTCTCAGAGTCGATCGTAAGTAGTCTAAAAATATTAAGGTAGATCGCCAGCAGTTCAAGTTTGAGCACCCCTGATATAGAGGGATCATCCTTTTCAACAACCTACCTTGCGAAATTCTTTCAACCAGAGTATCGCTTAGTAAATTCAAAGTAGATCTGAAGAAGCACTATATGGATTAACTGTCTCATTTGCCTAATCGTTTATGTTATTTCAATTATTAGTGACACAAATTATTATTTATTCCTCAAATTTTGAACTTTCTATTATTGATGTAAACCAATAGAGAATAGAGTTATCAACATACATACTTTATCTTTAGAACTTGATGGTGAAAATCCTTTATTGTAATTAATTATTTAAATAATCACTAACAGAAGCGTTAAATAATGAACAGACGCTCCAATTCCCTGCACAACATCCTTCTTATTGGGAAATTGTAATATTTTTGTACAAATCTGTAATACATTGTTTATAAATCTTTTTTCTGAATAAAATTAGTAGGTATATATAATTTTTTTTAAATTAACAATTTTTGCACTTTTGGAGCGGAATTGTGCTTATTTGCGAGCACTTCGAGTGATGGGTCATTTCTTCATGAAATTTCAAGCAGAATTCAGATCTGCAATAAAAAATGGGGGTTCCTGATCAAAATAACGAAGTTGATGTCAATTGCGCACGTTTGCTCAAGTGCGCATGCGCAATTTTGAGATCCTTACAAAAATGCATTAAGATTTTAAAAAAATTATTTTGACCCATTATTTACGATGGCGGTGGGGGGAACGTTTTTGGAAACACCGTGTATAATTGTTTTTTAAATACATTCATTTATTTGTTAAAGTAATACATGTCAAATGCCAATGCCAATGCTACGACTCCCTTTAAAATAACTTGTGCTGGGGGTCGGAGTGCTATCAATATAGTTATTTTATTTTAATTGTATAAACACAAACGAGTGCCTTAGATGCTCCATTTTACAATTATTATGAACTAATTAAAGGTATAACGCCAAACATTATAAGGAAATTAAAAAAAAAAAAATGTATATATGTATATATAGAACCAATACACAACCGCGCTTAGCTTTGGAACAGAAAATAATGATGTGATAAGGTAGTTAGTTACCAGCTGGGTCTCTTAAGTCTATGACGATTTCAAGGGTTTGAAGGAAAACACAAGTGCAGTTTTTGCTGTTTTGCTATTTTTTTCGAGACAGTTGAGCACTACTCTTTATCAGGCGTCATGGAGGCCTCCTTTTCACTCTACTATTCCTTTTGCAATTTTATATAAAAATATTCGGAACATCGGCTTATGAAGGACGAAAGTTTATGGTACAGATGCTGTAATAGAAAGTGCAATGGTGGTGGTGTGTTGATTCGGAAAATACTGTATATGAAAAAAGTCCAGTCATGCAGCATGACCCCATGAGCGAATTTTTAAAGATGTTTCATGCAAATGTTTCATGCAAATATTACCGATTTTTACAACTAGCGAACGGCATTATTTCGATTTTTGACTGATTTTTCAACTTTGAAATTTTTGAAAACTTGATACATATTCTTATAGGAAATTTTACGCTGATCCCGAATATACCACATGTTAGTATGCTGAAAAAATTATTTCGCACAACAAATCGCAAAAAACAGGCTATTTTGAAATTTTTGACTACATTTTTGAAAATTTCAACCCGAAGATGTAATCCGATCATGCTGGCCAACGAACTTGAACTTTCGTTTTGTGTCCTTAACATTTTAAAATTTGTTTGAAGTTTCTAGCGCAATTCTACGGACAGTTATCGTCTGGAATGACACATACATACATACATATATACATACATAAAAAAATGCGTTAAACTTCAGAATATGATTCAGAATAGCCTGAAACGGATTTCTGCATAAAAATTTTTCAAAAATTCACATTCTACAAATTTTGAGGCGAGAGCAATAGCTTAATTTTCTTCAAAAATTCGCTAATGAGCTTATCATCGAATAATTTTCATTAATACTAATAGTGTCATACCATCTAATAGACATCCAAGATCTGCACCATCCACACTATAAACACATCTTGTGTTAAACATTTCCCAAGCCAAACACTTTCAAGTCAAGACTGGAGAGGAGGGTACCTATTATTTGTATGTCCATGGAAATTATGTACCTCTCGACATCAAACTGCCGGTACTTTTCCGTTATACCCCCCCCCCCCCCCAGTCAATTTGTCTTCAACACGCCCGCCCTATGTTTCTAGGCATTACTTCTTACTTATATTATGTTATGCATTTTCGAGATGCGAGCTTGCGAGAATCCAGACCACCAAAGTTTACACATCATTCTGACCTACATGTCCAACTAATCTGTATTTTTACTAAGGGATTGACTACTTGATGTTATGTAATTTTGAGATGCGAGCTTGCGAGCCTCAAGATCACTAACCTATACACAGCATTCTGATCTATTTGTGCGAATTCATGTGGAGGCAATCTCAAACCACAACCACGCCAATTTGTTTCAACAAATCCTCACCGACATCGGCAACTTCTTAAAACACGGTAGTTCTTTTTTTCCTTCTTTTTTTTAATAATATAATTTCTTCCCACAGCTTGAAATTGCCACCAATTCTACGTAAATATGTAATCTAAGTAAGAAGGAATGCCTAGAAACATCGGGCGGGCGTGTTGAAGACAAATTTAATAAGGGGGGGGGGGGGGGGGGGGGGGGGGGGGGGGGGGGGGGGGGTATAACGGAAAAGTACCAAACTGCCTACACCAGATACCATCTACTATGTAGGTACGCCTGATGAAGAGCAGTGCTCAACTGTCTCGAAATGCATAGCAAAAACCGCACTTGTGTTTCGCTTCAAACCCTTGAGATCGTCATAGACTTGAGAGACCTAGCTGGAAACTACCTTATCCCAACATAATTAATAAAATTTTACCAGCTTTTAGATAATTATATACTACAGACAATAATCAAGAATTAATAAACGACAGCATAATAATTAGAAACAATAGTAAATAGAGGTATAATAAACGAAGAATTCCTAGATTAATTCCAGAAAGCTCAGGGTAATGTTGGAGGGATGCAGGAGGATAAGGGTTGAGGGTGGCGGAAGGGGGAAGTTATAAAAACTGGGAGCGCAGGAGCTGTCGCCTCTATTTCGCCACCGCCCGGCCTCCGACTCAGATCATGCACTCTTACATCCTATGGGAGCTGGGTATGAACAGAAATTTACATTTAAATTTATTATACTCCTAATAATATACCTAAATCTTTATTCCCCTTTTCCCAATTTGATTTCAGGTTTTTTGTTTCCGAGACTACCAGTAGGTAGCGGAACCATTTATTTATTCATTTATTTAGGGGAGATTGGGGTAATACCGCCAAGTCAGGGAATACCGCCACCCCATATAATTATTTAACCACCTGAGTGACAAATCTTGTAGCCAAATATCGTCATCTTTAGATCAGCAGTAATGTTGGAAAAATTGGTTTGGGGTCATTATTATTATTATTTATTATTTTTTTTTTTTTAAATCAAAGATAAGAGAGTTCGTAGTTTTTGAAGCTTGGCGTTCTAGTTTTACTGTCGCCCAAATTCGGTGGTAAGTAACAGTTTATGTAAAGTGCTGAACACGACGACGTAGAAAATTATTTAGCTTTAATGTTTAATAATCATTATAAATGATTATTAATAAATCAATGATAAATATTAAGATAATTAAACCCATTACTTCATGTTTTTTAACGAAAACTGTAGTTTTTAATGATTTTTTATCTCGAAACGTTTACTGGGGCAATATCGCCACACCAAATTTAGGCTAATTCCGCCATGGCGGTATTGCCCCAATGCCCCATTCCACAGTCTTGTTGGTTTTTTTTTTTTTTTCAAAGTTTTTTGTTGTAATAATCACCTATTTCTATTGATTCTGAGTAATTAAAATATAAATTAATATTTAAAAGACGAATTATATTGTGATAGCTTATCTCAATAAGCACCTCTATATTTACCTAATCGTGATTTATTAGATACTAGCCGCTCCGGCTCGCTACGCTCGCCTCCACGTCCAGCCGGGGGGCAAGCCCCCCGGACCCCCCATTAAATTGCTCGCTTCGCTCGCAAAGTGTGGCATGTAGGGAATATTGCTCGCTTCGCTCGCAAAGTGTGGCATGTAGGGAATGTTGCTCGCTTCGCTCGCAAACGATAGATCCCTAAGGGTAGGTTTAACTTCTGTAAGGGATGCTGCTCGCTTCGCTCGCTTGAGGAAGTTATACTGCCCACCCAACTTGGCAGACGTTTTTTTTCTGTTGGAAATTCTTACAAACAAATTAAATCTTATGAAACTACGTGGAACCACAAAAAGTTTATTCGGGGATTTTGCTCGCTTCGCTCGCAAGGTATTGCTGTATATTTGTAGGAAAAAATCCGAATTTATTCTGTTGGCATGGCTCTCGCTTCGCTCGCAAGGTATACCTGTATACCCTTCAAGACGTAAGTGCGTGTACCTGCTCGCAACCCGTTTTCGTCAGGTGCAAGCCCCGCCTCATCGAACCCCTGACTTCGTAGAGCCTTCTCGCGAACACGGCAAAATTAATTTCTGATGTTAAACGCTTCTTCTCGCTTCCGCTCGCGATTTGACCGACTTAACGTCACTTTTTTCGATATCCGATTTCGGATTCAGATTCGGCGGACCCAAAGCTGTATTTCGCCCGCGAAAACCGTTCCGAAAAACGTACCTTTATGGGGTATATTTTAATCGGAAAAAACCAAGTTTTTCGGCGGACTTTTCGAGAAAACGGGTCCGTACTCTCGCATTTTTTTGACGCATTTCCCGATACTTTTTTCGCGATCCGATCGCGCCGTCGTCTTCCTCGTTCAAAAACCTACGAAACCCGTATTTTTCCGGAATTGTCAACGGCCGTTTAGAGGGGTAGGGGAAGCGGGGAAGTCCAAAAAGCGCACATTAATTCTTACTTCGACCCCCCTCCCGCCCTACGGCCCATGGTTCGGGTGGGATTAAACAATTTTAAATTCGCTCGCTCCCACTTTTGGAAAATCTCAAGAAGATCCCCCCACTCGTACACCCCCCCCCCACTCAGCCGTTTGGCCGTGCATAGACACGACAGACAGACAAACAAACAGACGGAGTTTCATTCTTATAAATAACTAGCCGCTCCGGCTCGCTACGCTCGCCTCCACGTCCAGCCGGGGGGCAAGCCCCCCGGACCCCCCATTAAGTTGCTCGCTTCGCTCGCAACGTGTGGCATGTAGGGAATATTGCTCGCTTCGCTCGCAAAGTCTGGCATGTAGGATATGTTGCTCGCTTCGCTCGCAAAGTCTGGCATGTAGAAAATGTTGCTCGCTTTGCTCGCAAAGTATGGCGTTTAGGGGATGTTGCTCGGTTCGCTCGCAAACGGTAGATCTCTAAGGGTAGGTTTAACTTCTGTAGGGGATGCTGCTCGCTTGGCTCGCAAACGGTAGATCTCTAAGGGTAGGTTTAACTTCTGTAGGGGATGCTGCTCGCTTCGCTCACTTGAGGAAGTTATACTGCCCCCGGACCCCCCATTAAATTGCTCGCTTCACTCGCAAAATGTGGCATGTAGGAATTTTACTCGCTTTGCTCGCAAACGGTAGATCCCTAAGGGTAGGTTTAACTTCTGTAGGGGATGATGCTCGCTACGCTCGCTTGAGGAAGTTATACTGCCCACCCAACTTGGCAGACGTTTTTTTCTGTTGGAAATTCTTACTGACAAATTAAATCTGATAAAACTACGTGGAACCACGAAAAGTTATTAGGGGATGTTGCTCGCTTCGCTCGCAAGGTATACCTGTATATGTGTAGGACAAAGTCCGTATTTATTCTGTTGAAATGGCTCTCGCTTCGCTCGCAAGGTAGGTACCTATGTATACCTGCTCGCCTCGCAACATTGTGACATCGAACCCCTTGACGTCTTCGTAGAGCCTTCTCGTGTCCTTCCTCGCTCGCTTGAGGAAGTTTTACTGCCCACCCAACTTGGCAGACGTTTTTTTCAGTTAGGAATTCTTACAAACAAATTAAATCTTATAAAACTACGTGGAACCACGAAAAGTTTATTTGGGGATGTTGCTCGCTTCGCTCGCAAGGTATACCTGTATATATGTAGGGGAAAACCCGTATTTATTCTGTTGAAATGGCTCTCGCTTCGCTCGCAAGGTACCTATGTGTACCTGCTCGCACCCCAAACATCTCTAAGGGTAGGTTTAACTTCTGTAGGGGATGCTGCTCGCTTCGCTCGCTTGAGGAAGTTATACTGCCCACCCAACTTCGCAGACTTTTTTTCAGTTGGGAATTCTTACATACAAATTAAATCTTATAAAACTACGTGGAACCACGAAAAGTTTATTCGGGGATGTTGCTCGCTTCGCTCGCAAGGTATTGCTGTATATGTGTAGGAAAAAGTCCGTATTTATTCTGTTGAAATGGCTCTCGCTTCGCTCGCAAGGTACCTATGTGTACCTGCTCGCAAATGATAGATCCCTTAGGGTAGGTTTAAAGTCTGAAGGGGATGCTGCTCGCTTCGCTCGCTTGAGGAAGTTATACTGCCCACCCAACTTGGCAGACGTTTTTTTCTGTTGGAAATTCTTACAAACAAATTAAATCTTATAAAACTACTTGGAACCACGAAAAGTTTATTAAGGAATGTTGCTCGCTTCGCTCGCAAGGTATTGCTGCATATTCCGACATGTGAATAGCTAAAACTACCTACGAATTTGCACCCTTGGGATTGGGAACCCCAAAGGGTGTTAGGGCATCATTAGCGACCGTTATGTGACAGTTATGAATAGCTCGCAAGAGGCCAAGAGCGAACTTTGAGTCCCTTCAACTCGCATTATTGTGAAACGGCGGCCCGGGTCGATTAAAAATGTCATATTAAACGCTTCCCTCGCTTCCGCTCGCAATTTGACCTTCTTAGAAGGGGGAATGGGGAAGTTATATTGCCCACCCAACTTGGCAGACGTTTTTTTCTGTTGGAAATTCTTACAAACAAATTAATTCTTATGCATCTACGTGGAACCACAAAAAGTTATCATCGGAGGAAGTTATACTGGCAGAAGTTTTTTTCTTTTGGAAATTCTTACAAACAAAATAAATTTTATAAAACTACGTGGAACCACAAAAAAAGTTCATTTGGGGATGCTCCTCGCTTCGCTCGCAAGGTAGGTATTGCGTAGAAGTCGAGTCCCTTCTGCTAAGCAACGTATGGCATTTAGGGAATTTTACTCGCTTTGCTCGCAAACGGTAGATCTCTAAGGGTAGGTTTAACTTCTGTAGGGGATGCTGCTCGCTACGCTCGCTTGAGGAAGTTATACTGCCCACCCAACTTGGCAGACGTTTTTTTCTGTTGGGGAATTCATACAAACAAATTAAATCTTATAAAACTACGTGGAACCACGAAAAGTTTATTCGGGGATGTTGCTCGCTTCGCTCGCAAGGTATACCTGTATATGTGTAGGACAAAGTCCGTATTTATTATTTGAAATGGCTCTCGCTTCGCTCGCAAGGTATTGCGTAGAAGTGCAAATGGGAACCCCCTGTGAGGGTCCCTTCAGGTAAGCAACGTTGTGTAACGGCGGCCCGTGGTCGATTAATTTCTGATGTTAAACGCTTCCCTCGCAATTCCCCTCCCAATTTGACCTACTTTCCGTCACTTTTTTCGATATCCGACTTCGGATTCAGATTCGGCGGGATCAAAGCTGTATTTCGCCCGCGAAAACCGTTCCGAAAAACGTACCTTTATGGGGTATATTTTAATCGGAAAAAACCAAGTTTTTCGGCGGACTTTTCGAGAAAACGGGTCCGTACTCTCGCATTTTTTTAACGCATTTCCCGATACTTTTCCGCGATCCGATCGCGCCGTCGTCTTCCTCGTAGGAAAACCTACGAAACCCGTATTTTTCCGGAATTGTCAACGGCCGTTTAGAGGGGTAGGGGAAGCGGGGAAGTCCAAAAAGCGCACATTAATTATTACTTCGACCCCCCTCCCGCCCTACGGCCCATGGTTTGGGTGGGATTAGAAAATTTTAAATTCGCTTATACACCCTATCGGAAAATCCCAAAAAGATCCCCCCACTCGTAGACTCCCCCCACTCAGCCGTTTGGCCGTGCATAGACACGACAGACAGAGCGACAGACAGACAGACGGAGTTTCATTCTTATTAATAACTAGCCGCTCCGGCTCGCTACGCTCACCTCCACGTCCAGCCGGGGGGCAAGCCCCCCGGACCCCCCATTCAATTGCTCGCTTCGCTCGCAAAGTGTGGCATGTAGGGAATATTGCTCGCTTCGCTCGCAAAGTGTGGCATGTAGGGAATGTTGCTCGCTTCGCTCGCAAACGATATATCCCTAAGGGTAGGTTTAACTTCTGTAAGGGATGCTGCTCGCTTCGCTCGCTTGAGGAAGTTATACTGCCCACCCAACTTGGCAGACGTTTTTTTCTGTTGGAAATTCTTACAAACAAATTAAATCTTATAAAACTACGTGGAACCACGAAATGTTTATTAGGGGATGTTGCTCGCTTCGCTCGCAAGGTATACCTGTATATGTGTAGGACAAAGTCCGTATTTATTCTGTTGAAATGGCTCTCGCTTCGCTCGCAAGGTAGGTACCTATGTATACCTGCTCGCCTCGCAACATTGTGACATCGAACCCCTTGACGTCTTCGTAGAGCCTTCTCGTGTCCTTCCTCGCTCGCTTGAGGAAGTTTTACTGCCCACCCAACTTGGCAGACGTTTTTTTCAGTTAGGAATTCTTACAAACAAATTAAATCTTATAAAACTACGTGGAACCACGAAAAGTTTATTTGGGGATGTTGCTCGCTTCGCTCGCAAGGTATACCTGTATATATGTAGGGGAAAACCCGTATTTATTCTGTTGAAATGGCTCTCGCTTCGCTCGCAAGGTACCTATGTGTACCTGCTCGCACCCCAAACATCTCTAAGGGTAGGTTTAACTTCTGTAGGGGATGCTGCTCGCTTCGCTCGCTTGAGGAAGTTATACTGCCCACCCAACTTCGCAGACGTTTTTTTTCAGTTGGGAATTCTTACATACAAATTAAATCTTATAAAACTACGTGGAACCACGAAAAGTTTATTCGGGGATGTTGCTCGCTTCGCTCGCAAGGTATTGCTGTATATGTGTAGGAAAAAGTCCGTATTTATTCTGTTGAAATGGCTCTCGCTTCGCTCGCAAGGTACCTATGTGTACCTGCTCGCAAATGATAGATCCCTTAGGGTAGGTTTAAAGTCTGAAGGGGATGCTGCTCGCTTCGCTCGCTTGAGGAAGTTATACTGCCCACCCAACTTGGCAGACGTTTTTTTCTGTTGGAAATTCTTACAAACAAATTAAATCTTATAAAACTACTTGGAACCACGAAAAGTTTATTAAGGAATGTTGCTCGCTTCGCTCGCAAGGTATTGCTGCATATTCCGACATGTGAATAGCTAAAACTACCTACGAATTTGCACCCTTGGGATTGGGAACCCCAAAGGGTGTTAGGGCATAATTAGCGACCGTTATGTTACCGTTATGAATAGCTCGCAAGAGGCCAAGAGCGAACTTTGAGTCCCTTCAACTCGCATTATTGTGAAACGGCGGCCCGGGTCGATTAAAAATGTCATATTAAACTCTTCCCTCGCTTCCGCTCTCAATTTGACTTACTTAGAAGGGCGAATGGGGAAGTTATATTGCCCACCCAACTTGGCAGACGTTTTTTTCTGTTGGAAATTCTTACAAACAAATTAAATCTTATGCATCTACGTGGAACCACAAAAAGTTATCATCGGAGGAAGTTATACTGGCAGAAGTTTTTTTCTTTTGGAAATTCTTACAAACAAAATAAATTTTATAAAACTACGTGGAACCACAAAAAAAGTTCCTTTGGGGATGTTCCTCGCTTCGCTTGCAAGGTAGGTATTGCGTAGAAGTCGAGTCCCTTCTGCTAAGCAACGTATGGCATTTAGGGAATTTTACTCGCTTTGCTCGCAAACGGTAGATCCCTAAGGGTAGGTTTAACTTCTGTAGGGGATGCTGCTCGCTACGCTCGCTTGAGGAAGTTATACTGCCCACCCAACTTGGCAGACGTTTTTTTCTGTTGGGGAATTCTTACTTACAAATTAAATCTTATAAAACTACGTGGAACCACGAAAAGTTTATTCGGGGATGTTGCTCGCTTCGCTCGCAAGGTATACCTGTATATGTGTAGGACAAAGTCCGTATTTATTATTTGAAATGGCTCTCGCTTCGCTCGCAAGGTATTGCGTAGAAGTGCAAATGTGAACCCCCCTGTGAGGGTCCCTTCAGGTAAGCAACGTTGTGTAACGGCGGCCCGTGGTCGATTAATTTCTGATGTTAAACGCTTCCCTCGCAATTCCCCTCCCAATTTGACCTACTTTCCGTCACTTTTTTCGATATCCGACTTCGGATTCAGATTCGGCGGGATCAAAGCTGTATTTCGCCCGCGAAAACCGTTCCGAAAAACGTACCTTTATGGGGTATATTTTAATCGGAAAAAACCAAGTTTTTCGGCGGACTTTTCGAGAAAACGGGTCCGTACTCTCGCATTTTTTTAACGCATTTCCCGATACTTTTCCGCGATCCGATCGCGCCGTCGTCTTCCTCGTAGGAAAACCTACGAAACCCGTATTTTTCCGGAATTGTCAACGGCCGTTTAGAGGGGTAGGGGAAGCGGGGAAGTCCAAAAAGCGCACATTAATTATTACTTCGACCCCCCTCCCGCCCTACGGCCCATGGTTTGGGTGGGATTAGAAAATTTTAAATTCGCTTATACACCCTATCGGAAAATCCCAAAAAGATCCCCCCACTCGTAGACTCCCCCCACTCAGCCGTTTGGCCGTGCATAGACACGACAGACAGAGCGACAGACAGACAGACGGAGTTTCATTCTTATTAATAACTAGCCGCTCCGGCTCGCTACGCTCACCTCCACGTCCAGCCGGGGGGCAAGCCCCCCGGACCCCCCATTCAATTGCTCGCTTCGCTCGCAAAGTGTGGCATGTAGGGAATATTGCTCGCTTCGCTCGCAAAGTGTGGCATGTAGGGAATGTTGCTCGCTTCGCTCGCAAACGATATATCCCTAAGGGTAGGTTTAACTTCTGTAGGGGATGATGCTCGCTACGCTCGCTTGAGGAAGTTATACTGCCCACCCAACTTGGCAGACGTTTTTTTCTGTTGGAAATTCTTACAAACAAATTAAATCTTATAAAACTACGTGGAACCACGAAATGTTTATTAGGGGATGTTGCTCGCTTCGCTCGCAAGGTATACCTGTATATGTGTAGGACAAAGTCCGTATTTATTCTGTTGAAATGGCTCTCGCTTCGCTCGCAAGGTAGGTACCTATGTATACCTGCTCGCCTCGCAACATTGTGACATCGAACCCCTTGACGTCTTCGTAGAGCCTTCTCGTGTCCTTCCTCGCTCGCTTGAGGAAGTTTTACTGCCCACCCAACTTGGCAGACGTTTTTTTTTTCAGTTAGGAATTCTTACAAACAAATTAAATCTTATAAAACTACGTGGAACCACGAAAAGTTTATTTGGGGATGTTGCTCGCTTCGCTCGCAAGGTATACCTGTATATATGTAGGGGAAAACCCGTATTTATTCTGTTGAAATGGCTCTCGCTTCGCTCGCAAGGTACCTATGTGTACCTGCTCGCACCCCAAACATCTCTAAGGGTAGGTTTAACTTCTGTAGGGGATGCTGCTCGCTTCGCTCGCTTGAGGAAGTTATACTGCCCACCCAACTTCGCAGACGTTTTTTTCAGTTGGGAATTCTTACATACAAATTAAATCTTATAAAACTACGTGGAACCACGAAAAGTTTATTCGGGGATGTTGCTCGCTTCGCTCGCAAGGTATTGCTGTATATGTGTAGGAAAAAGTCCGTATTTATTCTGTTGAAATGGCTCTCGCTTCGCTCGCAAGGTACCTATGTGTACCTGCTCGCAAATGATAGATCCCTTAGGGTAGGTTTAAAGTCTGAAGGGGATGCTGCTCGCTTCGCTCGCTTGAGGAAGTTATACTGCCCACCCAACTTCGCAGACGTTTTTTTCAGTTGGGAATTCTTACATACAAATTAAATCTTATAAAACTACGTGGAACCACGAAAAGTTTATTAGGGGATGTTGCTCGCTTCGCTCGCAAGGTATACCTGTATATGTGTAGGACAAAGTCCGTATTTATTATTTGAAATGGCTCTCGCTTCGCTCGCAAGGTATTGCGTAGAAGTGCAAATGGGAACCCCCCTGTGAGGGTCCCTTCAGGTAAGCAACGTTGTGTAACGGCGGCCCGTGGTCGATTAATTTCTGATGTTAAACGCTTCCCTCGCAATTCCCCTCCCAATTTGACCTACTTTCCGTCACTTTTTTCGATATCCGACTTCGGATTCAGATTCGGCGGGATCAAAGCTGTATTTCGCCCGCGAAAACCGTTCCGAAAAACGTACCTTTATGGGGTATATTTTAATCGGAAAAAACCAAGTTTTTCGGCGACTTTTCGAGAAAACGGGTCCGTACTCTCGCATTTTTTTTACGCATTTCCCGATACTTTTTTCGCGATCCGATCGCGCCGTCGTCTTCCTCGTAGGAAAACCTACGAAACCCGTATTTTTCCGGAATTGTCAACGGCCGTTTAGAGGGGTAGGGGAAGCGGGGAAGTCCAAAAAGCGCACATTAATTATTACTTCGACCCCCCTCCCGCCCTACGGCCCATGGTTCGGGTGGGATTAGAAAATTTTAAATTCGCTTATACACCCTATCGGAAAATCCCAAAAAGATCCCCCCACTCGTAGACTCCCCCCATTCAGCCGTTTGGCCGTGCATAGACACGACAGACAGACAGACAGACAGACAGACGGAGTTTCATTCTTATTAATAACTAGCCGCTCCGGCTCGCTACGCTCGCCTCCACGTCCAGCCGGGGGGCAAGCCCCAAGCAAAGTGTGGCATGTAGGGAATATTGCTCGCTTCGCTCGCAAAGTGTGGCATGTAGGGAATGTTGCTCGCTTCGCTCGCAAACGATAGATCCCTAAGGGTAGGTTTAACTTCTGTAAGGGATGCTGCTCGCTTCGCTCGCTTGAGGAAGTTATACTGCCCACCCAACTTGGCAGACGTTTTTTTCTGTTGGAAATTCTTACAAACAAATTAAATCTTATGAAACTACGTGGAACCACAAAAAGTTTATTCGGGGATGTTGCTCGCTTCGCTCGCAAGTATTGCTGTATATTTGTTGGAAAAAATCCGAATTTATTCTGTTGAAATGGCTCTCGCTTCGCTCGCAAGGTACCTGCTCGCAACACCCAAACACCGAAAATGTCTGCCCACCCAACTTGGCAGACGTTTTTTTCAGTTGGGAATTCTTACAAACAAATTAAATCTTATAAAACTACCTGGAACCACGAAAAGTTTATTCGGGGATGTTGCTTCGCTTGCAAGGTATACCTGTATATGTGTAGGACAAAGTCCGTATTTATTATTTGAAATGGCTCTCGCTTCGCTCGCCTATGTATACCTGCTCGCCTCGCAACATTGTGACATCGAACCCTTCACGTCAATTCTTGAGCCTTCTCTCGTCCACGGCACAATTTTAATCGCTTTGCTCGCTTCCGCTCGCGATTTGACCAAATTCTCGTCACTTTTTTCGATATCCTATTTCGGATTCAGATTCGGCGGACCCAAAGCTGTATTTCGCCCGCGAAAACCGTTCCGAAAAACGTACCTTTATGGGGTATATTTTAATCGGAAAAAACCAAGTTTTTCGGCGGACTTTTCGAGAAAACGGGTCCGTACTCTCGCATTTTTTTGACGCATTTCCCGATACTTTTTTCGCGATCCGATCGCGCCGTCGTCTTCCTCGTAGGAAAACCTACGAAACCCGTATTTTTCCGGAATTGTCAACGGCCGTTTAGAGGGGTAGGGGAAGCGGGGAAGTCCAAAAAGCGCACATTAATTCTTACTTCGACCCCCCTCCCGCCCTACGGCCCATGGTTCGGGTGGGATTAGAAAATTTTAAATTCGCTTATACACCCTATCGGAAAATCCCAAAAAGATCCCCCCACTCGTAGATCCGGCCCACTCAGCCGTTTGGCCGTGCATAGACACGACAGACAGAGCGACAGACGGAGTTTCATTCTTATTAATAATAGAGATAATAGAGATAGGGCCACTTTCACCAACAACTTATAAATCCGAGATTGGCCAAACTCGATTAAATATAATCTCGAGGATCAAACCTTGGCGTCTTTCACCAACCCAAAATTCGTTTAAACCAAGATTGGAATAATCGAGTTTCCCTAACGGAGATTCCGGAAACTGTCCAATGAAAAAATTGGACAATTTGAAACGACAGTTAGAAAACCCGCCATGTGTCCGGCATATCAAGACAATAAAGCAGTGAATCACAACCACGACCCGTTTTTACCCGCGCCGTTTTTATCTAGTTACCTAGTTACTATCTACTCGCAACTTTTCGTTGACTTCCAACAAAGAAAGTGTGACACATCATTTGACGGAAGCAGGACGGTTGATCACCTTATTTCAATGTACATAAGTTATTTTATGTGGTATAGGTAGGTAGGTACATACTGTACAAGGGATAGCAATTCAACATCGTATTATAACGTGCAATCATCATCGATTATACTTTATTTTCCTACCATCCTACATCAATTTCGTATTATAATTCATTGATTTGATGGTATAAAGGCCTTTTTCCAACTAATACCTGTTCGAAGGGAACTCCAGGTGAGTGTCGATAAGCTCGAGGACTTTCAAAACTGTCGGTTTTGGGAGCCGGAATCTCCGCCGAAATTCGACGTCGTCCAACCCGCCGTCGGATCGTCCTTGGGCGTCTTTGCAGGACATCGTTCTCATCCGAGGAATCAAATTAATCCGAGCGATAAATCGCGTGAATTCATCATCAAAAACTTGAATAACAATAAACAATAAACTATATATAAACTATAATAATAAACTGTGAACCAAACTGTAGAGGTATGAGGAATCAGCTGTTGGTGCGCGGCCATTTTGCTCGATATCATTTTTATCACTAATCTGAGATTGGCAAGAGTTAACTGGCCGAGATTGGGAGATTAACCTCAAGCCACCTCGTTAGGAGTTTAAACTCGTAAAGTGGTTTGGTGAAAGACGATTAGCTGGAATCTCGATTATTTGTTAATCTTTTCTAACTTAAACTCGTTTATGTTGTTGGTGAAAGTGGCCCATAGAGATTTGCCTACCTATCTCTACAGAATAATTTTGCAGTACCTACCTACCTAACTTCCTTCCTATATTAACATAATCGTTGTAAGATTCCAATCTTCATGCTCCCTTTTTGATTTTGACAATGGACGTTAGTCTTGTGAATTTTGCTGCGACCTGAAGGAGAGCACAAATTTAAAACTTTAAAAGCCGGGAAGATGGAATGCTATGTAATATTTATTTTTTTAACGAGTTCCGCGTTGAACGTTGTCAATAATTCTGTTCCTGTCAGTGACGGATTAATAGAATTTCGTGGGTCCTCTGCCGGGAGGACCCCCCCCCCTCACCACCGGAAGTTTTGACTAGCAGTATTAGAGGATTTAGACCTACACTTTATATGAAAAACACGATTTTTATTTGCACAAATAGTAGCTTGGTTACCAAATGTCCATGTACACACACAAAAAAATTAATAAATAAAAAATAAAATGATTATAGGTAAGTAATTTTTTTGGCAAAATTATATTGCAAAATGCAGGGAATGAAACATAAAACGCTGGAGATATAAATCAATACTACATATAAACTTCAGTCCTCGTGATGTAATATTATTTATAGATTATATATATTTATATTGTAAACACAGGATTAAATAATAATACACTGACACTACCCGCGTAAATCCCCGATTGATACCCCACGGACACCGCACACAGTTTGTAGGCCTACTAAAATTCAAACGAACAGATTTGTAAATTGGCCGTGACAGATTAGTAAAACCAGTACCTACCATCCCAGTTTCCTCACAGTTCCTTAATCTACGAAAACATACATGATAAAAAACGGAAGTTAGTGAAAAACGTTGTCTATTTCCACGAAAAATAATAAGTTACAATAGAGAGTTTTTGTTCTTCCCGTAAGATTTTCTCCCGTTGACGTGTAGAGCAGCGTCTAGAGCAAGCAGCTAGAGATGCTAGCTCTTCACGTGATTTTTACGCGTATTTCTACACGTATACGTGAAAAACCAAACGCTAACGTCACGTTAACGTCTCTATAAGTGTTTCAGAAGCTGTTTCGTATTCTTTTCGTACAACCTATTCTTATTTAAATAATTAATTGCTTTATAATTATTTATAAATACATAATTATAAATACATTTATTGCTTAGGTACCTTAAATGGCTGAATTTTGTAGCGGAGCACTTCACTATAACCTGTCGGCTTGTTGACCAACCATCGTGTTGTTGGCAACCACACAGTAGTTACCTTTGCTGATAACTGCGTAACTGCGGTTACCTTGGTCACACTGATTACCGGCAACTGTTGTTACCTTTGCGTCAGGCTATGATGACTACCCGTAGGCCGAAATTCCAACGAATGCATTTTCCCGTGCACGTGTAGATAGGCCTTTTTCCCGTACACGCGTAGTTCTACACGTTGACGTGAAGATTCGCGCATGCGCAGTTGGTATTTCAGTCTTTTCACGTACACGGGTAGAAAATTACGGGAAGAACAAAAACTCTCTAATGTTAAATCGATTTCGACGGTTAGGCCATCATCAGTAAAAAACTATAACAATAAGGAGTTATTGTTTGTTACTGATGATGGCCTAACCGTCGAAATTGATTTAACATTGTAACTCTTTATTTTTCGTGGGAATAGACAACGTTTTTCACTAACTTCCGTTTTGAAATGGGTTTCCACAACTTCGTCGCGAGTGATTTAGTTCGTACATACGGTATGGCGCAGTTTTCAATCCTGGGAGTTAAAAAAATTCCGAAACCACGAAAATCGATAGTAATGAATATTGCGGTTCTATGACCCTAACTAATAGCGGAAGCTGCTAGATGAGAAAAAAAATAAATAGAGAAGAAAAAAATCGTTTTGAGGCCTAATCGTTTCATTGATGAAGTTAGCTAAAAATTAATAATAAGGTTATTTTGGTCTAATGGATGGTAATTTTGCAATAATTTTATCGAAACCCAAGTAATATTAAATTTTATATTATATTTAGAAACTAGGAAGGTATAAATGACGGTATGTTAGTCGGCTTTCAAGTTTCACAAAAACTGTTTAAAATTATGCAAATTGCTTCCGAAAATTGAAAAAAATCAATATTTGCAGAGATTTGCAGAATAAACGGGTTGAAAATTCTTATTCTGCATTGTGGTGAAAACCACCCCCTCTTTTCAACAGCCCTTTTCAGGGCTACCAAAAAGAGGTAGACACAACACAAAAATATTTATAAGACGTCAAGTTATAACTCCGTCAAACAAAATATTTCACCAGAGAGAAAATACGAAATTCTCTCTCAAAAGTGAAATATTAACTAATAACATACAAGGCGACCTCCCTAGACACTTACTGGGCGAGAGAGACGCGACAAGTATCTCGAACCAAGTCGCCTTGAATGAGAAAACTCAAACAGAAAATCAAACGTCCTCTAAAACTAACAAGGACAATTCAAACAAGCCTACTCGCCAATCAGAAACACTGATTACACGAGAGACAATAGGCGAACCAACCAGGAGGCGGCAAGCAACCACCTCTGGTCCAGCAGCCACCCCGGGGACCCCGTCTGAACAACGGACGCAGGGAAACCACCCGAGGTCCCCGTCTAAACTCAAGGTCGTCGGCTCCGCGACGGACGCTCGTAAGCCACCCCCGGGGACCCCGTCGCAGCGACGGACGTGGGGAAACCACCCCGGAGGACCAGCTCAGCTATCATACTCGCAGATACTGAGAAAACAATGTGCGAGCCAATGAGATTACACAGTTGAATTAACGAAATTAAGCGGACCAATCAGGAGGCGGCCACCTCCCTATAATTACCCCGCTCGGAGCCCTCCGAATTCATTCCACTCTCCGCTCTCGACGACTACACTTAGAAGTACGAAGATTTCTACACGCTCTACGCTGACGAACCTTCTGCTCCCGAGTTCATCTCAAGAACGGCTTCCTACTGCTTTCTACAAGGCATACCTTCTCTCCACACAGATCTCGCATTGGCATCTACGAGTCCAGTGATTATTCATCCTGCTCATTGCCCAACGTAGTTCTTCTGTCAGGACGCCACCCGGTACATCTATTGATATTCTCATTAGATCGTACGCCCGCTGGGACGTTCCGAGACGTGTCGCCCGGGTTTCGTAGCACTAGGCTCGTCACCGACCGCTGTGGGCACGCCGATAAATTACACAGCTCATCCGCTCTAATTTATCGTCCAAGGAAGTCTTTTTCAAGACTACAAGGTAGGACCCTGACATCCGAGCAAAGGAAAGAAGCTCTGTCAAGCGAGTCCACCTTCCAAACCCTCTATTTCTATACGTAGAGGTATCGAAAACGAGTTAATAAACTCGGATATTTCGATGGAGCGCCGCCCGTCCTATTTCCTCATGCAAGGGGAGGCGGAACACGGCGCGGCCGGGCCTCTTAGCCCACGCAGCGCTACCTACCCGCTGCTCGACCAGTCCGCTGTTCCCAGCGACGGCCCAAGGCTCGATCCTCGCGAAGAGATCGCCTTCTCACCTAACGTATTCACGAAGGAAACGTTAGATCAAGCCTCACACACACAAAAGTACGAGGATACCTTTCAGACCCGCTCTGAAGTCAATCATCATGATTCGACAAAGATTTCCGAATATCCACGATATTCTACACAAGGCTACCCGGCCGATCCGAGTGTCAAATACACTCCAAATGTACAAAAAACAAAGGATACTTTTCAGTACCTCAACCAAGTTCAACATATTCCTCCTACAGATATAAATCTTAGGCCGGAATATTACAAAACGGCTCAGTACCAAACTGATCGAACCCAGCACCCACTATGCGAGCCCAGTGCTCCACGCGGCTGCGACACGAACTACCCCTCAGTTCATCCCGCCAAGCAAGCTGACCTTGGCGATTTCGCTCACATTCCTTACGGGAATACCTCAGGGACTAACCCGCATAATCAGAATATAAATGTCTCACTTGGTCTACCTACACCAAGTAAAACATATATAAATCCACTACAAATGGTGACCCCGCCTTTGAACAGGCTTAACACGGAGCATTTCGTTCCCTCTTATGAAGCTAGTGGATTTCAGGGAACCACTGCGGGCGTACGACCCCCGCCGGGCCTATACGCCCCACATCTCACTCAACAACCCTCTACACAAAGTGGCTTTCGAGCACTTTTAGAGGAAATGGGAGATTATCAAAGACCAATCTTCCAAAAGAAGAATATCGATCCTGCACTCGCCGAGTTCGATCAATACTGCGTGCGAAAACACCTGAGAACGCAGAACGAATGCTTCTCAGCTATATACAAGTGGGTACCGGAAGAAATGAGGGAAGCTATCGACTCAGCTTACCTCACGGCACCCCACGCACCTTATGAAGAGGCCAAACAGCGCCTACAGCGAGAATACGGGTTGTCCTTACAGGACAGGCTCCTCGCACTCGAGGACCCCGCATCTCTCGCCAAAAAACCCAGCACCAAGTACCACGAAATGTACTCTAAAGCTGTTGGGTACTTCTCAGAGGCTCTGATCACTCAAAAGTGGATCGAAACTCTACCTATCGAAGCCCGAGGTATGGTCGCAGCACAGCCTACCACGACCGCCCGGCTCGACCTAGCTGATACGCTACACGCGTACAAAACAGAGAACCCCTCTCTCAACATACGAGGAGTAGAATCTACTCCGAAACCCACGAAGACTAGTTTCAAAAAGGCCCTCTCACAAAAAGCTGATTTCAAACCCCAGCAAGTAGAGAGTAAGCCTCACAAACCGACAGCCTATGTCTGTCGAAACCACGCACGTTTCGGTAACGAAACTCGCAAGTGTGCAGACCCAGAGCACTGCACTTGGAAGGCAAACACTGCCTCCAAACCTAGCAAAAAGGCAGCGCCTATAAGCCAGCCTAAAACCTGGTTTTCAAACGAAAATACTCAGAGATCGGTACAAGAAAGTACCGTTCCAACCTCCGACGTAGAGAGTTCGGAAAACGAATAACTGCCAGTGTATCTGAGCCTATACACCGGCAGACTAATGAGTATAAAAGGCTTTTTTTCAAGTGCAAACTAAATGGCACTGAATTTCTCATCGACACGGGAGCAGAAGTGAACATTCTGCCCCACAATGTCACCAAAAAATTGGGCTTAAAAATTCGTAAGTCCAACGTCAAGCTCACAGCAGCTAACGGAGCCCCTATAGACACACTAGGGCGTGCTGACACGACAATTAACATCGGCCTCGGAGACATGACCACCGATTTTATGATCACGAAAGTTGATCTAGCGATCCTAGGTATACCATTCCTCGAGTCTTGGGATATCGGAATACGGGTCAAACACAAATACATCTATAAAGATAAAATAAAAAGCTATGCCGATCAAAAAATAGCTGCAGTCATGAACAAAAAATTCACTGACGAACAAATAGCAGCTACTATCCCTCATCGTGACAACAGCCCTCAACCAGAGGACGTGCAAATCACGGAGGACGAAAACATTCGCTCTATCATTGAAAAATACAATGATAAAATGAGCAAACTTCAAGGAAAGTGGAAAAACAACGGGGTTTACCACCGTATAACCACGGAAGGAACACCAGTACACTTCCGTGCAAGACCCATGGCGGGCGAAAAACGGGCTCAAGTCAAAAGTACTTTTGACAAAATGCTCTCCGAAGGCATAATTGCACCATCAGATTCCGAATGGGCATCCCCGTTACACTGTGTGCCAAAAAAAGACGGGTCATGGAGGATCACCGGCGACTACCGTTTCCTGAACGCGAAAACGAAGAAAGACGCCTACCCTCCTCCTCACATTCGCTCTTTCCAAGCGAATTTACATGATACACAAATCTATTCGACAATAGATTTAATTCGGCATATTACCATATTCCGATGCACCCAGATGACGCTCATAAAACTGCAATTATTACACCTTTCGGTCTTTATGAGTTTAAGAAAATGAGCATGGGTTTGGCCGGAGCGGCTCAAACATGGCAAAGATACATGGACAGCATCATGCGAAAATTTGATTTCGCATTTGTATACCTAGATGACATACTGGTGGCTTCTAAAAATTATAAAGAACACATGAACCACCTCAAACAAATTTTCGACAAGCTAGGTGAACACGGACTTCGAGTAGGTTTTGATAAATGCATTTTTTCAAAACCTACCGTCGATTTCCTAGGTTTCACTATCTCGAAAGAAGGGATAATTCCTAAACGAGATAAAATAGAAGCCATAGAACAATTTCCTAGGCCGATAGACGTACGAAGTCTACGCAGATTCCTAGGTATGTGTGGTTTTTACCGAGCTTGCTCAAGTAAATTCGCTCACACGGCACAACCTCTGTATGACTCCATTCAGTCAAACAAAAAAAATGACAAAACACCTATCGAATGGACATCAGAAAGAGAAAAAGCTTTCAACAGCTTAAAACAAGCAATGATAAAAGCTACATTGCATAATATTGCTCATCCACACCCTACAGCAGAGTGGAGAATAGTCTGCGACGCATCCGACACACACATCGGAGCGGCACTGGAGCAGGAAATTACAGACAAACACGGCTCGAAATCTTACCAACCATTGGGATTTTTCAGTAAAGAAATTCCGGAACAATAAGAATAAAGCATCATTCGACAAAGAGATGTTCGCCGTTTACCAAGCTTGCATTCACTGGCACAATGACTTGGACGGCCGATCTTTTCATATTTGTTCAGATCACAAGCCTCTGCTAGGCACGATGCTTAAGAAAAATGCACATTTTTCTAAAATGAGATTGAGATGGCTAACATACATCTCTCAAATGACAAGTGACATTCGACATATACCCGGAGAGAACAACGTCGTCGCCGACGCACTCTCCAGACCCTTCGATCCAGTTGAAATTCAAACAAAATCGATTTCAACCCAAACTGACGAGGGTCCACCCATAGCCGAAATTTCGCAAATTACGGCTGCGATAGAGTGCAATCTTCTACTGCACATTTCAAATGCACAAATTCGTTCTCCTCCTAACACAGAGGACAAATTGAAACTCACACGAGTCGAATTCCCTCAAGGAGAAATTTGGTGTAACCTAGACCTAGGACACCCAAGACCTTATATTCCAAACGAAATAAGGCACGAAATAATCAGCCAAATTCACAATTTGGGACACCCAGGTATACACTCTACAGTGTATAAAGTTAAACAAAGATATTTTTGGCACGGACTTCGTGCAGATGTCTCCAACTGGGTCCGAGCGTGCGAGACTTGCCAACGAGCAAAAATCACTCGCTCCGTGAAGCTCCCTTACTCCGAATTTGAAACGGCTAACAAATTTTCACATGTACACGTTGACATTACCGGACCCTTACCTTTAGCTAAAGGAGGGAAACGTTACAATCTAATGATGGTCGATAGAGCAACGGGTTGGCTAGAGGCAGTCCCTCTTAACAACATCGAAACAGCCACGATCACAAACGCCTTTATCAATATTTGGGTAGCTTCAAAAGGCGTACCTAAATACATCACAAGTGACCAGGGCACACAATTCGAATCAGATCTATTTAATTCCATTATGGAACGTCTCGGAGTAAAACATACTCACACGTTACCATACAAACCGTCAACAAACGGAATGGTAGAACGCAGAAATAGATCTTTGAAAGAGGCTCTCAAAGCACAAAACGAAAATTGGCTCGACGCCCTTCCAAAAGTACTACTCGCCATGCGTACGGCAGTAGACCCAGCAACGGAAACTACACCATTCCAAAAAGTTTACGGAATTGACGTACCACTCCCAGGAGACATTTTCGTAACTTCTACAAACCTTTCTGAGCCTCTCTTCTTCCGGCCTACGCATATTAAACATAATAATACGAAGTATGCCGTCAACATGCCCAAAAATTTGGATACATGTACACATGTCTATATCAGAGTGCCCACACAGCTCTCCTCTCTGCAATGTCCTTACACGGGACCATTCAAAGTTGTTAAAAGAGATAAGTTTTCGGTTACAGTACAAATTGGCAAACACACGAAAAAAGTTCCCAAACAACAAATAAAACCAGCTTACACTCTAAAAACAGACGAAGCTGTGTCACTAAACAAAAATCAGGCAGAAAATAAGGAGGAGACTCCCCGAAAATCTGCCAGAAGGCACGTCCCCTCTACCAAATTCGACGAGAGGTGGGTGACTGCGCTCGAAACACCCCAACCGGCGTCGTCGTTAATAACACGACGTCTTGGGGGGGCGCCTGTGGTGAAAACCACCCCCTCTTGTCAACAGCCCTTTTCAGGGCTACCAAAAAGAGGTAGACACAACACAAAAATATTTATAAGACGTCAAGTTATAACTCCGTCAAACAAAATATTTCACCAGAGAGAAAATACGAAATTCTCTCTCAAAAGTGAAATATTAACTAATAACATACAAGGCGACCTCCCTAGACACTTACTGGGCGAGAGAGACGCGACAAGTATCTCGAACCAAGTCGCCTTGAATGAGAAAACTCAAACAGAAAATCAAACGTCCTCTAAAACTAACAAGGACAATTCAAACAAGCCTACTCGCCAATCAGAAACACTGATTACACGAGAGACAATAGGCGAACCAACCAGGAGGCGGCAAGCAACCACCTCTGGTCCAGCAGCCACCCCGGGGACCCCGTCTGAACAACGGACGCAGGGAAACCACCCGAGGTCCCCGTCTAAACTCAAGGTCGTCGGCTCCGCGACGGACGCTCGTAAGCCACCCCCGGGGACCCCGTCGCAGCGACGGACGTGGGGAAACCACCCCGGAGGACCAGCTCAGCTATCATACTCGCAGATACTGAGAAAACAATGTGCGAGCCAATGAGATTACACAGTTGAATTAACGAAATTAAGCGGACCAATCAGGAGGCGGCCACCTCCCTATAATTACCCCGCTCGGAGCCCTCCGAATTCATTCCACTCTCCGCTCTCGACGACTACACTTAGAAGTACGAAGATTTCTACACGCTCTACGCTGACGAACCTTCTGCTCCCGAGTTCATCTCAAGAACGGCTTCCTACTGCTTTCTACAAGGCATACCTTCTCTCCACACAGATCTCGCATTGGCATCTACGAGTCCAGTGATTATTCATCCTGCTCATTGCCCAACGTAGTTCTTCTGTCAGGACGCCACCCGGTACATCTATTGATATTCTCATTAGATCGTACGCCCGCTGGGACGTTCCGAGACGTGTCGCCCGGGTTTCGTAGCACTAGGCTCGTCACCGACCGCTGTGGGCACGCCGATAAATTACACAGCTCATCCGCTCTAATTTATCGTCCAAGGAAGTCTTTTTCAAGACTACAAGGTAGGACCCTGACATCCGAGCAAAGGAAAGAAGCTCTGTCAAGCGAGTCCACCTTCCAAACCCTCTATTTCTATACGTAGAGGTATCGAAAACGAGTTAATAAACTCGGATATTTCGATGGAGCGCCGCCCGTCCTATTTCCTCATGCAAGGGGAGGCGGAACACGGCGCGGCCGGGCCTCTTAGCCCACGCAGCGCTACCTACCCGCTGCTCGACCAGTCCGCTGTTCCCAGCGACGGCCCAAGGCTCGATCCTCGCGAAGAGATCGCCTTCTCACCTAACGTATTCACGAAGGAAACGTTAGATCAAGCCTCACACACACAAAAGTACGAGGATACCTTTCAGACCCGCTCTGAAGTCAATCATCATGATTCGACAAAGATTTCCGAATATCCACGATATTCTACACAAGGCTACCCGGCCGATCCGAGTGTCAAATACACTCCAAATGTACAAAAAACAAAGGATACTTTTCAGTACCTCAACCAAGTTCAACATATTCCTCCTACAGATATAAATCTTAGGCCGGAATATTACAAAACGGCTCAGTACCAAACTGATCGAACCCAGCACCCACTATGCGAGCCCAGTGCTCCACGCGGCTGCGACACGAACTACCCCTCAGTTCATCCCGCCAAGCAAGCTGACCTTGGCGATTTCGCTCACATTCCTTACGGGAATACCTCAGGGACTAACCCGCATAATCAGAATATAAATGTCTCACTTGGTCTACCTACACCAAGTAAAACATATATAAATCCACTACATGCATTAAATTTTGTAAAGAATGCTTCTAGTTTTGAGACTTGACATATACTTGACATTTTTTTTTTTTTTTGAGACCTTTTATTATGACTTTTTTTACCTGAAACACATTTGTCGAAACACTGTGTGGTGTGATTCTTTTCTGTGTATTCCCTGGTAAGAATTTTTTTCTTCAGCCTCTCGGGGGGAGGAGGGGGGGGACGCCCCCCTTTAATCCCTCCCTGGTTCCTGTGAAGAACCAACTTTATTTTATTCCAATTTTACAATTCTGATGTGGGAATTTTTTGTCAACCTTTAGTGAATCCTTTTCTTGTCAACTAAGTTCCCAATATGGTGAGAAGCTACCCAGGAAGAGTTTTTAAATTCAATAAAACGTTATTCCGATAATCTGATAACTATCCCTTTCCCCCTTGTTTTAATATGGCGATATTACTCTAATTCCATGGAGGTATTTCCCCAGTTAGCTGGGGTAATACCGCCATTTACAAGGGTTTCGTAAATTGTTGTTTACTAATATAAAGTTGCTGCACAACCTGCCAAAACGTTGTAATATAAGATTACATTCTGCAACCACACTTCCTTCCTAATTTGTCGAATCTCGTTCTTCAAATAATCGTGAAGCTTTTCAAAAATAATAATTCCGGTACCGGGAATCGAACCCGAGCCTCCTGGGTGAGAGCCAGGTATCCTAGCCACTAGACCATACCGGATTGCTGATTAGGTGCAGCCACAAAGGGTTAAATCAAAGGATTGATTGGATCGTATCTTCTACACACAGGGTGAACCGGTCATAGATGCAAAACTTTTTTTTTCGTAAAACTACATCAAAAATGAGTAAAATGCCGCAAACTGCGTATTTTTATATCAATCAGTTCTCAAGATAAGAATTAAATGGAACATGCTTTAGCCTCGGAGACCAACTAGTGAAAAACGTTACGCGGATGTATCACGAAATATTTTCTTTTGATTTTCACGTACAACCAAGCCGTTGCTGGGGAAATGAAACTTCTTTATTTTTCACCGGACAAAAATTGTTCTCCATTCGTTGGAAAGCTCTCGATTTATCACGCATTTCTTTCGTAGGTACTTGTTCTTCCAGTCATGTCGTAGTTTTATATTTTTTATGTTATAAAGGGATATAGTAAACAATGGCGCTTGTTGTCACTTGGTTCAGAAGTTAATCTTGGTTATAGTAATTGTAGACGCAGACCATAACAGAAAATTACCTACCTAGGTATAACCACTATTATACCACTTCCTTCTAACCGATTAGTAAAACATTAATGTCGAAGTTTTAAATTTATTGACATTTAAGAATTAGCGGGAAGAAAGCATGTTCCACGTTTTAGCATTTTAGCCGAAGGCTCTCTCTATTTCTCGATTTGAGCTCCTATCTATTCAAATAATTATTGCCTTAATACCTAATATCATTATCTAAGTACGTACGAAAAGTCGAGAGGATTTGTTATTAAATATGCGTAGGCAAAGCATTGGTATTAACACACAAATATGACCTAGAAAAAAACGTATATTCATGCCTCGAAGGAACATGAAATTCGAAAGCAATACAAGTGTAGGAAGTTTTCCACGCCACCCTGGAGGTACTTCCTAGGTCTTGTTACCTCACAACCGGAGACCGGAGGTTCACCGCCCTATTACGCTTACACTATCATATCACTCATATTTTGGTTTATTATTTACAATAATAAGCCTATGTGATCGTATAGCAAAAAATTTTTATAACCCCCCCCCCCCCCTCAAACTTTGTCACTTTACGTTTCAAGGTGCGTAGAATCCAAATTTTAAATGTCCGTCCGCTATAGGGCTATGAGCCGAAAACGGGCGAAAAAGTGTCTTTTTCGAGGTTAGACATACGCACGCGCGCACGCTTGGCAGGGGGTCACGGTGGGTGGTGAGTGGGGGGTGGAGTGAGAGCAGAATCGACTGGGAAAGGTCCCAGATGCTTTTGGAATCCAGTGTACCTACGGTTTTAGTTTGATTCCTATAGAAATTAGCTCCGTGGATTGAATGAGACCATTCGGGTGGCTGTACGATCATCCATTTGCTCCCCATCGGGAGCGCAGACTGTAACGCGAGAACAGAGGTGGGTACTAGAAAAGAGGCTGGCGAAAGCCCCAGAGCATGCTGGTTACTATAGCTGGCTATCTGATTCAGAAATAATAAACCATTATGTAATAATTTGCAGCGTTTTTCCATCAACATTCATTTGAAAGTTGTGCATTTTGAGATGAGTGAATTTTGAGATGAGTGAATTTTGTCCTAACATGAGAATAATAATTATTAGATCGTGCAGGTGTGGTCGTGCATGATCTGGTCCTAAAGTGTTCTGTTGCGAAGTCCTACAGCTCATTGTTATCCTAACCGTGGAATATTAGCTTGCGCACTTGTTGTGGTTAAGCAGGTTGGAGTTTAAACCCGTCAAACACTCAAAATCTCGAAAAAGACACTTTTTCGCCCGTTTTTGGCCCATAGCATCTATGCGAGTAAAGCGATCGGGATGGGTAAACGTTAGGACCAACTAGACCCCAAATGGAGTCTATGTGCGAAAGGACGGGTTTTTTAAGTCAATTCTTAGGCCTTTTATGGCCCGGACGGCGAACGGCGGACGGACATTTCAAATTTGGATTCTACGCACCTTGAAACGTAAAGTGACAAAGTTTGAGGGGGGGTTATAACATTTTTTTGCTACACGATCACATAGGCTTATTATTGGAAATAATAAACCAAAATCCAGGAAACTGGCAAATCTTATGAAAACTGCTTCATTTGATACTCTTTCCCATGTTATGGTCTTTTTTTAGGGGAGAAAATATTGTTCAACAATTAAGAAATGCGATTTTAGTGGATTTTCAAAGAAAAAATTACCTACTGAGATGGCTTTGAAATTTTAAAAGTAGGGAGGAAGGGTTTCCCTACAAATCCGTTTCAAACATCACAATCCTAGATTTTTACGTCGTAGGTATGTATGATATATATACTTATTTATTTATTTTATTCATTGATTGTATTTCCAGACAATAACTCCCTTTAAATACTGCTTAGAAAATTCGTTCCAACGCAGAGAAATCCATAGTGGCATAAGACAGGTCGAGTTCGTTGGCCTCGATAGATACCTTCAGAATTTTAGGTTCAAATTTACAATTCATTAGCTCAAAAAATGCTAAAAAAATCGGTTTTTGACAATAAGGTGTGTGGGGTGTCACTGACGAACTACTATTCAGCGGTGAGTCGGTTACGACCACTCCCAGATGTCTAAGATTCATAAATAAGTGAGGAAAATCGATTTTTAGGGGTAAAATGTCCATAAATGATGATGATGTTCGGCTGCGTGTCCCAAAATGTATGAAACATCCCTAACCTAATTTTCATTAATGTGTTTCAGTGCTGGTGGGTGCGATCATGGTGACATGCGGAGAGGAATCCAAACAGCGAAGAGACGAATGCGAGGTGATTTTTACATACGGTTTTCACGATGTGTTAAATGTTTATACCTACTGTAATACTATACAACAATTATAACTTACACTGAAAATAGTACCTACCTGGGAAAATGTTGAATTCGTTTGGAAAATGTTGGATTTAATCTGGAAATGCTGTAGTAACTATGTATTATTCATGCAGGTCACTCCGGTGATCCACGTGCTACAATACCCTGGGTGCGTCCCTAAGCCAATCCCGTCGTTCGCTTGTCAAGGAAGATGCAGTAGTTACATACAGGTACGGTCGCTAAACATATAAGATAAAATAACAGTTCCTAGGGGTTTCCGAGAGTTGGAAGGTAATGATGACTGAGTATTGATCACTTCTTAAATTAATAAACAAGAATAAAGTTCGGTACTTTTCCGTTATCCCCCCCCCCCCCCCCCCCCCCAGGCAATTTGTCTTCAACACGCCCGCCCGATGTTTCTAGTCATTACTCCTTGCTTAGATTACATACTTACGTAGAATTGGTGACAATTTCAAGCTGTGGGAAGAAATTATATTATTTAAAAAAAAAAAAAGAATTACCGTGTTTTCAGAAGTTGCCGATGTCGGTGAGGATTTGTTGAAACAAATTGGCGTGGTTGTGATTGCCTCCACATGAATTCGCACAAATAGATCAGAATGCTGTGTATAGGTTGGTGGTCTGGATGCTCGCATCTCAAAATTACATAACATCAGGTAGTAAATCCCTTAGTAAAAATACAGATTAGTTGGACATATAGGTCAGAATGATGTGTATAATTTGGCGGTCTGGATGCTCGCATCTCAAAAATACATAACAGAACATAATCTAAGTAAGAAGCGAGCATCCAGACCACCATCCTATACACACCATTCGGATCTATTTGTGCGAATTCATGTGGAGGCAATCAAACCACAACCACGCCAATTTGTTTCAACAAATCCTCACCGACACCGGCAACTTCTGAAAACACGGTAGGTAATTCTTTTTTTTTTTTTTTTCAAATAATATAATTTCTTCCCAAAGCTGTAAATTATCACCAATTCTACGTAAATATGTAATCTAAGTAAGAAGGAATGCCTAGAAACATCGGCCGGGCGTGTTGAAGACAAATTGACTGCGGGGGGGGGGGGGGGGGGGGATAACGGAAAAGTACCTGAATTCACCTTGGGCTGACACCAGCCATAGTCGAAAAGTGCCAGTCATGCAGCATGATCGTATGAGCGTATATTCGTAAATGTTAAACTACGGAGATCACTATGATCATTTGGATGAATTTCTGAAGGAGGAGAAGAAGCAACGAAAATCTCATAATGGGGTTCACAGTCTTGAGCTGATAGCCAGACTGCAACCACATCAACAGCGAATATTAAGAATATTCATCACAGTGGCTCACAGTGCTCCCAACATGTGTGGTCAACCGGGTTTCTACTGGCCATACCCGTCTTACGCACAGACACCTGCTTAGTGCAGAAGCTCGAGATGTTGTGTGTGGGAGGTGTGGGGGTGATCTGTCCATCCGCCACTTTCTGGAGGACTGACCAGCCCTTGTGGACCTCCGAGTCCAGCATCAGCAGCACCCTCAGTGGGTTGAGGTCTTATCCCGACCAGACAAGGACCGATCCCTGTTGTTGTACCTGAGAGCCGCTGAGCTCTACTACGGACTGTGATATCTGAACTGTATATATTTACATACATCTAGCCGTAGTTGTATTTCACTTTGCTAGCCAGTTCTGGGATGCACTCACCCTTAGATACGGTCGGACACCTCTTGGTCAACCAAGTACCTACGACGGATGTGTCGCCACTTTCAATAAATCGCATGCCCCAAGAGGTGTCCGACCGTATCTAAGGGTGAGTCCATCCCAGAACTGGTTAGTAAAGTGAAATACAACTACGACTAGATGTATGTAAATATATACAGTTCAGATATCACAGTCCGTAGTAGAGCTCAGCGGCTCTCAGGTACAACAACAGGGATCGGTCCTTGTCTGGTCGGGATAAGACCTCAACCCACTGAGGGTGCTGCTGATGCTGGACTCGGAGGTCCACAAGGGCTGGTCAGTCCTCCAGAAAGTGGCGGATGGACAGAGAAAGTGGCGGATTGAGAGAAAAATTCCGTTCTTGCGCCAAAAAAATTAAGCTTTCCAAACGAAAGGGCGAGTTCGTTGGCCAGCATTGTTTGAGCACATAAAATTGGTCAACTTTCAAAAAGAGTGCAGAAAAATCACTAAAAATAGCAAAAAACGGCTAAAAATCGTTATATTTATATTTTTTAGAAGAACATTGCTCAAATAAAAATTAGTAACTATAAAATAGAACAATCTAAAATTGATGTATAAAATTATGCTGAAAAATGTACTTAAATTCCATTAAAATTTGCTTAAAACTGCCAAAAAAGTTGAAAGTCCAAAATCCTTTTTTGATTAGCAGATTACAATTTAGAACGAGTTTCGTGTCATTAAATTGGTAATTAAAATTTTCTTTTCACTCAAAGTGCTCAATTTTCAAAATAATGTAACATAACATAGTACGATAATTTACGACTGGAACATCTATTTGCTTCTCTTATTTTAACTCTGATCAAAATTGTATAAAATCCATTCATAGGGACGTCCATAATCAATGCTTGCATTGTTTGCCAATATGTTTCATTTATCCTCGCAAGCCAAATAAACATGTCGAGTTCTTCGAAGAATCTACGTGTGGCTCAATAGATTCATTCCTATTATTCAGGTGTCCGGTTCGAAAATCTGGCAGATGGAGAGATCGTGCATGTGCTGCCAAGAGAGCGGGGAGCGAGAAGCCAGCGTTTCGCTTTTCTGCCCCAAGGCCAAACCAGGGGAGAGGAAATTCAGAAAAGTAAGTCGAATAACGTTCATACGGAACATTTCTTTATTTCAGTTCAATTTCTCAATCAGTTCAAATTATTACAAGACTTGACAAACAAGGCCTTTTTGTCCTGGAATTGATTTTTATTGATATGCAACAAAACACACACACACACACGTTTACTACATGTTACAACATGTCTTCCTTAGATACATAGGTTTTAAAATGGGTCTGTCTTCTGATCAGATTGTTAATCAAGAAATGGAAAGCCATACCAGTCTTACCACCCTCTGTCCCGTAGATTCACCAGTGACATGAGCCTCATTTACAAGCTGCTCAACGGTGTTATTGACTGCCCGGCCCTTCTCCAGAAAATTAACATACTGGTACCTCAGTTCAATAGCCGCAACCAAACTCTTCTCCATGTACTCTTTGCGGCTACAAATCACTCCCGGAATTACCCATTAACACGCTTATCTAGACAACTGAATATGGTCCTCTAAAATGCACCTTCCGCCGACGTATTCCACCAATTTTTGCTTTCGTTTAAGAAGATCTTGAGGAACCTCCCAATTATATGAACTTTTGTTAATATTAGTTGGTTTCTTGTTATGACTTATAATAGATATTGCTGTTAATTCTAAATCAATTTACACTTTGTTTAGTGTTGCTCCTTTTACTTATTGTTGATTAACTGAATTTGTATATTTTGTAATTGGGCTTATCCCGTAATGATAATAAATAAATAAATCTAGCCCGTTGAAAATTTAAATTAATCGGACACGGCGGGCGCGAAACGGGCGGGGGCCCCCAAAGTTTACTGACCAACAAGATCCAAAAATTACCCTTTAAACGATGCGTATCATGGGAGACATTCTCGTGCATTGGTTACCCCATCTTTCGGTCAATGAAATAAGTATTAGGCCAGCCTAGTTACTTCTAAATCACATGATTATAATTCAACTAGAGGCCTGTTAGGGCTTGGAAAGCCCTAATCTAGTCCGTATAGCAGTAGTACCTAACAGGAACTCAGCACATTATAGTAACGGTATAAGTCCTACCTATTTGCAGCGTTATGTGACCTAATGCAAGGCTAAGGCGATGATATTAAATGATTAAAAAAGAGGAAATACCGATCAAAATGTAAGTTATGTAATAAAATAATATCACCAGTTGAGGTGGTCCTCGCCACTATGGGGCTGAACAAAAAGTTGAATCGGGGAATTCAGAATTTGGGCATGGTGAGATGATGGTGTAATTCTATCTCGAGTCTTCTTCGTTTCTTTGTAAGCGTGTGAATCTGCGCGTCCGTGTCTTCTATCTCCTTCTTTATGTCGTTGATTGTATCTTGATCGGTAGTGCTCGTAGATGTCAAACTGGTGTTGAGTTGTGTGTAGGAGATGCTACAGCTGTCTTCATCCTGATGTGTCTGGTACCACTCCAGCAAAGCTCGTGCTTGTTCTGTGTCTGCATTAATTTCGAGTGTTGTGTAATGTCCAATTTGTGCTTCGAATATATTTTTGAATTTTTTGGTTGTAATGAGGTGTGCTGCCACGATGTCATGTGAGTTGAAATTGAATTGTTTCCCCCCATTGGATAAGATTGACGGTTCCGGTTTTATCCCTAACCGGGATTTTGTAGAGAGTCAACTCTTCGTCATTGCGCGACACTGTGCACACATCGGCGGGACCAACACAAATTACTAAAATGTTGGCAGTGTTGACGTTTGGAAGATCGGTGATGCTGGTATAAATAAATGTTACCTCGTTGAGATCGTTTTGGGATGGAGTGATTCTCGTAGATGAGGTTATTTGCATTTCCAGCTCTTTGCTATAGGAGCTGCATTTTATCTCAACGTTCTCAAACAGGCTGCTCTGAAGAGGTTCTATTTGTTTGTAAGAGGGTGTTATATATAAGACCGTTTATAATTATATATAAAGTCCGCCAAGTTTTTCAGTTTCAATTTCTTCGTTCAGAAATAACTCTCCTAGATGTTAGTAACTACACTACGTTTCTTACTTACCGTGAATTGATAGTAACCGTTGTTACCACCACAGCATAATAAACAACTCTCGTTAATAAGAACCGCCTAGAACACGATCAAGGAGGGTATAGAGACGAACGGCGACACTTTTGCAACAAACTTGGGGCTGTGCTGATTCGAATGAGCAGTCTAACACTAAAATCGGACCGCGAAGTTCTTCACGATTTCAAAGACCGTTCGGAATTATATATAAAGAAGTGCAAATTATTTCACAAAGGTTTATTATTTTTTCAATGGAGTATGATCATAGTTTTAGTTGGCTTGCGTACGTCATAAGGCCCATCCAGACTCCTCGGCGTGTCCTATTTCGAGTTGCCACAACCTATATTTCTATAATTGAGGAGCTGACATGGAAAAGCAGTTAAGTCCAAAAATCAAATTTCATAGGAACTCCCTCTGAACTCTTATCAGATTTTTTTGCACATAATCTCTTCTCCATGAAGAGGTCACACATTTATTCAGGGTGCGATCTAGCAAGGACGAGAGGACCTAAGGCCGTTGGCGTGACTGTTTACTTGCACTTCAAACGAAAAAAATGTTCTTCAGATTTTTGGACTTAACTGCTTTTCCACGTCAGTTCCACAATTATATACGTATGTTTATATTTCTCGATTTGAGCTTCTATCTATTCAAATAATCATTGCCTTAATAATATCATTATCTAAGTACCTACGTACGAAAAGTCGAGAGGATTTGTTATTAAATATGCGTAGGCAAAGCATTGGTATT